>JBBDGP010000243.1:7635000-8360000 GCA_037952835.1 Lithobates septentrionalis
CTTGCTTCACACTCTCTGGTTTGTAACTTTATTCAGGGGGTAACGCGGATTAATCCTCCATTTAGGTCTCCCCTGAACCCTTGGGACTTAAGTTAGTCCTGTCGGCTTTACAGTAGCAGCCTTTTGAGCCAATACAAGATATTTCCTTGGTCCTCTTGACGAGGAAAAATAATTTTCTTGATTGCCATATCTTCTGTAGGAAGAGTATCAGAGTTGGCTGCTCTTTCTTGTAAAGAGCCATAATGGTTATTCTTAAGGATGAGGTTGTATTGCAGCCTCATCCTGTATTCCTACCGAAAGTAGTATAGTTTTTTTCATTTTAACCAGGATATTGTTCTGTCTTAATTTTTTCCAGAACCTCGTTCTATGGAGGAAGGTCACTACATTCTCTTGATGTGATGAGAGAGGTCAAGGTCTATTTGAAAATAACCGCTCAGATTCATAAAACAGATGTTTTTATTTGTGTTGCCAGACGGTCCTAAAAAGAGGACAGGCAGCGTCGAAATCTACTATTCCAAAATGGAAGTGTTTGTTCAAGCTTGTGGTTAAAGAGGAAAATTCCTCCTTTTCATATTAAAGCGCACTTCTCCGGGGCTGTTGGTGCTTCTTGGGCAGTGCATCACTAAGCCTCCATGGCTCAGATCTGCAGGCAGTTGAAGAATGGAACGTGCCTGAGGTGGTGAAAAGACAGCGGATCAGTGAGAGTCTCATAAGTCCAGCAGCTGATGTCATCCGGAGTTTGAAGAGGGGAGAACCAGACTGTTTTTTTGTTTTTTTTGTCCTGCCAGTGTAGCGCCCCAGTGTGAAAGCACTCAGGCTTTCACACTGGGACTGCAGATGAGGCATTTTACAGGCACTATTTTTAGCGCTACTGCGCCTGAAAAACGCCTTCAGTGTGAAAGGGGTCTTAAAGCAATCCAGTGGCTAGTTAGCCGCTAGAATTTCTTTTACAAGAAAGCCGACTCCCAACCCTAAACACTTACCTGACTCCTCAGCGCTCCTCACTTCCTGGTTTCACAGGAGACACTGCTGTTAATCAAACTCCTGTGAGGAGGAAGCTGGAGGGATCTTGCTGGTGCTGTGCTCGGCTCATGAGAGCGCATGCAGTCGTGCACCCAAAGTATAGGAAAGTGGACTATGTTAGCAAGGGACTGCCAGAGAGCAGGTAAGGGACAGATCTGTGCAGTATCATTGTACTGAGGTTAGAATAAAACCTTTATTTATTTTTGTCTTTAAAAAAAAAAAAATGTCCTTTTTAACCACATATATTTTTAGCACTGATCACTATATTTGTGTCACTGGTTCCCACAAAGTGTCAGTTAGTGTAAGACTATCCGCCGCAATATCAGTCCCGCTTCTGCTATGACTTTTCACAGCAGAAGCCGATCTGTGGGTGCCAGGCACTGGATGTCCGTCGACACCCTTCGATCATCAGGCAGAGACTCAGAACTGAGATCTGCCTATGTAAACAAGGCAGATCTCTCTAAATCCATCTCTTCCACCTAGTAAAGGCAGCACATACAGTACACAAAAACACTGGCTAGGCACACATTTAACCCTTTGATTACCCTAGATGTTTAACCCCTTCCCAGCCAGTGTCATTAGTACAGTGACAGTGCATATTTTTAGCACTGATTACTGTATTCGTGTCACTGGTTCCCACAAAGTCAGTGTAAGATTGTACAGCGCAATATCGCAGTACCGCTATATGTCGCTGATCACCGCCATTACTAGTGTAAAAATAAAAATTCCTGTATTTATACCAAAGTTTGGTTTGCATAAAGTTATAGCATCTACAATCTACATACGCTTATTGGGATATGTTTTAACAAAAATATGTAACAGAATACATATTCGTCCAAATTTATAAAGAAATTTAGATTTTTAACTATTTATTTTTTATTGGATATGGTTTAATAGCGGAAAGTAAAAAAAAATTTTTTTATTTTTTCTTTTATAGCACAAAAAATAAAGTGCAGTGGTGATCAAATACTGCCAGATATGTTGCTGGACTGGAAGTGGTTAAAGTAATGTGGTGACGTATTGCAAAAAATGGCCTGGTTATGAAGGAGGGGTAAATCTTCTGGAGGTCAAGTGGTTATCACTTTAATTTAATTGTAAACTGCTGGATGTGTTTTTTTTTTTTTTTTCTGGACCCTGCAAGGTAATGTCATAATGTGCTAGCATTGCATACTAGGACATTATGTTAAACTTACCTTTTAAAATTAAGCATTCCAGCGCTGAGATGTCAGAGCAGCAGGCGCTCCCATCTTCACCTGTCTTGCTTACGTGTTCGTGGACTCCGGCTCTGTGACTGGCCAGGGCTCTGAAGGAACGGCACGGGTGGCCGTTCCTGCAGAGAGCATGCACCAGTGATGTCGCTGGCTGCATGTACAGTAAATATCTCCTAAACCGTACCCATTTAGGAGATATTTATACCACCTATAGGTAATTCTTATTATAGGCTTACCTATAGGTAAATGCCAGAGATGGACGTTTACTTCCACTTTAAGCAGTATCCAATAGCCAAGTTAACCACTTAAGGACCATTCCACGCAGATTTACTGAGGCAGGGCGGCCTTCCTGTGCAAAATCACATACAGGTACGTAATTTCCTGCAGTGGGTCTGGGACGTGCGCGCCGCTGACGACCTGCTCCCGCTGTGATTGAACACAGCCGGAGCCAATCGTGGGACTGGCAGCCGCGATCATGCATAGGAGAGGCAGAACGGCGGTCTGCCTATGTAAACCAGGTAGACCGCTGTTCTGTGAGGGAGGAAGCTGGAGCTCTTTCTGTTAAGCAGAATTGCGGATCTCTGTTTTCTTCCAGTCACAGCATTCCCCCCACAGGTAGAAAGCTTTCCCTAGGAGCACACTTAACCTTTGATCGCCCCCTGGTGTTGACTCCTTCTTTGCCAGTGTCATTCATACAGTAAGTGCTTTTTTTTTCTTTTTTCTTTTTATTTTTTTTTAGCACTGATCACTGTATTAGTGATAGTGTCACTGGTCCCCAAAAAGTGTCAGTTGTCCGATTTGCCCGCTGCAATGTCACAGTTCCATTAAAGATCACTGCCATTACTAGTAAAAAATAAATGCAAATTCCAGTTTGTAGACGCTTTAACTTTTGCGCAAACCAATATACGCTTATTGGGATTTTTGTAACAAAAATATGTAGAATACAGATTTGCCTAAACTGATGAAGAAATTAATTTTTTTTTATTTATTATATTTATTTGTGTGTGTGTGTGTGTGTGTGTGTGTGTATCTATATACACATACAATATGTTTTAAAGCGTAAAGTAAAAAATGTTTTTTGTTTTTTTTTTAATTGTTGGTCTTTTTATGTTTATAGCGTAAAAAATAAAAACTTTTAAAATAAAAATTTTATTTGTGTACAGCGTCCCATGAGCGCACAATTGTCCTGTAAACTAACGCTGTGCCTAACGCAAAAAAATGGCCTGGTCATTAAGGGAGGTTAATCTTCCGGGGCTGAAGTGGTTAATGCCTGAGTATCCTACACAAAATTAAAAAGTAGGGCATTCTGTAAAAGTAAGGTTTATAAAGCTCAACTGTAGTTTCACAAAGCATTTGGTAGACCCATTGATGTTACAGGAAAATACCATTTTAAAATGTCTCATTTTATAGGGCTTTTAACCAAGCTCCAGCACCAGTGTAAAGTCCTTTTCCTGGGATAGCAGGCTGCAGATAATAGAGAGAGCTTTGCCTAGCTCTAGCTATGACTGGGGAGCAGAGTGTCAGACTGTTTCAGGAAGATTGTTGCTTTCATAAAGAGAGCAGCAGGTTTACCACGCTGGCACACGGTTAAAAGCCTTACAAAAATAAGTTTTAAAAAACTGTTTTCATTTTATTCAATTAATACAGCAAAACTACAATTGGGGTTTAGTGTTTCTATCAAAATGCAGAGTTTAATGTATCTCCTATCGGCAAGACTGTTTACGGGTGAGTTTTTTTTTCCAAGTTCTAGCTGACACTTCTCTGATCCCCTAATGTCATCCGTGAATCAGGTTGTTTTAAATTCCGTGTCCGCTAAGGAGATGTTTGAAACCTTCAGACCCAAATTATTGTACCACTTTTCATATTTGGGTTTCTCAGGGGAGCTGTGCCCATGGTATAATATTTATAGCTTTTTTTCTTTTTTTTTTTCTTTCCTTTTGACCATAATGGCAAAAGTCCTAGAACTTTGGCTATGGCTTCCAGTTTCCATTATCTTGGGATTCTTCTAGTTCCTGTCATTGCTGCTGTTTGAGCTGTTTGGCAGCCATGCCATATCAAAGGTGTGCACGGCTGAGATTGCCTCTTTTTAGGGCCAATTCACACCACAAGCTGCACGTTTACTTTGCATGTTTGCATGCATTTGATGTGCGTTTTGATGTGAGTTTACATGCGTTTGCAGTGCATTTTCCCCTAAGTGATTGCCTTTCGAGGTCACTTCCTTTTATGTGCACTGTGATGCAATGCAGAAAAATGCAGCTTGCTGTGCTTTTTTCTTCCCTCAATGCACTGCACTGTAATGGTGTGAACTATGCTGATAGGATGTGCTGGTTTTTGGACTGTCTATACCAGGGGTGCCCAACCTATTGAAGAGTGAGGGCCTCTTAAGGGACTTGGTAACTGGTCGCGGGCCACAATGAGCGGAGCGGGTGGATGACATGTCCATGTCCACTTTGCATATGCAGAGCAGACAGGCACAGTCCACTCTACTCTGTGCCCCCTTGATCAGCCCAGATGGAAGAGGATGGATCCCCTTCTGTCTTTTTTTTTTTTTTTTTTTTTTTTTAGGATCTGATTGGAGGTATGTGGGTGTAAACTGACACAAGTGCCGCTCCATAGAGGTGAATGGAGGGTCCAATCGCGTGAAAGGGGCCTAAGGATTCTGATGCGCTGCTGTTTACCCACACTGCGGGTACAGTACAATACACCTGTTGCTTTCCTGCAGGTTAGCTGCACTTTGCCATAGACACTTTATGAAAGCACACCAAACCCGCAGGTAATAACAGAAGTCTATGGCTCAGTGCAGGTAACCCACGGGTGCACTGAGCTGCACCTGCAGATCTGAAAGCAGCCTAGTAACAACTGCAGAACAGATATGCCCATATATACACTGTGATTTTAGTAATAAACTTACCTTTAATAACAGTCTTCTATTCAGGTATTCAGTGCATTTGTTATCACTCCACCTGTGACAGGATCCGGCGCTATACAGGAAGCATCGGCTTATGCGGCTCTACTTGTTTCCTCTACCGCCGGCTTCATTCACAACACTGATGCTCTGGGATGGCGAGTTGGCAACCCGTGATCTGGGCTTGCCAACCTGCCATCCCAGAGCAAGAGGTTGCGGGTCGCATAAGAGGGCTCTGTGGGCCACATGTGGCCCCCGGGCCACTGATTGGGCACCCCTGAGCTATACACTGGGAACTCAGTTAAAAATGCATCAAACTGCATCTGGTGTGAATGGGTCCTTAGGATCTAGGCAAATAGAATTTTGTTGTAGGTCGTGGGAGCACAAGCATGGATTTTAACAGCACAGGGAACAAAGTTTATTAGTAATATTGCTTCTAAATTTAGGTGCAGTTTAAAGCTGGCCATACATATTGGCGAATGTGTATGCATGATCAGTTGTCTGATGTCTTTTGTGTAGGAGGCATTAGGTGCAGAAGAAGATCAATGCAATGGGTGAGCAGTGATCTCTTTGCAACAGTTCAACACCTCAGACTTTTAGATCTCCAAACAATAATGCCCTGTACACGCGACCGGTTTTCCCGTCGGAATAAACTCTGAAGGTTTTTCCGACGGAATTCAGCTCAAGCTGTCTTGCATACACACGGTCACACCAAATTCTGACCGTCCAGAACGCAGTGACGTACAACACGTAGGACGGGACTAGAAAACAGAAGTTCAATAGCCAGTAGTCAATAGCTTCCATCTCGTACTTGCTTCAGAGCATGTGTCGTTTTTGGTACGTTGGAACAGCATACAGACAAGCGGTTTTCCCGAAAGGAATTGGTTCCGTCTGAAAAATTTAGAACATGTTCTCTTTCAAGGTCCGTCAGAATTCTAGACATAAAAAGTCGGATGGGGCATACGCATGATCGGAATATACGATGAAAAGCTCTCGTCTGACTTTTTTTCTGTCGGACATTCCGCTCGTGTGTGTACGCGGCATTACACTTGCTGTTAAAGCAGAACTTCACTCTCCATCAACGTATACAAGGAAAGTATAGCATATTTACAGTACTTGTTACAAACCACCTTTTTTTTTTTTTTTTTTTTTTAACATTTCTTCAGTTGCTTTCTGGTTTCCAGGCCTAGGCAAATGATGTCATACATCCTAGGAGTCTTTAGGAAGGGACAAGGGTTTTTTTCAGCTAAGTACATCCTGTGTGAGTAAAGGGCAGATGGACTCTAGGAAGTAAATGCTACATGAATCATCTGCCCTTACTCAAGATGGCAACAGCTAGAAATGCTAGTAGGTGTTTCTCAAAGTGATTTCTCAACAAATTAAAGTATGCAGACATGGATGGGGAGTTTTCTTTGAATATGAATTAACCACTTAAGGTCTGCCTTTTTAATGTTTTACTGCTACAGGGCAGCACCTGTGTGCCGGATCACGTACATGTATACGTGATCCGACTCTACCAGGTAGGGGGTGCGCCGCCGGCAAATCGCTTCCGCTGTAATTGCACATGGAGGAAGCCAATCGGCACCCGCCCATCGTTGGGCAAAGAGACAGAACGGCCATCTGCTTATGTAAACAAGGCCGATCGCTGTTCTGACAGGAGGGAAGGGATAGAATTTGTGTCCCTGCATAAATTCCATTTCTTCCCCTAGTAAAAGCACCTCCCACAGTATAGTAAAACACTGGCTAGGCACACGGTTAACCCTTTGATTGCCACTGATGTTAACCCCTTCCCAGCCAGTGTCCTTAGTACAGTGACAGTGCAGATTTTTGGTCACTGTAGTAGTATCACTGGTCCCAAAATGGTGTCAAAAGTGTCAGAATGTCCGCTGCAATGTCGCAGTCCCCGCTATAAGTCACTGATTGCCACCGTTCCTAGTAAAAAAATAAAAATATCCTACAGTTTGTAGACGCTATCACTTTTGCGCAAGATAATTGGTTTACTCTTATTGGGGTTTTTCTTCCCAAAAATACGTAGCAGAATACATATTGGCCTAAATTTATTAAGACATTTTTTTTATTAGATTAGAGGTTTTATAGCAGAAAGTAAAAAAATCTTTTTTTTTTTTTTTAATTTGTCTTTTTTTGTTTATAGCGCAAAAAACAAAAAAAAAAATTGATCAAATACTACCAAAAGAGAGCTCTATTTGTGGGGAAAAAAAGGCATACATTTTATTTGGGTACAGCAATGCATGACCACGCAATTATCAGTTAAAGTAACCCAGTGCAGTATCGCAAAAAATGACCTGGTCATGAAGGGGGTACATTTCCTGGAGGTGACATGGTTAATGTGCTTTTGGTCTGTGGCGCTCAGATGCAGCGTAGTTCCACTTTAACTTTTTAGATGCAAGTATGTATACTGAACTTAACCGAACACACTTCAGACCTTAGGAAATGCATCATATATGAGACGGTTTTATAGTAGCAGCAGTTTTAAAGCATGGAAATTTTTGTTGCTACAATGTCAATTCTATGGATAGAAAAAATGGTGCATAAAAAAAAACTGCCCCTGAAATCGCTCACATCACTATAGGTATTGGCATGGGTGGTCACTATAATAGTGAACCCTCTGTGTCTCCACACAATTGTATACAAATGTTCACACTGTGATTGTGCGGTGCAATTTGAGACGTGTTTGGATGTCAGTGCACAGGTCATTCCTTGTGGTACATGCTATTTGTTATTGAAGGTGTTGGGGCCCCCACCTTTTCTGTGTTGGAAAATTTCTATCTGGCTCTAGGATTTGATGTAGCCTCACAGACATGGTAACCAGTGGTTTGTCACTGTAGATTCTTTTAGTTTTGCGTCCGGGGACTTGTTAATCCTCCCATGGGCCGTCGAGACTTTACTCACACACAGTATAATCATTCTACCCATACTGGTAATCCAATTATACGTTAATGGGATTTTACACAGCTGCAGCAAGAACGTCTTCCTACTATATCTATACATGAGTTGGAAGGTCCTGAGGAAGCGGGTGTTCCCGTGAAACGCGTCAGCTGCTCTCATCTAATCTCAAGGACTATTTTGTTAAACAATTTCCATCCCTTGAATGAGGGATGATGGGTAGTATGAATGTTCTTGTACTTTTTGATATGATTTTAGGAATATTTTGTAACTGAATCAAAGAAAGATGTAAATGGATTTTTAACATTTTGTGAAGTACGGTATTTGTGTCCAGTGGATGGGTATTTAAAATCCTTCCTCGTATTTCCCTACTAGCACTCTGATTCTGGGAGTCCCACTCTCACACACATTAAAAAATTCAAAGAAATATAACAGTGTATGGCAAGCTTTAGACTACGTTATGGCTAGTGAGCCCTGTACCAATGACACATTGTTAGTTAGCCATTGCTAAAAGAATTCATATAAATAATATTTGCCTTCAGGAAAAGCTATTATTGATTTGGCAATAAACAGGACTTTAAGTCGGTGGTATCTCACATGCTTGTTTTGTGATTCTGAATTCCAATGAATATCAACATATTTCCAATTTCCTCCCTCCCTGCTGAATAGGAACAGTTGGTATAACTGTATTGAAGAGCCCATGACTAAACTTGGACATGGGTTCTCTGACCCTTCACCTATAAGTGTATCTAAAACCAAAGACAAATATTAATATATTCCAGCTTACCGAGTCCTTAGATGTTGTGGTTGCATTCATTTTTTTTTTTGTTTTTGTTTTTTGTTTTTTACCTTCAATTTCACCTGGGGAGCCTGCCAGTAACATTGCTTCCTGCCCTAGGTTGACACTTTTCACTTGCCATACTGTATCTATGGAGAGCAACATTGTCACCCAAGGACAGATCTACATACACCATTCCCTCCTCTCTGCTCTTTAACTTGGATGAGAGGTTCTGTATTCCCCAGAGATCTAGAATCAATGTAATTGATAATGCAGCACAGACAGAAATAATCAACTGACAATATGTCTTGCACAATATTTTTTGCACTTTCTCAAAAGGAACATTTCTTTCAGTGGTTTATTTAACAGCCCAAAGGGGACATTTATGATGAAGTCCAAGGGCTTATCACATCTGTTCGCTTTGATGCATTGTGTTAAAGTGCTGAGGTCAAAAATGCTCTTCTATAGTTCCCTCTGGTATATAACACTAAGCTCCCCAGTAGATGTCATTTTTTAAAATGATGTGATATAATGGCTTACTTCAGAGCGCTTCGCTAACTGCCTGCCAATCTCCTGTCCCGATCTGATAGCTGCAGGGGGAGGTGCTGGGAAACCTTCGCTGATGTCAGCCGAGGAGGGGAGGAGACCGGCGTGCAGTCACGTGAACGGCGCTCTGAAGTAAGCTATTATACAGCATATTTTTTTAAATTGCATCTACTGGGGAGCTTAATATTATATAATAGATGGAACTATAGAAGGGAAATTTTTTTATTTTTTTATTTTTATTTTTTTAGAGCAGGAGGGCGAGGATCAGGGAGCTGACAAGCAGGAGGGGGGAGGAGGACAGAGGGAGACACAGAGAGCAGGGCTGCAGCTGATGGATGCACATACTCTGACCATGGTGTCAGGGCTCAGCAGCCCTGATTATCATGGTCAGCGTACAGAGGGGAGGGCAGAAACTGGCTGGATCATCCAGGTATTTCAGTTGATACAATGGGCCAAATTACACAGCACAAGCACTGTTCTGTATAACACGCTTTAAAGAAACAGGATCCATATTTTTGGGGGGTTAACAAAGCTTGTAAAGCATTTTAAATGGGCTGCCAATGCCCTAGAGAGGATGGCAAAACATGCCTCTGTAGTATTTTTTCCAACAGGGTGCACCACAACTTATGGTAGTGCTTTGTTGTGTGCTACAACCTTGGTTTGAAGCTGTGTTGGGGTGCCATTCAAAATGAATGGTACCACAGCCTACCAAAAAAAACGTAATGTGAATTCCCACAATTCAGTGGTGTGACTGGGCCCCAGGTACGCCTTTTGCAGCTGGCAGGACATTCTGGCATTTGTTGATTCTTGTCTAACCCTCTCTGACCTAATTTCTAGATATCTAGGTGAATCTCCTTTCTGACTACATTATAAATGTACCTTGCAGAAACCTACTTTCCCTTTTTATGTGTTTTCTCTTAGGGAGGGAAGTCTTCTATAGGAGAGATCTAGATAATTGATACTTGCACAAAGCACAGCAAGCAATTTACTCACCTCTGCTTCCTGGTTTCGAACTGTTTTAAAGTATTGTTTTTTTCCATGCATCATGGGATGACTATATATAAAATTGGTAGAATATGCTGTCATAGAGATGACTAGATGACTTGACTGGCCAAGTGGAATTTTTTTATAAGCAAAGCATATTTTACAACCCACCATTTGTACCTGCCCATACAAACGCTAAAGAAATATGAACCGTGACCTCATTAAAATGCATCAGTACAAGTGACCTATTGACCGCATAATTACAAATTGTTAAATATCCGTTTCCTTTACAGGTGAGACTTCCTGATGGGCCAGACACACTTTTTCCATCTTGGGACTTCTGCACGGTTAATCGTGGAAACTGACATCGCCATGACAGGCTGCAAATTTTGGTGGAGACCATCATTGTTCGTCATCCTTTTGTTTTCTTTGGCGACCGCAATAAACTCAGCAGAGACTAATAATCATACTGCCAATACTTCAGAGGCACTGGATTCGTTACCTGTGGTCACATCAATAGTAGATCATTTAATTGTGAAAGAAGGGAACAGCGTGGTCATTCACTGCAATATTGAGGGACACCCTGATCCTCATTTCCAGTGGTACAACTCCCATGGACATCTACTTAAAGAGGAAAATGGTAAGCTTACCTAATACATTCAAATAGCCCACTGCTGTCATCTTTATCCTAGTCCCTCCATAGTCCATATAGAAAGCAAACTAAAGAAAGCTACAACCAGTTAAGAACAACAATCCAGAGAGGCACACCTTTGAATTCCTCAACTAATGCTTCTAATATAGTAATTATTTAACAAACACTTCTTTTTTTTGTGTGTGTGCACCCTGCCTGTTTGACTCGCGCTATGATTAATTAAGATGAACATGTCTCACTTTGGACAACAAGATAAATCTGTGACCTGCATGTATATGTAAAGGTTCCCCAGATTTCAGTATTATGTGATCATATAATATGATGATACAGGAACAGATGAGACCGTGGCCTATAAACTAAAGCTGGCCATAGAAAATTTTCGAAAATTTAAATTTTCTGAACATTTGTTCAAATTTCTAATGGTTAGTGGGGTGAAACTGATGTTCATTTTCAACTGTAGTTATGGGCAAATCCAGAGCAGGATAGAACTAAATGTGTTTTGTTTGTGAAAAATCATACATTTTGTAATGAAACCTGTTTTAGTATGTCTTGGATTCTATTCAAATAGCATGTCTTAGTAAAATTTTAAGGGCTTTAAAACCAAATTAGTTGATTCAGTTGTGGCAAGAAAGAATGTTCTGATGAATGATTTTTCTCCAAGTGTTTGAACAGAAATCAAACAGTTTGGCCAGCTTTGGTCATGTGCTCACACTCCTAAGGCCCCTTTCACACGGGCGTTCCATATGTCCGTTTTTCATCCATCCGTTGACGGATGAAAAACACACATGCATGTATCGCAATGGGATAGCATATGTTAGCAGATCATCATCCGCTGACACCCGTCTCCGTTAAGCTAAGCTCTGTTTTTTTAAGACCAAAGAAAACCCTATTTTTCTTCCGTTAAAAAAAACGGAACGGAAGAAAAACTGATTTTAGCGGACGATCTGCTTACATCCGTTTTTCAACCCTTTGTTTAATGAGGGAAAAAGAAAAAAAAAATACTGTATATAGCTGGTTGCTAAGGAGGGGGGGTGGGAAGACGGCCGCCGTGTTCTTAACAACCGATGAGTCCGCTTTCAGGGGGGTTACCCGCTGACAGCTGAATGTAAAAAAAACAAATTGCCGGAAAAGAGACGACGTGGGTCCCCCCCCCAGGTCCATACCAGGCCCTTCGGGTCTAGTATGGCTCTGCCCCCTCACCCCAAAGTACCTTGCCCCCATGTTGATGGGGACAAGGGCCTCTTCCTGACAACCCTGGTCAGTGGTTGTCGGTTTGCGGGTGAGGGGCTTATCGGAATCTGTAAGCTCCCTTTAACAAGGGGGGGCCCCAGATCCCAGCCCCCCTCTATGTGAATGGGTATCGGGTACATCGTACCCCTACCAATTCACCAAAAAAGCAGTGAAAAGTTAAAAAAAAAAACAGAGCCGGTTTTTGACAAGTCCCTTTTAAACAGCTCTGAGCTGTCTTCTCCCGCTGCCGTCTCTCCCGATGTTATTAATAATAATAATAATTTTTATTTTTTTTTTGCCGGCAATTTTTATGTATTATTTTTTATTTTTATTTTACTTAAGCTGTCAGCGGGTTTACCATCGGTTGTTAAGGACTTCGGCTTCCCGCCCCCTCTTTAGCAACCAGCTATATACAGTGTTTGAAGTTCAGTCACTTTTTTTTTTTTTCTTTTTTTTTTTCTTGTAAAAAAAACTGATGTCAGGGGACATGAAACCGGATGTAAAATTGTGACATCCGTATCCGTTTTCGATCTGTTAATCAGTGACTGAACTGAACTAAAACGGAATGCCCGTGTGAAACCAGCCTAAGGGAATATGAATTGACCTCCTGTATACAAGTTTCCTTACTACTGACCTGTAGTCCCTGCAGATTTGCAGAATACATAGTGGTAATGTTTAAAGGCGAAGTTCAACCTTTTTGATAAAAAAAAAAAGAATAAATGCACATTTGTTTGCTGGTTAAAGAAAGTTCTTTTTTTTTTTTTGCACAAGAGCCTGCAAAGTATTGCACCCGTGATCATCAGATCATGAGTACAAGTTCAAGCTCCTGCACTCTCTCTCCAGCTACCGAACTTTGGCTATGTTTTGATTTAAGTTTGTTTTATTTACTTTTATTATTACACAAGTGTGATTTAACTGTACTTCTGTCTCGGTCTGATTAAGGCCCGGTTCACACTTGTGCGATGCCAAACATCGCAAGGCATTGCATGTAATTCGCAGCGCACTGCCGTTCACATTACATGCGATGTCTGTGCGGTGCGATATCAGTCATAGAGATAGTATGGCTGATATCACACCGCATTCGGTGCAAACACGCACAAGACCCTTCTTTCTGTTCAGACCAGAATCGGATCACATGTGTGTTCACACATATGCGATCCGATTCATGTCCGAACTGTCAGTTCGCAGTGCGATATGCAAGCTGAACTGGGGGTGTCGTTAACAATGTATTGACACTCCCCAGCGATTCGCATATGGCAGTGTGAACTGACATGCGAGTCGGTGCGATGCGGGAACACGCAGTGGATTCGCAGTGTTCTCGCATCGCACCAGTGTGAACCGGGCCTCATGGTTTCTGACAGTAGGCGAAGGTCATGAATTCAGAAGATGCAGTCAATCCACTTGTTTGTAATATTTTTTCCAGATTGGATGAGCAGGATCACCGCATGGATCAGTTTGCCATGGCGGTAAAAATGGTCCTGAGTCGCATGGCTCACCTGGAATCTCCCACTGTGGCTGGTCTGGTACAACCTGTGTTGCAGGCCGTCCCTGCTGCTGCTCCAGTCTCTGTGCAGGCACCGCTTCGAGTATTACCTCTATAAGAGTTATATCTGGTTCTGCTCTGCTTCCCCAGCGATTTGGGGGCGATCCAGTCCAATGCAGAGGATTTCTCAACCAGGTTGAGATATACTTTGAGATGCTGCCCTACCCTTAGGAGGAGGGAGAGATTGTGCCTTTATTGTGGCCAGACAGGTCACTTTTTATTTTAGCCCTGAAAGAATGGAGACATCTCCTCAAAGGTACCACTGTGTCGGTTCATTCTTACTGACCATAATCTCACATTCTTGTCTGAGGCTAAACGCCTCTGTCCCAGAAGGGTGCGATGGGCTCTTTTCTTGTCTAGTTTCAATTACATTGTCTCATTCTTACCTGGTACTAAGAATGTAAGCCTGGTGGTCCTCTGAGGGGGAGGGGTCGTTGAGGGGGTACTAACAGGGCTGGGCTCAGCCCTTCCTTCCTCTGAGCTGGTTCCTCAGCTGTCGGCTAATTGCCAGCTCCTATCTCTCCACAGTGACTTGCCTGTTAATGATATCCTGCTCTTCAGTCCTGCCTACATAAGCCTTCCAGCCCAGATGACCTCTGCCTTCGCCTTGGTCAACATCACAGATACTGCGTTCCTGTTAAAGACTTGCTTGGCTGACATTCCTTCTGGCTCCAGATCCTACTTGCTGTTCCACTACGATGATCTCTGGCTTCCTGTCTTTCTGGCTTGTCTATCTGTTCCAGTTACTGAACTTGGCTATGTTTTGATTATGTTTGTTCTATTTACTTTTATTATTAAACAAGTGTGATTTTACTGTACGTCTGTCTCGTTCTGATTCAGGGTTTCTGTCAGTAATATGTAACATGCTGAGAAAGATGAACTTACCTTTTTTAAACTATATTTCGCCTATTTGGTAATAAAGCTGAATTGAGATCTAGGGCAGACATCCTAGGTGCTTGGAACAAAAAGGTCCAATCCTTAGTCTATTGTGTTCCTTAATCACAACCTGTTTTTATGGTACCCATACTATTAAAGTGGTTGTAAACTTCCATCGATTATTTTGTACCTAGAGGTAAGCCTATAATAAGGCTTACCTATAGGTAGTGTAAATGCACGTTTAGGAGATATTTACTGTATATGCAGCCGATGATGTCATCGGTGCATGCGCTCGGAAGGAACGCCCACCCGGGCCGTTTCTTCAGAGCCCTGCGCCCTGACCCCCGACTCACGTGCACGGGAGTGACGTCATGCGGCTCCGGCCACTCAGAGCCGGAGTCCGCGGACCAGAAAGGAAGACGGGTGAAGATGGATACGGCCTCCAGAGGTGACAGTATCGGTTGCAGGGCTTCGTTTGCAGGCAAGTTTTACATAATGTGCGATGCAGTAAGCGATCTTACTCCACCACTACATGAGCTGTACTGTGTTTTTTAGATCACTCTTAATTAAGCGTTCATCCACAAGCTTCTTACTGGATTTGAATTTCCTTCATTCCGATCCCTCTGAAAGAGTCAGTGTTCAAATAAGATTATTTCCCAGCCTGTCCGTTCAATGTGAAAAAAAAAGAACATTTCAAGATCTGGAAGTTGACATACATGTTCCATAATCTCCCATCGACTATCTGGTTTCTGGGGTCTATCTAGCCTTGATGTATATAAACGTAATTGCTCATGCACGTCGTGCGCCTCCTGCGTGCTCTAGAGGCTGTGTTGCAGGTGGCCCCAGTACCATGTGATCACTGTGATAGAGACCACTGTGGCAGAGATCACATGACAGTTGTACACAACAGATTTACCATGGCTCTTACTAAATACCCATGACTGCCTACTTTCCAGTAAGGGGTCATTTGGAGGTTATTTGTACTGTCCTGGCATTTTCAACCCTCGAGAAATGATATGCCGTCAGTACATAAGGATTGATCAGTTTTGAAATCTGTATACCAAAGTTTGTAGAGACTCTGACTTTTACAACGACTAAATAATATACACTGATTTGGCTATTTTTACCAAAGAAATATAGCAGAATTCATTTTGGCCTACATTTATAAAGAGAGGTTATTTATTTGCAAAAGTTTAACAAACAAAGGAAAATGACACCACAAGAAAGCTCTATCGGTCTCAAAAAAAGATAAAAATTTGAATTGGGTACAGTGTTGACTGAATAATTGTCAGTCAAAGTGTGAAAGCTAAAAATTGGCCTGGGCAAAAAGGGGGAGAAAGTATATGATATTGAAGTGGTTAAATAACAAACAAATCATACAGTGGGTATAAAAAAGAATCGCCCCCTTTTTAACCACTTCAGCCCCGGACCATTTGGCTGCCTAAGGACCAGAGGACTTTTTCCAATTTGGCACTGCGTCGCTTTAACTGCTAATTGCGCGGTCATGCAATGCTGTACCCAAACGCAATTTGCGTCCTTTTCTTCCCACAAATAGAGCTTTCTTTTGATGGTATTTGATCACCCCTGCCGGTTTTTATTTTTTGCGCTATAAACGGAAAAAGACCGAAAATTTTGAAAAAAAATTATATTTTCTACTGTTATAAAAAAAATCCAATAAACTCCATTTTAGTCATACATTTAGGCCAAAATGTATTCGGCCACATGTCTTTGGTAAAAAAAAGTCAATAATATATTTATTGGTTTGCGCAAAAGTTATAGCGTCTACAAACTAGGGTACATTTTCTGGAATTTACACAGCTTTTAGTTTGACTGCCTATGTCATTTCTTGAGGTGCTAAAATGGCAGGGCAGTACAAACCCCCCCAAATGACCCCATTTTGGAAAGTAGACACCCCAAGGAAATTGCTGAGAGGCATGTTGAACCCATTGAATATTTATATTTTTTTTGTCCCAAGTGATTGAATAATGACAAAAAAAAAATATTTACATAAATAGTTGTCACTAAAATGATATATTGCTCACACAGGCCATGGGCCTATGTGGAATTGCACCCCAAAATACATTTAGCTGCTTTTACTGAGTATGGGGATACCACATGTGTGGGACTTTTTGAGAGCCTAGCCGCGTACGGGGCCCTGAAAACCAATCACTGCCTTCAGGATTTCTAAGGGCATAAATTTTTGATTTCACTCCTCACTACCTATCACAGTTTTTGAAGGCCATAAAATGCCCAGATGGCACAACCCCCCCCAAATGACCCCATTTTGGAAAGTAGACACCCCAAGCTATTTGCTGAGAGGCATGTTGAGTCCATGGAATATTTTATTTTTTTACACAAGTTGTCACTAAATGATATATTGCTCACACAGGCCATGGGCATATGTGGAATTGCACCCCAAAATACATTTAGCTGCTTCTACTTAGTATGGGGATACCACATGTGTGGGACTTTTTGGGAGCCTAGCCGCGTACGGGGCCCCGAAAACCAAGCACCCCCTTCATGATTTCTAAGGGCGTAAATTTTTGATTTCACTCCTCACTACCTATCACAGTTTTGAAGGCCATAAAATGCCCAGATGGCACAAACCCCCCCCCCCCCCCCCAAATGTCCCCATTTTGGAAAGTAGACACCCCAAGCTATTTACTGAGAGGCATGTTGAGTCCATGGAATATTTTTATATTTTGACACAAGTTGCGGGAAAGTGACAATTTTTTATTTTATTTTTTTTTTGCACAAAGTTGTCACTAAATGATATATTGCTCAAACATGCCATGGGCATATGTGGAATTACACCCCAAAATATATTCTGCTGCTTCTCCTGAGTATGGGGATACCACATGTGTGGGACTTTTTGGAAGCCTAGCTTCATACGGGGCCCCGAAATCCAATCACCGCCTTCAGGATTTCTAAGGGCGTAAATTTTTGATTTCACTCCTCACTACCTATCACAGTTTCGAAGGCCATAAAATGCCAAGATAGCACAAAACCCCCCAAAATGACCCCATTTTGGAAAGTAGACACCCCAAGCTATTTGCTGAGAGGCATGGTGAGTATTTTGCAGCTCTCATTTGTTTTTGAAAATGAAGGACAAGAAAAATGTATTTTTTTTCTTTTTTCAATTTTCAAAAGTTTGTGACAAAAAGTGAGGTCTGCAAAATACTCACTATACCTCTCAGCAAATAGATTGGGGTGTCTATTTTCCAAAATGGGGTCTTTGGGGGGGGGGTTGTGCCATCTGGGCATTCCATGGCCCCTGAAACTGTGATAGGCAGTGAAGAGTGAAATCAAAAATTTACGCCCTTAGAAAGCCTGAAGGCGGTGCTTGGTTTTCGGGGTCCCGTACGCAGCTAGGCTCCCAAAAAGTCTCACACATGTGGTATCCCTGTACTCAGGAGAAGCAACAGAATTTATTTTGGGGTGTAATTTCACATATTCCCATGGCATGTTTGAGCAATATATCATTTAGTGACAACTTTGTGCATAAAAAACCCACTCTTCTAACCACTTGAAGACAAAGCCCTTTCTGACACTTTTTGTTTACATGAAAAAATTAATTTTTTTTGCAAGAAAATTACTTTGAACCCCCAAACATGATATATTTTTTTAAAGCAAATGCCCTACAGATTAAAATGGTGGGTGTTTCATTTTTATTTTTTCACACAGTAATTGCGCAGCGATTTTTCAAACGCATTTTTTGGGGAAAAGACACTTTTTTAAATTTTAATGCACTAAAACACACTATATTGCCCAAATGTTTGATGAAATAAAAAAGATGATCTTGGGCCGAGTACATGGATACCAAACATGACATGCTTTAAAATTGCGCACAAACGTGCAGTGGCGACAAACTAAATACATTTTTAAAAGCCTTTACAGGTTACCACTTTAGATTTACAGAGGCGGTCTACTGCTAAAATTACTGCCCTCGATCTGACCTTCGCGGTGATACCTCAAATGCATGGTGCAATTGCTGTTTACATTTGACGCCAGACCGACGCTTGCGTTCGCCTTTGCGCAAGAGCAGGGGGGACAGTGGTGCTTTTTTTTTTTTTTTTTTTAATCTTTTTTTTTTTTTTAAACTGTGTTCCTTTTCATTTTTATGTTTTTTAATCATTTTTATTGTTATCTCAGGGAATGTAAATATCCCCTATGATAGCAATAGGTAGTGACAGGTACTCTTTTTTTAAAAAAAATTGGGGTCTATTAGACCCTAGATCTCTCCTCTGCCCTCAAAGCATCTGACCACACCAAGATCGGTGTGATAAAATGCTTTCCCAATGGCGCTGTTTACATCCGGCGAAATCTAAGTCATGAAATGCTCTAGCTTCCGGTTTCTTAGGCCATAGAGATGTTTGGAGCCATTCTGGTCTCTGATCAGCTCTATGGTCAGCTGGCTGAATCACCGGCTGCATTTTCAGGTTCCCTGTTGGGACAGGAGAGCCAGAGAAAAACATGGAAGACGGTGGAGGGCATTCCCTCCCACTGCTTGTAAAAGCAGTCTAGAGGCTAATTGGCCGCTAGGATTGCTTTTACATGAAAGCTGACCTCTGGCTGAAAAGAATGATACCAAGATGATATCTAAACCTGCAGGCATCATTCTGGTATAACCACTCAAAGTCCAGCAACATACCAGTACGTTGCTGGTCCTTGTTGGGCATATATTGTAAACTTTTTTTTCATGCAGCCTGTGGGCTGAACGAAAAAGTTATTGATTGGTGGGTATGCCCACCATTAGAATATCTCCCTTCATCCACCCACTTCTAATGATGGGCATACATGCACCATATATATATGCCGAAGCATGGGGGCATCCTCCCACAAAAAGCAGGAGCAAATCGCTCCTCCACCCACTGCTGCCCCCACGCTTCGGCATATATGCTGAAGTATGTAACTGTGGTGGTGAAATCACCTCCGACATCGCTGGAGTCACGGCTTTATATATCATGGGAGCAAACGCTGTTGCTGTCAAGATAAATAAATCCTCGCTGCAACTGAATGGCGTACCTGCTAAGCAAATGATGGTTAACAATAAAACAAAGTAACATTACTGTATAACAGTAAGACTTACCATACCTGCAACGCAAATACAAAAAAAAACATAGTAAAAAATAAAACATTAAACGCAACCTGTGCCTAAAAAAATATATATATGCCGAAGCAAGGGGGCATCCTCCACCCACTGCTGCCCCCACGCTTCGGCATATATGCTGAAGTATGTAACTGTGGTGGTGAAATCACCTCAGACAGCGCTGGAGTCACGGCTTTATGTATTGTGGGAGCAAACGCTGTTGCTGTCAAGATAAATAAATCCGCTCTGCAGCTGAATGGCGTACCTAAAAACAATAAAATGGTTACCAACAAAACACAGTAAACGGTAAAGTATAAAAAAAATTGCATATCTGAAAAGCAAACATGGTAAAACATAATAACAATAAAACATTGCAGAATAGAATACAGTAAAAAAGAGCAGAACAATAGAGAGAGAGAGAACAATAAAACAACAACTATTTTTGTTTTTTTTTATTTTATTTTTTTTTTTGTGTTTGTTTTTATGTTTTTTATTAATTTTTTTACACTTTTTTTTGTAACTTTAACTTTTGTAACTGGTACCAGGTTTGGGTCTCTCAAAATGCGATGGCATCTTGGGAGACCCTGTGAAAGTGTGTCCTAGTCTGTGCAGTGCTGTACCCTACGCTAAAACTCAACTAGTGAATGGTAGCGTTCAAAACATTCACCCATGCAAAGACCAGGATTGCCAGGACAGGAGGGACAATAACACCGGGTGTCACGCCTAAATCCGCGCTTGCTACAGACACATCTTTTTTGGGGGGTTCGTTGGGTAGGGGTACTCGGGAGGGCATAAGGTAAATGCCTCTCATGCAGCCGGCCTACTGCATTTGGTTGGGGATGGTAAGGTGGAGCACCGTCTGGATACAGAAGGACTCTGACGATCTCTTCCTGGAATTTAAGGAAGGATCCAGTCCGTCCTGAAGCTCTGTATAGCACATGAGCGTTCAGCAAAGCCAATTGAAATAAACACACTTTTTTGTACCAGCGTCTGGCCTTACGGGCAACTAGGTACGGCACCAACAACTGGTCGTTGAGGTCCACCCCTCCCATATTTTGGTTATATTCGTGGACACAGAGGGGTTTCTCCACAACACCAGTCACCGTAGTAATTTGGGCCGTCGTGTCTGCATGAAGGGAGGTGAGAACGAAAACATTCTTCTTATCCCTCCACTTCATAGCGAGCAAATTATTCCACTGCAAGCGGGCGCTCTCCCCCAGCCTAAGACGGGAATCTACAAGCCGCTGGGGAAAGCCCCGGCGATTAGGTCGCACGTTGCCACATGCTCCAATCTGCTGATCAAACAAGTGACTAAAAAGTGGCATGCTCGTGTAATAATTGTCCACGTACAAGTGGTACCCCTTTCCGAATAAGGGTGACACCAAGTCCCACACTATCTTGCCAGCGCTTCCTATGTAGTCAGGGCAGTTTGTCGGCTCTACGTGACTATCTTTGCCCTCGTAAACCATAAAACTATATGTATAGCCTGTGGCCCTGTCACAGAGCTTATACATCTTGACCCCGTATCTGACACGCTTGCTGGGAAGGTACTGTTTGAATGACAAGCGGCCAGAAAATTTAATCAGGGACTCCTCAACGCAGACAACTTGATGGGGAGTAAACAAGTCTGCAAAACGTTGGTTGAAGTGGCTTACAAGGGGCCGAATTTTGTAGAGCCGATCGTTTCCAGGGTCTCCACGAGGACGACAGAGTTCATTGTCATTGAAGTGCATGAACCGCAAAATCTGCTCGTATCGTGCCCTGGCCATGGAAGCAGAGAACACGGGCATATGGTAAATTGGGTCAGTGGACCAATATGACTGCAACTTACCCTTTTTATTTATGCCCATGTTGAGGGAAAGGCCCAGAAAGATCTTAAATTTGGAGACCGTAATTGGTCTCCAATCTCTGGCAAGGGAGGACTGGGGATTAGCGGCGATGTGTTGACCAGCGTATAAATTGCTTTGGTCCACAATAGATCTATAGAGATCTTCGGTGAAAAACAGCAAATAAAAATCCAGTGGCGTAAAATCAACTGTTTCCACCTGAATTCCGGGTTGGCCAGTGAATGGGGGAAGTACGGGTGCTGCAGAAGTGGTGGGTTCCCAATTCGGATTGGCGAATGCAGCAGAAAGGGCACTATGGGCATGACGGGCCTGTCTTTGTCTTGGTGGCAGCGGGACACTACTTGTGCTTACCACCTCGCCAGCTTGAACTGCACTTATGGGACTCGCCACGTCACCACGTGATACTGCAGTGCTGGATGTACGACCAGGGTGTACTAGGCCGCTGGTGCTTGCCAGTTCACCAGAAGGAATAGCGGCGCTAGTACTTCTCTGCTCCATACGAGAGCCCTGTGGTACGCCTGACCTTGGCAGGGACCACAACTCCGTTGTCAGAGCTATCTGTCATGGAGCCACTGTCCTCTACAGGATCGTATTCTGAGCCTGAATCTGACAGATGAGTGACTTCCTCTTCACTATCTGTCATGCTCAGAAACGTGTAGGCCTCTTCACTAGTGTACCTTCGATTTGCCATTTTGGGCTCTAAATTTAGGGGTACACTAGTGAGACTCACAGGCAAAAAAGCTCCTGACTGTCAGCGACTGTATCAAAATGCTACCAAAAAACTGTTAGCGATCGCAGGGATCAGGCCTGACTCTGCGAACGCTACAGTTATGTGTGCTTAGTGTTTTGTAAGTGTCAGTGATCGCTCGATACTGCACTTGGGTGGGCTGGGCAGGGCTGGGCCTAGGGGCAAAACGCAGGTGCTAGCAGGTATCTGGGCTGATCCCGCTAACACTGTTTATGGGAACCCTAAACTGCTTGGGACGCTAGTATAGATCTGATCGGATCAGATATCGATCCGCTCAGATACTATAGCACTAAGGGAGGTGTATGCTGCGTGCGTGGGTGTTGGCGGTACTGGCGCTAACCTGACGCTGCCTGGGGCGACGCAGACCTTATCTGACCCTAAAAACTTAACTTATATCACCGCCGGGCAATTAGGGGGTTAAACCTTTATAAGGTAATAAACGGCGGGTGCCCTAAAACTATAAAAAACAAACTAACCAGCGTGACCCGTAACACTTATACGGTGATCGCTGGTGAAAGGGTTAACTAGGGGGCAATCAGGGGGTTAAAACCTTTAGTAGGTAGTATATGGGGGTCCCTGTCGCTATAAAACACTGACAGCGAACCTATATACTTATCTCCCTAACTAGCGTCACCTATGTCACTAATACAGCGATCAGAAAAACGATCGCTTAGTGACACTGGCAACGGGGAGTGATCAAGGGGTTAACCTTTATTAGGGGGGTACCCTAGACCTAAAGGGGGCTAACCCTAACTACCCTAACACTTATAACTGACACCAATGCAAAAAAAAAAAAACCTGCTATTTGTGTCAGTGTGACAGGGGGGGGTACAGGGGGGTGATGGGGGGTGAAAAGTATGCCTGGCGTGTTCTACTGGAAGTGTAGTGTTGGTGCACTTACTTGGATGTCGTCTCTCCTCGGCGCCGGATCGAAAAGACCTGCTCGAGGAGGGATGACATCGCTTCCTCTGCCTCTGTTTACATTACAGAGGCAGAGGAAGGATTTTCATTCGCCGGGAGCGATCGGGAGGGGGTGGCCACAAATGGATGGCCTCCCCCTCACCTCTGATCGCCCGGGAACAAATGGCGGCCACCTCGGGCACCGGGGGGGGTCCGATCAGACCCCCCGCCCGCGGAAGGCAGATCACGTGTATGTACGTGATTCTGCCTGTCCGTGCCACCTTCCCGACGTACATCGGCGTGAGGCGGTCATCAAGTGGTTAAAATAATCACAAATTAAGACTGACAGTTTTTGTTTTTATCCAGCTGTATTTACTCAGTGCAACTTATAACAAGTGAAAGATATAACATCAAGTCAGATAAAATTAAAAAAAAATGAAAAAACAGAATCGCTGAGTTGAAAAAAAGGATTACCCCCCCTTGTGTCAGTATTTTTTGACCACCTTTTGCTTTTATTACAGCCTTTAGTCTGTTGGGATATGTCTCTACTAACTTTGTACATCTAGATCTTGCCCACTCTCTTCTTTTGCAGAAGTGCTCAAGTTCGGTTAAATTGAAGGTGAGCGTTTTGTGGACTGCAGTCTTCAAGTCATTACACAGATTTTCAATGGGGTTTAATATGGGCTCTGACTAAGCCATGCAAGCACATTCACCTTTTTTCCTTTATTTTTGCTGTGTACTTTGGGTCATTGTCATGTTGGAACGTAAACCTTCCCATTGACAACTTTCTGGCAGAGGGTAACAGATTTTCCTCAAGAATTTGATGGTATTTTTCCCCATCCATTTTTCCTTCTGTCTTGACAAGTGCCCCAGTCCCTGCTGCAGAGAAACACCCCCATAACAGGATATTACCACCTCCATGTTTTACTATAGGAATGTTATTATTTGGATGGTGAGCTGTGTTGGATTTCCGCCGGACATATCGTTTGATGTTGAGGTCAAATAATTCAATTTTAGTCTCCTCTGATCATAACGCCTTTTTCCATGTGGCCTCGGAATCTTCAATGTGCATTTAAGGTGATCAGATGAGACTAAAATTTGATGATTTGACCTCAACACCAAACAAATGTCTGGTTGAAATCCAATACTGCTCACCATCCAAATAATACCACTCCTACAGTAAAGCATGGGGGTGTCACTGCAGCACTTGTCAGGATAGAAGAAAAAATGGATAGGGCAAATTACCCATCAAATTCATGAGGAAAATCTGCTGTCTTCTGCCATTAAGTTGTCAACGGGAAGAAGGTTTACCTTCCAACATGGCAATGACCCAAAGTACACAACAAAATGACCACACAGTGGTTGAAGGAGAAACGGGTTTATGTCCTTGCATGGCCTAGTCAGAGCCCAGACTTAAACCCCATTGAAAATCGGTGGAATGACTTGACTGCAGTCCACAAAATGGACACCATCAAATTTAATAGAACTTGAGCAGTTCTGCAAAGAAGAGTGAGCAAATATTGCAAAGTCTAGATATGTAAAGTTAGTAGAGACATATCCCAACAGACTAAAGGCTGTAATTAAAACAAAAGGTGGTTAAACAAAATACTGACATAAAAAGGGAGTGATCCTTTTTCCAATTGAGTGATTCTGTTTTTTATTTTTTTCTGACATGCTGGTGTTCTATCTTTCACTTGGACGTTATAAGTTGCACTAGTAAACACAGCTGGATAAAACAAAAATAGTTTAAGGCTGCAAAGCAACAAAATGCGATTGTTTGTTTTAAAGGGGGTGATTCTTTTCTATACCCACTGTACTTTTCTGCTGTGTGCAATGGTTTTTCACAGAGCAGCCCTAATTATCTTCTGGGGTCCCCCACCGGCACTCTGAGCTGCTCCTCTGACCTTGTATCCTTAAACTCCAAAAAGAAGGGATTTTATGGCAGGTCAAAAATCCTGTTTTCATTAACCACTTCAATACTGGGCACTTATACACCTTCCTGCCCAGACCAATTTTCAGCTTTCAGTGCTGTCGCAGTTTGAATGACAATTGTGCGGTCATGCTACACTGTACCCAAACAAAATTTTTATCATTTTGTTTCCACAAATAGAGCTTTCTTTTGGTGGTATTTGATCACCTCTGTGGTTTTTTATTTTTTGCTAAACAAATAAAAAAAGACCGAAAATTTTGAAAAAAATAAGTTTTTTGCTTTTGTTTCTGTTAAAAAATTTTTTTGTAAATAAGTAAGTTTTCTCTTTCACTGATGGGCACTGATAAGGCGGCACTGACAGGCACGGATGAGTGGGCACTGATGGGCACGGACGATGGGCACTGATGATGGGCACTGATATGCAGCACTGGTAGGCGGCACTGATGGGTGGCACTGATATGCAGCACTGATGGGCATTGATAGGCCGCACTGATGGGCACTCATGGGTGGCACTGATGGGTACTGAGAGGCAACACTGATGGGCACTGACAGGCTGCAAAGATGGGTTCTTATGGGTGGCACTGATGGGCACTGATACGTGGCACTGATATGAGGCACTGATAGGCATCCCTGGTGGCAGTGGTAGGCATTGGAGTGGGCACTGATTGATGGCAGCTGCCTGGGCATAGATTGGTATTTCCCTGGGGGTCTAGGGGGCATACCTGGTGGTCCAGTGTGGATGGCCATCCTGGGTGGGATCCGAGGGGGAGCTGTGCTGATAAACAATCAGCACAGACCCCCCCCCCCCTGTCAGGAGAGCAGCCGATCGGCTCTCCTCTACTCGCGTCTGTTAGACGTGAGTGAGGAAAAGCCGCTCACCGGCTCTTCCCATTTACATCGTGATCAGCTGTGATTGGACACGACTGATCACATGGTAAAGAGTCTCCGTCAGAGTGTCAGACTGACACACCGCAACAACGATCGCCGCGATGCGCGCCCCCGGGGGGAGCGCAGCGGCTTAATATCCTGATCACGTCATATGACGTCCGGTCAGGATATTGAAACCACTTTGCCGCCGTCATTTTGCTATATGGTGGGCGGCAAGTGGTTAAAGGAGTTGTAGCGGCAGAAGGTTTTTTTATCCTAATGCATTCTATGCATTAAGATAGGGGGCTGCTACACACAGAAGGCTTGTTATCTTAATGCATTCTTTGCATTAAGATAAAAAGCCTTCTGTGTGTAGCAGTCCCCCTAACACTTACCTGAGGTCCCTCTCTGTCCGGCGATGTCCACAAGTGTCTCAGCCATCCAAGGATTCTCCTTCCTGATTGACTGAGACACAGTCAATCCAAGTCAGCTTGCCAATCGGGGGGGAGAGGGGGTGGGGCGGGGCTCCATGTCTGAATAGACACAGGGAGCTGGGACTCAGCTCAGGTTCCCCCATAGCAAGCTGCTTGCTGTGGGGGCACTGAACAGGAGGAAGGAGACAGGATCACAGAAGAGGGACCCGAGAAGAAGAGGATCCAGGCTGCTCTGTGCGAATCCACTGCAACAGAGCAGGTAAGTAGAACATGATTTTTTTTTTTTTTTTTTTTTTATTGGAAAGAAAATGAGACATTACAATCACTTTTAATATCTGATAAATCTTAGGGCCCAGCTATTATTTTGTTTTGGGATGCATTTTCTGCTTGGTACTTAGGATTAGCCATCCACTGCATGACTCTGTGGAAGATACAGATCTGCATTCTTAAGCATGCTGATGAGGCTTGTCTACATTAATCACAGAAACCCTTTTTCTCTTTCGTTCTTTGTCGGACACAGCACTATAATCTTGACCTTAGGGTTATATCGCCACAGGAGAGGACTAGGCAGAACATAGAAAAAAGAAACCCCCAGGGGGCAGTTCTACTGGCAATAACCCCCCACTCTGCTCCCAGCAGCTCAGTTTTTTTCTGCCTAGTCTAGGAGAAGGACCTGGCTCCCTGTGGGGACCAGTGGTTCTTTGAAAAAAAAATTTCTTTTTTCTTCCTGTGATCTGCAATCAACAGCCGGGCTGGGTGACAGGCTGGATAATGTAGATCATGGTAGTTTCCCCAGCCTGACCATCGTGTGAGCGCAGACCTTAGCTCCGCGCTGGGTCGGCTACGACAGGCCCTATGCTGATCCGAGCCGGCCGGCGAGCTTTATGCTCCGGGGTACACATATGACCAGGCTACTGCTGTCCGAGTCAGTGTGCCATGGCCGACAGCCACTCCGTACTATGCGGGAGATGGATCTGTCCGTGGAGTGTGTCCAGTAGTCCGTGCAGGGGGGGTAGGTATGGCTCCACTTGTTTGGGCAGGCTGGAGCAGCTGGGCACTCCCTGGGGGGGTCGAGTAGGGGGATTTTTCTCTCCCTTTCCTCCCTCCCTGCTTCTTTCCCTCCTCCTCTTCCGAGGGTGCTGCGTGGCTGGGCATAGGGGGCACTTACCTGGTCCGCGGGGTCTCCAGGTTCCTGGCAGGGGGTTGCTGCCGTTTTTTTTTTTTCCCTCGTTTGACCGCCATGCAGGGGGAATGGTTGCCGTGGGAACCGCGGCCATTTTCCTGTAAGCCGCGACCATTTTCTTGGAGCGCGGTGGCCATTTTCCCGGCGTTTTTCAGGCACTTTTCTCTGAGGCGGCCGGCGGCCATGTTCTTGTAGCCACAGGGGACGTTGCTGGGCGGCTGTTTAAGCCAGGAACAGCGCGAAACTAACACAACACCTCGTGGTTTGGACGCCTGCAGAGGTGAAAACGGCACAGCACAACGCCTTGGTCAGGGTGGTGAGTCCTTCAGGGGGTCCCTCTGTCTGTGGCAGCTAGGAGGGTAGGCATTTTTTGTCTCTTGCCTTAGATTCTGGGTGGTGACAGGCGAGAGTGGGTCAAGCATGGCGTCTGATGCTGGCGCTTCTTCCCAGACACCCCTGTGATAGCAACCAGTTCCCCTGGACCTGCAGTGCCCCTGGACGCTCTGTCGGCGGTCCTGGAATCATTTGTTTCCAGGGTGGAAGTGGCGTGCGGGCGCAAGGTGGGTAAAAAACGCCCCCCCCCCCCCCATCTTCCGGGGAAAATCTGATTCAGACTCGGGCGGCCCCTGTTCTGACGCTTCAGAGGTTGCGGACCATGACCCTTCGGACAGTGAAGAGGAATCTTCCGCGTCCATTTCAGCATAGGAAAAAACGCTAGTGGGGGCACTTATCACGACAGTGCGGGGATACCTTTAAAGATAGAGTATTCGGCTGGGGCATCTGTAGATGTGTCGGTCCCTTTTGGGTCCCACAAGCTGGTCCGCACAGATAAGATGTTTCCCTACTTGAATTATTTTGATAAGTTTATTTACAGCGTGCCTTTTCAGTCCCAAGGCAATTGGCGGTGCGTTACCCCTTTGAGGAGAGTTTCCTGAAAAAATGGACATCTCTGGTCGTTGACCCTCCGGTATCTAGGTTGGTGCACGGCCTTAAGTATATTTGTGATGCGGCCCTGGATAAGGCCCCCTTACTTTCTAGAGCTCAAGTGTTGGTCTGCGGACTAGACATCTAAGAAAGCGTTGGCGGAGTTACCTTTCCAAGCTGGGAGGCTGCTTGGCGCCTCTCTGGATGACATTATTAAAGATGTTACTGGGGGAAAGAGTACTTTGCTCCCACAGTCCAGAAAGGGGAAGGAGCCACGCCGTAGGCAGGGCCCTCTTTTTCCGCTCAGAAGCGTTTTTTTTTTTTTTCTTCCTCCCGTTTCGACGGGTAAGCATTCCCAGTCCAACAGGGTGCCCGCTGAGGGACAAAAGCGTCCCTGGTATCGAAAGCCTAACAAGCCTGCGAACAAATCCGCCACCGCTTGAAGGTTCACCCCCCGCCCAGCTCTTGGGCGGGGGCTCGCCTTCGGGAGTTTGCAGACCGGTGGACTTCTCTTCTTTCTGACCAGTGGGTCTGCGAACTGGTTTTGTCAGGCTACAAGATAGTTTCTTGTCCGCCAGACAGGTTTTTTCCTTCTAACCTTCATCTCCTTCTGTCTCGTCGGGAGGCCCTGTTTGGGGCAGTACAGGACTTGCTACTGCGTGGGGTGATAGTGCCTGTACCGACGTCGGAAAAGTTTCAGGATTCTACTCCAATCTGTTTGTAATCCCAAAGAAGAAAGGGGTCCGTCCGGTCCCGGATCTCTATGCCCTCAATTGTTTTGTGAAGGTTCGGAGGTTCAGGATGGAATCGGTTTGTTCCGTGGTCGCTGCTCTTCCCTTTGGCTTAGCGTCGGCTCCAAGGGTGCTGGCTCCGATCCTGGCGTTGCTGAGACAACGAGGAATCACGTTAGTGGGTTACCTGGACGATCTCCTCCTGAGAGCAGCTTCTGCCTCAGAACTAAGGGAGGATGTGGCAATCGCCATGCAGACTCTTCAGGAGTTTGGCTGGGTGTTGAATCTCTAGAAGTCGGTATTGCTGCCGACCCAGCACCTAGAGTACTTGGGGTTGATTCTGGACTCCTCAAAGGCGAGAGCCTTTCTTCCTTCAAGCAAGCTGCAGACTCTCCACTCCGCGGTGCGGTTACTGATGTCCCGCAGGTGGTCGTTGCGTTTTTGCACGCGAGTTCTGGGCCTCATGGTAGCCACCTTCGAGGCGGTACCGTGTGCTCAATTCCACACTCAGGTACTGCAGAAAGAGATCCTCTCCAAATGGGACAAATCTCCGGCATCCCTGGATTGTCATATCCGGGTGAGCCATCTAGCCAGAGATTCGCTTCCCTGGTGGCTGAGGTCCCCGGCCCTTTGGTCCGGGAAATCGTTCCTTCCTCTTCATTGGACGGTGATCACGACGGACGCAAGTCTGACCGGCTGGGGGGGATCTTGGGCATCCAGTCGGCCCAGGTTCGCTGGACGCAGGTGGAATCCTGCCTGTCGATCAAGGTGCTGGAGCTGCGGGCGATCAGGCGGTGCCTCTCCACATGGTTGCAGAGGCTGCAGGGTCATCCGGTCAGGATCCAGTCTGACAACGCCACGGCGGCGGCGTATGTCAATCATCAAGGAGGGACAAGGAGCTCAGCAGCGGCACTGGAGGTCTCCCACATACTGCATTGGGCAGAACGGCACGTGCCAGCTCTGTCAGCCGTGTACATTCCAGGCGTAGAAAACTGGCAGGCGGACTACCTCAGTCGTCAGTTGCTGGACCAGGGGGAATGGTCACTGCATCCGGAAGTGTTCCGGCTCATTTGCCTACGGGGGGGCATGCCGGATGTGGATCTCCTGGCTTCTCGGCTCAATCAAAAGGTGCAGAGGTTTGTGGCCAGGTCAAGGGATCCCTGGGCGGACGCGTTGGTGGCCCCATGGGGGCATTATTGACTAATTTTATGCCTTTCCCCCTCTCGGGCTCCTCCCTCGTCTGCTATGCAGAGTGGAGGCCGAGGGGATTCCGGTGATTCTGATTGCCCCAGACTGGCCTCGACGTCCTTGGTACGCCAACATAGTGCGAATGGCGGCAGATGTTCCTTGGCGGCTGCCGGTGCAAGAGGACCTTCTGTCTCAAGGTCCGATACTCCAACCTGCTTTACCGTCTCTGGCTTTAACGGCATGGCTGTTGAAAGCCAGGTGCTGAGGGACCGAGGGCTGTCGGCTTTCGGTAATTTTCACAATGCTGAGGGCACGAAAGTCTTCTTCCCGGAAGATTTATCATCGCACCTGGAAGGCCTACATCTCCCTGTGTGAGGAGGTGGGGTGGCATCCGTGTTCATATTCGGTTTCCAGGATCCTGCTGTTTCTGCAGCGGGGAGTGGATCAGAAGCTTGCAGTAAGCACCATTAAGGGGCAGATATCAGCCCTGGCTATCTTTTTTCAGCGGCCCCTGGTGGCTCACTCATTGGTGCGTACGTTTGTTCAGGGGGTTCGGCATGTGGCCCCTCCGGTACGCCCGCCGCTGCCCCTGTGGGATCTGAATCTGATGCTCTCGGTTCTCCAGAAACCGCCGTTCGAGAACATTAGGGAGATCCCTTTACTGGCACTCTCTCAGAAAGTAGCCTTTCTAGTGGCTATTACATCCGCAAGGCGGGTCTCTGAGTTGGCGGCCTTGTCATGCAAGTCTCCCTATTTGATTCTCCACAAGGATAAGGCAGTGCTACGTCCGCAGCCCTCTTTTTTTTTTTTTCTTCCGAAGGTAGTTTCTGCCTTTCATCTAAATGAGGACATTGTGCTTCCGTCCTTATGTCCTCGGCCGTCGCATCCCAAGGAGGTCGCCTTACATTCTTTGGATGTGGTCCGGGCTCTGCGGGTGTATCTGTCTGCTATGGCTCCTTTACGGAGGTCGGACTCTGTCTCGGTGGTTGGTCCGAAGAAGGGCCTGGCGGTCTCGTCGGCCACCATTTCTCGGTGGATCAGACAGATGGTTGTTCAAACTTATGCCATAGGGGGCGGGCGCCTCCCTTTCCCGTCACGACGCATTCTACCAGGGGATTTGGTGCTTCCTGGCCCTTCCCGGCATCAAGGGTCCATTTCCCAGGTGTGTAAGGCGGCTACCTGGTCGTCGGTACACACTTTCACCAGATTTTACAAGGTCGATGTGGGCGCATCTTCGGATGCATGCTTCAGCCACAAGGGTTTTGCAGGCGGCCGTTTGAGGTTGCGGCTCCTCTGATGGAGATTTTTTTTTTGTTCTGGGTGGAGTTTATTTTTGCTGTGTTCCCACCCCCTTGTTTTTGACACTGCTTGGGGACGTCCCTAAGGTCAAGATTATAGTGCTGTGTCCGTCAATGAACGAAAGAGAAAATGGGATTTTTTTTATACTTGCCGTAAAATCCCTTTCTCTGAAGTTCATTGACAGGCACAGCACCCACCCCTCCTATTTATGTTTGTAATGCTTTTTGACGAACTGAGCTGCTGGGAGCAGAGTGGGGGCTTATTGCCAGTAGAACCGCCCCCTGGGCAGTGCTGTGCTTGTTTTTTTTTTTTTCTGCCTAGTCCTCTCCTAAAGGTGGCGATATAACCCTAAGGTCAAGATTATAGTGCTGTGTCCGTCAATGAACTTCAGAGAAAGGGATTTTACGGTAAGTATAAAAAATCCCATTTTTAATGGGGTGAAAGAATTTCCCTGTGTCATCTAGTCTGACAGTTGACTATGAGCCAAAAATATGTCATGGTAGAGTTGTAATAAGCTTCAAAAACCACCTCTGATTTCAAGGGAAGCTAGAGCATTTTTGGTGAGCACCTATTTTTAGTTATGTTAAAATGTGAATAATAACATTTTTGTTCTTAAAGCGGAGTTCCACCCAAAAGTGGAACTTCCGCTTTAAGCACTCCTCGCCCCCTGAGCACCATTAAGCACCATTTTGGCATGTAATTTTTTTTGGGGGGGGGTGTACCCTTTTTTTCATGGGACTTCCTGTCCCACTTCCTGCTTCCTATCTTCGTCCGCCTAGGCGACTCTTCCTCTCGCCCTAGGCGGCCCCTCCCTACCAGCAATCTTCTGGGACACAACTCGGGTCCCAGAAGATCGGCTGGCCAATAGAGTGCAGCGCAAATCCTGCCCGGCCGTAAGCTGTCACGGCCGGGTGCCCACAGTTACCATGGCGGTGCCGAGAAGAGGGGGAGAGGAGCTAGCCTCCGGCAGCCACATCGCTGGACCATGGGGCAGGTAAGTGTCGGTTTATTAAAAGTCAGCAGCTATGTTTTTTGTAGCTGCTGACTTTTAATAAACTAAAAAACGGGTGGAACTCTGCTTTAAAGGGTTTGTAAACCCTCGGTTTTTCACCTTAATGCATTCTATGCATTAAGGTAAAAAACCTCCTGTGATGCAGCAACCCCCCAGTGCCCCCCCCCCCCCCCCTTTTACTTACCTGAACCCGGTCTTTTCAGGGACGAGCACAGCCATTGGCTCCCGCTTCTGTCAGTCAAATCCAATGACACGGGAACTGGGGGGGGGGGCAGGGCCGAGTCCTGCTGTCTGTGTCAACGGGCGCAAGTAACGGGAGCACGACCGCACGAGTTCCCGAAGGAGAGCGACTCTCCAATGGGGCACTCGAGAAGAGAAGAAGCCAAAAGTGCCACTGAGGGACCCCAGAAAAGGTGGATCGGGGGGCCACTCTGCAAAACCAACTGCGCAGAGGAGGCAAGTATGACATGTTTGTTGTTTTGTTTTTTAAAACACAAACCTTTACATATCCTTTTAAGGAATATATACATGAGCAGGCATATTGTCATGGACCAATGAAAAACTATTGTCATGCAATTTCTCCTTTTGGCCACAAGATGAATATAGGGAGATGCTGTCTTGTCCTTCCAGAAAACTCAGACAGAGAGGACACTGGGAAAAAGGAGTTTCATGAAAAGCTAGAGAGGCTGAGGTGAGGAAGAGAGTCTAGGAGCCCAGGAAAAGAAAAGGCTCTGACATGACAGTGCAGACACAGTTAGGAGAGAACAACTGTGCCCAAGATTGTCAGCCAGAGAAAGAGAGGGCCTGATTTGCCAGAAATCCACAGCCATTTGGGGAATCTCTGAAGTCTACAGCGAGACTGTAGAGGGGGCCAGTGTGGAGAGAGGATGAGGCGCCATTGGAAGCTACTACATTGTGGGGAAGCAGTTCTGGGACCGGATCGTGGAGAGAAGAAGCCACTCCCGGGACGCTGTCTTTGGCGTGCTGCCTGCCAGAGTCACCCTAGGCAACCTAAGCGAGTTGACGCCTGATCGGAGGGGCAACTAAATTAGTGTTACCGGGACTGGTGAGCGGGCCTTGCGGCCAATATTTGCTACCACTGCTAGGAAATAAAGTTACTAGGAGCTACTTAACCGGTGGCCCCATAGCTCTAATACTGCCTGCAGGCCTAACTGACAGCCGCAACGCGCGCCAACGAGCTCCAGCGAAACTTAGGACTAAGGAATGCCCCTAGTTGTAACTACTTTAAAGCTCTGTCTGCTGGCCAGTTTAAAGGAGCACTATACCTCTGTCTATTCGTTTGAGTGCACCCAAAACCTAGTGTGGATTTATAAGTACACTTGTTGCATTTAAAGTTTATATGCATTGTTTATTGCTAACCTGCCTGCGGAGTGTTTTCAATTCGGTTTAACTGTTACTTACGCTATAATAGTCAATCAATAGTTTAAGCATATTTACCACTAAACAGGTGTGTGTATTTATTGCCATATCCCACAGCCATGCAAAAGGTATTTCTCACTTGTGTTGTAAATTGTGCTTGCAGTAATTTTATTCAACCAGGTGTACCAGGGGGGGCTGATGATGATCTTGGAGTCGAGGCACAGAACAGAGAACCCAAAATTTAACCAGCGGCTCCTTCGGGGTGGCACTTGATACAGTAGGGAATTTCTGTTGGAGAACATCTGTTATATACTGCATGTTGCAGTACATGAGGGTCCTATAACTTTTAAGATGGGTTAGGTTATGTCTGTGCAATCTTTTGAAATAAATACAAAGCTGACAGGTTTTACTACAACAATATATTCCATCTCAATGTTTCACCCCCATGTCACCCCAGGAATGCCTGTTCTTTGCTACTATCTTACCAGAGTTTAAATCCTTGTACAGTAAGCCCAAGGCCATCTATACCACATTCCTAGCAACAGCCTGCCTGTAATTTTTCCCATGTCATCTTCCAGGACAGCACACGAGAATGAGAGCGAGGCTCTGCCTACCTAAAAGCACAATTTGTGTTTCTTTTGACCTAACAGGGACATCAAATTGGTTTATTTTCCCCTCAGGCCTTCATGCTATTTGCAGTGGCCTCCTAGTGTATGCTTCCCCATGATTCCAGGTACAGTAGACTTGGAGGTGTTGCATATATGGGGTTTTCTAGGAAAGTTTTGTAAGTATCCTAGTTGTAAGACCTCACTTTTCCCCAAGGTTCTTTCGCCGGAGGAGAAGCAACTATCCCTGAGGTCGCCAAGCCTCCAGTGGAGCCCTCCCTTAAGCCAGCCCTACAATGATTGACTTCTGTTCAACCAGCCTGTGTTTTTGTTTTTTGTTTTTTTTTCATTTATAACCGGCAGCACTGCTTTTTGTATTTGCTCCCCATCATCAGAACACAATAGCACAGCCGGAGTGATTCCCCACATTGAATGTGTGGATTGGGTAATCGGATCCTTTTTTTTTTTTTTTCCACTCAACCTACTGGTTGAAGGAAAAAAATTGATGAATGTATTAGCTGCCTTCCTCACATTCGTTACGGCTCAAGTCCTTGGTGGCTGTCTTAGCCTCTGACATATGCTGCTGATTAGTATGGATGAGTCATGACCCTGGCTTCCCCAAATGTTTTGGCAGAAGATCTGCACAGCTGAAGCAGGTTCATAATCCACCCTCCTGGGTATCGGTGAGATTGCAGCAGAGGCATCCAGAGTCCGTGACTATGTCCAGATAGATCACCCATGTCTGCTGAGCCACATTGACCATTGTGCGCAGGCCAGGAAGGCATGCGGCCTGCTACGTTGCAGGTCCCCCTGAATGGACAGCAGTATGGTGGGTATACCCTGATGTCAGCATCCACAGACACTAGTTCTCTTTCCTACTATACCCATACTGTGAGAAGGCACAGTATTGAGGAACCCTTGGGAGGATGTCCTCTTTGGGTGTTGGTAGCTATGGGTGTTTGCGTGCCCCTTACAATGTGCTTTGAGTTCCATGGTGTGCAAATTTCAAGGCGGAGGTCCTTGCACCTCTCAAGCTGTAGAGCAGAATGCTAGCAGCTCAGAAATCAGCAGAAGATGCAACCTGTTATCTCCTTTCTTCATTTATAACACTTGTACATGTCTAGGACTATTGTCTCCCCAATGTACACAGTTTCTTAGTAATACTGAATACTAGTAGCCTTTATAGAATAGTGTAGAGGTTCCAAAACTACTTACATACATGTGAAAATCACCATGTAGCCAGACAGTTGTGGGCCTTTTCTGCCCTAGAGCTGCATAGCAGTTGCATAGTCTGCTGTGGTTGTAGTTACTCCATTAAAAATACAAATGCTAGTACATAGGAAGTAGGAATAATAATCAGAGAAATGTGAACAATAATCTGAGCTGGTGAAAAATATTGTGAAAAGATTTTGATAATGTTGCGCCAAACACCAAAGTTTCCCACCACCTTGAATATACAGGCCTCTTACCAGAGCAAGTGGATTCTTTATACATAAAGTCTAATAAGTTTGTGTATCATCTGGTGGGGAGCATGAGCTGCCTCCAGGTCTCCGTATATGGTCACCAGAACACTGCATCTAATTAAGCAGGTTATTCTGCCATAACATACAAAGAGAGCCATGAACACCAACATGGTGTAAAACTAAAAAATAATTTATTTCAAAAGTACTAGCCACTCACATGGTCAAAAACATCAAGCGCTTACCTGCATAGAAAGTCTGATCCCGGGATTCAAACTGGTCACTTCCTGGTTGTAGTGTACGTGGTGAAGTCATGAGCAGTCCTTCCGAGCCCCTGATGACGTCAGATGTGACAAAACACGCAGGGAAGAGCTTATGCCTGGAGGCAGCTTATGCTCCCCAACAGATGACACACTGATACACAAACTTATGTGACACTTTTTTTTATTTATAAAGAGTCCACTTGCTCTGATAGGAGTCCTGTATATTCAACGTGGTGGGACACTTTGGTGTTTGGAGCATCTGGTTATCAAGATTTTTCACAATATTTTTCACCAGTTTAGATTATTCACATTTCTGGGACTATTACTCCTACTTCCTATGAAATGGGATTTGTGGTTTTTGAGTTGAGTTTATGGTATTCGAAGTTTTAGCACAGAAATTTGGATTGGGTGCGCAGCGGAGGACACTGCACGTGGGATTGCAGAGAGGCGGAGGAGGCGTGATTAGTGTGGAGGATGCTGCTCACAGGACTCTAGAGAGGAGGAGCTGCACACCGGGGACAAGCCGCTGGAGGCGCTGGACTGGGGAGGCACTGGCCGTGGCGAGAGGACCGTTGGCTGACAGGCAGCAGGAGCAACGCGGGAGCCTACGAGGTGGGGGATGGAGGCAGAGACGCTGACAAGTGGAACAGTGGTAGCCGGGGTGCACTGACAGATGAGTGCAGGGGATAGGGACTGAGAAACATCAGGCAGGAGAAGGTAGTGGGGGCACACTGACCGAAGGAGCAGTAGACAAGCTGTGAGTACTGGAAGTATCATTTGGTGTACTGGGAGTATTAACTGTAATAACTTGGAGCACTGGGAGTAATACCTGGAGTAATGTGAAGTATTGAGATTAATATATTTAGTAACTTTGGCGTACTACCTGTAGTAACTTTTGTACTGGAAGTGATACTTATAGTACTGGGAGTAATACCGGTAGTATTTTTGAGTGTTGGGAGTAATACCGGTGATAACTTGGAGCACTGTAGTAACTTGAAGTAATAATTGTAGTAACTTTGGAGTACTGGTAGTACATTTTTCCCTCAAGCATGCAAAGGAAGAGAGAATAGGAGGGCGCCAGGTTACAAACAGATAAAATCACCAATTTTAATATGTAGCACACTTGCATATAAGAATGTGTATGGCAGCTCCAATGGCCAGGGCGGAAGATGCATGAAGAACAGCAGGAAACAGGAGTCGGGGTGGACCGATGATCGCCTGCAGGTGCATAGGCAGAACAACCCACCGCGATGGAAATGGACAACGCGTCTCTAGCCCTCACTCTACATGCACTGGAGGCTGTGACAGGTGAAGGGGGCGGGCCACAATTTCCGAGACCCCGCCTTCTTTTGCAAGCTAGCCCATCCAGAGGGGATGGGGATATAAGAGCTATCAGGCTGGTTTTGTTAGACAAATAGGATGGTCATGGGCAGTGTCGGCAGCATGGAGAACAACCCTGCCGGCAGACCACAAAGCCCAGCGTGGCAAAAGGAAAGACAAAAAACTAATAAACACAAGTAGTAAATGCTCAATTTCTACACATGGTTCTTAGTAACGGCAATACATTTGTTTTAAAAAATGGGCTACATTGATTCGAAAAAAAAATTATACCAGATTTATGTTTTTAAACCATTCTACTAAGTATTTAAAGGAAGAGAACAGCAGGGCTCCAGGTTACAAACAGATAAAAGAAATTGTATAAAAGCTCCAGTGGCCAGGGCGGAAGATGCATGAAGAACAGCAGTCAGGGTGGACCGCTGATCGGCTGCAGGGGCATAGGCAGAACAACCCGCTGAGATGGAAATAAACAACGGCGTCTTTAGCCCTCACTCTGGACATACACAAAGATTTTAGTATTCTAAGACTATTGAGCATATGATTCTTTAAATGTTATTGTTCTCTTTATTTGTCACATATATATCTATGTGTGTTTATGTTGCATTTACACATTTCCATCTTCTATATATAGTGTTTCCATATTTTATATAGTCCTATGAAATTATGAATTTTTATATTGTGTTTTTTTATTTTTTATTATGGAAGTATTATGACTTTGGCATTTTTGGATTCAATTGGTTCTTGATTTTTCATTATCATATTTTTTTCCTTGCATTTAGTTTTCATTTTTTTATATATATACCGTATAAGCCGACCCGAATATAAGCCGAGGCACCTAATTTTACCACAAAAAACCGGGGAAACTTATTGACTCGAGTATAGGAAAAAATAAACCGCGCTAAATAAAAGTTAATATACAGTTAGTAAGGTGGAGGTTTTATCTACCACCTGCAAAAAATACAAAAATCAATATTTAAACAAAAAGAGTCCAGATAATTCTTGAAATGGAATCAATCTTCAAAATAGCAGGGTGTTCAGCTTATTACAAGTAACGATCCAAAATGAGCTACAATTGCCCTTACCAGAACATCAATAACAATGAGCGGATGGCATTAAACCCAGCCGGGGCCTTTGGGATGAGAAACCAATCAGCACCGTCCGTTTTCAAAATGTAGTTCCCTCAATGGATGCAGGAGAAAAAACAACACAAAAAAACTGGCCATAGTGTAGTATATCAAATGTTTAGTATGGACACGCGGACATACCAACACCCTGGTGAGCACACAAAAACAAACAAAAAGGGGAGAGAAGGGGAAAGTGAAAACCCACCACCGTGGCTGTAGATCGCGCTTACCGACTCACGGTGGTAACCAGGCTCTATGTCAAACTAGGAACTGATCGATGGTTGACAGGGAACACTTGATTCATCCACATTAGCCAGGAATCCATACCATCAGTATATAACCCAAAATATAAATGATAAACTATCCATGGTGAAATACGTTTAAAACCAGATTTAATGAATAAGGTAATGCACTTACAGAATAAAAGAACTTGTATCGCATAAAGTACAAATCGCCGGCCGGCATAAAAACATGGGAGCGGAGCTCGTCCTACTTCCTGGTCACGTGGTAGCGCCGCTGCGTGCGTACCCAGACGCGTTTTGTCATCAAATGGACGTTTTCCATTATTAACTCGAGTATAAGCCTAGGGTGAGAAATGCACAGCTACTGTAAGTGGAAAAGAGGGTCAACAATGCCCATTTGCAGCCTCACTGTGCCCATTTGCATGCCTCACTGTGCCAATTTGCAGCCATAGGCCCTAGCAGCAGCCAAAATTTGGGGTCTCTGGACCCAAAGGGTCCCAAAATGACATTGCTGCAGATGGACACAGTTGACCGACTTTGGGGCCCCGTATCTCAGGGCCACTTGGTGCTAGGAATTTGGTGTGCAAACCCAGTGGAACTAGCACTACAACATATCCAAAGCTGGGGTTCCTAGCACCAAGTGGTCCCGAGATATGGGGCCCCAAAGACTGTTCAGAAAATGTCAAGCACTTTTCTGCAGCAGAGAATGACATTTTCCAAACCAACTTTGGGGCCCCGTATCTCGGGGCCACTTGGTGCTAGGACCCCCAGATACCGGGCCCCAATATCGGTTCACAAAATGCCATTCTCTGCAGAAAAGTGCTTGACTCGAGTATAAGCTGAGGGGGGCATTTACAGCACAAAAAAAGTGCTGAAAAACTTGGCTTATACTCGAGTATAAATGGTACATTTATCTTTCATTAGTCCCATATTTATCTGCAGCTATATTGTGCTCCGCTGTATGTGAGTTCTGTGCACTTCCATGTACATTTGATACTTGCCAGTGCCATACGTATTAACATTCATTCAAATTGAGCATTTACTACTTGTGTTTATTGTTTTTTTTTTTTTTTTTGTCTTTCTTTCCTTTTGCCACACTGGGCTTTGTGGTCTGCCGACACCACCCATGACCATCCTTTTTGTCTAACAAAGCCAGTCTGACAGCTCTTATATCCCCGTCCCCTTCTTGAAAAAGAAGGTGAGGCCTCAGTAATCGTGGCCCGCCCCCTTTACTTGTCACAGCCTCCAGTGCATGTACAGAGTGAGGGCTAGAGACGCGCTGTCCATTTCCATCGCGGTGGGTTGTTCTGCCTATGCACCTGCAGGCGATCATCGGTCCACCCCGACTCCTGTTTCCTGCTGTTCTTCATGCATCTTCCGCCCTGGCCATTGGAGCTGCCATACACATTCTTATATGCAAGTGTGCTACATATTAAAATTGATGATTTTATCTGTTTGTAACCTGGCGCCCTCCTATTCTCTCTTCCTTTGCATGCTTGAGGGAAAAATGTACTACCAGTACTCCAAAGTTACTACAATTATTACTCCCAGTACTTCAAGTTACTACAGTGCTCCAAGTTACCACCGGTGTCTGTCTCTCTCTCTCTCTTCTCTGTGTGTGTGTGTGTGTGTGTGTCTCTCTTTCTCTCTGTGTGTGTGTGTGTGTGTCTGTGTGTGTCTCTCTCTCTCTCTCTCTGTGTCTCTCTCTGTCTCTCTCTCTCTCTGTGTGTGTGTGTGTCTTTCTCTCTCTCTCTCTCTCTCTCTGTCTCTCTCTCTCTCTGTCTCTCTCTCTCTCTCTCTCTCTCTCTCTCTCTCTCTCTCTCTCTCTCTCTCTGTGTCTTTCTCTCTCTCTCTCTCTGTGTCTTTCTCTCTCTCTCTCTCTGTGTCTTTCTCTCTCTCTCTCTCTGTGTCTTTCTTTCTCTCTCTCTGTGTCTTTCTCTCTCTCTCTCTGTGTCTTTCTCTCTCTCTCTCTCTCTGTGTCTTTCTCTCTCTCTCTCTGTCTTTCTCTCTCTCTGTGTTTCTTTCTCTCTCTCTGTGTGTCTTTCTTTCTCTCTCTCTCTGTGTCTTTCTCTCTCTCTCTCTCTCTCTGTGTCTTTCTCTCTCTCTCTCTCTCTCTGTGTCTTTCTCTCTCTCTCTCTGTGTCTTTCTCTCTCTCTCTCTCTCTGTGTCTTTCTCTCTCTCTCTCTGTCTTTCTCTCTCTCTGTGTGTCTTTCTTTCTCTCTCTCTGTGTCTTTCTCTCTCTCTCTCTGTGTCTTTCTCTCTCTCTCTCTGTCTTTCTCTCTCTCTGTGTGTCTTTCTTTCTCTCTCTCTCTGTGTGTCTTTCTTTCTCTCTCTCTCTGTCTTTCTCTCTCTCTCTGTGTCTTTCTCTCTCTCTGTGTGTCTTTCTTTCTCTCTCTGTGTGTCTTTCTCTCTCTCTTTTGAGTTGAGTTTCTATAACAAAAAGAAGGGGGGTAATATTGATGGGAATGGGCATAATTCCATGTAAAGGATTTTTAATCCCCTCTCTCTCTCTCTCTCTCTCTCTCTCTCTCTCTCTCTGTCTCTCGCTCTTTCTCCCTCTCTTCCTTTGCATGCCTATGAGGGATCCTTCCCAGATATACCAGGGGCTGCTGGAGTTTGGCATCCACCTGTTTCTGATGTTCCCTGGTCATGACATAAACATTATGGACTTTTCTCTCATTTAGGCCTGGTTCACACCTATGCATTTTTTAGTGCGTTTTCAGTTTTGCAGAAACGCACTACAGTCCATTTAACATGGTTTCCCATGGGTCATGTTCACATCTGTGCATTTTATGGAAAGGGCCAGTGGCTTTTTGTCTGGTTTTTGGTTCCATAGACTTCAATGGATCAAAAATGTGTATTGAAAAACGCATCTAGAATATGCAAACTGCAACCTGCATATGTGTGAACCAGACCTTATTGTGACTTTGAGCACTGACCGTGTTTTACACACCTTTGTCATTGTTGCATAACAATTTTAAAGGATAAGTTCACCTTTCCAGGAAAAAATAAATAAATGCACATCTTTTTGCAGAAAAAAAATGTGCATTTATTTATTTTTTTTTCCCCACAGAAGCCTTGAAATCATTGCACCCATGATCAATACCTCTGTACAGGCTTTCTAGTTGAAAGCTGGAGGACATGTCAGTGGACTACCAGAGCACTCATCAGCCCCCCTGCAGCCCATTGAGAACTACAAGTCATCTGCAGCAATGAAAGAGGGTACTTGTAGTTTATTCATTCACAGAAATCTGTGAATGAATGACGCAGCTATGTGGGCAGAGCCCTGCACAGCCACACTGGTTTCAAAAAGTGTCAGCAGGTACGTGTCAAAGGGAGGGTGGTGGAGAGGGGGCAGGAGCTGGAACGTGTTACATGTTCCACCCTAAATACAAATGGAACATGTAACATGTTCCAAAGGTGAACTTGGCCTTTAAGGAAAAAAAGACCCCATAAAATGAAATATGCTCATGTATGTTAATCAGCTTATTCACAATATTACACCTGGCATAGTCCCTTATTTATATTTCCAACAGGCCGGTGTACAGTAAATATGACAAGCTATCTTCATTGGGCTGAGAGTTTCATCAAACTGTGAACTTAGAACAGATTTAATTTAACCACTTCCCTACCCGCCCATAGTCATATGACGTCCTGGGATGGGATCTCCCATCCTGGGTGGGCGTCATATGACGTCTGCACGCCCGCCGCGTTCCTCGGGACCCGGTGCGTGTGCCCGGCGGCCGCGATGTCCGCCGGGCACCCGCGATTGCCCGTTAACCGGGCCGGCATGTGGATCTGTGTGTGTAAACACACAGATCCACAGCCTGTCAGCTCTGAGGAGAGCGATCTGTGTTCCCAGAACGGAGGAACACTGATCGGTCTCCTCCCCTTGTGCGTCCCCTCCCCCTTCAGTTAGTAATCACTCCCTAGGAAACATATTAACCCCTCCCCGCCCCCTAGTGGTTAACCCCTTCACTGCCTGTCACATTTACACAGTAATCAATGCAATTGTATAGCATTGATCGCTGTATAAATGTTAACGGTCCCAACAATGTGTCAAAAGTGTCCGATGTGTCCGCCATAATGTCGCAGTCACGAAAAAAAATCGCGATCGCCGCTAAAAAAATAAATAATTTTTTTTTTTTAAAAATGCCATAAATCTATCCCCTATTTTGTAGACGCTATAACTTTTGCGCAAACCAATCAATATACGCTTATTGCGATTTTTTTTTTTTTTTTTTTTTTACCAAAAATATGTAGAAGAATACGTATCGGCCGAAACTGAGGAAAAAATTTGTTTTTTAAAAAAAAAATTGGGATATTTATTATAGCAAAAAGTAAAAAATATTGTGTTTTTTTTCAAAATTGTCGCTCTTCTTTTGTTTATAGCGCAAAAAATAAAAACCGCAGAGGCGATCAAATACCACCAAAAGAAAGCTCTATTTGTGGTGAAAAAAGGACGTCATTTTTTTTTGGGTACAACGTCGCACGACCGCGCAATTGACATTTAAAGTGCGACAGCGCTGAAAACTAAAATTTGGCCTGGGAAGGAAGGGGGTAGAATTGCCCTGTATTGAACCGGTTAAGTAGGGTTGATGGTCTTGCTGCTAATGGAAAAGTAGCTAACAAAATGTCATGCCAGTGCCAGTATTAGAATAATCCAGGGGGGACGGTCTGTGCTGTAGTGCATTCATTACCTAGTACAAATTCTAAAAGAACGTGTTATTTCAGATCTCTGTTATTTCCTGCCATTCAGACAGTGTGTTCTGACTCAGGAAATTGCAGCCATGGCACACTACTTTGTATTCGCCAATAGTATAACAGCAGAAATGAGCAAGTAAATACATTAAAGGAACTATTACATTAGCTGTTGGATGAGTCATTAAGAATATTAAGCAACCGCTAATGATTATTATTGGTTATTATTTCAGCGCTAAGCAAGCAGCTAGATAAGCACATGTGTCTGGTCACTAAATATAATGTTTTATTTAGCCATTCTTGTAATGCAGGTATCTCTACCTGAAATCCTAGTCAGGTTGTTGACCATTTTTTTTCCATGTGCAGTTTGCCAGTTAGCTCTAACGGGGGGGGGGGGGGAAACCCTCTCCATCCAAGTAGATGTTCCCTGGATTACCTTTCTACAGAAGGGGTCTCCAAACTTTTCAATTTGAGGGCCACATTATATATCTTACAAATATGTATTGGCTAAAAAAAAAAAAATCCCCATCTCCACCCTACATCAGGGACCCATCAGAGTTCCTCCCTTTACATTAGGGACCCCATCAGAATCCCCCCCCCCCCCCCGAATCTGCAAACTCCAAAACTTTAGGATACCATCTCAGTCCTTACTGACTCAGTCTGCACATGCCTAGACTTGGAGCTGCCTGTGTTGGCTACAGCTAAAGTGACTAACCTGGGTTCTCTAGAAAGCCCCCAACCTGCTAAGACTTTTCCAGTGCATTCCCTATTGCATCTGTTCCTGTATAGGTATTGACCTAACAAGGAAAAGATCTTTGCCCCTCCCAAACATTTTGCCCAACAATACCCTATGGAGGTGGGGTTCCAAAAGTGGCCTGTCCACATTGCGGACCCAGCCGTTTTTTGTCTCAGCCAGACTTGACTGTCCCTGCTGAGGACATCCCAGTTTTCAAAGACCCAGTGGATAAAAGGCTAGAAGCTCTTCCTAAGGCTAGGTTCAAATTTGTATGGGTGCAGGAGTACATGTAAATTGCACGCATTCCTGCAGCCCCACACAAAGTGCGCTGCTTTAAGAAAACGAGTGTGGGTGCCATTATGCCACCCCACACACTGGAAAACATGGTGCGATTTATATTCACATGGCCGTGTTTTGAAACGGGTGCGGGGATCTTTTTCATACAGAAAACGTAGGCACAGCAGCCTATTTAAATTGATAAACTGCTGTGCACTTGCAAATGCATCATGCAGAGCCACATATATGTGAAATCTAGGGTAAGACCTTGTTCTCTCTCGCAAGTCCTGCCCTGCAACCTGCTATTGTGACTATATACATATGCCAGATCCTAGAGTTCTAGTCCAAGGTTATGTCCTGGGATCCTGCATCTGTCCTGAAGAATCCTTCTGTCCTCCAGCTAGAGCTCTTGCCTGTGGGCCCCACTCTATATTGAGGCAATGGGCAAGCATGGGGGTAGGCAGCTTGGGGCCTTCCAGCTGTTGTGAAACTACATTTCCCATGAGGCATTGTGAGGCTGGCAGTTACAATTACTCCCAGAGGCATGATGGGACTTGTAGTTCTGCAACAGCTGGAGGGCCCCAGGTTGATCAACAAATGATCAAAAATTCATAATTGATAGTAATTGATGGCGATAGAACAAAATACATAAAAAAAAAAATATATATGTATGAAACAAAAATAAAAATAAATATAATGCACAAATAAATATATAGATATAATAAATATATTAGGATAAAATTAATTAAAAATATATATAAATTACTATTTTGAACACTACCAATTAGATAAAAAACAGTTCAAGTCTAGCTCAATATTCAGGCCCAAGGGGTTCAATGTGCGTAATCTATGTATCCACTGGGTTTCATTTTGTGAAATATTTTGCCTAAGGTTGGAACCTCGCCAGTGATCTTCAACTCTGTCAATCCCACAAAAGGTGAGTAGGCTGGGGTCTTGGTTGTGAAAAAGCCTAAAATGATTGGAAAGACCATGAAACTTATACCCATTCTTAATCCTATTTACATGTTCATTAAGTCTTATACCCAGTTGTCTGGTGGTTCTTCCCATGTATTGGAGATTACAAGGACAAGATAAAAGGTAGGTAGGTAGAACCCAACACTGTCTAGAAAAGTACATGCCTTCCTAGGGGGGTCTATAACATTATGTGCTAACTGAAGCCTCAGTGTAGGTGGTTTGGTATAGATAAAATTGGGCTGTTTTGGCAGCACCTTCCTCAGGTCATCATCCTGATGAAGGAGGGGCCAATGCCTCTTTATGATTTTCTCCAAGTCACGATACTGTCTGTTAAATCCTGTGATAAAGGATAAACTGAAGTTATTCTCCCCTTTTACTTTGGATTTAAACAGATCATTCCTATTCATTTCCCCAACTGTTTGTTTGATCCTCTCTAGATTTTCCAGACTGTAACCTTTTTCTTGAAATCTTTTCACCATGATGTTGGCTTGCAAGTTGTAGTCACTTAGGTTACTGCAGTTTCTTCTAATCCTAAGTAGCTGACTTTTAGGGATACCCCCTAGCCATCTTGGATGGTGGCAACTTGTCAGGGGGATATACCCATTTCGGTCAACATCTTTGAAGAAGGTGCGGGTGAGTAATTTACTATCCTCTCTAAATAATGTTAGGTCCAAAAAATTGATTTGTTGGTAACTAAAGCACTCAGAAAAAGAAATACCAAACCGGTTGGTCCCTAATTTGGCCATAAATTCCAAAATGGAATCGGGTGATCCTGCCCAGATAATCAGGATATCATCTATGTACCTTTTGTATAACCTGAGCTCTGGGATGCTGGATCGATAGATGGCTTCATCCTCCCAAAAGCTCATGAACAGGTTTGCCACTGAAGGTGCATACTTGGCACCCATTGCGACCCCTTTCTTTTGCCTATAGTATTCCTTTTGGTGCCAAAAAAAGTTATGGCTCATTGCTAGATCCAAAGCTTTTAGGATAAACTTCTTTTGTTTTGATTTTATATCTGTGTTCTCTAATACCCTGCATATCTTAAAGATAGCAGAGAACTCATTGAATTAACTAAGACCATAACAATAGATGAAAATTGTTTGCTTGCAAGTATTGATGTAAACTCACTCTATACCAACATCCAACAAGAACATGCGTTACAAGCAGTAGGATGGGCATTAGAGAACACAGATATAAAATCAAAACAAAAGAAGTTTATCCTAAAATCTTTCGATCTAGCAATGAGCCATAGCTTTTTTTGGCACCAAAAGGAATACTATAGGCAAAAGAAAGGGGTCGCAATGGGTGCCAAGTATGCACCTTCAGTGGCAAACCTGTTCATGAGCTTTTGGGAGGATGAAGCCATCTATCGATCCAGCATCCCAGAGCTCAGGTTATACAAAAGGTACATAGATGATATCCTGATTATCTGGGCAGGATCACCCGATTCCTTTTTGGAATTTATGGCCAAATTAGGGACCAACCGGTTTGGTATTTCTTTTTCTGAGTGCTTTAGTTACCAACAAATCAATTTTTTGGACCTAACATTATTTAGAGAGGATAGTAAATTACTCACCCGCACCTTCTTCAAAGATGTTGACCGAAATGGGTATATCCCCCTGACAAGTTGCCACCATCCAAGATGGCTAGGGGGTATCCCTAAAAGTCAGCTACTTAGGATTAGAAGAAACTGCAGTAACCTAAGTGACTACAACTTGCAAGCCAACATCATGGTGAAAAGATTTCAAGAAAAAGGTTACAGTCTGGAAAATCTAGAGAGGATCAAACAAACAGTTGGGGAAATGAATAGGAATGATCTGTTTAAATCCAAAGTAAAAGGGGAGAATAACTTCAGTTTATCCTTTATCACAGGATTTAACAGACAGTATCGTGACTTGGAGAAAATCGTAAAGAGGCATTGGCCCCTCCTTCATCAGGATGATGACCTGAGGAAGGTGCTGCCAAAACAGCCCAATTTTATCTATACCAAACCACCTACACTGAGGCTTCAGTTAGCACATAATGTTATAGACCCCCCTAGGAAGGCATGTACTTTTCTAGACAGTGTTGGGTTCTATAGTTGTGGCAGGTGTGGAATGTGCAGGACATCCAAATTTCGCAAACGTAAAACCACCCATTTCAGTTCCTTGGTAGATGGTAGATCGTATGTAATCAAAAAATTTATAACCTGCAGTACAACACATGTCACCTACCTTTTATCTTGTCCTTGTAATCTCCAATACGTGGGAAGAACCACCAGACAACTGGGTATAAGACTTAATGAACATGTAAATAGGATTAAGAATGGGTATAAGTTTCATGGTCTTTCCAATCATTTTAGGCTTTTTCACAACCAAGACCCCAGCCTACTCACCTTTTGTGGGATTGACAGAGTTGAAGATCACTGGCGAGGTTCGAACCTTAGGCAAAATATTTCACAAAATGAAACCCAGTGGATACATAGATTACGCACATTGAACCCCTTGGGCCTGAATATTGATCTAGACTTGAACTGTTTTTTATCTAATTGGTAGTGTTCAAAATAGTAATTTATATATATTTTTAATTAATTTTATCCTAATATATTTATTATATCTATATATTTATTTGTGCATTATATTTATTTTTATTTTTGTTTCATACATATATATTTTTTTTATGTATTTTGTTCTATCGCCATCAATTACTATCAATTATGAATTTTTGATCATTTGTTGTCCTTTTTTCCCATGTCCTAATTATGAATACTAAGTCCAGTAATTAGTGAAGTATTGAGTGAAATGTGGGACTATTTATTTGAATGGGTTTTTTATACATTTTTTCATATATTTTTTTCATACATTTATTTTGTAATTTTTATAGATTTCTTCATTTTAATTTTTTATTTATTGTATAAAGTATTAAACAATTGTTTTTATTATTAGGGATTTAGATATCCAATATATATTGTATAAGATTTTTCCGCCTATCTAGATATCCTAATGTCAGCATATACTTTGTTTTGCATATACTTTGTTCTGTGGAAGATAGTGAGTGTCAATATAGTTTCCCTATGGAGATGTCACAAGCATCTATCTGTATACTGGAGTTGTTTGTCTCCGACCATTGATTAAAGTTTTATTGCAAACAGGATATGATGATAGAGGAAGGAATGGGTGACTTTTCACTCATTGGCCGTAAATGGCTGTCACTCATTGAACATAATATAAAAGGTTTTCTACGTGAGCAGGATGTTAAGTCTTTGATAACGCCCTGGGGGAGGGGCGAAACGCGTCGACGCAACATCCTGTCCACGTCCGTCTGATTTGTTACCAGTGACATCACTTCCTGGCGGTGGAACGCACGCTGGAGAGCAGCGAACCGACCAAATATCTGAATGCCTCCTTTTCTTACCGGTCCCGTGAGTAGCGCATTTATGCGCAGGTGACCCTTGGTATTTTTAGGGTTTTATGCTATATGCTTCTCTTTTCTCCTTCGGTGGAACGTGTGCTTCTGTGGTTTCTTCCAAGCAATTTTTTACATCGCTACATCACTGGCCCTGTTTGATTGGAAAGATGAAAAAGTTGGAAGTTTGCCCATTGGTTTTCCTATGAAGGGGTTTAACCACCAGCTACGTGTTTTCACATATTATTGCTGACGTTTTATGATTTCTTTATGCCATCTGGAATTTTCTGAGTGGATCGCTCCATAGTCATTCCTGATTGTGTACTTTTTGCACATTTATTTATATTTTTACATTATATTTTTTACTTGCTTGTTTACACTAGTGGTATGCTAAACCGCTATTTCTGATGCTTCATAGATGCATTTGTCCAACATGCATATCAATATATTGTAGTGAAGGTTTTCTGTTTAGATAGTGCATCTTCCTATGCTTCTGTTGCTTTGTCTGCTATTTTGCAGTAATTACACATACTAATTGATCTATCACATTTCTATGGAAGGTCTTGGAGTTCTGGTAGTACAGTTCAGCGCATTCTCACTAGTTGTTGGGTCAGATACGCGGGCTGCATGTCCAGTTCTCTGACACCTCCATATTCATCATAACGTATCACTCTGATATTTATCATTTGTGTTTTTTTGTTTTGGTATATTTCGCCCACATATAGTTGCCAGCGCAGTTCACCTGGTCTTATATTACTAAAGTACAGTACTTTCACTCTGCAGCTGCAACAAAGTTTTTCTTTTTCCTTTTTATAATTATATATTTTTTGAGATTATTGATTACATATATTTGCGAGCGCTGTATTGTATGATTTTATGCAACAAAACACTGCCTTAGCATATAGTGAGCTTCTCTTAGCAAAAAATGGCTTCAGCTTGGCCTCCTTCCCATGGGAATATCCTCACTAACATGTTTTGTCCAGTAGGGGCTTAATCTTTGAGGCCTCTATGATTAAGCCCCTATTGTGTGAAACATGCTGGGGGAGGGTTCTCCCTTGGGTAGGAGACCAAACTGAAGCCTTTTTATTTTTTACCAGAAGAGTTCACTATATGCCAAAGCAGTGTGCAGATGGGTACCATTTTGTTGTAGTCCTCTGGCTAAGAGGCAAAGAGTACTCAAAAGGCAACACTCCTGAAGCTAAAAAGAGTTAATTTGGTTTCTCTCAAGGTCCAAGGCAAAGCCTGGAACTCTGTTCCACTATAAGTCCTGGATCCCTAAGCGCCTTAATTAAGTGGGCAAGTCCTCCTAACAATGAGGGGACTTCCTCACTTGTCAGATTGTGGGTATAGTCTGTTTATTCATCTGGTCCAAGGACATTTTAGATTTGTTGTTTCAGAAAGTCATATGCATTTGACCCAAAATAGGAGAGGTTTCTATTCAAACCTGTTTACCATCCTCAAAGCAAAAATGGTCACCTGTTCCATACTAGATCTAAAATTGTTAAATACTAGAGTACAAAAATTCTATTGAGATTCCACCTGGTCTGTTATGGTTTCTTTCCATCTGAGAGTTTCTGGCCTCTGTGGACATCAAGGATACCTACATACATATCCTCATCTTTTGGGCACACCAAGGCTACTTTCATTTCACTGATGCACAACCTTATAGATTTAAAACCCTTAACTTTTGGCCTGTCCACTGCACTTCGGGCCTTTACCCTGTTATTGTATTGCTTCGCTCTTAGGGCATCCAAATAGTAGATATCTGGACAACCCTCTTCTGAAGGAATAGTCAACTCCTGCTCTATCAGCCAAAGACCAATGGACCATGCAGATCTCACAGATCTGGATGGATTCTAAGTCTCAAGACATCGGCACTGAAAACATTTCTTTGTTTTAGAATGTCTGGGCCTAGTCCTAGACACGGCCCTGTCCAAGGTTTTCCTGTGGATAAATTTTAGTCTCTCCTCTCCCACATTCAGATTCTGCAGTGCAGGAGCCACCCGGCCCTCCTTTTTTGCTTGAAGGTCTTGGACCTAATGGTGTTTCATTTACCCAATTTCACTCAAGACTGTTGCAGCTTGATATTCTGGTAGTGTGGGACAAGAGGGTACAGTCTCTGGATTGTTCCATACGCCTAACCAGGCTTGTTCTGGCATAGTTTCTCAAAAGTTTGACACGGAAACTGGAAATCCTGCCAATGGTTTGGAAGGTGCTTTTTGCAGATGCCATCTAGCTGGGGAGAAATCTCACCCTCTAAGTACAGGGAACTTGGTCATTGGAGTAAGTTCAGCCTGTTCAACATTCTGGAACTCAGGGTAAACACAGTTTTCCCTTTTTAACGCTGGACTTCTCATCTGTAAGGTAACGAAACTAGGAATCAGATAACACAATGCCTGTGGCTTATATCAACCATTAGGGAGACGCCAGAAGTCTCACTGCTCAAATAGAATTAGATCAGATTCTGGCTTGGGCAGAACTTCATGTTCCAGCCCTAACTGCTGTGCAGACTTCCCCAGTCATCAATATCTGGACACTGGAAAATGATCTTTTCCTCCAGAGGTGTTTCTAGACCTCTGTCATAGGTAGGGCATGCCAAATGTGAACTTCCTTGCTTCCAGTTTCAACAAAAAAAAACAGGTTTGTCTCCAGGTCAAGGGATCCTCTAGCCTTCACAATCTAATTAGGGATACTGTGCTGTTTATCTTTACTCACAAGGTTGCCTTTCTTGTCAACGTCACTTCAAGTTGAGTTTCTGAGTTGGTGACCTTAACCACTTGAGCCCCGGACCATTATGCTGCCTAAGGACCAGAGGTCTTTTTCCAATTTGGCACTGCGTCGCTTTAACTGCTAATTGCACGGTCATGCAATGCTGTACCCAAACGAAATTTGCGTCCTTTTCTTCCCACAAATAGAGCTTTCTTTTGATGGTATTTGATCACCTCTGCGGTTTTTATTTTTTGCGCTATAAACGGAAAAAGACCGAAAATTTTGAAAAAAAATGATATTTTCTACTTTTTGTAATAAAAAAAATCCAATAAACTCAATTTTAGTCATACATTTAGGCCAAAATGTATTCGGCCACATGTCTTTGGTAAAAAAAATGTCAATAAGCGTATATTTATTGGTTTGCGCAAAAGTTATAGCGTCTACAAACTAGGGTACATTTTCTGTAATTTACACAGCTTTTAGTTTATGACTGCCTATGTCATTTCTTGAGGTGCTAAAATGGCAGGGCAGTACAAAACCCCCCCAAATGACCCCATTTTGGAAAGTAGACACCCCAAGGAAATTGCTGAGAGGCATGTTGAACCCATTGAATATTTATTTTTTTTGTCCCAAGTGATTGAATAATGACAAAAAAAAATATTTACAAAAGTTGTCACTAAATGATATATTACTCACACAGGCCATGGGCCTATGTGGAATTGCACCCCAAAATACATTCTGCTGCTTCTCCTGAGTATGGGGATACCACATGTGTGGGACTTTTTGGGAGCCTAGCCGCGTACGGGGCCCCGAAATCTAATCACCGCCTTCAGGATTTCTAAGGGTGTAAATTTATGATTTCACTCTTCACTGCCTGTAAGGAGATTTCGGCTTCTAAGACCACCCAGGTAGGTTCAGGTAATGCAGGAAGACCTCCGTAGACCCCCAGGCCTGGAGATATCAATAAAGTGACACAGGAGACAGGTTTGCTTAGCCACCTAATGATATCTAATTTGAGTTTCAGAAATACAGCATTTATGTCATTTGAGGGATGGGAGGAGTTTTACTAACCTTATACATGTCATTGAAATGAAAATAGGTTCAGTTAATATTTACCTATTAGCTGGTGTTATAAAACAAAATCTTGCATCATTTCTACTATTAGAATATTCTTTAGCAGGTGTTGAAGGACGCACTTATCTTATCAAGAACAAACATGAGCTAGGCCAAACTCCATATTCTAGCTAAAATGTATAGGTAACCTTGAGAAGGTTTTCTATAGATAACAGCTTAAAGATAATGTGGGTTTCAGTTGAAACTCAAATATGAGTTTTCTCAATTTTCCTGTAAAACATGAGATGGCGTCTTAGAACTAAAATGGAGTCCCTCATGATATGTGCTATGTTCTTTACAATCCCCTCTTTGAGACATTATTTATATGGCTCACTATCTTTCACAGTTATGTAAATTTTCTTCTATCATAATACATACTCAGATAAATCCTATTTGCAGCAGCAGGATCAGGGGTTCGGGATGCCTTAACAATTATACACATTATAAGCTTATAACAGGCACATAGGAACAAAACAAAAAGAGCAATCATAATTATAGTTATGGCAGCACTTTTTATCCATGCCAAAATTCCTATCCCAGAACTTAGGTTTGAAAAAGGATCCCATGTCTTAGCAATGTTTCTAGCTTCATCTTGTAATTTGCTTACTTCTTTCCGGTGTTGTGCAATTATATCATAATAATCTGGTACTTCAATACTTGTGTTATGAAACCAGGTACAACACTCATAATCTTCTGTGTTTTCACATAACCCAGTTAAAGCAGCACTCATGCTTTCTATGGCTAACTCGTGTAGTTCTAATTGTTTTCTAATTGCCCTAGTTTCTATATTTAATTTAGTAATATCATCAGAAATCTTTTCCATTATTTCATCAATGATTCCAGTGTAATTATTCAACCTTTTCATTAAGTCTATTCCCCACCCAGTCCATGAGGGGAACCAAGCCCATGCCATATCTTTTGTAAGAAATAACTCCCTTTTATTGCGGTGTTTGAGGGGGTACCTAGGATGCATGCTAGCTTCAAGGAGGTGTCTTCCCTTGCTATCTCCTACTACGCCCATGATGGGGACTAGGGATGCAAGATAACACCATCCTTGGGGTTCAGTGGGAATCCAAGGGTGACAGATTTTTCCACAACAAATATAAATACTGTTTCCTAGAGCTAAGGATCGTTTGTTGAATATTGTCATCATTTCATCAGAAAAACTGGAAAAAGTTAAACTCGACAATAATTGTCCTACTGTGGAAGTGGAACTGGAGTTGAGAAAGTTTATTAGAGTGGTGTTTAGGGCAGGTTCTGAAGTATGAAAGAAAGGGCTTTCAATTGAAGTCATTGAAAAGTTAATATTAGCTTGTTGGCAAACTTCAGCTCCGTTTTGTGGAGTTTCCCAACCTAAAACACCAGTCTGGGGAATGACTTCTACCAGTAATTTGGAAAGTAAGGGTATTATTTGAAAGTGTTCTTATGACTTCTGTAAGGACGACAGGAGGTGTGCCATTAAGGAGTGGGGTGAAGTTTAGAGGTACTGCCATTAAGGGGATTCTAGCAGTGCTAGGATGGAGTTTACTACATATCCAACATTTTTCAAATCCAGATTTCTGGGCGTAGCTATATTTAAACTTCAACAATAACATTTTATCTGTAAAACTTTCTGAGTTTTCATTTCTCTTGTGTCTGTCATGTGTATTATTCTGTTGTAGAGTGTTAGAGGCCCCACAAATACCCTTTATGAGTCCCAAATCTTCAGAATGATAAATACAGTTAGTTATCAGCCAAGTTGGCAGGAACACAATCAGGGCAGCCCAGCATAGGAGGCACAAGGCCTTCCCAGAAGTCCGTGGTGAAATAAGCGACGTCATCTTGTTCAGAGTCTTGACCACCTGCTTCACTCAGTGTTCGAGGATTTATATCACCTGCTTCACCTCTGTGCTTTATCTTTGCCTTGCTTCTTAGGGTCCTGGTTGACCTTCTTTACGCGACTTGCATGAATCCAGGCCTGTTGTCCTTCTACCAAAATAGCTGTGCGGGTGACTGCGATCACTGTGGTTGGGGGTCCGAAGGGAAACTTGTTTCTTGGTGCGGTTCAATCTCTGGACCACCACGGTGTCACCCACCTGGAAAGGGTGTGTAGGTTCCTGTGAAGAAGGAGAGGTGCGAGCAACATTCCTTTCAACTTTATCCAAAGTTTCAATAAGTTTTTTTACATATTCTTCCTGAATAAGATCTAGGTCCCCTCTTTCTAACATAAGTGGCTGTCTGGCCCATGGGGTGGGGAATGGCCTACCCATTAAGACTTCAAAAGGAGAGTATCCTGTCTTTTTAGAGGGTGCCATTCTTACCTCGGCTAGTACAGCTGGTAGGACCTTCTTCCAATTTGCATACGTACCTCCAGTGGCCTTCCTGATCTTATCTTTAATGGTTCTGTTCATCCTTTCCACTATACCTGAACTCTGGGGGTGGTAAGGAATATGAAACTTCCATTCTATTTTCAGTGTTTTTACCAGGTCTTGACAAACTTTGGCCACAAATGCAGGACCATTGTCAGAGTTGATCTGTAGTGGGCAACCCCACCTTGGGATAATTTCTTGTATCAGAATCCTCACTACTGTTTGTGCATCTTCCTTTGTAGTTACAAACAATTCTATCCATCTTGAGAACATGTCCACTATTATTAGCAAATATTCCTGTCTTTTACCTAGTTTGGGCATGTGTGTAAAATCTATCTGCAGATGAGTGAATGGTGTAGATGGATATATCAGATGTTCGTGTTTTGCTTTGTGAGGGTTGCTAGGGTTATTCCGAATGCATGTGATGCATCTGGAAACATATGCCTTAACGAGAGAGGGAAGACCTGGAATGTAAAAATCCTTATCCAAAAGTTCACATGTGACTTTCCACCCTCTGTGACCTATCCCATGGTATTGTGAAATAAAAATGGGTGCACTGGCTACAGGGATACATGGTCTCCCCTCTTGGCAGACAAGGTCAGTTTCTGGGTTTGTCTGCACACCTATTGAGTTCCATTGCTGGATGTCTTGTTCTGTGGCATATGCTTGGAGATCACGCAATGTTTGATCCAAAAGAGGAATTTCTGGTGAGAGTAATGGCATTTGTATGTTTGCAGGCTGTGTGGATGCTGCTTCTTTTGCTGCTTTGTCAGCTAAGGCGTTGCCTTTGGCTATGTCATCCTGTTGCCCTGTATGTGCCCTACAGTGTAGTATAGCTATGGACCTTGGTAATTGTATAGCTTCTAACAGACTTGTGACAAGCGTGGAATGTGAGATGGATTTACCGTCTGCTGCTATATAGCCCCGCCTTTTCCATATGACTCCAAAATCATGCGCAACACCGTAAGCGTATTTGGAGTCTGTGTAAATGTTTACATCCTGCCCTTCAAAAAGCTGACAAGCTCGAGTAAGGGCTATAAGTTCTGCAGCTTGTGCTGATTGGAATGGGACAGGGTTTGCTTCCAGTATTTTATCAGGCAGCTGAACAACAGCATACCCTGCATGGTATGTGTTATCATTTGGTCTTGAACAAGACCCATCCACAAAGACATTCTGTGCTCCAGGGAGAGCAATTGAAGACATGTCTGGTCTCGGGGATGTGTCTTGGTGGATGAGGTCCATGCATTCATGTTGAGGCACTACCTCATCTTCTTCACCTTTCAAGCCTAGCAAGGCATTCAGGATTGGAGCTGGGCCAGAAGTGGGAGAGGCATATTTGATCTCAAGTTTTGGGTTAGAGAGTAAAATTACTTCATAACCGCTCAGCCTCTGGGCTGACATGTGCTGGGTATGGATGTTCTTTAGTAGAATGGATACATTGTGAGTGGTGTGTAGTGTGGTGGCATGTCCTAGAGTGAATGATGTAGCCATTTCCACCACCATCGCACAGGATGCCAGAGCTCTGAGACACGCCGGCATTCCCTGTACCGGCATCGGCACAACTTTTGAAAAAAGCGCAATTGGGCGGAGTTTCCCCCCATGCTCCTGAGCCAGGACCCCCGCCATTGTTTTACAGTTGTCCCTTGCAAACAAGTGAAACATTTTACCATATTCAGGTAGTCCAAGTCCAGGAGATGTGAGCATTGCAGTTTTAAGATACACAAAAGCATTGTACATTTCATCATTCCATTTCACACAATTTGGCATGTCAGTACCTGTGGCTTGCCTCAGGAGATTATCATAGTAGGAACAATCAGGTATCCATTGGCGGCAGTAACCAATCATTCCAAGAAAGGATAGCATGTCCTTCTTAGTAAGTGGGCGGGGCAGACCCACGAGAGCCGCAGCTCTCTTGTGACTGATTTTCCTTTCTCCTTTGGAGAGTACAAAACCAAGGTATTCAACAGTTTCCTGACACCATTGTAGCTTTTTCTTAGAAACCTTGTGACCATTGTCTGCTAACCAATGTAACAGATCTAAACCATCATTTTTACATGCTTTCTGGCTTGGACTACACAACAACAAATCATCAACATATTGGAGTAGGACTGAACCATGGCGGGGTGTCCAAGACCGCAGGGTTGCCTGGAGGGCCACTGTGTATACTACAGGGGAGTCTACATAGCCCTGAGGTAATCTACACCACGTCATCTGGCGGTTTCTGAAATTGAATGCAAAGATAGGCTGTGTCTCTTCATCAACAGAAACTGAAAAAAATGCATTACAAAGGTCAATGACCGAAAAATACTCTGCATCGGATGGTATAGAGGTTAAGAGTGATGGCACATCAGGCACTATAGGAGCAATGGGTATCACTAGGTTGTTTATAGCTCTGAGGTCTTGTACAAACCTGTAAGAGCCGTCCGGCTTCATTACTGGGTTAATGGGGGTGTTGTAGGGTGACAGTGTCTCTTTAAGAATTCCTTGCTTCAGGAATCTTTCCACCATTGGGGCCACTCCTTCCTCTTTTTCTTTTGAAATGGGGTATTGTTTGTGATAAACCGGCTGTGCCCATGATTTTAAAGCTGCCTTGTATGGGGTACAAGAAATAAGACCTACATCCAAGGAGCTTTTTGACCATACCGGATCATCTGGTGGAGGGAGATCACTATCCTCAGTGTAATATATTGGTATTACCTTGGAGTGTACGAAGACCCCTCCTTCAGTAGTCATTTTCAGTGTTATACCCAATCTTCCCATCAGATCTCTACCCAAGAGATTCACAGGACAATTTGGTATAATCCTGAAACAATGATGCAAGACTGTTGCACCTCCCCTTTCAACATCACTTACTGGTAAAGGTGGTGTTTTGTATGTTTTGGTAAGTATCCCATTAATTCCCATAGAAGGTTCAGCAATTTTAGTCTCATCTCTGTAGTAGTCCTCACTGAGGGTGCTCCGAGTTGCCCCTGAATCGGTTAAAAACGGAACAGGCCTATTTTTGACATATAGGGTCACAATTGGTTGTTCATTGTAAGAGTGTGAGATCAAAGGAAATGCTGGGATACTACCTTCCGGGCAGCTTCATTTTAGTTGCTGTTGATTCCACTGTATAGGGAATCGGGGACCCTGTTGCTTTGGGGCAACTTGATTCGGTTGGCTAGATTGGGGTCCCTGTGTATGCATTTGATCTTGATCTTGAGTATTTGGGTTATTCCATTCATAAGGACATTGATTTCTCCAGTGACCCTGTTGTCCACAGTTAAAACAACATGTGCGTGACTGCTGGGGTGGTCTGGAAAAACCATGCCCTCTCCCTTTTGTTCTTCCTCTGCCTCTGTTTCCACTGCCCCATTGTCCACCATTATCTTGGGGAGGCTGAACTTGCACTCCACCCTGATAAAGGGTACTCACTGCTTTCTCTTTTATTACATCAAAACACCCTGCTGCTTCTTTCTGTATTAAAGTTTCCTGAAATTGGTCAATCGTCTGTGTGGTCCATTCAGATATCATCTGTTTTACCACCAAGGCGAACTGGGGTTTTAGATTATTCATAAAAGTTTGAATAAACAAAGCTCCCACATCAGTAGTTGTAGCTAATCCAGCTTCTGTTGTCCAATTTTCATGAAACCTTTTCCAGAATTCAACTACATTTTCTCCTGACTTTTGTTTGCATGCTATGGCAGTAGGGAGGGAACTTTTATTTTTAAATACTCTCATCATTTCAGTCTCTAATTCTGTCCACATGGTGTTCCTACCTGGTACTGTGTTTAACCCATATGCTCCCGCGTTTCCAGTGTCAATAGTGTTTATACTTGGAACATTTGTCCAGTTCCAGGAACTGGTGTGTCCTATGATACCATCAATGATAAGACGCATGTCTTCCTGTGTGTAATTTCTACCCTACCAGGCCTTTTTTAAGTAAATTAAAGTGCCTCCTGCAGAGGCGGTGGGTTTGGGGCAATGTTTTACTATCCTGTCAATGTCCTCAATGTCTATTACCTTTTTTAATAATTCATTTCCAATGGTCATGAAAGGTGCTTGAAGGTTAGTGTTACTATATACAGTTCCACTCTTTGTTTTAGGGGGACTAAGTATTCTATCCCCTTTAACGTCTTCTTCCTCCTGCTCTTGGCCAGGTGGTGAAACTACCCCTCCTATAGCTCCCTGATCATCTTCTGGTTCCCCTACCTCGACTCGGGCCCTCTGTGGGTGCTGTCTATCTTGTTGTGGAGCGGGAGGGATCTGCTGTTGTGGTTGCGGTTGCATAATGTCCAGCCAGAAGATCAATATCTTCCTTTCTTAAACTCGGATAGACATGTACATATGCAGGTGGAGGATGACTGACTATTGGCAGGGGTGGGGCTATTGGGTCAGGGACAAATCTCTTTTTATCGGCTTCTTCTCTATGTTTCTGGTCATAATCTTCCTTACTTAAACATTTGGTGGGCTTTTTCTGTTTCTTATTATCCCTCTGAAACCAATATGGGGCGTATTTTAACCAGTTCTCTCCTCCCTTTTCCATATAATCCATATCCCATTGAGGATCCCCGGGGTACCAAGGGAAAGCTCTCTTATCTCCTAAACACAATCCTTTTATCATATCTATGTGAAATTCATCATTAGCGCCATCCCGGGGAAAAGGGTCTACACTGTGTATGGCTTCGGTCCATCCCGCTAAATTTGAAACCCATGGGACTATGAATTCATAATTAGTACCACAAATTCTGGCTACAAAATCCTTACACGTTTCTCCTGGATTGGGAAGAGGGGGAGGATCTTCTTTACCTTGTTTCTGACCCATATTGACAGTGGGAGCCGACTGTTCTTACCACCCAGTCTTCTGACCCACACACACACGACAGATTATCTTATAACTTCTAATGCGATAGATAAGAAAAAGCAAAAGATTTTGGGGTCACCGGAGTCTATTTCCTCATTAACCACTTCATATCCCTTCCCAAAAGGAATGTCTCTATATATGTGTATGCAGTACTGCTTATCTTTGTGGGTTTCCCAAAAACCCTCCAATATTAACCTCTGGCGTGGTTCTTATCCCCTACTAATTTACGGGTCTAAAAAGCTTTAATCAGAGCTGAGGCAAGAAATATTTCATCAATAAAGACAAAATAAAGACTTACCTTCAGATGATTTTATTTGGCTTTTTTTCCCGGCGAGCCCCCAGATCTGTAAGGAGATTTTGGCTTCTAAGACCACCCAGGTAGGTTCAGGTAATGCAGGAAGACCTCCGTAGACCCCCAGGCCTGGAGATATCAATAAAGTGACACAAGAGACAGGTTTGCTTAGCCACCTAATGATATCTAATTTGAGTTTCAGAAATACAGCATTTATGTCATTTGAGGGATGGGAGGAGTTTTACTAACCTTGTACATGTCATTGAAATGAAAATAGGTTAAGTTAATATTTACCTATTAGCTGGTGTTATAAAACAAAATCTTGCATCATTTCTACTATTAGAATATTCTTTAGCAGGTGTTGAAGGACGCACTTATCTTATCAAGAACAAACATGAGCTAGGCCAAACTCCATATTCTAGCTAAAATGTATAGGTAACCTTGAGAAGGTTTTCTATAGATAACAGCTTAAAGATAATGTGGGTTTCAGTTGAAACTCAAATATGAGTTTTCTCAATTTTCCTGTAAAACATGAGATGGTGTCTTAGAACTAAAATGGAGTCCCTCATGATATGTGCTATGTTCTTTACACTGCCTATCACAGTTTCGGAGGCCATGGAATGCCCAGGTGGCACAAAACCCCCCCAAATGACCCCATTTTGGAAAGTAGACACCCCAAGCTATTTGCTGAGAGGCATATTGAGTCCATGGAATATTTTATATTTTGACACAAGTTGCGGGAAAGTGACACATTTTTTTTATTTTTTTTTTTGCACAAAGTTGTCACTAAATGATATATTGCTCACACAGGCCATGGGCATATGTGGAATTGCACCCCAAAATACATTTAGCTACTTCTCCTGAGTACGGGGATACCACATGTGTGGGACTTTTTGTTTTTGAAAATGAAGAAAGACAAGAAAAAACTTGTTTTTTTTCTTTTTTCAATTTTCAAAACTTTGTGACAAAAAGTGAGGTCTGCAAAATACTCACTATACCTCTCAGCAAATGGCTTTGGGTGTCTACTTTCCAAAATGGGGTCATTTGGGGGGGTTTTGTGCCACCTGGGCATTCCATGGCCTCCGAAACTGTGATAGGCAGTCAAGAGAGAAATCAAAAATTCACGCCCTTAGAAAGCCTGAAGGCGGTGCTTGGTTTTCGGGGTTCCGTACGCGGCTAGGCTCCCAAAAAGTCTCACACATGTGGTATCCCCGTACTCAGGAGAAGCAGCAGAATGTATTTTGGGGTGTAATTTCACATATTCCCATGGCATGTTTGAGCAATATATCATTTAGTGACAATTTTGTGCAAAAAAAAAAAAAAATTTGTCTCTTTCCCGCAACTTGTGTCGCAATATAAAATATTCCATGGACTCGACATGCCTCTCAGCAAATAGCTTGGTGTCTACTTTCCAAAATGGGGTCATTTGGGGGGGTTTTGAACTGTCCTGGCATTTTATGCACAACATTTAGAAGCTTATGTCACACATCACCCACTCTTCTAACCACTTGAAGACAAAGCCCTTTCTGACACTTATTGTTTACATGAAAAAGTTTTTTTTTTTTTTGCAAGAAAATTACTTTGAACCCCCAAACATTATATATTTTTTTAAAGCAAATGCCCTACAGATTAAAATGGTGGGTGTTTCATTTTTTTTTTTTCACACAGTATTTGCGCAGCGATTTTTCAAACGCATTTTTTGGGGAAAAAACACACTTTTTTAAATTTTAATGCACTAAAACACACTATATTGCCCAAATATTTGATGAAATAAAAAAGATGATCTTAGGCCGAGTACATGGATACCAAACATGACATGCTTTAAAATTGCACACAAACGTGCAGTGGTGACAAAATAAATACATTTTTAAAAGCCTTTAAAAGCCTTTACAGGTTACCACTTTAGATTTACAGAGGAGGTCTACTGCAAAAATTACTGCCCTCGATCTAACCTTCGCGGTGATACCTCACATGCATGGTGCAATTGCTGTTTACGTTTGACGACAGACCGCCGCTTGCGTTCGCCTTAGCGCGAGAGCAGGGGGCGACAGGGGTGCTTTTTTTTATTTTATTTTTTTTTTCATTATTTTTTTGCCTTTTTATCTTATTTTTAAACTGTTCCTTTCATTTTTATTTTTTTTTAATCATTTTTATTGTTATCTCGGGGAATGTAAATATCCCCTATGATAGCAATAGGTAGTGACAGGTACTCTTTTTTTGAAAAAATTGGGGTCTATTAGACCCTAGATCTCTCCTCTGCCCTCAAAGCATCTGACCACACCAAGATCGGTGTGATAAAATGCTTCCCCAATTTCCCAATGGCGCTATTTACATCCGGCGAAATCTAAGTCATAAAATGCTCGTAGCTTCCGGTTTCTTAGGCCATAGAGATGTTTGGAGCCACTCCGGTCTCTGTTCAGCTCTATGGTCAGCTGGCTGAATCACCGGCTGCATTTTCAGGTTCCCTGTTGAGACAGGAGAGCCAGAGAAAAACACGGAAGACGGTGGGGGGGGCATTCCCTCCCACGGCTTGTAAAAGCAGTCTAGAGGCTAATTAGCCGCTAGGATTGCTTTTACATGAAAGCCGACCGCTGGCTGAAAAGAATGATACCAAGATGATACCTAAACCTGCAGGCATCATTCTGGTATAACCACTCAAAGTTGTGAATGGCGTACCTGAAGACAAAAAAATGGTTAACAATAAAGCACAGTAAACGGTAAAGTAAAAAAAAATTGCATACCTGAAAAGCAAACATGATAAAACATAATAACAATAAAACATTGCAGAATAGAATACAGTAAAAAAGAGCAGAACAATAGAGAGAATAGAGAGAGAGAGAACAATAAAACGACAACTATTTTTTTTAATTTCATGTTTTTTTTTTTTTTGTTTTTTTTTTTACACTTTTTTTTGTAACTGTAACTTTTATAACTGTAACCGGTTCCAGGTTCGGGTCTCTCAAAATGCGATGGCATCTTGGGAGACCCTGTGAAAGTGTGCCTAGTCTGTGCAATGCTGTACCCTACGCTAATACTCAACTAGTGCATAGTAGCGTTCAAAACATTCACCAATGCAAAGACCAGGATTGTCAGGACAGGAGGGACAATAATACCGGGTGTCACGCCTATATACGCGATTGCTGCAGACACAACATCTTTTTTGGGGGGTTCGTTGGGTAGGGGTACTCGGGAGGACATAAAGAAAATGCCTCTCATGCAGCCGACTGCATTTGGTTGGGGATGTGAATGGGGGAAGTACTGGCGCTGCAGAAGTGGTGGGTTCCCAATTAGGATTGGCGAATGCAGCAGGAAGGGCATTATGGGCACGACGGGCCTGTGTTTGTCTTTTTGGTGGCAGCGGGACACTACTTGTGCTTGCCACCTCACCAGCTTGTACTGCACTTATGGGACTCGCCACGTCACCAAGTGTTACTGCAGTGCTGGTTTGACTACGACCGGGATGTACTAGGCCGCTGGCGCTTGCCAGTTCACCAAAACGCTACCAAAAAAACTGTTAGCGATCGCAGGGATCAGGCCTGACTCTGCGAACGCTGCAGTTATGCGCTTAGTGTTTTGTAAGTGACAGTGATCGATCGATACTGCACTTGGGTGGGCTGGGCCGGGCGGAGGGGCAAAACGCAGGTGCTAGCAGGTATCTGTGCTGATCCCGCTAACACTGCATTTTGGGGAACCCTAAACTGCTGGGGACGCTAGTATGGATCTGATCGGATCAGATATTGATCCGTTCAGATACTATACCACTAAGGGTGGTGTACGGTGCGTGCGTGGGTGTTAGCGGTACTGGCGCTAATCTGACGCTGCCTGGGGCTGGTGCTTGCCAGTTCACCAAAGTACTACCAAAAAAACTGTTAGCGATCGCAGGGATCAGGCCTGACTCTGCGAACGCTGCAGTTATGCATTTAGTGTTTTGTAAGTGTCAGTGATCGATCGATACTGCACTTGGGTGGGCTGGGCCGGGCGGAGGGGCAAAACGCAGGTGCTAGCAGGTGTCTGGGCTGATTCTGCTAACACTGCGTTTTTGGGAACCCTAAACTGCTGGGGACGCTAGTATAGATCTGATCGGATCAGATATTGATCCGTACAGATACTATACCACTAAAGGAGGCGTGTGCTGTGTGCGTGGGTGTTAGCGCTACTGGCGCTAACCTGACGCTGCCTGGGGCTGGTGCTTGCCAGTTCACCAAAATACTACCAAAAAAAACTGTTAGCGATCGCAGGGATCAGGCGTAACTCTGCGAACGCTGCAGTTATGCGTTTAGTGTTTTGTAAGTGACAGTGATCGATCGATACTGCACTTGGGTGGGCTGGGCGGAGGGGCAAAACGCAGGTGCTAGCAGGTATCTGGGCTGATCCCGCTAACACTGCGTTTTTGGGAACCCTAAACTGCTGGGGACGCCAGTATAGATCTGATCGGATCAGATATTGATCCGTACAGATACTATACCACTAAGGGAGGTGTATGCTGCTTGCGTGGGTGTTAGCGGTACTGGCGCTAATCTGACGCTGCCTGGGGCGACGCATATCACCGCCGGGCGATCAGGGGGCTAAACCTTTATTCGGTAATAAACGGCGGGTGCCCTGACACTATAAAAAATAAACGAACTAACCAGCGTCACCCGTAACACTTATACGGTGATCAGCGGTGAAAGGGTTAACTAGGGGGCCATCAAGGGGTTAAAACATTTATTCGGTAGCATATGGGGATCCCTGACGCTATAAAACGCTGACGGCGAACCTAAATATTTACGTCCCTAACTAGCGTCACCAGCGACACTAATACAGCGATCAGAAAAATGATCGCTTAGTGACACTGGTGACAGGGGGTGATCAAGGGGTTAAAACTTTATTAGGGGGGTACCCTAGACCTAAAGGGGGGTAACAGTAACTGTCACAAACTGACACCATGCAGTAATCAGAAAAAAAAAAAACTGCTTGGTGTCAGTTTGTGACAGGGGGGGGGGGGGGGTCGGGGTGTTTTGTATGCCTGGCATGTTCTACTGTGTGTGTATGTGTTGGTGCACTCACTCACTTGTCTTCTCTCCTCGGGCCGGAACGGAAATTACAGAGCCGAGGAGAGATGACATCATTTCCTTTGCTGCTTTTTAGCATACAGCAGCAAAGGAATGATTCGATTGGCCGGCGGCGATCGCGAGGGGGGGGCCACGAACGGATGGTCTCCCCCTCACCTCTGATCGCCGCTGGACAAAAGACGACCGCCTCGGGCACCGGGGGGGGGGGTCCGATCGGACCCCCCACCCGCGGAAGGCAAATCACGTACATGTACGTGATTTTGCCTGTCCGTGCCACCTTGCCGACGTACATCGGCGTGAGGCGGTCATCAAGTGGTTAAAGTGGCTGAAAAGTCTCAAGACTTTTTACCTTAATGCATTGCACAAGGTCAGCAGCTCCAGCCACTATCTCTCTCCTCATTGGACAATGTACGCAGCAGCGGGCCTCGCGAGCCAGCCCGCATGGATGCCCCCATGGAAAGCCAGGAGCACCGGCGGGCATCCCAGAAGAGGAGGTCTGGTGCTGCTCTGTGCAACACTCTTGCACAAAGCAGGTAAATAGAACATGTTTGTTTAAAAAAAAAACAACCTTTACAAACACTTTAACCTGTAAAGAACCCTTACTTGCTACTCAAGGAAAAGGTTGTTTTGAGACCCAGGGACTTTTTCTTAAGGTGGCATTGTTTTACCTTCCTTCTGTTCTGCACCTAAACTTCAAAAAAGGGATTCATAAAAAGATTTCCTGTCCATTGCCTGGCTATGGCACGTGCTGGTGAAGTTTATCTTTCAGGTACAGCTCCATTTCAACACTGTGACTCTACTTTTGATTCCAGTATCGCTAGATGAATTCAACAGCTCATCATTCAAGTTTTTGACCATAAAGGCAGGGTTTCCCCTATTACTGGTCAAAGTTCACTCCAGTAGATAATTGAGTGCTTCATGGGCTTTTCATGGCATCTGTTTCTCAGATTTGCAAGGCTACCTGGTCTTCTGCTTACATGTTCTTTAAGTTTTATTGGGTGGATGTTCAGGCATCAGCTGTTGCCAGCTCCAGTTGTTTGGTTCTACATTCATTTCTGTTGCGCCACTTCTACTTACCTGTTAGTTTTTGTGGGCCTGTTAGCGTTTTGTTTGCTGTTTTACTCACTCTTCAGTTAAACTGCTTTTCTCCTTCTCTAATATACCTGAAGGTTATCCTGTATCCCATAATGTACAACTAAGAAAATAGGATTTTTGAACTGCCATTAAAATCCTTTTCTTGGAGTACATTACAGAACACAGCCCCCTTGTCTCCACCCTTAAATCCACTCCTACTATTGCTTGAGGGTTTTTTGTGGGTTATTCCTGCAACTTTGTTTTGCCAGTGTCCAAATCTCCAGAAGACGACAGCATCATAACCCTATGTACCGGAGTTCTCATCCTGTTTCCTGTAATGTACTCCAAGAAAAGGATTCTGTATAGAGTCAAAATCCTATTTCATTCTAATGTGCCTTGTTACCTTTCTATATGTTGTGATTCATTCATAGTATATTTTAGTCCATACGCATTGACTTCTTGTTGCATTTACTCCCATTTTCACATATAGCTGTTTGTATTTTGTTGCCTGTGTTTCATATACACACTTGCTTCAGCAGGTGAAATACGAGAAAGTATATTGTTTTATTAAGAACTGACAGTATATTAATCTCCTTGTTTTTTGTTTTTTCAGCTGGAAAATGGTGGTTTCTTGATAGTGGACTTTTAAATATCACCAGTGTATCTTTCGAGGATAGAGGGAAATACACTTGTGTTGCTACCAATGCCCATGGCACTGTAAACAATACAGTTACTCTGAGAGTAATTTTTACCTCTGGTGACATGGGAATCTACTACATGATTGTCTGCCTGGTGGCATTTACCATAGTGATGGTACTGAATATAACAAGATTGTGTATGATGAGCAGTCATTTGAAGAAGACAGAAAAAGCCATTAATGAATTCTTCAGGACAGAAGGTGCAGAGAAATTACAAAAGGCTTTTGAGATTGCAAAAAGAATTCCCATCATCACTTCTGCCAAGACACTCGAGCTTGCCAAAGTCACTCAATTTAAAACAATGGAGTTTGCACGATATATTGAGGAACTGGCCAGAAGTGTTCCTTTACCCCCTCTTATCATGAACTGCAGGATTATAATGGAAGAGATCATGGAGGTTGTTGGCCTGGATGAACCAGGGCATTTATTTGTAAGACAGGGAGCTGTTGGTCAGGAAGTTTGTGATGTGGATGAAGTCTTCACCATCCCTAATGCTTTGCAGCGGAGTGATTCTCCAACAGCTGAGTCAGATGCCTCCTCTGTACATGAGCCCTCTCGGCAAATTGCTATAACAGTGTCTGTACATCCTATGGCCCAGAAACACTGTTTGGATACAGAATCGCAGGACAGCATACCATCAAGTGTAAAAGATGACTCCACAACAAGAGCATGTACTCAGACTTCTGAACCAACTGAACCAACTGAACCTCCCCCAGATAACCCCACTACGTGTATTCTATATGAAAGCCATGTCTAAATAGGACATCTATGCATATCACTAATAGATACTTGGAGCACCTTATAGAGAAGATGTTAACAAATTGCCACCTAGCCTTACTAGAAAAAAAAAAAAATTCCTCCCCAAAATCATTAGTAGCTGGCTCACCTGCAGCTTTGATAAGAGTGGAGTTTTATGGCATTCAATGACATACCACCGGATATACACCTGCACTCTTTTTGTCATATAAGAAAGTTGGTATCACACTAAAAATATAGCTACGGTAGACTCTCTAAATATGTATTTATTATTTTTTTTGTTAACCCACTGGTTTCATTTTTTTATGTTCTGCCAATGAAATGTCATGATACATTTGTAAATATTGTTTCAGATTGAAATGGCTCTACTGCTGAAGGCTTGCGAATGACAGGGAACATTTGCTTAATGGTATTTCACCTTCAACAAGAAATGGAACTAACCATGTATAAGCTTTCCAAATGCATTAGTAAGCCCAAGGGCCTTGTCATTTGACAATCAGAGAGCTGCTCTTCTATTGTCAAGTGTAAAAATCAATATATTTTGTCCTTTAAACAGATTACGGTTTTAGAAAGGTCTGGTTAAGTCATCACAGTTTTGCCAAAAAAAGAACTAGCATCCATTTTTTTTTTCTACTGATCATGCTTTGAACGAAGTGTACAATATTGTGTAATGTAGTGCTTTGAGCTGAGCTCCTTGACATGTCAGAAAATGCCAAAGAGGAGGGGATCGTTCTTCCCTATTTACATAAATGCTATATATGAAGGTTAGATTATACTTTCTTAGACACACCCTAAAATCTGTACAGAACTCCCAAAATACAGACCTGTTTGCCGTCAAACAGGATTTCTCATTGTTATTTATAACTTACAGTTTGGGCATATGCCAGAAGCAGTGTAACTGTGCAGGGAGAGAACAGAATGTTCTTAGACTTTTCTGTTCATCACATCCTAGGCCATATTTATAAATTAGAGTGCCTGAGATTTTAAAGTATTATTAAAGTTCCAGTACAAGCCTGTCTTCCTTCTAATTTGAAAATAAAGTGGAAATGTAGTCAGTTTTGCAGTCACCTTGCACAGATTGGAGTTGTATGTCTAGAACAGTAGTACCCAACTGGCAGTCTTCTGATATTCCTTCACAGGATTCTTGCTGGCTTGCCCTTTTAATGTTGTTTACAATCAAACTCTTAGTATAATCAATTTTTACAGCGGTATACAGGAAAATTAGAGATGACCGTTTTGCAGATCATCATATCCTTAACCACCTCTCATTTCATTAAAGGATAGTAAGGTCACTGAGGAGATATTGAAGGCTAGTTGTACTGCTATTTCTGTACTTCTAATTAAAAAGATTAATATGGAGACCTTTGTAGTAGTTGGAGGCAGTGTAAGAAATGGTTTCAGTTGCAAGGATGGTAACTTCTCTTCCATTTCATCATCTATACAATGCTGTTTTAATATACATTTTTAAAATATTTCTTTCTTTCTCGTTGAGGTACATATGATTCAGAGACATTTGGGTTATACTGCCGCCTAGAGAAGACTTTGGACACTGGCAAAAAAACAGGGACCAGCCTGGTATGACCTCTACCATTCCCAGATTTTTGCTAGAACCCTAAGAGGATGCCGCCTTTTCACTATTGAGAAAAGTTTGTTTTATTAGCCTTTTTTATACTTTTGTTCAAGACTTAATTTACATGCTGCTGGTCCTTTATGCAGCTAGATTGGTGTATCCTTAGCAATAGCTTTGGAGGCCGGATCTCACTGGACTTGACAATGTTGGGGCCTGCCTGGAATGTGAAATTTGGGCACTGGGCTTGTTAAATTAATTTTTTGTGTACATTCAGCCTCAGAGCGATTTCCTGAGTGCTTTCTAGGTCCAGAGCCGTAGCACAGCCTTTGATGTCACCCGGTCCCTAAAGACTTGTTTGAGTATGCCATGTGGACCAAGCACCAGGAGCTACTTTGTTTCTTTAGAACTCTTTGATGCTATAGTAGCCCCTTTTTATGTTTTTCACAAAAAGGGTTAAAACTCTAAGGAATTAAGTGTTGCATCACTAGCTGGAGTGGCACACGTGCACACACTCTGCCTTATTGCAAGAGAAAAATCATTTTAGTCCTTGCTGCCAACTTCAGTGACCTGATCTATTCAGATTATTTATACATCTCCTACTTCAGCAGCCAGTCCATAAGTGATCAAGGTTTATGCTTGTTTTTAGGGCGAAGTTGTTCCCATTTGAGGTGCAATATATTGGACCCCAAACATAAAAGGAGCAGTTCCGCCGAATTGGGTCTTCTGGCTCACAATCCGCTAACAATTCTGGGTCAGCCTGCAGTGTTCCCTCTCAATGGCCTGATACCAACAGCCTAGAAGGTTGTCCCCTACTTGAGTCTTCACATTCCTGAGAGTCCTCCATCGGGTCTGGACCACTTCCAGAGAAATTCACTGCAGTTATGCAAGATTTTATGAGCCAAAGTGCAATTTTAATTGCTGACTCTAACCACAGAGGACATAAGCATACCTTAATATCTTCCCCTGCAGATCATTATTTTATCTGCCTGCAGCTTTAGTGGCCTTTAAACCTTAGTTGCAGAGGCTCTACGTGAAGAAGAGTCTCAAAAATCCTGGCCAGATGAAGTTGTTCTTGAGGAGTCCTAGGCAGCCTCCATAACGTCTAGGCTTGGAGAAACCATTTTGGATCCTATTGATGTTGTGCGTTCCAACTTAAACATAGAGGTGCAGCTTTTGGTTTCAGTCTATAATACCTGGGAGGTCCTAAGACTACTAAAACTTCTCCCATGCCCACGCTATTTTCAGGTGTTCTCTACCCCACTGACTGGAAAAAAAAAATGTACACCTTTTTAAGTGTTTTGGGGTCCAATACCAGTTTGAAACCTTTATTAAGCAACGGACTGTTGAAGCAGTTGAACCAGCAGTGTCCAGTCTTAAGCTGGCTATACACTAGTAGAATTTCAAATGAAAATTTGTACAAAAATTCTCAACCTTTCAAATGTTTGATTCAATTTTGTTTTTACTTTATTTTTGGAATAAATCTACTTTACCAAACAAAAAACACACTGCTAGTAATTTGTACATTAGAGAAAAAAAAGGCTCATGCTGCTCTTTCAAATTTTCTAGTCATCCCTATTGAAAACAACCATCGATTTGACCTCACTATTGATTAGAAAAATTAAAGAACTTTCTTACAATGTTTTTAGAGCGAAAAATGTGGAATGAATTCTAGTAGCGTATACCCAGCTTAAATAAACCTCTGAAGATCAGTATAGATCAGTGGTTCTCAACTTGGGGGTCGAATGATGATTTGCCTGGGTCATCGAATCCTGGGCTGTTACTGATGCCCGCACCGCTCTCCCAGACTTTTTGCGGCTGTCCCTGGAGCCTGTGGCCACCCAGCCGGGCTGTTCCTGGTGCCCACGGCCGCCCACTCGGCCTCTTCGCAGCCGCCCATTCAGTTCAATGCATGGCTGGGAGCAGAGACTGGAGGTTAACTGGCTGGTGAGGAATGTGAAGTTGGAGGGGCTGGAAAAGACCCTATCGCCTGATTTTGGCATAGGTGTCACTGCTACGAGACCCCACAAAGTCCGGAGACACAGTGAGTAACACTACCTGTGGTTATAGTTGCTATTAAAAATCCCTACTAGAGTTCTCAAATCAGCAGATGACCTTGATCAAAAGCACCTAAGTTGGCTGATCAGAACTTCCCCCAGCACTGCCACTCATCCAAACTCCCCGACAACACTACCACTCATGCCATTTCCCCCTCACCCCCCACCAAGGAGTAAGAGAAGAAATAAAAATAGAGAATACATGGAAGGGAGAGGAAAAGAGGGGTGAAACAAAGAAAAAGGGAGAGAAAGAATAAGAACAAGAAAGACGGCTAGAGAGAGGGATGGGGAGAAAAAAACAAAAAATTAGGATAGAGAGAGATAAAAGGGAAAGAGAGAACAAAAAGGGTGGTACATCCTAAACTGTACCAAAAGGGGGTTTAATACTGTATGAGTGGAAGGGACTCAGAGAGCGCTAAATGTCCGTGGGTTAGGGGCACAAATTACTTGTCTTGCCTTGGCTGCTGACAACCGAAGCTACGAAAATAATTTTGCTGTTAGGGCTCCCCACAACTTGGGAAATTTTATCAAGGGGTCACGGCACTAGAGAGGTTGAGAACCACTGCTATAGAGGATGCACAGGTGTATAAATATCTTATAGATAAAAGACTGGAAACACTCTCCAAACCTTATTTTTCTGGTTTGCATCTCAACCTTCCATGGCTGTAATGATCTGTCAAACATTAGGGGAAAATACTAAAGTCGTGGCAAGTGATCCACATTTAAGTGCAGTACACACTAATGCCCCGTACACACGGTCGGATTTTCCGATGGAAAATGTGTGATAGGACCTTGTTGTCGGAAATTCCGACCGTGTGTAGGCTCCATCACACATTTTCCATCGGATTTTCCGACACACAAAGTTGGAGAGCAGGAGATAAAATTTTCCGACAACAAAGTCCGTTGTCGGAAATTCCGATCGTGTGTACACAAATCCGACGGACAAAGTGCCACGCATGCTCAGAATAAATAAAGAGATGAAAGCTATTGGCCACTGCCCCGTTTATAGTCCCGACGTACGTGTTTTACGTCACCGCGTTTAGAACGATCGGATTTTCCGACAACTTTGTGTGACCGTGTGTATGCAAGACAAGTTTGAGCCAACATCCGTCGGAAAAAATCCTAGGATTTTGTTGTCGGAATGTCCGAACAAAGTCCGACCGTGTGCACGGGGCATTAGAAAATCGGAAGAAAAATTTTGTACGAGGCATGATCGTTTGATTTTCGTATAGTGTGTACACAACTTACGACATCCGATTCAGACTTGCCAAACAAAATTTTCAGAAGGCACAAACTCCAAAAATGTTCTTGTACGTGAACAGAACTAACGATTTTCGTTTAATGTGTACTGTTTTTGTATGAGAAAACTCATATACAAAAGACAGCACATGATCAGAAACAATGCCCAACAAAAAAAAAGCTTTTGTCGTACAAGAACTTTCATACAATTGGTATCATCCTCGGTTTTGATTTGCTGTGAAACATTGAGGAAAACCAAACAATCATTCATCTAATTTTCTTATAGTGTGTACTGGGCTTTACCCCACACTAATTCTTTAAATGTGGAACCTGTTTATGGTGACTTCCTTGTACTGCTGTATAGATGAGTTAGTGGATGTCTGCCATCTTGTTCCCTGTATGAGGCTGCTGTCAGTAAACATGTGTAGAACTCTTTTGGCTAAAATGTTGGGGTGTAGGTCTACAACTAACGATTATTTTCATAATCGTTTAATTGGGCAATTTATTGTTTCGATTATTCGGATGAAAACCTCAAAAAAATGTTTGGTATATAATTCAGTTAATATGTAAAGTTTTTAAAAAAAAGAAAATGTATTCTTGCATTATCTATATGCAGTGGTAAATTATAAGTAAATAGCTATATGGTTAGGGAACAAAATATCTAATTCACTCTGAGAATAACAGACAGAAGAGAGGCATATACTATTAGAGGTTGAATCTGGTGCATATCATCAGACTCGGAGATTAAAATTTGTATATATACGTGATCCTGCACTTCCAGGTAGCGGGCATGAATGTGCACCGCCGGCAGTTCGCTCCCGCTGTGATAATACACAGTGGGAGCTGATCAGCGGCTACCGTGGACTCTCTCCACTGGCACCCGCCGATCATCCTGCAGACAGAACGGCAGTCTGCCTATGTAAACGAGGCAGATCACCGTTCTGACAGGGGGGAAGACAAGTATCCTGTGTCTCTGCAAAGCATGGACAAGGATCCATCTCCAGCACCCCCTACACTGTAGTAAAACACAGGCTGTGCACAGAGTTAGCCCTTTGATCGCCCCTGATGTTAACCCCTTCCCAGCCAGTGTCATTAGTACAGTGACCGTGCATATTTTTTAGCACTGATCACTGTATTAGTGTCACTGGTCCCCAAAAAGTGTCAGTGTCCGAATGTCTTCCGCAATATAGTAGTCCTGCCATAAGTCACCGATCACCGCCATTACTAATTAATAATAAAAAAAAAAGTAAATAAAAATATTCTATAGTTTGTCGACGCTATAACTTTTGCACAAACCAATGAATATATGCTTATTGGGATTTTTTTACCAAAAAAAGTAGCAGAATACATATTTGCCTAAATGTATGAAGAAATTAATTTTTTTTTTATTGGATTTTTTTTTTATAGCAGAAAGTAAAAAAAATGTGTTTTTTTGTTTTTTTGTTTTTTTTTCAAAATCGTTGGTATTTTTTTGTTTATAGTGCAAAAAATAAACTCTGAGGTGATCAAGTGCCACCAAAAAGCTCTATTTGTGGGGAAAAAAATTACATATAAATTTTATTTGGGTACAGCGTCGCGCGACCGTGCAATTGTCAATTAAAGTAACGCAGTGCCATATCGCAAAAAAAATGACCTGGTCATGAAGCGGGGTAAATCTTCCGGAGGTCAAGTGGTTAAAAAAAAAAATTGTAAACTGCAAGACAGCATTTTAGATTATTTTCAGACAGATTTTTCCTTAGAAAATTTTTGTCTTCAGAATGTTTGATTCTCTAATCCATTAGTGGGGTCAACTCGACGTTCGTTTTAGAAAAGTGACGGGACCACAGTGACTGGAAAATTCAAAGGAGCAGGATGGAAATCTTTTCTCGATCTAACAAATTTTTGGACAGTGTATGTGGTTTTTGTTCAGAAATTACATTTATTTTAAAAGTGTTATGTTAGAAGCAAGTTAAATTTAAAAAAAAATTATTACCTGTCATGGTGGGGTTAGGAAATCTAAAATTAGCCATTTATAGTACAAAAAACGCAGATGATCACTACTATAAGGGGTTCATTTATACTATGAAACAGTGAAAGTAATAATAAATACACCCAGCAGTAGGATATACAGGGTGTTTGAAGTCAGACCTGAAATACGGGTAAGGTGGAGAGCGATATTTTATATTAAAGTAGTGCTAAAGGCTGAAACTTTTATTGCATGAATATGAATATTTTAAATATAATGCACGATACTGGTAAACTTCATTTAACTGTAATTTTAATGCCTTATATTACCTCCAGTCTATCAGCCTACAGCTTCAGTCTCAAATGCAGATCTTCCTGCACAGACCCCTTAAAGTGATTTGTAAAAGTTTGTTTTTTTTTGTTTGTTTTTTTTTTCTTTAACAACAAACATGTCATACTTACCTGCTCTGTGTTATGGTTTTGCACAGCGCAGCCCTGATTTCTCCTCTTCTGAGATCCCCCACCGGTGCTTCTGTGTCCTCCCGCCTTTAGAGCACCCCTATAGCAAGCCGCAAAGTATAGTATAGAGTGTCCCTATAGCAAGGTAAAAAATCTGCCTTTTTGGAATCACTCACTTCTATCTCCTGTCCAAGACTACATGTCCCATGAGGCATTGCACCTCTCACATTCACAAGCTCTCAGGCACTTACTGACACGTATGGATCGTGTACTGAGCTGTATGTGTGCTGCACTGTGTATACTGGCAAGTATGAAAAGTGTAATGAGCTGTATATTCTGATTTGTAAACAAATAATGGATTCTGTCTGCAGAATAGTTGACAACTATTTTATTAATCGATTGTAGTTGATTAGTTTCAGAGTAGGCATGTAAAAAGCATTTGCTGTGCAGGCCCTTTTAACAGTGAACATCTCTTCTGAGTTGCAGTGGACCTAAATGATACTAGAGGTAAGCGTATTCATCTCATCTATCCCAGCAAGAAAAACAAAAACCTTGGTCTCCAGCTGAGAAAAATCGTCCCAAGTCCTCTTTAGACCTCCAGATCTGTTGCAGCCTCCCTTCATGGAAATATTCTGGCCTCTAAGGATGTCAAGGACACGTACTTGTACTTGCACGTTCCCCTTTTTTTCTCTACATCAGTAATTTATTGGCTCTGCTGTGGATCTGCAGCAGATCCAGTTTGTGGCCCTGTCTTTTGGCCTGTGTATTTGACAAGATCCTAGATCCCCTGAGCTATCCTTATGTTCCCAGGGCATCTCCATTGTAGGGTATCAGGATAACCTTCTGTGGAGGGAAGAGTCAGCACATGGACAGAGCACCCTCTCAAACCTAGCAGCATAGTTGGTTGTAGACATGCTGTCAGTGGTCACAGGTACACCAGTTACATTTCTAATAAGGCCTTAAAGTGGTACTAAGCTCAGGACCCTGCATTCACTATATCTGGTCTCCCACAGTACACATAACATGGAAATGCAATTATTTTAGTAAATATAAACTGCTAAATACATTTTCTCATCAGCAGTTAGTGTAGTCTTGTGACTTCTATTAGTGTCCAGATGATCACTGGTTAAAGCTTGACGGTTCATTCTACTCTGACTGTCATATGAGGCTGCATCACCCCTAATCCTCTGTCTGGACAGTGCTGATTGGCCCTGTGCTGATCACATGCTCCCTCCCAAGAAAAGAAAACTCTAGCAATACACACCAAACTGAGCATGTGTAGCTTGCCCCCAAGGCTCTGTTCTACCAGGAGATGGTTTGGGGACTGTGGAGGAAGGGGAGGATCAGAGAAGACAGGATCAAACCACCTTTTTTTACACAATGCCCAGGACTAACCCCTTAGGTTCCAACGTGAGTATAACAAGCATGCTTTACTGCATATGCAGACTGATTTTACTGTTGTGGGTTTAGTAACATTTTAAGTACAAATGCATTGTGCTCTGAGGGTTCCTTAAACACCTTCTCCAGCTCTGGTCATGTTTGAAGGGGCCCTCTGTTGAACTGTATTTTTCACAAGTTTCTTGCAGACATTTTGATCTGCCTGATTATTTATACAAACTGAGAACACCGGTAAGAAAAACCTATGCATGAAGGGCTTCTGATTATATAAAGAGTAGAAGTTTGACCTTTGACTAATACTGTGTTTATCAGACATGCATGGCAGAAGATCTCTCCATAATGATGGGCATACTACATTAACTTATCTCTAGTATACAAGCTGCAAACAGCTCAATACGATAATCCAGAGCAGCTAATTACTTTACTGTATTCAAACAAGTACAAGATAGATTCCGATTGGCTGTTATGTTGCTATTCAAACTTTATTCATCACAGTTCTAGTTATTAAGTCACCAGTCATCATTTTACCATATTCAACTGACCAGCAGTCCAAAAAAAAAATCTCTTTAATATATATGACCATGCTCTGAAGCCTCATAAGGAGACTTGGTTCATGCCCAGATTTTGATGAATGTCACAATTTTGGTTGTGGATTTATACGTAAGCACAGTACGCATTTTCCACCGTTGGCTTTAGTATATTACATAAGCAAGATAAACGTTTATATAAATGGAGCACCTTAGTAAAACTGAGATGACAAATGTTGATTGAAAACGGGTTCTGAAAATGTCAGGAGCCTGCAATTTTTTTAGGTCAAGGAAAGTGAACATTGTCCTGCAACTCTTTGACATAAAGACCACATACATAGATGGAGAAAAAAAAGGGGGGGTTTGCCCATAACAGCCAGTCAGATTTTGGCTGATGTTTTTTTAATACAACTTATGCAATTCTATTCCTTGGCAACAACTCCACTTTTTTTATTGACATTTATAATTGAGGCCATAAAGGAAACCTGTCATGACAAAATATTCATTTTTCACCTTCTTTAAAAATGCTAGCTGTCAAATGCTGTTCTATTGATCTGGGCAAGTAAACAGATCAGACAAATCAGAATAAAATTAGACGTTCTTATTTGCATACTTGTAGGTTAGGCACCAAAAATATTGAGGTCAGAGACTATATTGACAATTAGCATTTTTCAAGGATGGAAGCCTTTGTTTTATTTTTCACATCAGTTTCCTTTAAGCATTTCAGTGGGGTTCTATAATTTCTGTATAATGCTGAGGATATATCTTAAGGAGAGAAATCACAGACCTCTAGTGCTTGAACCAATGTAAGATTAAAATGTAATTGTACCAAAAGGTTAGAAATGTTATAGTTGTTAATGATCCATTATGGCAGGCCATACATTTTGTACTTTTTGTTGTAAATCTAAAGATTTGCATTTAGACAGAAATAAATCAATTTTTTTCACTTGCATACAAATGTTTTTTTATCTGACTGTATGTCAATGTCACCATCCTTCTGTATTGGCAAACACTACATTGACTGACCAAATAGCCATTATTTCTGTGCAATGACAGGCATGGAACTATGTGTGTTTGTGAAACCTTGTACTTAATTTTTGTTCCTATCTCTGATATGTAATAGCTGTGAAGCTGTTAAGGAATCGAAACAAATTAAACTAACAAAAGAAATATGATTGTCTCTTTGTTTGCTTTCCGAAAGCCTGTTTTGGAAGACAGAGGTTATAAAGAAGCACTGACCCATCTACAGTTGTCATTTCTGTTTCTTGGCATAAACCATTTTGCTCATACTTCAGTTTCCACAGGCAATGCTCCTTAAAGGTGACTCTACAGTATGTATGGATGGTAGAAACTGTCTCATGGCAGAAGTTGGGCAGCTCCAGGCAAAACAAAAAATGGCAATAAAAATGTAATGTAAACAGCCAATGTATTTTTAAAAGAACAACTTGGACTAAAATGTTTTACGTCTTTGGTTAACACAAAATTCTTCTCAATTTCTGAGTACCCTTCCCTGGTACCCTAGCGGTAATCAAAGCCTAATTGTACTGGGTTGCCAACAGCGTTACCAGGGGAAGGCTTGTTGTTGATATGATGTAATACTACTGGTTGATATAAGGTTATCGGTTACAAGTGTGGTATAACTTTACTGTTGGGATGTAGTGTTGCCAGAGGGATAATACTGTATATTTTAGGCCACTGATAGTGCATCCAGGAAGTATTCACAGTGTTTCACTTTTTCAACATTTTGTTACAGCCCTATTCCAAAATGAAATAAATTCATTATTTTCCTCAAAATTCTACAAACAATACCCATAATGACAAAGTGAAAGAAGTTTGTTTGAAATACTTTTTGTAAATTTATTAAAAATCAAAACAAGAAAAAAATCACATGTACATAAGTATTCACAGCCTTTGCCATGACACTCAAAATTGAGCTCAGGTGCATCCTGTTTCCACTGATCATACTTTAGGTGTTTCTACAACTTAATTGGCGTCCACCTGTGGTAAATTAAGTTGATTTGGACGTGATTTGGAAATGGACACACCTGTCTATATAAGGTCCCAAAGTTAACAGTGAATGTCAGAGTACAAACCAAGCCATGAAGTCCAAGGAATTGTCTGTAGACCTCCGAGACAGGATTGCATCAAGCCACAGCTCTGGGAAGGATGCAGAAACATTTCTGCAGCATTGAAGGTCCCAATGAGCACAGTGGTGGCCTCCATCATTCGAAAAATGGAAGAAGTTTGGAACCACCAGGACTTTTCCTAGAGCGGGCTGCCTGGCCAAACTGTGCTATCGGGGAAGAAGGGCCTTAGTCAGGGAGGTGACCAAAAACCGATGGTCACTCTGACAGTGCTCCAGCATTTGGTGGAGTGCTGCAGAGATGTGCTCAATCGGGCCTGTATGGTACAGTGGCTAGACGGGAGCCACTCCTCAGTAAAAGGCACATGACAGCCCATCGGCAGTTTGCCAAAAGGCACCTAAAGGGCTCTCGGACCATGAGAAACAAAATTTTCTGGTCTGATGAAACAAAGATTGAACTCTTTGGCCTGAATGGCAAGCATCATGTCTGGAGGAAACCAGGCATCACTCATCACCTGGCCAATACCAGGTGGTGGCAGCATCATGCTGTGGGGAGTTTTTTTCAGTGGCAGGAACTGGGAGACTACTCAGGATCGAGGGAATGATGAATGCAGCAATGAAGAGACATCTTTAATAAAAACCTGCTTCAGAGCTCTCTGGGACGAAGGTTCATCTTCCAACAGAACAACGACCTCAAACACACAGCCAAGATAACAAAGGAGTGGCTACAGGACAACTCTTTGAATGTCCTTGAGTGGCCTAGCCAGAGTCCAGACTTGAACCCTATTGAACATCTTTGGAGAGATCTGAAAATGGCTGTGTACCAACGCTCCCCATTCACCCTGATGGAGCTTGAGAGGTCCTGCAAAGAAGAATGGGAGAAACTGCCACAAAATAGGTGTGCCAAACTTGTAGCATCATACTCATATTGTTTTGTAGAATTTTTAAGAAAATAATGAATTTTAATCCATTTTGGAATAAGGGTTTTAACATAACAAAATGTACATACACTGGTTGAATTTCGAAAAATAATTTTCTTTAGAAAATCTTTAAGAATTTTCATTTGCATTTCACACTATAATGCCGCATACACACAGTCGGATTTTCCAATGGAAAATGTTCGATGGGAGCCTTTTGTCAGAAATTCCGACCGTGTGTAGGCTCCATCAGACATTTTCCATTGGAATTTCCATCGCACAAAATTTGAGATCTGGTTCTCAAATTTTCCGACAACAAAATCCAAGCAGAAGAGCCACACTGGCTATTGAACTTAATTTTTCTCGGCTCGTTGTACGTCACCACGTTCTTGACGTTCGGAATTTCCGACCAACTTTGTGTGACAGCGTGTATGCAAAGTTTGAGCCAACATCCGTCGGAAAAAAAACATGGATTTTGTTGTCGGAATGTGCAATCCTGTGTATGCGGCATTAGTGGGCCGCAGCAATGGCTGATTTTCGTGCGGTCATCTAATTTGAGTGACCGGACATGTTGAAAATTTTTTGAAATGCAAACTATTTTCTTATCCAACGATGGGAGAATCGTGCAAAAAATGTGCATGTGTAAGAAAAGAAAATTCCAAGAAAGAAAATATTCCCAGCCACAAAAATTCTTTTCTGTAGCAACATGAGGTGAAATTGAAGGCTTGGTTGGTCAAATTTCAAAATCGATGGTGGCACCATCGGATAACAAAACACACAAAATTTCGAAATTTTCTAAAGAAAATTTGTTTGGAATTTCGACCCATGTATGGCCTGCATAATTCCTTGCCATTGTGTCAAAGTGGAGCAGGACTTGGATAATGTAATCCTAATGTATCCTTGGATAATGTAAAACTATGTGAGCGAAGTCAGGTGTGAATGGTATAGCACTTACAGTAGGTATTCTAGAACTGCTCTTTTGCCCAGGCACACTTTATCCCATCACACTGTACTGAGGCTGTGAGACCGTTGTCTTATAAGTGGAGGTGCGTGGCATCAGCGAGTACAGCTGCATCCTGATAACGTCTATGTAATTCCGAAATAGGAGGCGGAGAGGGAATGCCTTTAACCTCTTGCCGACCAGCAACCGCCGATTGTACGTCGGCAGAATGGCACTGGCAGGCAAAAGGGTGTACAGGTACGTCCCCTTTAAGAAGCGATGTCGTGTGCATGACGCGGTCTCTGTGATCGTGTCACGGAGAGGAAGAACTGGGAGATACTTTTGTAAACAGCATTTCCCCATTCTGCCTAGTAGCAGGACAGTGATGGCAGCTCTGTCATCGAGAGCAGTGATCACTGTCCTGTGTGTTAAAGTCCAGCCCCCTCACAGTTAGAATCACTCCCTAGGACACACTTAACCCCTTTCATTGCCCCCTAGTGGTTAACCCCTTCACTGCCAGTGTCATTTACACAGTAATCTGCATTTTTATAGCACTGATTGCTGTATAAATGACTGGTCTCAAAATAGTGTCAAAAATGTCTGTCATAATGTCGCAGTCCCGATTGCCGCCTTTACTAATAATAAAAAAAAAAATAGTAAAAATGCCATAAAACTGTCCCCTATTTTGTAGACACTAACTTTTGTGCAAACCAATCAATATATGCTTAGTGCGATTTTTTTTTTTTTTTTTTTTTTTTTTTTTTTTTTTTTACCAAAAATATGTAGAATACATTGCCTAAACTGAGGAAAAAAATAGGTTTTTTTAATATATTTTTGGGGTATATTTATTATAGCAAAAAGTAAAAAATATATTATTGTTTTTTTCAGTTGTCGCTCTTTTTTCGTTTATGGTGCAAAAAAAAAAACCGCAGAGGCGATCAAATACCAAAAGAAAGGACGTCAATTTTGTTTGGATACAGCATTGCATGACCGCACAATTGCCAGTTAAAGCGACGCAGTGCCGACTCGCAAAAAGTGCTCTGGTCAGCAAGGGGGTAAATTCTTCCGGGGCTGAAGAGGTTATTGATCTCCAGGTCCTGATAGGCACCTGTAAACTTAGAGGAATAGAAGATGTCTAGGCACTGATAAATGTTTGGTGCTCTGCTGCTTCTAATCGGGAAGTATACACTAAAGCACAGCCGAATCCATCCCTCCAAGCCATTTCATGTGGCCCTCACACCTCTCCTGCAGCTGCAGAACCCCCCTTATTTCCGTTTTAGCATTCGTCAGCAGAGAGGAGGACAGAACTCCTCCTACAGATCCTGCACTTCTCCATGCAGCCATGAGGAGGCTCGTCTCTGCCTCCCATCTTGGCAGTCGGCAGCAGAGAGGACAGAACTCCTACAGATATTGTGCCTCTGTGCAGCTGCAGCACCCCCTCGTAACCACCTCCCCCTGATCTTAAATTCGGTAGGCCCCAGCAGCTGACTCCAGTCCTCCTCCAGATCCTGCACTCTCAGCTTCTCCCCAATTGCACAAGGTAATGGGGGGTGCACCGTGATGTAAGGGTGGGTGGGGGACTCTTTACATTGGATAGTGGGGTGACTCTTAACGTGATGTAGGGGTGGTGGGGTGCTCTGAACATCTAGTCTTACAAATGACCCTTTGAGGGCAACCATATTACTGATGAAATGGAGTTTGACACCCCTGCACTAAAGATACTTTTTTTCTGACTGGTTTGTCATAGTGAATAGAACTTTAAAGTGATTGTAATATTCGGTATAAATGAGCGGGGAATTTGGGACTTTGAATGAGGCAGAAAAAGGAACCGGATGTAGAAGAATAATTTATTGTACAGCCATATATATGACATGATGTAAGTAAAATAAATATCACAATAAAAAATAGTGGTTGCATAGACTCAGATACAGCACAAGATTAAACATAAACCACAGAGTATTGTGTGGTACCATTACCGATGTTGTTCCATGTACAAAATTGTATAAAACATACAGAGGAAAAAAAGTCCTCAGAGATTAAGTCATTGAGGTATGCATCTTTGTAAGCTCTACGCGTTTTGGGGGAATTAATACCACCTCATCAGGAGCTGATGCGTATGACAGTTCTGTAGAAAAAAAAATGATATAAAACATTGAACATGTAATAACCCCAGTAACAAAAGAGGTAAAAAGGAAAGAAGCAAAAAAAAAAAAAGGGGAGGTTTTAAAGGGGGAGATATTCACACCCCTACTCACTTGAGGACTCAACATGTCACAGCTGAATTTTGAGAGGCCAGGAACAATCACAAATGACATATGATATTGAGTGAATGGTGACAACCACTTGAAGACAAGTGTGGAGAAAAAATAGTGGGTGTCTAATAGCCATAGAGTGAGCAGGCAGCATAGCTATGTGCAGACTCAACCCAGACCTACAAAGGTTAATATAAATATAAATATATATATATATATATATATATCTATATATATATATATAGATATATATATATATATATATATATACTCTTTCCTTCCATGTCTTCTAGCGGATCTGTTTGCCCTGGGGCTGTCCCTGTGCTTCTATGGTTTGGGAGCTGCGATGCTCTCTGGGCGCCCTCCCCTTTCCCCCCATTGTTCTGATGCGTGGGGGGAGGGGTGGGCTGGTCCTATTGCACATCTGTGCCATGCACCAGGCCGACTGTGTAACGCTACTTTCCTGTGCCGCAGCATCAGCCTGTGTCTTTCCATCTCGTGTTGTATCTGAGTCTATGCAACCACTATTTTTTTATTGTGATATTTATTTTGCCTACATCATGTCATATATATGGCTGTACACTAAATTATTCTTCTACATCTGGTTCCTTTTTGTGCCTCATTCAAAGTCCCAAATTTCCCCCCTCGTTTATATTAAAGTGATTATAAAGCCTTTGATGTTTGTTTTTATAGAAAAAAAAATGTTATACTTGCCTGCTCTGTTGCAGTGGATTTGCACAGAGCAGCCCGGATCCTCCTCTTTCCGAGTCCCTCTTCTGTGCTCCTGGCCCCTCTCTCCTGTTGAGTGCCCCCACAGCAAGCAGCTTGCTATGGGGGCACCCAAGCTGAGCTGCAACTCCGTGTGTCCATTCAGACACAGAGCTGCGGGTCGGCCCTGCCCCCTCTCTCTCCTGATTGGCTAACTGACTTTGGCGCTGCTGCTGTGTCTCAGTCAATCGGGAGGGAGAGTTCTGGATGGCTGAGACACTCGTGGACAGAGATGGGACTCAGGTAAGTATGAGGGGGGGCTGCTGCACACAGAAGGCTTTTTTTTCTTAATGCATAGAATGCATTAACTTATAAAAAGTCATCTGACTTCACAACCCCTTTAAGTTTACAATTTGTACTGCTCAAATCCAGATTTTCACTAACCATCACTGGCTGTCGCTGAGGAACAAGCAGGGTGCAGTACATGTCAAATCTTGTAAATAAAGTTGGACAATTAAACAGGGAACAGCAGTCCATTTGGAACTTTGCCTGTAAGTGCCCCAAACAGAATAATGCACTGTGCAACTGTACTGATCATGTGTCTAAGCTTTTCTGTGGTGCTCATTGATTTACAATGTCAGTGGAGAGAAATGCTGAGTTGATTAAAAACCCAGTGATCTTTTATGGCTTGTTTATCTAACTTAGAGTTGTCAGCAACTAAAGGACAGCATTTTCATTCCTTGTTTACTGCTTTCTTCCAAATTACTTGTAAAATTGTTCAAAGAGGAAGAACAGGGGAATGACAAGAATGAGTTTTAACGGCTATAAACCTTCCTGCCTCCATAAGATGTGCATTGATCGTGTAATTTCATGGTGTCATTTGTTGCCCTGTACACACACCCTCTAGTACAGATGATAATCTTCACATTCCTTTGTCAGCAATTTCTGTTCTGTTTGTGTAAAAACATGAAGCATGGCACTGCACAAGTTTAATGCATGGCCTTTTACAAACTAAAATTTCCCAGCACACTTACCAGCTAGCCTGCAAAGAAAACAAAACCCTCCCTATCCAACAATTCATGTTAAAAACAGGTTTAGTTTGCACGCATTTGCAAATAATACCGTATCTCACAAACATGAGTACACCCCTCACATTTTTGTAAATATTTTATTCTATCTTTTCATGTGACAACACTGAAGAAATGACACTTTGCTACAATGTAAAGTAGTGAGTGTACAGCTTGTATAACAGTGTAAATTTGCTGTCCCCTCAAAATAACACAACACACAGCCATTAATGTCTAAACCACTGGCAACAAAAGTGAGTACACCCCTAAGTGAAAATGTCCAAATCGGGCCCAAATAGCCATTTTCCCTCCCCGGTGTCATGTGACTCGTTAGTGTTAGAAGGTCTCAGGTGTGAATGGGGAGCTGGTGTGTTAAATTTGGTGTTATCGCTCTCCCTCTCTCATCCTGGTCACTGGAAGTTCAGCATGGCACCTCATGGCAAAGAACTCTCTGAGGATCTAAAAAAAATAATTGTTGCTCTACATAAAGATGGCCTAGGCTATAAGAAGATTGCCAAGACCCTGAAACTGAGCTGCAGCACAGTGGCCAAGACCATACAGTGGTTTAACAGGACAGGTTTCACTCAGAACAGGCCTCGCCATGGTCGACCAAAGACGTTGCATGCATGTGCTTAGCATCATAGCCAGAGGTTGTCTTTGGGAAATAGACGTATGAGTGCTGCCAGCATTGCTGCAGAGGGTAAAGGGGTGGGGGATCAGCCTGACAGTGCTCAGACCATATGCCACACACCGCATCAAATTGGTCTGCATGGCTGTTGTCCCAGAAGGAAGCCTCTTTCTAAAGATGATACACAAGAAAGCCCGCAAACAGTTTGCTGAAGACAAGCAGACTAAGGACATGGATTACTGGAACCATGTCCTGTGGTCTGATGAGACCAAGATAAACTTATTTGGTTCAGATGGTGTCAAGCGTGTGTGGCGGCAACCAGGTGAGGAGTTCAAAGATGACCACTGCCTTGCTAAAGAAGCTGAGGTTAAAGGTGATAGACTGGCCAAGCATGTCTCCAGATATAAACCCTATTGAGCATCTGTGGGGCATTCTCAAATGGAAGGTGGAGGAGCGCAAGGTCTCTAACATCCACCAGCTCTGTGATGTCGTCATGGAGGAATGGAAGAGGACTCCAGTGGGAACCTGTGAAGCTCTGGTGATCTCCATGCCCAAGAGGGTTAAGGCAGTGCTGGAAAATAATGGTGGCCACACAAAATAACGGCACTTTGGGCTCGATTTGGATTTGGGTGTACTCACTTTTGTTGCCAGCAGTTTAGACATTAATGGCTGTGTGTTGAGTTATTTTGAGGGCACAGCAAATTTACACTGTTATACAAGCTGTACACTCACTACTGTACATTGTAGCAAAGTGTCATTTCTTCAGTGTTGTCACATGAAAAGATACAATAAAATATTTACAAAAATGTGAGGGGTGTACTCGCTTTTGGGAGATACTGTATGTGCGTAAACCACAGTGTCTATGTCAAGGCTCCTCTGTAAACTGTGGTCTTAACTCTATATAGTTGGAACACGTATCACAGTGGATAAATTAAGGGCAGGTTTACCTGGAGGGAGCCCACCCCTCCCTAAAGATAGAGGGACGCCCAGCAAGAGCACAATGGCCGCTGAAGGCATCCAGTGCATCTCTGCATCAAATCAAACCAACTGTACAAACAAGAGGCAACCACCCCAACCTATAACTAGTCTTTGCAGTAAGGTGCACATGGAAGGGGAAAACATATCACAAACAAAAAATTCCACACTTACCGGCTAGCCTGCAACAAAAAAAACAATGCATGGCCTGTCTGTAGTCTGTGTAAGAATTGACGCTTCCTGTGAACAAACTACATATCCCACAATCCCTAGGTCTTTCTGTCTAGTGCTCTTCAGGATGTGAGAGCTCTGTACCTGTAGAATAGGCAAGTGTACTTGACAAGGCTTGCCCTGTTCAACATTATATCCCTGTGCTTGCCAAACAATCCAATTTAAATGTCCAGGGTATGGTTTAATCTATCCATTAGTGCGAGCGAAAAGACGCAAAACCTGCATAGTGAAGGGACACCCATGTTTCAGCTGCAAGCAAAGATGGATCCAGTGATAGCGGAGCGCCAGCACCTTTGCAAGATGGTGAGGACAGTCAACAAGCCAGGATTTGCAGCCACAAGTCTGGGATCCACCCACCTCTGACATCATCCATGGACATGCTCAATAGGACACACAAGTTATCTCACTTCTGCCTCTGCTGAGGGAGCCAGTAATCTGAAAGATGGGAACAGCCACCCCCCTTGTGATTAAGCAGCCATATTGTTGGGGTGTGTTGGAGTTGGCTGGGGAAAGCTATATAGTGATATACTATAGATTGCAACATGGTGAACTACATACCCTTGTGTACTCAGTTTTTACAGTTCTATAGATCTTACTGTCCTTTTTAGAACTTTTTCTTCTGTATCAGCAGTAAGTGCTCGTCTGCTAGCATCCATGTCACTCTTTTGCACCTTATGTTTTGTTTTGTAATTTATTTATTAACATATTCTAATTTATTTACTTTTCTTGGGTAAATGGGCTTTTGTTTTTGGTGGTTGGTCCTTTTTTACAATCCTAATTTTTATTTAAAATGTAATAAAAATGAGGGTTTTAGAATAAAATGAGAGGGAGGAAAAGACATGAATTGGAACAACATTAGTGTATGTACAGAGCATGGAAATTACAACAGTGTCAGTTCAGACTATGAACGTGTAGAAAAGATTATGCAAACCTATTTGATTAGAGATGCAATATGATTATTACCATGTAGAAACCTGTAAGATTTTAAAGTTGAGTCTCAGAGATTGAACATGTGAATGTTTTATAAACATGAGGAGAAAAAAAGGATGAGGGTTTAGAATTTTTTTTTTTTTTTGGCAAAATTGCATTGGAAGAGGGCAGTGAAAATAAGAGAGGGGAAAAGTAAAGAAAGGGGAGGCAGTCTTATAACCCATGACAAGCTAATGCCGGAGATGTATTCTCATTAGATCCCATAAACACTATTCATGGGGTTCAACTATTCATGAATGAGTCAAAGGGTGCCTTGTTGTTGGTCTTTCTACTCCTACATTCTAGAGCTGCATGATTCTGGATAAAATGAGAATCACGATTTTTTTGCTTATAAAGATCACGTGTAACATCATCCTTTACATGATACAAACAAATTTACTGTTTAGTTATTTTTTAATTCATTGAAGTGTATTTTTTTCCAAAAAAATTGCGTTTGAAAGCTTGCTGCTCAAATACAGTGTGACATAAAATAATGCAATGACCGCCATTTTATTCTCTAGGGTCTATGCTAAAAATATATATATATAATGTTTGGTTGTTCTAAGTAATTTTCTAGCAAAATATACAAGTGTCAGAAAAAGGCTTAGTCTTTTAATTGATTAAACTGACCTCATTTGCAGACTGAAGTTCATCCCTTTGATTTCTAAAAGAACAGAAGGATACAATGCTTGTTTTTATCTTTCAGCGCTGAGCAATGTTGAACATTTCTGGCTGCTTTTTTTTGACAGCTGTGAGCAGGGAACTGCTCTGCACTGTTTACATGAATCATGGAAATTCTGGATTAAGATCATGAGGGTGGGTTGAATCGAACGCTATTTTTTAACGATTAATCGTGCAGCACTACTACATTCCCTGTCCACTTGTGTAGAGATGGGGCCTTGAAATTTAAAGCTGGAATAGCAAAAATAGATCCAGGGAAAGCGGAAAACCATGCAATTTGTGGAGTAAATTTACTGTAGTTGTAGAAAAGGAGACTGCCATAGATAAAAAAAGATCTTATCCAGAGGGGTGTGATTAATGCACAACTCCACTGTATGTAAGTGTACTTCTTTGAAGCAATGCCAGCAATTAGAATTGTCAGTTGACATTTGATACAGTCTATGGCTAGTTTCACACTATGCGTGTTTCCTGGCAGCCACATTTCTGTGGACACAGCAGCTCATTAAAGGGATTGCTGTACTTACAGAAAATCCAGAGAAAAGGCACATGCGCCTTTTCCAGGATTGGCAGCCACAGGGAAACCACATAGTGTTTTTTGCTGCTTCCAGTGCGTGTGGGTGCAAGTAGGCATTAATGGCACCCCCACGCCTCAATGCCTAAGCACCATTTTGCAACTTTGACATGTCTTATTAAAACTGTACATATCACAACTACTTTGTGCATCCCTGTTTTTTTCAGGACAAATTGGGATTTCATTTGGTGGTAAATGGTAATGAATGTCTCCTTTTTTTTTTTTTTTTTTTTTTTTAAGGAAAGCCGTTCCAAAATAGTTAAACAAAAATATAATTTTATAAAATGTAGCTGTATATTTCTTGTTATTACCATAACCTACCGTGTTTCCCCTAAAATAAGCCTGTGTCTTATATTAATTTTGGCAACAAAAGACACAGTAGGGATTATTTTTGGGGTAGGGCTTGTCATGTGCTGTCTTCTCACCCAGTCTCCCTCCCTGCCTGTCAGGAATCCCCAGTGGCCAATGGAACTGAGTGAAAGTGCTTGTAAAATCCTCGAATGCACTGTATTACAGTATTATATAATGTAAACCGTGTATGTTTCTGTAATCTATTTGTGATAAATACCTTCTGTGACCCACCAGACCTCTCTTCCCCGCTCTGAGCACCGCAGGGCGGGGGGGGGGGGGGCGAGATCCCTCGCTGATGGCTGGGAGAAGAGGAGGAGACTCAGTGGGAGGTCAGATGAGCGCAGAGCGGCGCTATAACAAAGGTATTTATCACAAATAGATTACAGAAACATACACAGTTTACATTATATAATACTGTAATACAGTGCATTCTAGGATTTTACAACCACTTTAAACTAGGGCTTATTTTTGGGGTAGGGCTTATATTGCAGCCCTCCCTGAAAATCACAATAGGGTTTATTTTCAGGGTAGGTCTTATTTTCGGGGAAACATGGTAGCACCAAATAACAACCCAAAATAAATTCTCCTGTTCCAGACAATCGCAGCAATACCACATACAGTACACTATATTGTCCATTTTTGGGGCGCCTGCCTTTACACACACATGAAGTTTAACCTCCCTGACAGTAATCCCGAATGTGGCTCTGGGTTAATTTTCAGTACCAAAAGCGGTAACCCCGAACCACACTCGGGGTTAAATCGTAGTATCCCTGTACTGTTACTTACCCTATCCCTACGATCCCCCGATGTCATCCCACTGTGTCCTCCGGCCGATGCATCCGGGTTCCCTTCCCTGTGTGTGCCGTGACGCAGGGGTGCAGAGGCGGCTGGGAAATTCAAAAAGGTTCAAAACATAACATATACACAATACATTGTAATCTGTTAGATTACATTTCACAGAACCATTTCACCTCAGTTTTGTCCCTAGTGCTTTGTCCAGTGCCCTGCCTGCACTTTTACAGTTCTTTCTGCCTGGAAATTTGAGACCGTCCATGGCATCCAAAAAGCATCCCTTTAGGGCAAAAGCTGTTTTAGACCAGCTAGAAAACAACGATAGTGAATTTGAATCACTTACAGAATTGAGCGATAGTGATTCGTGGGGAAATTCATCATCGAACACTAAAAGTGACGACAGTGACAATTCTGCCACTGAGCTCAGTGATGTGAGAACTTGGTGCGCTATTGACTGTGGTACGGATCAGGCAGCGCCCCCAAGTTTCCCATTTACTGGAGCATCAGGTATGAAAGTAGACATTGAGCATGACAACCCCTTGGCATACTTACAATTATTTCTGACTGATGAGGTTATTGAAAAAATAGTTACTGAAGCAATCGGTACAAAGAGCAACAATTAGCTACTCTGCTTCAAATGTTTCCAAGAAGCAGAAAGTGGGAACCGGTGACCAAAGATGACATTTGGAAATTTCTGGGCCTAATCATACTTCAGGGAGTGGCGGGGAAACCCCTGCAGAAGTGGTATTGGACAACTAATAAATTACTTGCCACTCCATTCTTTGGCTCGGTCATGTCCAAGTACAGATTTACCCTAATCATGAAATATTTACACTTCAAAAGCAACAAAGAATTTGAAACTACTCGTCCTGCACCAAAATTAAAGAAAATTTGGGAAGTATCTCAAATGATTCTAAAGAATTTCAAACTGAGCTATGTAGAACGAGATATCAGCATAGATGAAAGTCTAATGGCCTACAAGGGAAGGCTCAGCTGGGTACAATACATTGCATCAAAGAGATAATGATTTGGCATAAAATTCTACATGCTATGCAAATCTTCAACTGGCTTCATTTGGAATTCAATTATATACACTGGAAAAGGAACAAAATTCAATCCAAAATACAGCAACTATGGAATGGCAACATCTTCCATTCCTTTGAGCCATTGCTAAATCAGGGCTATTGCGTAACAGCCGACAACTTTTATACGTCTCCTGAACTTGAGTTCCTTCGGCAAAACAAAACAGATGCCTATGGAACCGTTGGGGCTAAACGGAGCAACATGCCACCAATGTTTGGCAATAAGAAGCTGAAGACTAGAGAACTGGTTGCCTGACAGGCAAAATAATGGCACTGCGATGGAGTGACAAGAAAGATGTGTGCCTAACGAGTACAGTTCACAATACCTCCACTGTTATGGTGGGCACGAATGGTGGGAAATCAATCATGAACCCACAGGTAGTGATAGACTACAATAACACCATGCGAGGAGTCAACCAAGAAATGACATTCTACCCCGCAATGAGGAAACGGCAAAATAAGTACTACAAGAATATCTTCAGGCATCTTTTTGAGCAATGCTTGTGGAATGACTACATTCTGCTCAAAAAAAGTGTGACAAGCCTGTGATTGATTCTGACTTCATTTGGAAAGTTGCTGAACGTATCTTTGTGAACCACCAAACACCATCCATGGCTGTGAATAGAGCTGGACATCGTGTTGTCTACATCCCGACCAACCGAGAAAAAGTCAGCACCTACAAGGATGTGCGTGGTTTGCTGCTTGAAGCGACATGACAGTAGAAAGAAAATCAGAAAGGAAACCAGGTTCCATTGTCCTAATTGTGACGTCGGACTTTGTGCAGTCCCATGTTTCAAAATTTTTCATTAAATATGTGATATGCTCCGCGCTCAGGATGATCACGGGTTGCAGCCCCCCCTATTAGGTTCCAAAGGGAGCTTACGGTAAGTAGAGGTATGAAGTGGGGTGATTGGCGCTACCCTATTCAACAAGATAAGTGCACAGGAAAGTGGTAAGTGAGTGCCCTGTTTACAAAAGAAACAAAGGGTACTTAACCTGTATGAAATAAATAAATAATATATATGTGTGCCTCTCCTGTGAGGACTAGGTGTGTATATGTCTGCCCTCCAGTGATGGATGTAACCGTACACACAAAGATGTAGTTAAACACATATCAGTGCATAAAAGGCTATTGCAAACAAGTAGTATGAGTGACCGATCAAAAAGTAACATACACACAAAATATTATTGAGAAATTATATATGAGCGTGTCCATCGGGTCTATAACTATATATAGATATATACTATATATCTATATATATATTTTTTGACCTGATGGACACACTCCTATATAATTTCTCAATAATATTTTGTGTGTATGTTACTTTTTGATCGATCACTCATACTACTTGTTTGCAATTGCCTTTTATGCACTGATATCTGTTTAACTACATCTGTGTGTGTACGGTTACATCCATCACTGGAGGGCAGACATATACACACCTAGTCCTCACAGGAGAGGCACACATATATATTATTTATTTATTTCATACAGGTTAAGTACCCTTTGTTTCTTTTGTAAACAGGGCACTCACTTACCACCTTTCTGTGCACTTATCTTGTTGAATAGGGTAGCGCCAATCGCCCTACTTCATACCTCTTCAAAATTTTTCATACCCGGGATGTTTACTAAACCAGTATGCAGTGTCTAGTATTACACTGACTAGTAATATTGCACCTTTTGTTTGGACAAATTTCAGTGTTTTGGTTTGATTGCATTATTGGATAAAATGTATTATTAGTATTATTATTTTTTATAATTATTTATCATATTATAATTTATGATTTTGTGTTTTAAACTTTATCATACCCGGGATGTCTACTAGACTCTTGTTTGGACAGATTTAAGTGTGTTATTCCTAAGAATTACAAACCTACAATATAAAACAACAAATTTCCATGCAAATAATGTACCGTTTTGACATTCAAAAATACTGACATAATCAGACTGCCAGGGAGGTTAACCACTTGCCGACCGGCTCACGCCGATATACGTCGGCAGAAGGGCACATACAGGCAATGTACCTGTATGTTGCCCTTTAAGAAGCGGCCCACCCCGAGCTCTGTGAGTGTGATTGCGGGTCCTGCGGACTCGATGTCTGCGGTGATACCCGCAATCGTCTCACGGAGAGGAAGAATGGGGAAATGCTGATGTAAACAAGCATTTCCCCGGTCTGCCTAGTGACACTGACACTGATCACAGCTCCCTGTAATCGGGAGCGGTGATCAGTGTCGTAGCATACATAGCTCAGCCCCCCCACAGTTAGAATCACTCCCTACGACACACTTAACCCCTACAGCGCCCCCTAGTGGTTAACCCCTTCACTGCCAGTCACATTTACACAGTAATCAATGCATTTTTAATCGCACTAATCACTGTATAAATGTGAATGGTCCCAAAATAGTGCCAAAAGTGTCCGATCTGTCGCCATGATTTCGCACTCACGATAAAAATCGCTGATCGCCGCCATTACTAGTAAAAAAAAATTAACAAAAATGCCATAAAACTATCCCTTATTTTGTAGACACTATAACTTTTGTGTAAACCAATCAATAAACGCTTATTGCGATTATTTTTTTTTTACCAAAAATATGTAGAATACGTATCGGCCTAAACTGAGGAAAAAAAATGTTTTTTTATATATTTTTTGGGGATATTTATTATAGCAAAAAGTAAAAAAAAAAATGCATTTTTTCAAAATTGTCGCTATTTTGTTTGTTTATAGCACAAAAATTAAAAACGGCAGAGGTGATCAAATACCACCAAAAGAAAGCTCTATTTGTGGGGGAAAAAAGATGTAAATTTTGCTTTTGAGAGCGACATCGCACGACCGCGCAATTGTCAGTTAGCGCAGTGCCGAATCGCAAAAAGTGCTCTGGTCTTGTCCAGGGCTGAAGTGGTTAATGGCATCCCAGTCTTAGTCTGTAGGGTAAAATATTGAGTTGGCCCTCCCTTTGTAGCTATAACAGCTTCAACTCTTCTGGGAAGGCTGTCTACAAGGTTTAAGAGTGTGTCTATGGGAATGTTTGACCATTCTTCCAGAAGCGCATTTGTGAGGTCAGGCAAGGATGTTGGACAAGAAGGCCTGGCTCACAGTCTCCACTCAAATTCATCCTAAAGGTGTTCTATCGGGTTGAGGTTCAGGCCAGTCAAGTTCCTCCACCCCAAACTTGCTCATCCATATCTTTGTGGACCTTGTTTTGTGTACAGTTCCAAATCATTTGGTGGAAGGGGGGATTATGGTGTGGGGTTGTTTTTCAGGGGTTGGGCTTGGCCTCTTAGTTCCAGTGAAGGGAACTTTTAAGACATCAGCATACCATAGTTTTAGTAACGCTTGCCATTCCATTCACCTCCCAAAAAAAAAAACACTACAAAGAGAGGCAGGTCCTGCAGGACATGGTGGTGGCTGGGCTGCATTAACTGAAGGAAGAGCTTGCTTTTTTTTTTTTCTCTCCACCCCCCTGAAGTGGCAAACCAATACAATCATAGCTCACCCAGCTAATAGTTGAATGGCCAACAAAACCTTTAATATCTATATCCGCCCAAGTTCAGAGCAGCCATTTGTCTGCAGCATAGGGGTGCGGAATTTAATCACTGCATCCCCGATGCGGCATCGATGCATGCGACCTGAAAAATCGATGTCGGGTGACGTCATCCTGACTTGCCCTGCCCCTCCCGTAAGAGCGCTCCGAGCGTGTCTGTGAAAATAACTTTTGTAATAAATGCAGAGTTATAATCCATTAAGTGGCCACCTCTGTATGTGTTTTTTTTAAATATATGCAGCTTCATACCTTATTTCTTATGCCCTGTACACACGGTCGGACATTGATCGGACATTCGGACAACAAAATCCATGGATTTTTTCCGACCGACGTTGGCTCAAACTTGTCTTGCATACACACGGTCACAAAAAGCTGTCAGAAAATCCGATCGTTCTAAACGCGATGACGTAAAACACGTACATCGGGACTATAAACGGGGCAGTAGCCGATAGCTTTCGTCTCTTAATTTATTCTGAGCATGCGTGGCACTTTGTGCGTCGGATTTGTGTACACACGATCGGAATTTCCGACAATGGATTTTGTTGTCGGAAAATTTTAAAGCAAGCGCTCAAACTTTGTGTGTCGGAAATTCCAATGGAAAATGTGTGATGGAGCCCACACGTGGTCGGAATTTCCGACAACAAGGTCCTATTACACATTTTCCGTTCCGAAATCTGATCATGTGTACAGGGCATTAATGTGTGTGCAACTGAATATGCTGCTCATGTGACTGCCAGGTCCGGCCTGCCTCTCTCCTCTCACGTCTCTCCTGATGTCAGCCCCGCCCACCTCTCTTGTGATAGCTACAGTCGGTGGGTGGGGCTGGGAACTCCCACTGACGTCAGGAGAAACGAGAGACGTGAGAGGAGAGAGGCGGACGTGCATTGCTCAGGCCTGCAGCCACCATCTTGCTGACCTGTACCAGGCCAGGGCGAGCTGATCCCAGCCTGGGGTAACAGACTGCCATCCGTCCTTGAGACAGTGTTCTATCCTTCCTCCTGCCTGCCCTCCACCTGCCTGGTGTGGTCTGATTGCCTGCTTGGCCACTGGGGGCACTTGCGGCGGCCGCGGCCTAGTTCGGCCTAGTGAAGCCTGCCTGACACCGCTGTTTCCTGAGCGGCTACCCAGCGGGAGTGTGCCGCGGCCGGCCCGGCCTCAAATCAAGTGAGCGGATCTTGCTGCCCCCACCTGCCTCATCATCCATCTATCTTCAAGCTTTAGCCTGGTGTGTTGACCGGAGGAGACTGCCTGTGTGTCTGAGAGGAGCTGCGGGTATCCTGAACTCAATCCTTCGCCATCCACCCACCCAACTGCCCAAAAAGACCACCCAACCTGCCAATCTGTTCCTCTCTGTCCCCAGTTGGGTCCTGAGCGGATCTTGAGTGGGGATTCAGCCGTGGTCATCCGGGGGGCTGTGCATTGCTCAGGCCGGCAGCCGTAATCTTGCTGACCTGTACCCGGCCGGAGCGAGCTGATCCCAGCCTGGGGTAAGAGACTGCCATCCGTCCTTAAGACTGTGTTCCATCCCCCTCCTGCCTGCCCCCCCACCTGCCTGGCTTGGTCTGATTGTCTGCTGGGGGCACTCGCTGCGGCCGCGGCCTAGTGAAGCCTGCCCAACAGCACTGTTTCCTGAGCGGCTACCACGCAGGAGTGCGCTGCGGCCGGCCTGGCCTCAAATCAAGGACACGGCTCTTGCTGCCCCCACCTGCCTCACCATCCATCTCCCTGCGGTGGCCTGGTGTGCTGACCGGTGGGGACTGCCTGTGTGGGCCAGTGTAGGTGCCCAGGGGCCTGGTGTTTTTGCCATCCTTCTGCCTGGGTCCCCCCTGCTTTGGGCCTTTCCTGATCTCACTCCCAGCTTTCCACCCTTATTGGACTGCCTCTGCTCAGATTGCTGTGAAGAGGGGGGCTGTGGGGAATCGCTGTCTGCCTGCCTGGACTGTGCTCTTCCTGGCTCATTACCCACTGCTCCATTGGGCCGACCGCAGCTGCCTCCTGGTCACTGATCTGGGCACGAGTTGCTCCTCTGTCGGGGCCCCCTTTAGTGACTCATCAGATGTCCCCCCCTCCAGAAAGGGGAAGAAGAACTCCAGGGCTGCTGGGATCGGCTCATCGCCCCAGCAGCCACAACTCTCTTCGCCGCAGTCAGACCCCATACTGATTGGACGACTCCGGGCCTTATTAGCTGAAATGGAGATGGGCCCCGGGGAGGTTCCAGCGACAGAGGAGTCAGCCACGCTGTCGCAAGATAGTACTGCCACGATCCTCGCTGCGATCGAGCGGAGTAGGACCTCACTGCTTGTGCGCATCGACCATCTTGCTGAGGAGTGCAATTTTATCAGGAATGACCTTGACAAAATAAGAGGGAGAATGACTGAAACTGAGACCAGAGTATCCGCCACCGAAGATCTTACCGCCACGCATGCCTCCTCCATTGCTATGTTGCAGCGCACGGTACAGTCCCTTGTCGCAAAATCAGATGACGCCGAAAACTGACTCGGACGCAATAATGTCAGGGTCCTGGGGCTACCTGAGAAAGAGGAAGGGGACCACCCGGCTGAATTTGCGGAAGAGCTCTTTAAAGATCTCCTGAGCCTCACAGATGTCCCTCCTACCTACGTGGTTGAAAGGGCCCATCGGGTGCCCACCGGCCGTGCCATCCCGGGGAACCTCACCCGACCTTTTCTGGTCTGCTTCCTCAATTATCGGGACAGGGACAAGATTCTCTCTGAAGCCCGCAAACATCCCACTCTCAATTATGGTAACACCTCCGTTCATCTTTTCCCCGACTTTTCAGCCGATTTGCAGCGGAAGGGGAAAACCTTCAACGATGTTCGTAGACGACTCAGGGGTAAGAACATAAAATATAGCATGCTTTACCCCAGCCGCCTGCGAGTCCAACATGCTGGAGCAATCCAGTTTTTTGATAACCCAGCAGATGCTAACGACTGGCTGACCACCTTGCATTGATGACCTGATCCCATGAGGATATCAGATGCACGGATTTCCCACATCCTTGCCCGTTACATCCTACTAAAACTTCCTGTAAGTACCGTAGCCACCTCAAAAGTACCTCGACGAGAGATCCACATTGAACCCCCACGATTGGGTAGGTTCACAAGAAGCCAGAGACCTGGTGCTCTCCATCTAACTAAAGAAATTGTCACCAGGCCCCTCTTGCCGTGACAGGATACACATCCCCCCAATCTCGCCTCCGAGGCTTCTTTTCGGTGCTGCGGAGGACTGTAGTGTGGCCTAGTTCACAGGTTACCGCTTTACAATGTTGAGTTCAGTTTTGGGTATAGACCGGCTCCCGGCCCATCCCCAGTGTTTTTTGGGGGGTCCGGGTACCGGTAGGAAAAGCACACAGTGCTTGGGAAGTTGTATTGTTTTCTATGTGTTATGTGCGGTTGGCTCTTGCTCTAAAAACACTCAAGTGGGACTCAGATGGGACTCGTTCACCCTGAAGTTAGCAATTCTCCCCTGGGATCATGACATCACGTAAACAGGGAACAATGTCGGTGATATCCTGGAATGTCAGAGGCCTTAACTCCAAATTTAAAAGGGCACTGATGTTCCAGTGTGTCAAGGCGCACAACCCGCAGGTACTGATCCTACAGGAGACCCACTTGATGGGTGGCAAACTGATGGCCTTGAAAAAGCCCTTGGTTCAGAAAACGTTCCATGCCACGTATTCCTCATATGCCAGGAGGGTCTCAATACTGTTAAATAAATCCTACCCATGTAAAGTTGAGGCGGTCCATACAGACCCCCATGGCAAATTTGTAATTGTGGTATTGACGGCCTGGCAACAAAGGTATATTATAGTAGGAGTTTATATCCCACCACCTTTCAAACCGGAAGTGCTGTACACTATTTTGGAGAGGATTACCCCGTATTGTCCAGCTAAATTGTTAATCCTAGGAGACTGCAACAACACCCTCTCCCCTGATCTTGACAGGCCCATACCATCACGGTCCTCTACGGGGGACCTGCTGGGGTGGACACACTCGGCAGGGGTTACTGAGGTGTGGAGGTGGTTACATCCCCAGACTGAAGCTTACTCATGTTTTTCTACCTCATATAAAACCTCCTCCAGAATTGATTATGCGTTCGCAAATCAAATTATGTTAACTGACATAATGGAGGCAACCTACCTATCTAGTGGACTTTCTTATCGCCCCCCCCCCCCTCAAGATCACTATGCTGACCCGAGAAAAACGCAGTGGCTCCATGTGGCGCCTTGGGGCCCACTGGATCTCCCATGGCGAGATATCAGGGCAAACCCCACAAACATTACGTGAATTTTGGGAACATAACGCGGGGTCATCCTCTCCTCCCACAGTCTGGGATGCCTTCAAGGCGTTTACTAGAGGACACCATATGTCAGCAATTAAGGCGGTGAAGGTAAATCAACAAGCCAGCACAACACGGTTGGAGGGGGAGATTGAAGAGGCATTAGCCACTTACGGGTCTGACCCCTCGATCTCCAATTTCGATAGACTTCAGTCCACAGATCTCCAACTCCATCTCATTGAGATCACACGTTTAGAGTTATTCCACACCAAACAAAGATTCTTTGAGCAGGGTGATAGAAATGGTAGACTGCTAGCAATGATGTCTCATCACGACACCCCTATGACTCTGATCCCCGAATTGGTCTCTCCTACAGGTGAATCTATTACTCATGCGGACCTCCTAGCCCCCCTGTTGGCAGACCTGTATACCCAATGTCTGGAGGAGGGAGCGCTCCCACCCGCCATGGCAGACGCGCACGTTATTTTAATCCTTAAGCCCAATAAAGATCCCAAAGTGCGCCTCATACAGGCCCATAGCACTTCTCAACATTGACTTCAAAATCTTATCTAAATTAATTACTGTTAGACTCAACCCACTTCTGCCCTCCATTATAGACACAGACCAGACTGGATTCATGGCCCATAAATCAACGGATATTAACCTCCGCAGACTATTCACCAACTTGCATGCCATACACGATAATGTGGGCACTAGAACGGTTGCTTCCTTCGATATCGAAAAGGCATTCGATCGAATAGCCATTTCTCTGGGAAACTCTGCGGAGGATGGGATTTCCGTTGGTTTTTATTGGGTGGCTGCAAACTATATACAAATCCCCGAGGGCGGCCATCAGACTGGGAGATGACGTCTCTCCCCCCTTCCCACTGTCTAGGGGTACCAGGCAGGGCTGCCCTCTCTCTCCAGCACTGTTCGCAAAAGCTATGGAAGGACTAAAAATAGCGTGGCTGGAGGAGAGGGTAGCTCTGTACGCGGATGACCTCCTACTCTTTCTGAACGACGCGGACTCCTCCCTTAGAGGGGCGCTGTAAGTATTGACTGAATTCTCCAAAATAACAGGATTACGGGTGAACTGGACAAAATCCCTGAGGCAAAAAGACTAGCCCTGCCAGATCTCCAACTGCAATGGGTAGACGAAGTGGTGTACTTGGGGGTGCGCGTCTTGAGAGACGCATCCAGCTTTATCCCCCTTAACCTAGACCCGGTGGTCCAAGGAGTCAAAGCCAAACTAAAAGCCTGGGAGAACCTTCCTCTATCCTTATTAGGCCGCATTAACTTAATTAAAATGAAAATCATACCTAAATTTACATACCTATTCCGTAATTCCCCACAATGGATACCTTGCTCATTTTTTACGAAATTGAACCGAATGTTCTCCTCCTTCCTCTGGGGCTCAAACCCCCCTATATTTAAACTGTCCACACTGATGCGTCCAGTGTCGCGGGGGGGTTGTCGTTTCCGGACTGCCAGAAATATTTTCTGGCAGCTCAGCTGGTCACGGCAGCTTGGTGGCTAGTGCCGGACGCGTCCAACCCCGCGGCACTTCTGGAGGCTGCGGTGGTCCGTTCTGTGGAGGCCCTAACACATTTACCCCTTCGAGGTCCCAAGGCTCCATATGACTTGACCACCTCCATGCACACGACTCTAAGGGCCTGGAAGGCAGGATTGGGACTTGAGAAGTTCCCACGGAATGCAGTATCCCCACACGCCCCCCTATGGAACAACCCGACCTTACCCCATCTTTACTCACTACGAGGATTGGGAGGACATGTGGGACTTCCCCTTCACTTCCTCTCACTTCTAGACCGCCTCATACAATACAAAATACTACACCGGGCATATATTGCCCCGTATAGAATGCATAAAATGAGAACCTCCCTATCCTCGGAGTGTTGGAGGTGTACTGGGGATCCGGGCGACTTTATACACATCTTCTGGTCCTGCCCAGCAATTCAAAACTACTGGTCACAAGTAATATCTGTAATAAAAGAAGTGGTGGGAATAGATATAGCCCCAACCCCGCAGATACAGTGCCTTGCGAAAGTATTCGGCCCCCTTGAACTTTTCAACCTTTTGCCACATTTCAGGCTTCAAACATAAAGATATAAAATTTTTATTTTTTGTGAAGAATCACCAACAAGTGGGACACAATTGTGAAGTGGAACGAAATCTATTGGATTGTTGAAACTTCTTTAACTAATAAAAAAATGAAAAGTGGGGCGTGCAAAATTATTCGGCCCCCTTGCGTTAATACTTTGTAGAGCCACCTTTTGCTGCGATTACAGCTGCAAGTCGCTTGGGGTATGTCTCTATCAGTTTTGCACATCGAGAGACTGAAATTCTTGCCCATTTTTCCTTGCAAAACAGCTCGAGCTCAGTGAGGTTGGATGGAGAGCGTTTGTGAACAGCAGTTTTCAGCTCTTTCCACAGATTCTCGATTGGATTCAGGTCTGGACTTTGACTTGGCCATTCTAACACCTGGATACGTTTATTTGTGAACCATTCCTTTGTAGATTTTGCTGTATGTTTGGGATCATTGTCTTGTTGGAAGATAAATCTCCGTCCCAGTTTCAGGTCTTTTGCAGACTCCAACAGGTTTTCATCCAGAATGGTCCTGTATTTGGCTGCATCCATCTTCCCCTCAATTTTAACCATCTTCCCTGTCCCTGCTGAAGAAAAGCAGGCCCAAACCATGATGCTGCCACCACCATGTTTGACAGTGGGGATGGTGTGTTGAGTGTGATGAGCTGTGTTGCTTTTACGCCAAACATATCGTTTTGCATTGTGGCTAAAAAGTTTGATTTTGGTTTCATCGGACCAGAGCACCTTCTTCCACATGTTTGGTGTGTCTCCCAGGTGGCTTGTGGCAAACTTTAGACGAGACTTTTTATGGATATCTTTGAGAAATGGCTTTCTTCTTGCCACTCTTCCATAAAGGCCAGATTTGTGCAGTGTACGACTGATTGTTGTCCTATGGACAGACTCTCCCACCTCAGCTGTAGTTCTCTGCAGTTCATCCAGAGTGATCATGGGCCTCTTGGCTGCATCTCTGATCAGTCTTCTCCTTGTCTGAGCTGAAAGTTTAGAGGGACAGCCAGGTCTTGGTAGATTTGCAGTGGTCTGATACTCCTTCCATTTCAAAATGATCGCTTGCACAGTGCTCCTTGGGATGTTTAAAGCTTGGGAAATCTTTTTGTATCCAAATCCGGCTTTAAACTTCTCCACAACAGTATTACGGACCTGCCTGGTGTGTTCCTTGGTCTTCATGATGCTCTCTGCGCTTTCAACAGAACCCTGAGACTATCACAGAGCAGGTGCATTTATACAGAGACTTGATTACACACAGGTGGATTCTATTTATCACCATCAGTCATTTAGGACAACATTGGATCATTCAGAGATCCTCGCTGAACTTCTGGAGTGAGTTTTCTGCACTGAAAGTAAAGGGGCCGAATAATTTTGCACGCACCACTTTTCAGTTTTTTAATTGCTAAAAAAGTTTAAAATATCCAATAGATTTCGTTCCACTTCACAAATGTGTCCCACTTGTTGGTGATTCTTCACAAAAAATTAAAATTTTATATCTTTATGTTTGAAGCCTGAAATGTGGCAAAAGGTTGAAAAGTTCAAGGGGGCCGAATACTTTCGCAAGGCACTGTATGCCTTCTAGGCTTAGTAGAAGAATTAGCCCCCAGGATAGCGGAGAGGACTCTGATAGGACTCCTGATTTTCTATGCCAGAAAAATGATCACTCTCTGCTGGAAAAAACGTGCCCCGCCGTCAATATTGCTATGGAAAACACATGTCAATAAAGTACTACCACTCTATAAGGAAACCTACCAAAATAGAGGATGCCCCAAAAATACCGTAGAGTGTGGGCCAAATGGCTGGCGGAGGCCTCCACGGCAACCGCAGACTGATTGAGCATGTACATAATACCACTCTACGGGTGGATGTGATTTTGATACTTTGGGTGACTTTTTTGTATTGTAATCTCTGATATGGGTTTATTTGATATCTATTATTGTCCCTTGGGTCTCGAATGAATGATCTGATCCTTAGATATTTCAATTGAGCAGGAGCCAATACAGCACTAGGTTGTTTGTTGTTCTTTTCTTGTAGACGTGCTACAGCTGTATGTCACTAATGATGGAACAGCCCAGTTGCCGGCTGGCACTGGCCCCTGCGTGGGTCTAGTCCCAATGCTGTAGCGGGTTTACTGTTGTTTTCTGTTTGTATGTCTTATACTCAATAAAAAGATTTAAAAAAAAAAAAAAAGAAATGAGGTATGAAGCTGCATATATTTTAAAATTCACATACAGCGGTGGGCACTTAATGGATTATAACTCTGCATTTATTACCACACAGATATTTTAACAGCAGTATGTAGAGTACAAATGTGTTTGTACTCTACTTACACTGGCTCCTACACATGCTCTGTGCTGACATTTCTCCGGCTCCCCCGCCCCCCCCCATTTGCACATTTCACTGTGTTAACTCCTAGAGAACCAGAGAAATGTCAGCACAGAGACAGTACAGGGAACTTCACAGGGCTGTTTGTCAGTTGTGGATTCTAATCACTCTCGACCTGCCAGCAGCCGTGTGTGAATTCCTGTACCCTGTAGTGCACCGGATTAGTGCACTATTTAAAGCGGGGTTCCATATGTTTTTTAGTTTAATAGTCAGCAGCTACAAAAAGTTTAGCTGCTGACTTTTAATAAACAGACACTCACCCTTATCACAGTCCATCGATGAGACCGCACGGAGCCTCGCTCCTCTCCCCTTCCTCTCCTTGGCGCCGTCATATCTGCTGTGGGCAGTGACAGCTTACGGCTTCACGCCTGGCGCGCACTGCGCAAGCCGCAATGCGCTCTGCCCAGGGCCGTTTTTAAGGCAGGGCAAAAAGGGGAGCTGCCCTGGGCCCTGTCATTGTTGTTGGGCCCAAAGCAGGTGCCTCATACTTGCCAACTATCCCGGTTTGAAGTGTTAGTCCTGTGCTGTGTCCTGATATCTCAGTGTGAAGTGCTGCTACTAATGCTGCCCAGCTCTGCCCTATTGTTGTATACGGATGACTCACCTGCAGTGTTTACATGTAAATAACCGGCATTAATATGTAAATAGAGGTGGTATTCATATGTATATCATGCCCCTGAGGTCAAATCCACCATCACCTATACTGAATGCTGCCCACTGGGGAGATAAAGGGGCATGCTTGAAAGTCCTGCCTACAACTGTGGTCATTAAGCCTAACATCTGCCTGCCCTGCAAAGGTAAGCAAATTGGTGCACAGGTGAGCAAGGAGGGGATGTATGAAGGTAAGGAAGGTGGGTCCAAAGATGAGCAGAGGAAACAGGTAGAGTTAGGGGGGGGGGGGGGGTTGGAGTGAAGAGAATAGGGGAGGTTTGGGGTGCAGAGGTTAGCAGGGGTTTTAGGATGCAAAGGTGTACTGACATTGTGGATGAAGATGTAGGGCAGCCTATTCATTTCAATGGGCTACTCTATGCACTAGAAATGCGGAAGAAAGTCCCAAACCCTTTTTCAAAATCACACGGTGCCAAGGCACATGTCAGCAGATGTGTAAGGGTGTCATTAACAATTAATGGCATTGCTGTGTATCTGCTAAAGGGCAGCACATTTCTGTGGTGTCAGAAAAGTGATTTTGCATGCATTCCTGACACACACAAATGTGAAAGCAGGCTAAATGTCTCAGTTACATTGGTGGTCAGTATAAATCTTCTCATTACATTGGGGCTTGGTGTAGAATCCTTTCATTTACACTAGTGGCCAGTGTGGAGGTCCCCTTACATTGGTGGTCAGTGTAAATCCCTCCTTACATTGGTAATTACTGTGAATGCTTATATTACATTGGTGATCAGTGTAAATCTTCTCAATACATTGTATGAAAGGATTCTACACCAAGCACCAATGTAATGAGAAGATTTACAGTGACCACCAATGTAATAGAAGCAATCACATAAAAAAAACAATGTAAGGAGGGATTTACACTGACCACCAATGTAAGGGGAGCATTCACACTGGCCACTAATCACCACACTAATGGCCAGTGTGAATGCTCCCCTTACATTGGTGGTCATTGTAAATCCCTCCTTACATTGGTGGTTACTTTGAATGCTTCTATTACATTAGTGGTCAGTGTAAACCCCAATTACATTGGTGGTCAGTGTAAACCCCTATTACATTGATGACCAGTGTTGAAACTCCTCTTTATATTGGTAGTTGGTAAAAAAAAACGGAAAATTGTATACTCACCTTTCCGTAATTTTCCTTTCCTGTCGCATCTTCATGGCAGCATACACGTTGGGTTGTGACTCCGCCTCCACAACCTGATAGGACCACATAGCTATAAATTAGAGAGTAGGCACCTGCCCCAGTATTCTCTGTAAATATATACACATGTCACCTCAGAGGGTGGGTGATTGTATGCTGCCATGAAGATGCGACAGGAAAGGAAAATTACGGAAAGGTGAGTATACAATTTTCCGTTTTCCTGTCGCATCATGGCAGCATACACGTTGGGGAGTAACTCGCCAAACTGGGTGGGAGTGCAAAAAAAATCAAATTTATTGACAAGGAACAGAAGAATTGGCCTGTATGACGGCCCTCCCAAATTCCACTGCTGCTAAGCGTGCAGCGTCTATCTTGTAATGAGAAATGAAGGTGTTTCTTGAAGACCAAGTGGCCGCTCTACAAATGGTTTCCGCTGAAACTTTACAGTAAGCTGCCCATGAAGTAGCCATTGCCCTGGTGGAATGCGCTCTAAGGTCTTCCGGGATTTGCAAGGTGCTTAAGGAGTAGGTCTTTTTGATAGTTTTCACGAGCCATGAGGCGATGGTACGGGCAGAGGCTGCCTGGCCCTTCCTGAACCCATGTGGGATGACTAAAAGGTTCTCGCATCTCCTGAAAGACTTGGTCACCGAGAGGTAATGCAGAACGTTGCCCCTAACATCCAGGGGATGAGGAACGCCCTGATCTGTGTTCAAAGCCGGGAGGTCAATATCCTGGTTAAAGTGAAATGCAGAGGAGACCTTTGGGATAAATTTGTCTGAAGGTTTCAGGGTTAGCCTGTCTGGGTAAACCATCAGGTATGGTTCCTTGATCAGTAAAGCTTGCATTTCCGAGACCCTTTTCGCTGAAGTGATGGCAACTAGGAATGAGACTTTTAGAGTCAGGTCCCAGAGGGAGGTATCTTCAAGAGGGGAGAATGGTTCTCCGGATAGAATTTGTAGGACAGTTGATAGGTCCCATGTTGGGAATGAAGGCTTTCTGGGAGGCCTTAGCTTCAGGCATGCTTTCTGGAACTGAACTACAAGAGGGTTGAGAGCCCATCTAACCCCTGTCAGAGCAGAGATGGCAGAGACTTGGACCTTTAGGGTGCTAGATCTAAGGCCTTTGTCTAGGCCTGACTGTAGAAACTCAAGCACTTGTATAGCTGATGGGGAAGACGGATCCCAACCTTGTTCCTGAGCAAAGGAAGAGAACTTCCCCCAGACTCTCTCGTAGGTGTAATTCGTGGAAGATTTCCTGGCTAAAAGCAGGGTTTCGACTACCTTCTGCGAACAGCCTTGATCTAGGAACCTAGACCTTTCAGTCTCCAGGCCGCTAGGTGCAATCTCTCTGGATTCGGATGTAACAGCTGGCCCTGGGTTAGTAGATCCGTTGTCACCGGAAGAGGAATTGGATCCGCTGTGCTCAGTTGCAGGAGGGTGGTGAACCAAGGCCTCCGTGGCCAGAAGGGAATCACTAAGATCTCGCGATGTTGCACGAGTGATTCCTGGCTGTTTGAGAGGAGAAGAATGTCGTCCAGGTAATGGTGGACCCTTAGACCCTTCTCCTCCCTCAAAGAGGCTATTACTGGAAGCAGAACCTTTGTAAATGTTCTGGGTGCCGTAGAGATTCCGAAAGGGAGGCTTCGAAATTGAAAGTGTTCCTGGCCCACCGAGAACCGCAGGAACTTTTGGAATGCCACGTGAATTGGAATGTGTAGGTAGGCATCCTGGAGATCTATGGAGAGCATCCAGTCTCCCAAGTTTATGGCCTGGAGGATAGACTGCAGGCTTTCCATCCTGAACGACTCCACTTTGATGGACCTGTTGAGTTTCTTCAGGTCTAGAACCGGCCGAAAGTCCCCTGACTTCTTCCTGACGAGGAATAGTGGAGAATAGAATCCTCTGCCTCGTTGTGTTGGCGGAACCTCTGTTATCACTTGCTTTTGAAGCAGCTCTAGGATATAGGTTAGAAGGGATAACCTTTTCTCCCCGGGAGGAGGAATACGAGTTGGGTAGAAATGATCTCTTGGGGGTCGATTTTTGAAGGCCCATCTGTGGCCGAAACTGACGGTGGCCAGGGTCCAGGTATCGTGTATGATTTCCGTCCAAACCAGCCTGAAACTGAAAAGCCTTGCTCCTACTACTGCTGGCCGGACGGGCGCACCTTCAAAAAGGCTTCTGGTCACTGGGAGCGGAGGTCTTAGGTTTTTGGAATTTCATAAAGGAAGTTTGAGGGTTCTTCCAGTTCCTTCTATACTCCTTCCCTGGTCTGTACGCTTTCGCGTCTCTATACCTTTCTGGGAGATTCCGCTTAAAAGGAGGAGGTCTCTGTTTGGGCCTCCTATCTGAGGGAATGAGCCCGGATTTTCCACCAGTTACCTTGGAGATGGCCGTATCTAATTTTGTCCCGAAAAGGTGCTCACCGTCAAACGGAATACGGCACCAGTTGGACTTGGATGCTGGATCCGCCGTCCAGGGCTTCAGCCACAAAGCTCTTCTGGCCATCACTGAGGCCAACATAGACTTTGAAGCAGACCTGATAGTGTCAACTGAGGCCTCAGCCACAAAATCACCAGCCAGGCTTAACTCTTGTAATGCCTTCACAATTTTCTCTTGGTTTGCCCCCTCTAGTACCAGCTTTTCCGTGTTTGAAGACCAACTCGAGATGGCCCTTCCTACTGCCGCGAGTGCTATCGCAGGCCTACATGCACCTCCGGCCGAAAGGTAAGCCCGCTTGAGATCCGTGTCGATCTTCCGGTCAAGAACGTCTCTAAACGTAACCGCATCCTCTAGCGGGAGGGTAACATGCCTGGCAAGGCGCATTAAGGATGCGTCCACTACCGGAGGGGATACCAGAGGGTTCACTTTAGGCTCCTTGAGTGGGTACAGCTTCTGGAGTCTGTTGTTCAGACTAGATTTTTTCTCTGGCCTCTGCCACTCTTCTTTGATTAAATCCTCCAGCTCATCAATGAACGGAAAGGTTTCAGGCTCCTTTTTAAGCTGAGGAAAATATTTCCTCTGCTTTGGCTGGACTTCCTGGGGTTCCTCCCATCCTATTGCCTCCTTGACCGATTTAACAAACGGTTCTATGAGGCCAAAGTCGAATCCTGTCGACACCTCCAGGCCTTCATTATCAGATAGGGAGTCTTGCTCCTTTGATGTGCTGGCCCGGGCTGGAGAGGTAATGGTGGAAAGATCCACATCCGGTATTGAGGCCTGAGGGGCTGAGTCCCCGACTTCTGAGGCTCTCTCTCTGGTGGCCTCTTCTAGGCATCTCTGACAGACCAGTTTATCCGGAAGAGCCGCTGCACCACAGATCCAGCATGCGTTCCCGGCGGGACGGGCATGGCGTGCAGGGGAGCGGTGCCTACGTGAGGACGACCTTCTGTGGCGGGATCGACCATGCCGGGAACGTGATCTGGAGCGGCTTCTTCTGCGACTTCCTCTTGAGCGACTTCTCCTATGGTAGGAGCGGCTCCGTCTGTGTCTAGAGCGACTTCTCCTGCGTGAGGATTCTCTATGTCTTGACGCAGACGTTCCTGAGGACCTGGTAGGGCTGACCAATTTAGGTAGCGTTAGAAGTGCTCTCTTTTTCAATCTTCTTACTTACCACTTCTTCCCCCTCTTACCAAGTCGGCTGGCGGTGATCTGCTGGGGCAGCGGTCTCCATGGTGAGTAGGTTGGAAACCTGCAAAGAAAAGACAAGCAGCAATGTAGAAGCTGACCCAGCCTGGACGGGGGGGGGGGGGGTTAAGACCCTCCTTTGTAGAGCGTCTTCTCTTGCTGTGGATCGCGGGGCAGGCTTCTGTAGCGTGCAGCAACCATCAGCAGCCTCCACAGCAATGCTGTGGTTTTTAAATCTGCCGCCATTTGCGTCGGACGCCCGCGCATGTGCAGTAGTGCCGCGAGGCGCCTGGCGCCATCTTGGAGACTGGAAAATAGCTTAGCAGCGCCCAGAGAGCCGTACTGCGCATGCGCGAGGACGCCGAGAACGCTCGGCGGTCCCCCACAGCACTGCATGGACCACAGAGCCCAGCAGGACACCCACGGTATGCCGGAGAGGGAGGGGGGGAGAGGGGGGGGGGGAACATGGAGACCGCTGCACACAATGAAGCCTGTTTAAGGCTTACTTTCTTGAGGCCATATAGATGGTTCCCTGGCCAATCCTCCAGCAAGCCTGTTTAAGGCTTTTGCGGGCTGTTTGCACTTGAAGCCTGTTTAAGGCTTGTCTTCTGGCAACAGTTTAAGATGAGATGAGTGCCCCTGAGACCACCAGAGTGGGGCTCCTTCCATTTAGCTCGTTTAGAGGCTGTACAAGAAGGACTTCCACCCAGGAGAGGCTAGAACCTGGCTGGGGCGAAGCGGTAAGGGGGTGCTGATCCGTGCGTCCTAACAGGTGAGGAAAAATAAGAGAATACTGGGGCAGGTGCCTACTCTCTAATTTATAGCTATGTGGTCCTATCAGGTTGTGGAGGCGGAGTCACAACCCAACGTGTATGCTGCCATGATGCGACAGGAAATTAGCATTGCCATTGATCACACCCTCCCCTCCCCCCAGCACTGCCATTGATCCCAGGAGTTCTAGGATCCCTAGGAGTTTTCTGCCTATTGATGGCTCTGCTCACCTCCTCAGTCCATGGTGTGCAGGCAGTGAGGAGATGATGTGCTGTAACCTCTAGCAACCAATCAGTGAGCAGTATTACTGTACGGTAATCTCTAGCAACCAATCAACAAGCAGAAATCATGTGCTGTAACCTCTAGCAACTAATCAGTGAGCCGTAATGTGTGCTGTAACCTCTAGCAACCAGTCAGTAAGTGGTATTGATATGCTGTAACCTCTGGCAACCAATCGCAATCGCTGCCTGATCTGATACAGTAAACTGATTTTCAGTCTAGCTGCTATTTATTGTATGTCTCAGAGCAGGTGGAGAGCGAAATTGCATGGGGGGGGCTGGTGGGGGCCCCAAGAAAATGTTTGCCCAGGGCCCAATCAATATTAAAGATGGCCCTGGCTCTGCCATTGGCCAGCCAATCTTCTGGGACCTGTGTTATGTCCCAGAAGAACTCTGGCAGGGAGGGGCCGCCTAGGGCAAGAGGAGGAGTCACCTAGGCAGCCGGGACAGAAAGTCCCACTAAAAAGAGGACACACACTCCCCCCCCCCCCCCCCGCCCTATAAAAAAAAAAATTACATGCCAAATGTGGCATGTCAGGGGGCGAGGAGTGCTTAAAGCAAAAGTTCCAATTTTGGGTGGAACTCCGCTTTAAAGGAGTGAGGTTATTTTTAGTTCAAAGCAAAGTTCCAGTAATTTTTTTGTTTATTAAAAGTCCAGCAGCTACAAAAAAAAGTGTATCTTCTGACTTTTAATAAAAAGACACTCACCTGTCCCACAATCCAGCGACGTGGCCACCCAAACCCTCCATTCTCTCCCCTGCTTGCCCACGGTGCTGGCAATACTACTGTGGGCATCCGGCTGTGACAGCTTGCAGCTTCACAGCCGGGTGCGCATGTCTCACTGCGCTGTCCTGCATAGCCGGGCAATCTTCTGGGACCTATGATGTGTCCCAGATGATTGCAGGGAGGAAGGGCTGCCTAGGTGGCCCAAGCAGAAGTGGGAGTGCGTCAGTAATCATGATGCATCGCGGAATCGAATCGAATCGTTGACCAGATAATTGTAATCGAATTGTGAGACCAGTGAAGATGCGCACCCCTAGTTACTAATGTGCTCTTTTCTCCCTCCTCCTCTCTGAGACTATCTGTGGCATCACACTGTTCAGTAATACCATGTAGAGCTTTAACACAACCTTGCAAACCTGTAATTTTAAAGATTTCTGTATCTTCAATGTGGCCCTCAAAGCCACATAAAATGTTCCTCTCTAACTGTGGTAATAAGTATGTCATGTACACTGGGTGGGTGGCAGTTAGAATTAAAAGGATTCTATTGCTGACAAACTATGTGACTCATTCTTCATTGTACATCACACTGCCTTGCAAAAGTATTCACACCCTTGGCTTTTTACCTATTTTGTTACATTACAGCCTTTGGTTCAATATTTTTTTTAATCTGAATTATATGTGATGGATCAGAACACAATAATCTAAGTTGGTGAAGTAAAATTAGAAAAAATATATACATAAAACTTTTTTTCAGAAAAAAAAACTGATAATTGGCATGTGCGTGTGTATTCACCCCCTTTGTTATGAACCCTAAAAAAAGCTCTATTGCAACCAATTACCTTCAGAAGTCACATAATTTAAAATGATGTCCACCTGTGTGCAATCTAAGTGTCACGTGATCTGTCATTACATATACAAACCTTTTTGAAAGACCCCAGAGGCTGCAACACCTAAGCAAGAGGCACCACTAACCAAACGCTGCCATGAAGACCAAGGAACTCTCTAAACAAGAAAGGGACAATGTTGTTGAGAAGTACAAGTCAGGGTTAGGTCATAAAAAAGTATCCAAATCTTTGATGATCCCTAGGAGCACCATCAAATCTATCATAACCAAATGGAAAGAACATGGCACAACAGCAAACCTGCCAAGAGACGGCCGCACACCAAAACTCACGGACCGGGCAAGGAGGGCATTAATCACAAAGGCAGCACAGAGACTTAAGGTAACTCTGGAGGAGCTGCAGAGTTCCACAGCAGAGACTGGAGTATCTGTACATAGGATAACAATAAGCCGTATGCTCCATAGAGTTGGGCTTTATGGTAGAGTGGCCAGAAGAAAGCCATTACTTTCAGCAAAAAACAAAATGGTACGTTTTGAGTTTGCGAAAAGGCATGTGGGAGACTCCCAAAATGTATGGAGGAAGGTGCTCTGGTCTGATGAGACTAAAATTTAACTTTTTGGCCATCAAAGAAAACGCTATGTCTGGCGCAAACCCAACACATCACATCACACAAAGAACACCATCCCCACAGTGAAACTTGGTGGTGGCAGCATCATGCTGTGGGGATGTTTTTCAGCAGTCGGGACTGGGAAATTGTCCAGAGTTGAGGGAAAGATGGATGGTACTAAATACAGGGATATTCTTGAGCAAAACCTGTACCACTCTGTGTGTGATTTGAGGCTAGGACGGAGGTTCGCCTTCCAGCAGGACAATGACCCCAAACACACTGCTAAAGCAACACTTGAGTGGTTTAAGGGGAAAACTTGTAAATGTGTTGGAATGGCCTAGTCAAAGCCCAGACTTCAATCCAATAGAAAATCTGTGGTCAGACTTAAAGATTGCTGTTCACAAGTACAAACCATCCAACTTGAAGAAGCTGGAGCAGTTTTGCAAGGAGGAATGGGCAAAAATCCCAGTGGTAAGATGTGGCAAGCTCAAAGAGACTTATCCAAATCGACTTGAAGCTGTGATAGCCGCAAAAAGTGGCTCAACAAAAGACTGACTTTAGGGGGGTGAATAGTTATGCACATTGACTTTTTCTGTTAATTTGTCCTATTTGTTGTTTGCTTCACAATAAAAAAAAAATCTTCAAAGTTGTGGGCATGTTCTGTAAATTAATTGATGCAAATCCTCAAACAATCCATGTTAATTCCAGTTTGTGAGGCAACACGAAAAATGCCAAGGGGGGTGAATACTTTTGCAAGGCACTGTATAGTAAAATGCTTGTGTTATTTCAATCTACTGTAGAGGTTAAAATACTTTTTTTTTCTGACTTTTGTTTAGTCTTAAACAGCACGGATGATGGGGAACAAAATACTTTAATAAACTTTAAAGCGAGACTTCTTATAGAATAATAAAATACCTTCAAAATAATAGTTTTTATACAGACGTGATCAATGTAATATTTCATACTAATCTGTGTACACAAAGCTGAAAATTCATTAAAGGTGCTAATCCTAGGTCAAGCAATTTATAAAATCTCCAGGACAGATTAATCTTTTCAGCAAAAAGAAAATATATAATGCTATCATACATGTTAAAACTAAGCACTCACTCATATGGATGCAGAGAGAGCCATACACTGTGAAAAATAAGTGACACATGATCGCACACAGGACGCCGACTCACTGTGACCAAAACTAAGCCAGGTAATGTAAAAATCCTTCAGCTCTGCTCTCCACCCATAAGAGGCCCTACAGATGTGTTTCACTCCCTAGCAGAGCTGAAGCCATTTTACATGTCTTTACATTCTCGCAAAGGCATGCATTACATGTGATGGCAGGATTCACAAAAAAAAGTCAACTGTGCCCTAATCCTGCTAAAGTAGAAATCCCACTAGCTAGAATAGGCATGTTGGTTTTCTCAGGAAAGGCGATTGTGCGGCCAGCCAATGTTCTTACTAGGAATTTACACTTCTAATGAAGTTTTCTCTTTGTCAAAACAACAACGACGCTCTATGACATAACAGAAAAGCTTTCCACATGATGTACAAGCGTCCATTCAAATATTTACACTGTTGAGTGTACATACACTTATGTGTGTTTGGGGTCCCTTTGATAGAAAGTAATCTTCACTTCATAAATTAAAGTACACAAAGATGTAAGTAGGCTAACAGCCTGATGATAAATTGATTTTCTGGTAAAAGGAAGCTTACTGGGCCGCCCAATTTCCTCTGCCCCATTATGAATACAGTTCTTGTGATGTTGCTGGATAGAATACTAGTCAGTAGCTAGTGAGTTAAGCAACACAGACTATTATAACAATCTCCACTCCAAGCTTGTGATATGTCTGCACACTTAACTGATTACAAGAAGTTCCTCCAGAAACAATACCTGATTTTCTCGTAGGGTGACTGTAAAGTGTCAAATGCAATTGAAGCAAATGAAAAAACTGATTTTGTTTTTTTTTGGTACATAAAGTAGCAGGTAGAAATGTAGTAAGCTTTAAATTCAAACTCTGGCCATTTTTTCCCCCTAAAGTTTGCATACAGTGGGTATGGGTTGGAGCTTCTGTCCGGTTGATAATACTGTGGCCTCACTGGGGTAATATCAGGAGAGGAATTGAGGTGATCAGAAGTCACAGAGACAGGAAGGAACAAACTGCTATAAGAGCTAGAATTCTAGGTTATGTCCCCACTCTTTTTTTTTTTTTTTTGCTGTCGCTATCCACCATGGAGAGATTTCTGAACAGTTTCAGTCATGATGACACTCTATAACTGGAACAGGATGTGATGTGAAATCACCCCGATGTGGACATAGGCAGAAAAAAACCTGACAGAGACTCTAATCCTTTCTGACATTATCCAAAACAAGTAAATATTGTGAGTGGAGGAGGGTTGCCTTGAATGTGAATATGCAACAAATAACCTTGGCTGCTTGCATGATCAGTGCCTTGGCAACCCCTTAAAGACTGATGGGATCAACAAAATGTGGGTCTAAAGCAAATATAGAATATACTTTCCTGGCGCATCATGGTAGCATACAATGGGTTATGGCTCCACCCCCACAACCTGATAGGACTGGTTAACTATAAATCAAAGATGGACCTGCCTGGCAGCATTCTCCTTCTTCTTGTCCTCACCCGGTCAGGACTGGAGTCACGTGTCCACCTTCCGATCACTTCCAGCGAGCCAGGCTACCGGATTTGATGGAAAAGTACAAAATTCTGGTCCAGTTTGTAGCTAAATGGGATAAAAAAAATGTGCAATCATGAAGATTCCAAGTGCCCAGAGGAGATGAGGATTCGTTCACCTCTGTTCCTGGGCTCTTCCTATCGCCTTCTCAATGCTTGCTCTGGGATCACTTTTTCGTTCAGGAAAGCTGAAATCTGTGGTTTGTCCCACATGGCTTAGAGCATGGTCAGTCAGCATCAACACGTACAGTTGTCTCCTAGATTGTTAAGACAATTAAAAGAGCCTATTCTTCACAAGACCTTCCTGTTCCGGAAGACTTAAGAGCACATGCAACCAAGGCAGTGCCAGCTCTGTGCACAGCGCAGTGTTATGTGTCTCCTGAGACTATTTGCTCCCAGAACACCTTCATTATGCTTTATTAGGTGAACCCGGCTCAGCTCAAAACAGAAAAATTTGGAAAAATGTGTGCAGGTGCATACTTGCACTACTGACCATTAAAAAAAATTTCTTGCACCCTCCCGTATGGCGAGTTAGTTCCCATTGTATGCTGCCATGATGTGCCTGGAAAACTGAAAACTGTATATAGTACTCACCTTTCCATAATTTTCCTTTCCTGGTGCATCTTCATGGCAGCATAAATTCCCACCCAAATGGTAAAACTTACAGAGAATGCTGCAGGGCGGATCTGTCTTTGATTTATAGTTAACCAGTCCTATCAGGTTGTGGGGGCAGAGCCATAACCCATTGTATGCTGCCATGAAGATGCACCGGAAAGGGGAGTATAGAATTTTCCATTTTATGCGTGTCTAGGACATAAATGCATGAACATACAATTACAGAAATATATACCTTTACAAAAAAAGTAGGGAATCAGAGTCTACACCTGAAGTATAGTGTGCAAATGCAACACAAGGGACTCCCACTACAAACTAAACTTGTTAGAAACTAAACAATGAGTTGCAGCAGACTTGTACGATGTATCCAATGCATCAGTATTATGCCAGGTCTTGAAAAAATACCATGCATTACAATCCATTACTTGCCTGTATGTAAAGTGTGTGTGTGTGTGTGTGTGTGTGTATATATGTACTGTATATACACACAGTGTATTTTATAAAGCCACACCAGTAAAAAGAACAACACATAACTATACATTGAGAACATTGGTGGCATACACCCAGTGGATCCAGAAAGCCACACAAAAAAAAGCCACTAAAAGTGTAAAAAGGGTACTTATAGCGTATCTAAACCAAAGAACAAAAATTGGTAGTGTTGCAGCTTACCAGTCTGGTGGCTGAATTGGGGTTTTTTTTTTTCCCCACTTTTTTCCTTCTTATTTCATCCTGATAATCCTGCAATCAACTCACTTCCTCTTGTCCTAGGATGACAACCATACTGAGCAGCATGGTCACCGCGTAATGGCCTGTACACACGACCGGTTTTGCCGTCGGAATAAACTCCGAAGGTTTCTCCGACGGAACTCTGATGGAATTCCATTCAAGTGGTCTTGCCTACACACGGTCAAACCCAAGTCCGACCGTCTAGAACGAGGTGACGTACAGCACGTACGACGGGACTACAAAAAGGAAGTTCAATAGCCAGTAGCCAATAGCTTCCGTCTCGTACTTGCTTCAGAGCATGCAGCGTTTTTGGTCCGTCGGAACAGCATACAGACGAGCGGTTTTCCCGATGTTCCATTTCTAGGTCCGTCAGAATTTAAAAAAAAAAAGTCCAATGAGGCCTACACACGATCGGAATAGATGATGAAAAGCTTCCGTCTGAACTTTTCTGTCGGACATTCCGCTTGTGTGTACGCAGCTTTAGAAATACATAATATGGGGAGGTGTTTTGTTGTCCACAGAGATAGCAGGAAACAATGCAAGCTAATGATAGTCCAGAGACAGAGCATTCAGGAAGTTATCAGCTTCCAAGATTTCTGGCTGGATGAAATACTATTTTTTCTTCAGATGAACAGATCTAATTGTACACTTTCAATGGCCTACTTAACACACCGAAAGGGAGCACGTAAAAGACATTTATTGTTAGAGTTTGCATACGCTTTAGGCAAATATCATTTAAGCCAAATTTGGGGGGAAATAGCAAATTATTCCTTGCAGTGAGGCTGTGCCCACACTACAATGGTTAATTGCGTATTTATGTATAGAGAAAAAAAAAAACAATCTTCCACTCCTCCACCCAACTAGACTAGTCCCCGCAGCTTCTGCATCCCCACGCTCTAGTGGTGCTGACGTCAAGACTAGAGGGGGGTCCATAGCCCTACTCTGGTTGTGAGGACCAGACCTCTGTCCTTGATCAGCTCACACTTTATCTTGTCTCACTTTCCTCCCCAGTTCACTCTATTGTATAAACAGAAAAGTCAGTGCTACTACCCATACACCACATAGATAGCAGAGCTCCCAGGTGCTCGATCCACAGTTGCTGGCTGAGTAGAGTAATGTGGAAAAAATGATCCACACTCCGGTTGTTGCTCTTAAAATTTCTTCATTTTATTGAATTGTCACAGTGAACAAACGCAGATTAAGTCAGTTTTGTCGCGTTTCAGCCTTGGTCATAACTCTTGGTCATATCTGCTTTACAAATGTTCCACAGTCAGTTGTCGTTATTCTCTCTCCTCCAACCCTTACCATGGTCCACTTCCACAACCTCTCCTTTTTGCCCTTGGTCCACTCATGTCTTGCTTTTCTGTCTCATCTTACTCATTCCTCTTATACGAAGGTCCTTTTTAATCCACCATTACTGTGGATGCCTGGACTTCACAAATAGCAGCAGATATCAGTATTTGTAAAAGTGACTCTCTGTCTTTAAAAAAAAACCCTTCAGGACAAAGCGACATTGTCTTTGTAAAGGCCAACCATCCCCATCCACTGACTCAGTTATACTTACCATAACATCTTTCCTTCATAACTCCTGCATTCGTCACATACAGTAACAATACCCATGGGGACGCATGTGACCATACTGACATGACCGAGAGAGTGATGACACCACGCACCTGCCTACAGTAGAGATTTTAGTATTATAAACCTAACATTTTTGATCTGTGTTTGAATATCTGAAATTAATACAAACAAATATAAACCGATATCTCAATCAGGTGCTACGCCTTAAATGCAAATTATTGTGATCACCATAACTGTGAACCAGTGAAAACAATTGTAAAGTCCATATACATTTAATGTCCATAAACATAAATATTCAATAAAAAGAAATTGTGTCCATCTTGTCCTTAAACGCCCAACGGTGTGTAATCAGTGCTCCCACTACCGCTACAACCACAGCCTCTTACCAAATAGTTAGACCCCAAATTATAGGTGGTCTAACAAGGCATAAAGCTGTGTAGATCTTGCTTCAAGGATCTTATGGAATATGAAACGCAGACCATATTCCAATGTGAGACTCCAATTCAGCTTCCTTCCTGCTCCGTGTTAAAACTCGGCCAGGAAAAAACAAAACTCTAATGCCCGGTACACACGACCGTTTTTTCCGTCGGAAAAACCTTCAGAGTTTATTCAGACGGAATTCCGCTGAGAAACTGTCCTGCGTACAAATGATCACACCAAAGTCCGACCGTCAAGAACGTGGTGATGTACAACATGTACGAGGGGACTAGAAAAAGGAAGTTCAATAGCCAGTAGCCAATAGCTTCCGTCTCTTACTTGCTTCAGAGCATGCATCATTTTTGGTCCGTCGGAACAGCATACAGACGAGCGGTTTTCCTGATAGGAATTGGTTCCGTCGGAAATATTTTGAACATGTTCTATTTCTGGGTCATAATTTTCAAAAAAAAAGTCAGATGAGGCATACACACGATCGAATAGTTGAATTGGGTTTTTTTTTTTTTAACTTTTTTCCTTCTTATTTTTTCCTGATAATCCTGCAATCAACTCACTTCCTCCTGTCCTAGGGTGACAACCATACTGAGCAGCATGGTCACCGCGTAATGGCCTGTACACACGACCGGTTTTGCCGTAGGAATAAACTCCGAAGGTTTCTCCGACGGAACTCCGACGGAATTCCATTCAAGCGGTCTTGCCTACACACGGTCAAACCCAAGTCCGACCGTCTAGAACGAGGTGACGTACAGCACGTACGACGGGACTAGAAAAAGGAAGTTCAATAGCCAGTAGCCAATAGCTTCCGTCTCGTACTTGCTTCAGAGCATGCGCCGTTTTAGGTCCGTCGGAACAGCATACAGACGAGCGGTTTTCCCGATGTTCCATTTCTAGGTCCGTCAGAATTTTCAAAAAAAAAGTCCGATGAGGCATACATACGATCGGAATGTACAATGAAAAGCTTCTGTTGGACTTTTTCTGTCGGACATTCCGCTCGTGTGTACACGGCATAATAGTGTAATAGCATCAAATGTTTATTAAAAAAGCAACTAAAAAGTACTTGAAAAGCTTCAGAAGAGTAAGCACATATGACATTAAAGACGCCACTGGCACCGGCTCCGGACAGGCATGGGTGACGTCAGCATAGGCTCTGCCTCGGCTTGACTACGTTTCGTCTCAATAGACATTTTTCTTCATAATAACCTCACCTCAATAGACGTTGTCCTTCATAATAACCTTCCCTTCCTCTGTAGTCTTGCAGTAAGTCATTATTCTTTGGCATGCTGCAAGACAGGAATGATACAGGAGGAGGTATGACACATTTACACCTTTTACCACCCACACGAAGGCCCAGAAATACCCACAGTAACCCTAGGACCCATCCACATCAACTCACAGAACTAGTAAAGGTAACTCCCTTAGCCCGCCCTGGAACTACAGAGGCTCAAAGGATCATGGGACATGTAGTATCAGTACTGGAAAAGGAAGGAAACAGGAAGTCAGAGAACTTAGAAATTCAGCCAGGAGGAGGAGTCACATCAGAAACACAGAAAAAACGAGGTAAGTTACACACAAATTGAAAGTGGGGTTGTGATTCATTTAGATGCATCAATGCATCTGTTGTTTTGGGGAGGAAAAGCTGTAATTCTTCTTTAATATCAAGGGTTGGGGGAGGTAGCTTTAGGCTTCACAAAGACACTATCACTTTTTCCTGAATGGACCAGGAAAATCACTAAATACGCAGTTATATTAACCACTTCAATACAGGGCACTTAGACACCTTCCTGCCCAGACCAATTTTCAGCTTTCAGCGCTGTCGCAGTTTGAATGACAATTGCGCAATCATACAACACTGTACCCAAACTAAATTTTTATCGTTTTGTTCCCACAAATAGACCTTTCTTTTGGTGGTATTTGATCACCTCTGCGGTTTTTATTTTTTGCTAAACAAATAAAAAAAGACCGAAAATTTTGAAAAAAATAAAAGTTTTGCTTTTGTTTCTGTTAAAAAAATTGTAAATAAGTAAGTTTTCTCTTTCACTGATGGGCACTGATAAGGCGGCACTGACAGGCACTTATACGGCGGCACCGATGAAGTGGCACCAATGAGTGGGCACTGACGGGCACTGACGATGGGCACTGATATGCGGCACTGATGGGCACTGGTAGGCGGCACTCATGGGTGGCACTCATATGCAGCACTGATGGGCATTGATAGGCGGCACTGATGGGTGGCATTGGATGGCACTGGTTGGCACTGCTGGGCACTGATAGGCGACACTGATGGGCAATGAAAGGCGGCACTGCTGGGCACTGCTGGGCACTGATAGGGTGGCGCTGATAGGCGGCACTGATAGGCGGCACTGATGGGCACTGATACGTGGCACTGATGGGCACTGATACATGGCACTGATATGAGGAACTGATGGGCATCCCTGGTGGCACTGGCAGGGGTAGGCATTGAAGTGGGCACTGATTGGCAGCTGCCTGGGCACAGATTGGCAGCTGCCTGGGCACACAGTGGCATTTCCCTAGGGGTCTAGGGGCATACCTGGTGGTCCAGTGTGGATGGCTTCCCAGGTGGTCCTGGGCGGCTTCCCTGGTGGTCCTGGGTAGGATCCGAGGGGGGGCTGTGCTGATAAACAATCAGCACAGACCCCCCCTGTCAGGAGAGCAGCCGATCGGCTCTCCTCTACTCGCGTCTGTTAGACGCGAGTGAGGAAAGCCGATCACCGGCTCTTTCTATTTACATCGTGATCAGTCGTGATTGGACACGGCTGATCACGTGGTAAAGAGTCTCTGCCGGAGACTCTTTACCTAGATCGGTGTTGCAGGATGTTAGACTGACACCCCGCAACAACGATTGCCGCAATGCGCGCCCCCGGGGGCGCGCAGCGGCTCGGTATTCCTGATCACGTCATATGACGTCCGGTCAGGAATATCAAACCACTTTGCCGCCGTCATTTGGTAATAGGGCGGACGGCAAGTGGTTAAATACTGTATGAATAACTGTTTCATCTGGCAAAAAAATTTATTTTCTTCAACTACTCCTACTACAGAACACTGCCAGCTGTTTGGGGTCCTGTCTGAACAAGAGCATACATTTGCTTTTAATGTAATTTCCCAAAGCAGTTCAATTAATTAATGAAATGACTGCTAATTTCCAGGAAACAGTTCAAGTGACTTATATTTTCCCAGTGAGGGTTGTATTGGATGAATAATGCTCTTCAACAGATTCCTACAGTTGGCCTGTTTCGTTCTTTTCCCAAGCAAACCTTCTACCTCTGTAATTCAGCTCTACTCATTAACTTTCACGCAATTCAAGTTTGTAGACATTCAGCATTAGTTTTTGCTGAAATGATGCATATAAGTTTTTCTTTTGAGTACTGCTTGGACCTTGAAGAAGGGGACATACCCCGAAAGCTTGTCCTGAAAAATTGTATGTTAGTGCAAATAAAAAAAGTATCACGGACAGTACTCAATTTTCTCTGTCACAATTGCACTAATACGGCTACAATCACACCAAGTTTTTTTTTTTAAAAGTCATTTAAGTTTCATATGCAAAACTCCCCCTTGCCTTGCACTAGTCTGCATACTGGCATCCTGACATCTCCGAGAGCTGCTTACAGAAGGCTTATATATAGGTTAATACAGCATGCTGTCTGCAGTATATATTCTGGAGTTGGGATACGTTTCACCTTCATGTCCACTTACTACATAGCAGCTGTGTGCTATAAATGTAAAGCTATTATTAGCAATGGAGGGGAACAAGAACCATTTATCAGCCTTGTGCCCTCAGTGGCTGTCTCCCCAACGCCTTTCAGATTGTGTCGTTTGCCAGCTCTAAAATCTCTGTCAGTTTTTCTAGCTGAACAATATCTGTATATTGCAGCAACTCAGTTTAGAAGCTTCACTTCCAGCTGTTTTCTTTCCATTTTATCACCCATGTTATGCATACCTCGCAGCTTAGGGAGATGGGAAAGTGGGACACATAGCACAAAGTAGGCAAACAACATGACCCTGCAATGCCTCTATTAACCTGGACCATGAGGATTAGTGCTCAAAAAATGATTGGTTTAACCCATTTTTTTTTTTTATCACTACTTTTCTCTTATTTTGACTTTTCAAAACAACAAATAAAATATTTTGAAGGTTAGATAAAAGGTGCAGAAAACACTTTTGATAACTAAATAATACAATTTTCTATAGAGATACTTACATCAGGCCAAAAGGAGGAATGACAAAACAACGGACAGAGGGGTTTGGTACCAAATGAGGGCCAGTCCCACCAAATGGGGGACAGTTGGGAGGTATGCATTATGGAAGAAGCAATGGTCTCTCACACAGGAAGGGAAGTAAACAGCGGAGTAAAATGTAATGCAGAACATTGTCTACATTTTTTAAAAATAAAACATGAGACAAGCTAAAGGTTTTTTTTTATATACCTTTTTCATAATGATTATAAAATGAAATAAATGGCATTAATGGCCAGAAAACAAATGAAAACAGTGAACATTTCCTGAAATTAATTGAAATCTGAATGTCATTTATATATTCATGGAGGTAAAAGAAAGGAATACAATTAAATAAAGGGTTTAATAGTGGCACATGTACATGACCAGAAATGGTAGCCCACATTTTTTTCTCCTGACAAATGAATTTAACATACTTGTTTCTCTTCACAAGCATGATAAATAGTTTCTACGATCACAGTGAAAACCTTTGTTTTCTCTAACTCACATAACTATAGAACAGTCAAAGGGAACTAATAAATTATTCCATCCACAACATGCCATGAGTAGACCACATCTACTGCACAACTAAATAGAAATCAATAATTCACAGAATGAACGCTTGAATTTTAAGAACCCTCACAAAGAGCTTCCCTTTTGCTCTTCTACAAAATACATTAAAGAAAGACTCCTGGCTCAGACAGTTGTAATTAGCTATTCCAAATTATGTGATTTACCAGTTCAAAATCGTAGGGAAAAAGGGAAATGCAAACTTTGTAGTTTAGTGTTTGTTTTACTGCTACAAAACACAATTTTAGACAAAATCCAAAATGAATGTAGACATGGGAGTCCTGCTCTTAATATTATTCAGTGGGGTACTCACCTAGTAGTGCTAGGGGGTTGTAATCTAAAAATGTATGGAAGAAAAAACTCAAAAACAGGAAAGACAAAATGCACCCAATCAGAGTTACCTCCACAAAATGCAGGGGGTTTTATTGAGGGTGAGTCTGAAGAGGTTTTCATATAAGGGAGATTTTTACCTCTGTAGGGTGAGGAGGTGGAGAACTTGTTGGGGTTTTGATGATGTTATGTGCTGTTGTGCTGCCATTAGGCGTAATACATTTTGTGGAGGTAACTGATTGGGAGTAGTTTTGTCTTTCCTGTTTTTTGTTTTTGAGTTTTTTCTTACAATTTTAGATAAAGCAATATCAGACTGTCTACAGCTAGAAAATAATTCACGTTGCCCTTCAGACTCACCAAGTCTAAGAACTTGAGTGATCTTAGACTTACCAACTGGTAATACTGAGCATCATTTTATAACCAATATGATAACTTTGTTCCTATTTATTAAAATTTAACTATGATGCTCATGTAAAGAGGAGTTCCAGGTATGGATATTTTATTCATAGTATACAACTATGTATATGCCATCCCTGGCCAATGCCCCTGGAAACTGGAAATCCCTGATAACACTACACCGGTGACACTGTTACTCCAGTGATCTCCACTTGCTTCCAGGTCCCCCACAGAACGGCTGCCCTGCTGCTTTGTGAACACAAGAGTTTGGCCACTCAGTATTGGCACCATTCAGAGAATGCCATGAATGAACACAAAGCATTCTCTGATTGGACAAGGTGGAGAGTGTAACAGCACTGCTCCTTATCCAATAATTGAACAATGTGCATTAATGCATTAATTCATTGCACTCTGAATGCGGCATGTATGGAGCGGCCAGCCTCCTGTGTTCAGAATGCAACAGGACAGCCGCTCAGCTCAGGATGAGGAAGCAAGTGGAGATCGCTGGATTAGCGGTGTCTACTATAGGGATTTCCAGCTTCCAGAAGCATTGGCCAGGTGTTGTATATGCATACAGTAATTACAATGGTCCAAACTGGACCAATGTAACTATGTAAAGCATATCTATACCTGGAATTCCTCTTTAATATTGACATTTTGTAAACGGATCATATATACAGTCACCAAATTTGGTAGAAACACAATGCCAACTCTTGATTAGAGCCTACCTTTGCTCTCACAACAGGCACAATTCTTCACCGCTAGGGATGAGCTTCGAGTTCGAGTCGAACTCATGTTCTACTCGAACATTGGCTGTTCGCAAGTTCGCCGAACAGCGAACAATTTGGGGTGTTCGCGGCAAATTCGAATGCCGCGGAACACCCTTTAAAAGTCTATGGGAGAAATCAAAAGTGCTAATTTTAAAGGCTTATATGCAAGTTATTGTCATAAAAAGTGTTTGGGGACCCGGGTCCTGCCCCAGGGGACATGGATCAATGCAAAAAAAAGTTTTAAAAACGGACGTTTTTTCAGGAGCAGTGATTTTATTAATGCTTAAAGTCAAACAATAAAAGTGTAATATCCCTTTAAATTTCGTACCTGGGGGGTGTCTATAGTATGCCTGTAAAGGGGCGCATGTTTCCTGTGTTTAGAACAGTCTGACAGCAAAATGACATTTGGAAGGAAAAAACTCATTTAAAACTACCCGCGGCTATTGCATTGCCGACAATACACATAGAAGTTCATTGATAAAAACGGCATGGGAATTCCCCACAGGGGAACCCCGAACCAAAATAATAAAAAAAAAATGATGTGGGGGTCCCCCTAAATTCCATACAAGGCCCTTCAGGTCTGGTATGGATATTAAGGGGAACCCCAGCCAAAATTTTAAAAAAAAATTGACGTGGGGTTCCCCCTAAATTCCATACCAGACCCTTCAGGTCTGGTATGGATTTTAAGGGGAACCCCGCGCCAAAAAAAAAAAAAAAAACGGCGTGGGGTCCCCCTAAAAATCCATACCAGACCCTTATCCGAGCACGCAACCTGGCAGGCCGCAGGAAAAGAGGGGGGGACGAGAGTGCGGCCCCCCCCCCCTCCTGAACCGTACCAGGCCACATGCCCTCAACATTGGGAGGGTGCTTTGGGGTAGCCCCCCAAAACACCTTGTCCCCATGTTGATGAAGACAAGGGCCTCATCCCCACAACCGTGGCCGGTGGTTGTGGGGGTCTGCGGGCGGGGGGCTTATCGGAATCTGGAAGCCCCCTTTAACAAGGGGACCCCCAGATCCCGGCCCCCCCCCTGTGTGAAATGGTAAGGGGGTACTTACCCCTACCATTTCACTAAAAAACTGTCAAAAATGTTAAAAATGACAAGAGACAGTTTTTGACAATTCCTTTATTTAAATGCTTCTTCTTTCTTCCTTCATCTTCTTCTTCTTCTGGTTCTTCTGGCTCTTCTGGTTCTTCCTCCGGCGTTCTCGTCCAGCATCTCCTCCGCGGCGTCTTCTATCTTCTTCTCCTCGGGCCGCTCCGCACCCATGGCATGAGGGGGGAGGCTCCCGCTCTTCTCTTCATCTTCTTCTTCATCTTCATCTTCTTCTTCATCTTCTTCTTCTTCTTCTTCTTCTTCTTCTTCTTCTTCTTCTCTTCTTCATCTCTTCTCCCTTCTTCATTTCTTCTGCGGGCCGCTCCGCATCCATGCATGGAGGGAGGCTCCCGCTGTGTGACGGCGTCTCTTCGTCTGACGGTTCTTAAATAACGGGGGCGGGCCACCCGGTGACCCCGCCCCCCTCTGACGCACGGGACATGACGGGACTTCCCTGTGGCATTCCCCGTGACGTCACAGGGAAGTCCCGTCAATTCACCGTGCGTCAGAGGGGGGCGGGGTCACCGGATGGCCCCGCCCCCCGTTATTTAAGAACCGTCAGACGAAGAGACGCCGTCACACAGCGGGAGCCTCCCTCCATGCATGGATGCGGAGCGGCCCGCAGAAGAAATGAAGAAGGAAGAAGAGATGAAGAAGAGAAGAAGAAGAAGAAGAAGAAGAAGATGAAGAAGAAGATGAAGAGAAGAGCGGGAGCCTCCCCCCTCATGCCATGGGTGCGGAGCGGCCCGAGGAGAAGAAGATAGAAGACGCCGCGGAGGAGATGCTGGACGAGAACGCCGGAGGAAGAACCAGAAGAGCCAGAAGAACCAGAAGAAGAAGAAGATGAAGGAAGAAAGAAGAAGCATTTAAATAAAGGAATTGTCAAAAACTGTCTCTTGTCATTTTTAACATTTTTGACAGTTTTTTAGTGAAATGGTAGGAGTAAGTACCCCCTTACCATTTCACACAGGGGGGGGGGCCGGGATCTGGGGGTGCCCTTGTTAAAGGGGGCTTCCAGATTCCGATAAGCCCCCCGCCCGCAGACCCCCACAACCACCGGCCACGGTTGTGGGGATGAGGCCCTTGTCTTCATCAACATGGGGACAAGGTGCTTTGGGGGGCTACCCCAAAGCACCCTCCCAATGTTGAGGGCATGTGGCCTGGTATGGTTCAGGAGGGGGGGGGGGCCCGCACTCTCGTCCCCCCCTCTTTTCCTGCGGCCTGCCAGGTTGCGTGCTCGGATAAGGGTCTGGTATGGATTTTTAGGGGGACCCCACGCCGTTTTTTTTTTTTTTTTTGGGCGCGGGGTTCCCCTTAAAATCCATACCAGACCTGAAGGGTCTGGTATGGAATTTAGGGGGAACCCCACGTCAATTTTTTTTAAAATTTTGGCTGGGGTTCCCCTTAATATCCATACCAGACCTGAAGGGCCTTGTATGGAATTTAGGGGGACTCCCACATCATTTTTTTTTTTTAATTTTGGTTCGGGGTTGCCCTGTGGGGAATTCCCATGCCGTTTTTATCAATGAACTTCTATGTGTATTTTCGGCAATGCAATAGCCGCGGTAGTTTTAAATGAGTTTTTTCCTTCAAAATGTCATTTTGCTGTCAGACTGTTCTAAACACGGGAAACATGCGCCCCTTTACAGGCATACTATAGACACCCCCCAGGTACGAAATTTAAAGGGATATTACACTTTTATTGTTTGACTTTAAGCATTATTAAAATCACTGCTCCTGAAAAAACGGCCGTTTTTAAAACTTTTTTTTGCATTGATCCATGTCCCCTGGGGCAGGACCCAGGTCCCCAAACACTTTTATTGACAATAACTTGCATATTAGCCTTTAAAATTAGCACTTTTGATTATTCATGTTCGTGTCCCATAGACTTTAACGGTGTTCGCGTGTTCGAACAAATTTTTTTCCTGTTCGCATGTTCTGGTGCGAACCGAACAGGGGGGTGTTCGGCTCATCCCTATTCACCGCATGTATTCCACATTCTACAAATATTCCTTAGAGATTCTGGTTCATGTTGACATGATTGCATTATGCAATTTCTGAAGTTTTGTCAGCTGCACATCAAAGCTGCAAATCTCCCGTTCTACCATATTCCAAAGGCATTCAGAATCAGATCTGATGACTGGTTCTCTATCAGTCTACCTCAGCAGAAATTGTTGTGTAATGAGGTAGCACAAATGACCTTTTTTTTTTTTTTTTAAAGATTCTTTTTATTCATTTCAGAAAAAAAAGTTACATAACAAAGCCTCTGGGCATTCCCCGGATTAAGGTGCATAAAAACATTAGACAAGGCATATTGTAGCTTAACTACTGGCCTAAACTAGTTAAACAAGTTAACAACAACAAAACAACCCCATAGTTTACTGCTAAAAATAATAGGATAATATTATATAAATAATATAATATAAATAATAGGATGCTTATCAATTTACATAGAAATGTGATATACGACAGGCATCACCCAAGAAAGGGTCTACAACAAGTGGGTGGCCATAGGCGCATGGCCAGTCAGAATGCACCCCCTGGGGGGGAGCAATAAGAGGAACCATCGCACAAATGACCTTTAACTCCTTCCTTCCAGGTCCTACGTGTCCTCCCTAATCCAGCGGAGTACCTTGAGCATGGGGCCTGCAGCATCCCAGGACTGGTCACATAGGGAACACCTGCAGGTGGTTAGCCTGGTCTAACCAGCAATTCCCTGGAATACTGTCACATCTGTCTTAGGCTTAGCAATGGACCCCACTGTGACCCCATAGGGCCAATTCCAGGGGACAAAGTACTGATCAGCCTCCCATAAGTGTGGCGGCACAGTCTTACACTCCAGCTTTGGGGGCAACCAGTGGTCAACCAGGGGAACCACAACAAGCCCCATACATTCCCTGCCCTGCACTACAATTATTCATTAGAATAGGCTACATTTTTTTCTGGGTTCAACTGCTTGTTTTGGTAAGTCTGTGCCCACTGCAACGTTTTTGTCCAAAACCAAACATGATTTGCTGTTATAGCACGTTCTCCTCAAAGTTTGAGGTGTTGAGCATTCTACTGCTTTTCTGCTCACTACAGTTGTAAAGAGTGATTATTTCAATTATCGTACACTTTTTTAAGGATAGATAACTGTGTTTAAGCTGTACCCTAAAAAAATTTGACTTGAATTCCTTCTGAAAGAAAAAAATGGCATAGATCAGCTGTGTGAGAACTAAGACACAGCTGCCACTGACTGCTAGTCTCAGTCAGGAGATTTGGAGTGAGGTTTAGTGATGTCACTACAGTGCTGCTCATTGTTCTTCTTGCTGCAAGCTCTGACATGAGGAAACAAAGCCCCGCCTCCACCAATATGGCTGCCTCCACACAAAGACGCAGTGTTGAACAAGGCATGGTTAATCAGTAACGTGGAAAAGATCAGCTGCAGAGAGATCATAGGCAATACTGATGATTAGCCATTCCCCCCCGATCTCTGAAAGTACAACTTTCAGAGATCAAGTATAACTAAAGGCAAAACCTTTTTTTTAGTTTTGGATCGATAGGTAAGGAGTTAGAAACATTGTCAGTTTTTATTGCCCTGGAAAAACATATTCAAGAGAATTCAATTATTTTTCAAGTCGTACAAACACAAGGAAATCTTTAAACAAGTTCACTAGTTCTGATAGGAAGGAAATGCCGCTCTCCAAGCCTTACGGATCCTAAGAGAAAACCTCCACCCTCGATGAATGTCAGGTGCAGACTGTGCACAAGTCTAAGCAAGAAAATCCCGGACTGCTGTACTCTGGAAATGGACATCTTTATTTCTATCTTTATCGACGGGGACTACTACATCCAAAAGTGCGGCGCCTCCATGGGTGCTAAATTTTCGCCATCCTTGGCTAACCTCTATATGGGATGGTGGGAAAGGCTCCATATTTTTGGTGTTTATAGTCATAAATATAATCCAACAATAGCTATCAAAAAATAAATATTACCGGAGAATAGTGTTAGCTAATGCGTTTCACATACAAAGATGCTTACTCATAGCTAAAGTATACATGAGTGTGGGTACATATAAGTAGAAAGACAGAATAAAAAACTACCAATGGAAACTGGTAGTAATCAGGTAATTAAATCATTAAGCAATAATCAATTAAAAGAACACACCACATGGACATCACATAGGCAAGGCATAACGACAATGAAACACATGTGAGAAGGAAATGAAACGAAATAACTAAATAAAAATAAATATAAGAATAGATAAATATAAATGTATTAGCAAAAACCAGCCTTCAAGGAATAGTCTGTATTGTTTACATAACTTTGAGAAACCACCTATGTGTTATAAGTTATAGTTGCATATCGTTATGCCTCTTATTAATATGATAATCGGATAACTCATATAGTAGTGACAATATAAAATATAGTAGGAAAAAGACAGTGAAAAAACACGTTTAGATGCACATGTATCAATGTAAAGGACTATTCTAGCAATATGTATACAATGTGCAGTCTAGGTAGTTTTAGTCGAGAAATTATTACAAATGGTAAATGCGACATATAATCATTAAAACTTGGAGCACCTCTACCAACCTTGGTGCATTTATTACCAACTCAGGTCACCACTATATGTATGTCACTACAACATAGGTACATAAAAATCAGAAAAACTGAGAAACGAAAACGAAAAAACGGGAAAAAACAAAAAAACGGAATATACCATTTACAATCGAAATTGAACCACTACCAAAGTTGGTGACCAAGAATTATCGTATCTATATCAGGACTAAAAAACCCCCTCAAAGCTATCGAAACTACCAGATATATGTGCTAACCCTCTATTTTATGTTGCTTTACTTCCCATCAAACTAAACGTGTCTTGAAGCAAGCGTCGGGGGTGAACCAAGTCTCCCTCCACTTGTTGCAAAAAAGAAGAAGAACAGCAAGTCATATGTTACACAAAATTATCATATGTTTATGACATTATGTTACCTTTTTGGAGAAAGGAATTAAATTCAATTTATATTATTTATTTTTTTATTTATTAATGTACCCTTTTTGAAGAAAAGAAATTACATTTATATTGTTTATTTATTTGTTTATTTATATACTCAAGAGACTTAGAGGCTATTTCTACTACCAATATATTAAAATAGACAAATGAGGACCACAAGGATGTATAACGATTGATGCTCCATTTAATGGTTTAATGGAGAAATGTATTTCACCCAAATGGATGCTCTACAAATTATTGGTAGAAATGGGACACATCCCATTCGAAGTTGAGCCCGAACGGGAGCCTAGTGTTCAAAATGAAGATCCACCGGACCTCACATTTACATAGCAAATTAAATTTATCCCCACCTCTAGATGGTCTCAAAATGTTATCGATACCTTGAATAACTAAACTAGAGGTATCCCTATTGTGAATTGCATTCCAGTGCCGTGCAACATTCGTATTATGTTTTTTCTCTATATCGGGGGGTGATCGTATAACCGATCTCTGAGTCTACGAATAGTTCTTCCAACATACTGTACAGAACATACAGTGCAGGTTATAACATATATAACATAACGGGTGTTGCAATTCACAAAGGAATGGATTCTATGGGATTTACCTGTGGATGAGGATATGATTGTATCTCCATTTTACAAATGCAATAGGAACAATTTTGTCTCCCACACTTGAAAGTGCCTTTAAAGGATAGCCGATTGTTTGTATTGGTTTTACTGGAAAAAAGGCTGGGTGACAGAAAATTTCCAAGGGATGGAGCCTTTCTTGATACAGTACGTATCCCTCCAGCTAAAATCCCTGAATATATAGGGTCATGTGATAGAACAGGAAGATATTTTTTAACTATTTTACATATTTTGTCATATTCCAAACTGTACGGAGTAGAAAAGGTTGGACTACAATGAGTTCCACCCCTTCTAGAGGTTTCTATGCTTCTTTCTTTCTTGGTAGATTTTTGCAATTTGTCTTGGGGTACCTTAGAAGCTAAAAAAAGACCCCTATTAACCACTGATTTGGAATATCTTCTGTCCTTGAATCTAGAGGCCATATTGATGGCCTCTAAATCAAAATCAGACGCTCTACTGCAGAGTCTTTTAAGCCTCAAAAACTGGCCAACCGGACACTCCGAATGGTATGTCTCAGGTGGCTGGAGTCTGCCCTCAGAAGCGTATTGCCTGCACTAGGCTTCCTGAACAAGTTGGAAAAATTTTTATTGTCTAGTCTGGTAAGTGTAATATCTAAAAAATCAATCGTATGGAGGTCGAGCTTTCCAGTAAATTTCAAATTTAGATCATTATCGTTTAAAGCGGAGTGCCACACAAAAATGGAACTTCCGCTTTTCGGAACCCTCCCCCCCTCCGGTGTCACATTTGGCACCTTTCAGGGGGGAGGGGGGTGCAGATACCTGTCTAAGACAGGTATTTGCATCCACTTCCGGCATAGACTCCCACGGGAGTCTATGCCTCTTCCTGTCCCTCCGCGTTGTCTCCTGGGAAACACACAGGTCCCTGGAGATAGCGGGGACAAGTTACGACTCGCGCATGCGCAGTAGGGAACCGGGAAGTGAAGCCGCAACGCTTCACTTCCTGATTCCCTCACCTAGGATTGAGGCGGCAGCTGCCGAGAATCGAGCGGGTTATCGGCGTCGGCTGCCGACATCGCTGGACCCTGGGACAGGTAAGTGGCCATGTATTAAAAGTCAGCAGCTGCAGTATTTGTAGCTGCTGGCTTTTAATATTTTTTTTTTTAGGTTGATGTAGGTGGACTCCCTCTTTAAATAATCTAACCATTGTTCTAGCTGTGTATGAGGGTCTGAGACAATGAATAACATATCATCAATATACCTGCAAAAGAAAACAGTATCTTTTCTTTGGGGACTATAAACACCAAAAATATGGAGCCTTTCCCACCATCCCATATAGAGGTTAGCCAAGGATGGCGAAAATTTAGCACCCATGGAGGCTCCGCACTTTTGGATGTAGTAGTCCCCGTCGATAAAGATAGAAAGAAAGATGTCCGTTTCCAGAGTGCAGCAGTCTGGGATTTTCTTGCTTCCATAGACTTGTGCACAGTCTGCACCTGACATTCATCGAGGGTGGAGGTTTTCTCTTACGATCCTTAAGGCTTGGAGAGCGGCATTTCCTTCCTATCACTATATCCGGACTTTGCCTTTGTTTGTTGCCAGCTCAGCTCTAGGTCCTTGGAGAATATACGTCTTCCACAGTGGTAATATACATTTTGTACACTATGGACCACCTTATCAACAAGACATCCATGAATCCTCACACCAATTAAGCCGTTTCGGAAATAGAACCGGAGTTTAGCCGGCTCCATCCGACAATCCGCTCAGGTCCAGCCAGCAAAGCCTGTCTCAGGCTACAGATGCGGGTGATTTGCTACTAAGAAACACCTTTCGCAGGCTGGAGAATATCATGGCGAAGGAAATTAGAGCCTTTTGGGATGTCAATACCCTTACCAAGTATCTATCGTTGAAACAAATCCCTCGGGGTTTACGGGTAAAAAAGTTTCCTACTTTTGAGTTCACAGATGAGGCATCGAAATTGGAATGGACCGATACGCTTTCCATGTGTTCGTTCAAGCTAATGAAAATCATTATTGATTACAAACAAAAGGATTTGGACCGTCTGCAGGGTGAGATGGCTAGCATTTAAAAAGAGCTTGCCGAACAACAACATATGCTGTTGTGTGCTGACCTAGACAGCCAACTGAACAAAAAATTGGACAAACTAGAAAGAGGTGTCATTGCCACCAAAAAAGACAAAAAAAAACCAGGGACCAATTGGACTATGATACGGATAAGGTTTATGTGTGGAAGAAAGCCTCCTTTCGTCCAAATCGCCCTAGGAAAACTCCCTCTAAAAAGTGAGTTAGCTTTTCGGATACTGAAGGTGAACGTACCTGTGATACTATGGTGGTTACAGGATCAGATTCTTCATCCTCTGACAGTAATTATACGGCCCAAGGTACACCGAACGAGAACACCATTCCTTTAAACCAGGGCAGCCATGGACACAACAAGAAGGGAAAGAAAAAGAGAAAAGGAAAACATGGAGAGCCAGTAAAAGACTCAAAAGATATAAAAGAAACCAACGGAGGCCGCTACCAACTTCGGGGTCGGAAACAGTAAAGGATCTTAACGTTATTAATTTATCATCACGTCCACTTTCTAATGATGATATATCACTTCTATCTAAAGGTTTGAACTTTTGCCCCTCCAACCACTTTGACCTCTTTGGAACCATCCTCGATGTTAACAAGCTGGCTCGTACGCTTACGTTGCAGAAACACTTCTTTTTCGAAAATGAAGCAGCCCAACCTGTCTCTGACATGAATTGCACATCAAGTGGTGAGTTATACTTTGATTCTAAACTATTTACTCATTTATGCGCCTTTATAGATTTGTCAGATTTAGAGTATGAATCAGCCCATGACATACCCACTAATAATGTTAATTGCAAATCAGTGTCCCCTAACGTGAAATCAGATTTTTATCCTATCAACTCTAGAGGGAAAGACATGGATTTGTATCAGAAGTTAGTGGAAAGGGATTTGAGTCATCTTGCAAAAAATATCTCAAATAGTATGTCTGAAAATCTGTCAAGTGAGGAAAAAGTGTCCCTTAACGATTTACGCAAGGATCCATCTATAGTAATTCGAAATGCTGACAAAGGGGGAGCGGTGGTTGTTTTGGACGCTTCTGCATATAGGGAGGAGGCTTTATGCCAACTATCAGACCTGACCACTTATCACAAACTCAAAGGGGACCCCACTGATTCTTTCAGAAAGGAATTATCGTCTCTTCTGGACAGAGCGGTTTCGATTGGCATATTCACCTCCAAAGAAAAATAAACATTTATTCCAGCCTTTCCAATAATGCCAGTGTTTCACCATCTTCCTAAACTCCACAAAGGACTTACACCTTTGACTGGCAGACAGATTGTACTAGGCATTGACTCACTTAATGAACGTTTGAGTAAATGGGTTGACCAACAACTACAACCTCTAGTTAGAAGTTTGCCAGGTTTCCTACGAGACACTAAACAGCTACTGTCCATGTTGGAGGAGGTGGAGTGGAAAGAGAATTTTTGTTGGATATCATGTGATGTGTCCAGCTTATATTCCTCTATTCCGCATAATTTGGGTCTGAAAGCGGTTGCCTTTTTCTTGGAAAGATCAGGTCATTTTTCGCTGGCAGAACAGGAATTTATTATTTTATGTTTGGAATACCTTCTAACTCACAATTTTTTTATGTTCGACGGGGACTACTACATCCAAAAGTGTGGAGCCTCCATGGGTGCTAAGTTTTCGCCATCCCTGGCCAACCTCTATATGGGATGGTGGGAAAGGCTCCATATTTTTGGTGTTGATAGTCCCCGAAGAAAAGATACCGTTTTCTTTTGCAGGTACAGGGGGTCCCCTACTTACAAACATCCGACTTACAAACGACTCCTACTTACAAACGGAGGGAGACAACAGGAAGTGAGAGGAAATCTACCCGTAGGAAGGGAAATTCACTCCTGTAAGAGCTATTATGGGATAAAGGTACCTCCACTGATGCATTATCACCAAGGCTTGTTTCCACAACAACCCAAAATTTTCAAAATCCAATTGTCATTGGGACAGAAAGTGAGGTGAAATCTTCTGAACAGGGGCACACACAGCAAAACAAATGTTACAGGGGTGTTAACCCTTCCCTATGCTATCCAAAAAGCTTAAAAATAGTTTTTTTGGCTGGAGCTACACTTAAAAAATGTACCTGTTCCGACTTACAAACAGATTCAACTTAAGAACAAACCTACAGTCCCTAACTTGTTTGTAACCCGGGGACCCCCTGTATATTGATGATCTGTTATTCATTGTCTCAGACCCTCATACACAGCTAGAACAATGGTTAGATTTTTTAAAAGATAATGATCTAAATCTGAAATTTACTGGAAAGCTGGACCTCCATAAGATTGATTTTTTAGACGTTACACTTACCGGACTAGACAATAAAATTGTTTCTAACTTGTTCAGGAAGCCTAGTGCAGGCAATACGCTTCTGAGGGCAGACTCCAGCCACCCGGGACATACCATTCGGAGAGTCCCGGTTGGCCAGTTTTTGAGGCTTAAAAGACTCTGCAGTAGAGCGTCTGATTTTGATTTAGAGGCCAGCAATATGGCCTCTAGATTCGAGGACAGAGGATATTCCAAATCAGTGGTTAATAGGGGTCTTTCTATAGCTTCTAAGGTACCCCAAGACAAATTGGAAGAGTAGAAACCTCTAGAAGGGGTGGAACTCATTGTAGTCCAACCTTTTCTACTCCGTACAGTTTGGAATATGACAAAATATGTAAAATAGTTAAAAAATATCTTCCTGTTCTATCACTTGACCCTATATACTCAGGGATTTTAGCTGGAGGGATATGTACTGTATCAAGAAAGGCTTCATCCCTTGGAAATTTTCTGTCACCCAGCCTTTTTTCAGTAAAACCAATACAAGCAATTGGCTATCCTTTAAAGGCACTTTCAAGTGTGGGGGACAAAATTGTTCCTATTGCCCGTTTGTAAAAAATGGAGATACAATCATATCCTCATCCACAGGTAAATCCCATAGAATCCATTCCTTTGTGAATTGCAACACCCGTTATGTTATATATGTTATAACCTGCACTGTATGTTCTGTACAGTATGTTTGAAGAACTATTCGTAGACTCAAAGATCGATTATACGATCACCTCTACGATATAGAGAAAAACCATAATACAAATGTTGCACAACACTGGAATGCAGTTCACAATAGGGATACCTCTAGTTTAGTTATTCAAGGTATCGATAAAATTTTGAAACCACCTAGAGGTGGGGATAAATTTAATTTGCTATGTAAACGTGAGGTCCGGTGGATCTTCATTTTGAACACTAGGCTCCCGTTTGGGCTCAACTTCGAATGGGTTGTGTCCCATTTCTACCAATAATTTGTAGAGCATCCATTTGGGTGAAATACATTTCTCCATTAAACCATTAAATGGAGCATCAATCGTTATACATCCTTGTGGTCCTCATTTGTCTATTTTAATATATTGGTAGTAGAATTAGCCTCTAAGTCTCTTGAGTATATAAATAAACAAATAAATAAACAATATAAATGTAATTTTTTTTCTTCAAAAAGTGTACATTAATAAATAAATAAATAAATAATATAAATTTAATTTAATTCCTTTCTCCAAAAACGTAACATAATGTCATAAACATATGATATTTGTGTGTAACATATGACTTGCTGTTCTTCTTCTTTTTTGCAACAAGTGGAGGGAGACTTGGTTCACCCCCGACGCTTGCTTCAAGACACGTTTACGTTTGATGGGAAGTAAAGCAACATAAAATAGAGGGTTAGCACATATATCTGGTAGTTTCGATAGCTTTGAGGGGGGGGGGGGGTTTTAGTCCTGACATAGATACGAGAATTCTTGGTCACCATCTTTGGTAGTGGTTCAATTTCGATTGTAAATGGTATATTCCGTTTTTTTCCATTTTTTCATTTTCGTTTCTCAGTTTTTCTGATTTTTATGTACCTATATTGTAGTGACATACATATAGTGGTGACCTGAGTTGGTAATAAATGCACTAATATTTATAGAGGTGCTCCAAGTTTTAGTGATTATATGTCGCATTTACCATTTGTAATAATTTCTCGACTAAAACTACCTAGACTGCACATTGCATACATATTGCTAGAATAGTCCTTTACATTGATACATGTGCATCTAAACTTGTTTTTTCACTGTCTTTTTCCTACTGTATTTTATATTGTCACTACTATATGAGTTATCCGATTATCATATTAATATTGATAAGAGGAATAACAATATGCAACTATAACTTATAACACATAGGTGGTTTCTCCAAGTTATGTAAACAATACAGACTATTCCTTGGAGGCTGGTTTTTGCTAATACATTTATATTTATCTATTCTTATATTTATTTTTATTCTTATTTAGTTATTTAGTTTCATTTCCTTCTCACATGTGTTTCATTGTCGGTATGCCTTGCCTATGTTATGTCCAAAAAGTGTGTTAATTTAATTGATTATTGCTTAATGATTTAATTACCTGATTACTACCAGTTTTCCATTGGTAGTTTTTTATTCTGTCTTTCTACTTATATGTACCCACACTCATGTATACTTTAGCTATGAGTAAGCATATTTGTATGTGAAACGCGTTAGCTAACACTATTCTCTGGTCATATTTTTGATGGCTATTGTTGGATTTTATTCATGAAAGAAAGATGTCGGTTTCCAGAGTGCAGCAGTCCGGGATTTTCTTGCTTTTATTCACTAGTTCTGAGGCAGCTTTTAAACACACTAGCTTTCCTCAATGGGTACACGGAAGCAACTCAAAGTATATAAACGGGTGCCAAACCACAAAGTGAAAGTTTAAAGTGTCTTTAATTGTTTATAACAGTGCCTATATTTTAAAACACTAAATGTGCAAAATTTTTAAGCAGGTGTGAAAAAATGCTGTAAATTAAGAATGCTTTCAGAATTAGAAGTGTTATTAGTTTATTTTGATCAATTAACAAAATGGAAAGTAAATGAACAGAAGAGAAATCCAAATTAAATCAATATTCAAAATGCATCAATCTTTCTAGGTACACTTGCACACAGTGTTTGAAGGAACTCAGCAGGTAGGTTGTTCCAAACATCTTGGAGAACTAACTACAGATCTTCTGTGGATGACAGCTGCCTCATATCCTTCTTCATGTAATCCCAGACAGACTCGATAATGTTGAGATCAGGGTTCTGTGGGGGCCTGTCAGTGCTGGGCCCTTCCTTCTCTGTGCTCAGGTTGCTCAGCTGTTGGTTAATTGCCAGTACTCATCTTTCCACAGTGGCTCACCTGTTGATCATCTCCTGCTCGTCAGTCAAGCCCACAGCCAGCCCCTTCTGGCTATTTAAACTGCCTGATTCATTTCTTCAATGCCTTTGCCTTGGTCAAGATATCTAGAGACTCTCTGCTGTCCTGTTGAAGACTTGCCTGGCTGAAGTCCCTTCTGGTTCCTGATCTTGTCTCCTCTGACTACGTTGATCTCTGGCTTCCTGAGTTCCTGGCTTGTTCTGACTACCCAATTTGGCTACGGAACACTGGCTATGTTTTGACTACATTTACCAGTTGTAACATTTTTACCATTTTATTAAAAGGTGTGATTTTTACTGCATTTTCTGTTTCCATCTGTGTCATGGTTCATGACCGGGTCGTTATCCTGCTGCAGAATATATTTGGGGCCAATCACATGCCTCTCTGATGATATAGCATGATGGATACGTATCTGCCTGTATTTCTCAGCATTGAGGACACCATTGATCCTGACCAAATCTCCAACTCCATTTACAGAAATGCAGCCCCAAACTTGCAAGGAGCCTCCATCATGCTTCACTGTTGCTTGCAGAAACTCATTATTGTACCGCTCTCCAGCCCTTCAGTAAAATGCCTACATGCTGCATTTTATCGCAGAGCACCATGAATGAAATGTATGTTTTATACACTTCAGATAAAGTTTGTCCAAAAAAAGGGAGCCATGTGATGTGCTGAATCTCGCACCACACTGCCCACTACCATGGTCGGAAACGGACAGCTGTCGGAGCGGTAAAGCAATCCGACAGCTGTCCATTCTTGTGTGAACCTAGCCTTGAACACACTTTGGACTCTTTCACTTAGTGGTTTGACAAACTTTTTTATACTTTAAGGTTTTGTTTGATGTCTGAGTTTGTGTTACAGAGAGTCCCTTCCTCACTGTCCACATCACTGGGGTTAATGAAAATGAGGATAATTCCAAAAATTGAGTTGCCACTGGAACAAGAATAGGAGGGAAATCTTCTAGTGGGGAAAAAATTGTTGTGGGGTCCCCCCCTAAAATCCATACCAGACTCTTATCCGAGCAAGCAGCCTGGTAGGCCACGAAAGGGGAGGGGCGAGCAAGCGCCCCCTCCTCCTGAACTGTACCAGGCCGCTTGCCCTCATCCCCACAACCCTGGCTCGGTGGTTGTGGGGGTCTGTGGGCGGGGGGCTTATCGGAATCTGGAAGCCCCTTTAACAAGGGGGTCCCCAGATCTCAAACCCCCCCCCCCTATGTGTACAATGTACCCCTCCCATTCACCAAAAAAAGTGTCAAAAAGCGAAAAACCACAATAGACAGTTTTTGACAATTCCTTTATTAAAAAATAAAAAATAAATAAAGTGTCCCGCGATGTACATCCATCGTCAATCACGCCGCCCGATGGACCCGAAAATAGAAAGAAAAAACTTTGCCTCCATGAGAGGCCTGTCGGCGACTGCTGTCTTTTGGCTGTGACAGCTGTTATATAGGCAAGGGCGGGGCCACCCGTTGATGTAACCGGATGACCCTGCACATGACATCAGAAGGGTGTGTGGTCATCTGACCCCGCCCTTGCCTATATAACAGCTGTTACAGCCAAGAGACAGCAGTCGGCGGAAGGCCTCTCATCGAAGTGGAGCTTTTCTTTTTTCTATTTTTTGGGTCCATCGGGTGGCGTGATTGATAATGGATTGACATCACGGGACACTTTTTTTTTCTTTTTTAATAAAGGAATTGTCAAAAACTGTCTATTGTGGTTTTTAATTTTTGATTTTTTTTTCTGGTGAATCGATATGGGTACAATGTACCCCATACCCATTCACATAGGGGGGGCCGGGATATGGGGGCCCCCAGATTCTGATAACAGAATCCTCCTCCCGACCGCAGACCCCCAAAACCACCAGGCCAGGGTTGTGGGGAGGAGGCCCTTATCCCCTTTTAGATGGGGGACCCCAAAGCACCCTCCCCATCTTGAGAGCAAGCGGCCAAGTATGGTTCAGGGGGGGTCGCTCGCTCATCCCCCCCTTTTCTGGCCTGCCAGGCTGCTTGCTCGGGTAAGGGTCTGTTTTTTTTTACATTTTGGCGTGGAGTTCCTCTTAAAACCTATACCAGACCCAAAGGGCCAGGTATGGACTGGGAAGTTGGGGAGACCCATGCTGTTGTTTTTTTTTTCTTAATTCTGTCATAGGATTCCCCTTAAAGCGGAGTTCCACACAAAAATGGAACTTCCGCTTTTCGGAACCCTCCCCCCCTCCGGTGTCACATTTGGCACCTTTCAGGCGGGAGGGGGTGCAGATACCTGTCTAATGCCGCGTACACACGAGCGGACTTTACGGCGGACTTTTCGACGTACTTTCCGACGGACTTTCTGAATGAACGGACTTGCCTACACACAATCCACCAAAGTCCGTCGAATTCGTACGTGATGACGTACGACCGGACTAAAACAAGGAAGTTCATAGCCAGTAGCCAATAGCTGCCCTAGCGTGGCTTTTTGTCCGTCGAACTAGCATACAGACGGCGGACTTTTCGACCGGACTCGATTTCAACGGATAAATTTTAAACAAGTTTCAAATCTAAGTCCGTCCAACTTTTGAGCAAACAAAGTCCGCAGGAGCCCACACACATCTAATTGTCCGACGAAATCCAGTCCGCCGGGCTAAGTCCGCCGTAAAGTCCGCTCGTGTGTACGTGGCATAAGACAGATATTTGCACCCACTTCCAGCATAGACTCCCATGGGAGTCTATGCCTCTTCCCGTCCCCTCTTCCCTCTTCCCGTCCCGACTCGCGCATGCGCATTAGGGAACCGGGAAGTGAAGCCGCAACGCTTCACTTCCTGATTCCCTCACCTAGGATGGCGGCGGAAGCTGCCGAGAACCGAGCGGGTTCTCGGCGTCGCCTGCCGACATCGCTGGACCCTGGGACAGGTAAGTGGACATGTATTAAAAGTCAGCAGCTGCAGTATTTGTAGCTGCTGGCTTTTAATATTTATTTTTTTTTGGCGGTGTGGGTGGACCCCCGCTTTAACCACTTCAATGCAATATTATTTACTCTGCACTGACTGCACTGTGTGTATATATATATATATGTATATATATATATATATATATATACACACACACACACACAGTATACTAGACTGCCTGCACTGTATATATATAGTCTACACTGAATGCACTGTATATATATATATATATATATATATATTGTGCCAGACTCACCCAGGACAGAGGCTTTTGGAGGGGACTGAATACTAGCTTCTTGCCTACCGTCTATGAGCCCTTGCATTTGAAGGAGCTACAAGCATTTAGGAAGATATTCTGTTATGTAATGCAAAAGGACATTATTAAGGAGGCCATGATGATCTCTGCCAGCTTGGGCCTCAGTGGACAGATGTATGTGAAAGAAATGCTAATTAATGAGATCTGGAAAGCCCAGGTCAGGAAGCTGGGGCGATCGGCCCCTCTGCCCAGCAGCAGACCGAGCCCCAGAATGTTAAAAAGCACCCAGCTGAAGTGCTGGCAGCCGGACAGAGAGTCAATGACCTCTGCCCCACACCTACTTAGGTCAACTATTTCTTGCAGCCAAGAATGGAGATCATGCGGACAGACTATGTGAGTTCACTCTGCCTAACGCATGTCCAGACCAGGTGGAGGTCTGGGACCTTGTTAGTCGACTTTTGATGGCAGAAAAATGTGACAGACTCACCCGGGACAGAGGCTTTTGGAGGGGACTGAATGCTAGCCTTTTGCCTACCGACTATGGGCCCTGGCATTTGAGGGGGCTACAAGCATTTAGGATGATATTCTGTCATGTAATGCAAAAGGACATTATTAAGGAGGCCATGATGGTCTCTGCCAGCTTGGGGTGTTTGGTATATTGTCTCATTTTGTTGTGTACTCTTTGCTGGGTCGTTTGGGGTGTGGCTGTATTCCAATGTTCTATTGTGTCTGTCTGCCTTGGATATTATGGGATGTGTATGTAGATTAGCTGTGAGATTGGTGGGGGCGAATTCCTCCAACAGCTCTCACTACTGATTGGACAGTCTATCCCGCCCGCAATGCAAAGGTGGGGGGATTGTCCAGAGTATTACCTGTGTACCTGTGTTTTCAAAAAACAGTTCATGTTCAGCAACCAAACGAGTATTGCCTTGTTTGTTGTTGGAATATGTGATATCTATATTCAGACTGTGAGGAAGTGGTATATGAAAAAGGCACCCAAGAGGAGTGTAGGACGTTTTGTCAGACACACATATATATATATATATATATATATATACATTCCAATCAATGTTAATACTGCAACCACTTCTCACCTACTCAACCTAACCTCCTCTTTTAACCTAACACAATGGACTTCAACGGCAATACTCTCAACCTCGTATTCTCCCATCGCTGCACTGCCTGCAATCTCTCTAACACCCCCTTTCCTCTCTCTGATCACAACCTTATACGTTTCACACTCTCCTTGTCTCCTACCTCCCATGCTACCAACCCACAAACCACTACCCGCAGAAACCTTCACAACCTCAACCCTTCCCTTCTTCATTCTGCTACTGATGGCCTTTACGACAAAATCGCACCCCTGTCCTGCCCAGACCTAAACACTTCCATCTACAAGAACACGCTGTCATCTTCCCTAGACGTACTTGCTTCTCTTTCTACATGCAGAACTAGGCCCCATCTGCCACAACCCTGGCAAACAGATGACGCCAGAAGTCTCAAGAGACGCAGCCATGCTCTTGAGCGAGCATGGCGGAAATCTAAGTCCCTGCAAGACTTTACCCTCTACAAATCTGTCCTTCTCGAATACAACTCCTGCCTCCACACTGCTAAACAAACCTACTGCAACACCATCTCATCCAAACCTCATCAACTCTTTTCTACCCTTAATTCCTTACTTCACCCCCCACTGCCCCCACCCACCAACTTGCTTACCACTCAACAGATTGACAACCATTTCAAAAGCAAAATCGACACCATTCGCAAGGAGATATCCAGCATTCAACTTCCCCTACCCAACACATCAGGTCCAACACCACACTCAATACTCTCCTCCTTCTGCCCAATTACCACTGATGAAGTTGATAAACTCCTCTCCATGGCCCACCTCACCACCTGTCCCCTTGACCCTGTCCCCTCACAACTGCGACCACCTTCCCACTCTATCCTAAACTCCCTAACTCACATCCTCAACCTCTCCCTCTCCTCCGGCACCTTTCCTTCTCTGCTCAAACATGCACTGGTTACCCCCATACTTAAAAAACCTTCACTAGAACCCACCTGTTTGAATAACTTAAGACCCATCTCCCTGCTCCCGTTTGCCTCCAAGCTCATCGAACGCCTTGTCCATGACCAAATGAGTCACTACCTCACAGACAACAACCTTCTCGCCCCCCTACAGTTCGGCTTCTGTCCACAACATTCTACTGAAACTGCCCTACTAAAACTCACCAATGACCTACTAACTGCTAAAACCAATGGCCATTACTCCATACTTATACTCTTATGCCCCGTACACACGAGCGGAATTTCCGTCAAAAAAAGCGTGATGGGAGCTTTTGGTCGGATATTCTGACCGTGTGTATGCTCCATCCAATTTTTTCTGTCTGAATTTCCGCCAGCAAAAGATTGATGCCCCGTACACATGAGCGAAAATTCCACCAGCAAAAGTCCGATGTGAGCTTTTGGTCGTAAATTCCGACCGTGTCTTTTGCTGGTGGAAATTCCGCCAGCAAAAGATTGAAAGCAGGTTCTCTATTTTTCCATCGGAAAAAGTTCCTATCAGAAATTCCGTTCATCTGTATGCAATTCCGACGTAAAAAAAAACACGCATGCTCGGAAACAATTCGACGCATGCTCGGAAGCATTGAACTTAATTTTCTCGGCTCGTCATAGTGTTGTACGTCACCGCGTACTTGACGGTCAAAAGTTCAGAGAACTTTTGTGTGACCGTGTGTATTCAAGATTTTTCCAACGGAAATTCCGCTCCTGTGTACGGGGCATTAGACCTCTCTGCTGCCTTTGACACAGTTGACCACCTGCTCCTCCTCAGCGAACTTCACTCCCTTGGCCTCTGTGATTCTGCTTTATTCTGGTTCTCCTCCTACCTATCTCAGCGCACTTTCAGTGTCACTTACAACTCCATCTCCTCTACTCCTCTTCCTCTCTCTGTTGGGGTACCCCAAGGCTCAGTCCTTGGGCCCCTCCTATTCTCGCTCTATACCTCTTTTCTGGGCCAGTTGATAACCTCCCATGGCTTCCAATACCACCTTTACGCCGATGTTACCCAGATCTCTCTCTCCACTCCTCAACTCACCTCCTCGATCTCCTCACGGATCTCAAACTTACTGAATGACATCTCGGTATGGATGCCACACCACTTTCTCAAACTTTCTAAAACTGAGCTTGTAATATTTCCTCCTTCCCAGTCCCCTCCCCCATGACTTTACCATTAAGATCAACAGCACAACCATTGGTCCCTCCACACATGCCAGGGTGCTGGGTGTAATCCTTGACTCTGACCTCTCCTTCAGCCCCCACATCCAATCACTGGCTAAATCCTGCCACCTTAACCTCCGCAACATCTCCAGAATTCAACCCTTCCTGACTAATGACACCACAAAGCAACTTATTCACTCTTTGTTATTTCCCGCCTTGACTACTGCAACTCTTTCCTTAATGGCCTACCCTTACGCAGGCTATCCCCCTTTAGTCTATTATGAATGCTGCTGCTAGACTAATACACCTCACTAATCAATCTGTGACTGCTGCCCCTCTTTGCCAATCCCTTCACTGGCTTACCCTACCCCACCGTATAAAATTCAAAATGCTAACCACAACATACAAGGCCATCCACAACATCACCCCCAGCTACATCACCAACCTCATCTGCAGATTACGCCCAAATCATCCCCTCCGCTCCTCCCAGGACCTCCTGCTCTCTAGCTCCCTTGTTACCTCCTCTTATGCTCGTCTTCAGGACTTCTGCAGAGCCTTTCCCATCCTCTGGAATTCCCTGCCCCAATATATCCGGTCAGCCCCTAACCTGTCCACCTTTAGGAGATCCCTGAAAACTCACTTATTCAGGGAAGCCTATCCCACACCCACCTAACAACCCCATCAAATCATTCCCCGCATCTATTACCTTTTGTACTACCACCCCCTCCCTTTAGAATGAAAGCTGTACGAGCAGGGCCCTCCTGTCCCTTTTGTATTGAACTGCAATTGTGCTGTCCCCCCCTCTACATTGTAAAGCACTGCGTAAACTGTTGGCGCTATATAAATCATGAATAATAATATTATATATACTACATGGTATATATACTCTATAATAATACATTGCCTGCATTGTATATATATATATATATATTCTACATTGACTACACTGTGTATCTATATATGTTGTAGCAGAGCACCCCAGAGAGTGCCAGGAAAAGTCCTGTTTGGGGTTTATACATCTCCCAGGCTTCTCTCATACACACAGTGGTGTATTTAGGTTTTGTGCTGCCGTAGGCCTGACTAAGTTCGCGCACCCCCTAATTTAACTATGACCCACTCCTTCGTGTCAAGGCCACACCCCTTCCTTTTTAAGATCCGCCCTGTCATCTTCATGGGAGGACAGAGGGACACCGCGGGAGGAGGACAGTGAGCGATACAGCATCTTTTCATTTGGGGGGTAAGGGGATATGTGATGGGTGCTTTGGGAGGCTCTTGCACTGAAGTCGTGTCCCTCCTCTGTGGCTCCTCCTCCTCCTGGCTGTGTACTGAGTGTGTGTGGCTGACAGTGGGGAGAGAGGTGTCGGCTGCTACGGAAAGCCCATCGTCGCTTGTGGGACTCCAGGCGGCAGATGTCCTGGGTGCCCACGCTGGCGCATCCCTGTCTGGCCAGTTACCGAAACTCAGTGCTTGTTGTGGGCCCTGGGACAGTGGCATAGAGGATATCAGGTTAGGTACTTCCGAATGGCTTAGTTCCTGGGAACAGTAATGTATAATGGCCAACAGGCTCTCTTACCAGACCCGGTGAAACTGCAACAGTGATTCCTCTGGCTGGACGTTCGCTCACTCTGGGTTGCCCAGGCCAACTCTAGTCAGTAGTGTAGCATGTCTCTACCCTGGCAGTGGCTTCATCTTTCTCCCCCTCTGGTGGTGCGGGTACAGCGTGGCTCTCTGGTGGTGCGTGTACAGCATGGCTCTCTGGTGGTGCATGTACAGCGTGGCTCTCTGGTGGTGCATGTACAGCGTGGCTCTCTGGTGGTGCATGTACAGCGTGGTTCTGGTGGTGCGGGTACAATGTGGTTCTCTGGTGGTGCGAAAACAGCATGGCTCTCTGGTGGTGCGGGAACAGCGTGGCTCTCTCTCTGGTGGTGCGTGGCTCCCTCTCTGGTAGTGAGGGTACAGCGTGGCTCCCTCTCTGGTGGTGCGGGTACATTGTGGCTCCCTCTCTGGTGGTGCGTGTACAGCGTGGCTCTCTGGTGGTGCGGGTACAGCATGGCTCTGGTGGTGTGAGTACAGCGTGGCTCTTGTGGTGCGGGTACAGCGTGGCTCTGGTAGTGCGGGTACAACGTGGCCCTCTGGTGGTGCGGGTACAGCGTGGCTCTGGTGGTGCGGGTACAGCGTGGCTCTCTGGTGGTGCAGGTACAGCGTGGCTCTGGTGGTGCCGGTACAGCGTGGCTCTCTGGTGGTGCGGGTACAGCATGGCTCTGGTGGTGCGGGTACAGCGTGGCTCTGGTTGTGCGGGTACAGCGTGGCTCTGGTGGTGCGGGTACAGCGTGGCTCTCATGGTGCGGGTACAGCGTGGCTCTGGTGGTGCGGGTACAGCGTGGCTCTCTGGTGGTACGGGTACAGGGGTACAGTGTGGCTCCCTATCTGGCTTCCCCCAGCAAGTATTCTCTTTTTCTCCTCCTGTAACCCCCCCCCAGCAGAGTGCATGCATGCTGGGGGCTTTAGCATGATGTCTGTGGACACACACAGGGGCCGCCATTCTTTAGGGATTACTTTTCCTATGATGCCCCCAGAGTCTTCTGATTGGGACAGGGAGAGGAGAGATGCGGGCTGTCTGTGTATCTTCCCCGCTCGCCTCCCCCTCCCCTGACAGCCTGCATCTCTCCTCTCCCTGTCACAGATCTGCTGCTCCATTTACCAGAGAACTCCCCCGCTCCCCCCCTCCCCTTTCTGTCAGCTGAACGGAGAAGAGAGAGAGCGGCTCTAATTGGTTTTGCCGCGCCGCCGCCCAGCTTCCTCCCCGCTGTTTCCCTCCCCATAATTGGCCACAGCAGAGGGCCATTCAGAGAGAGATAGAATCACTGCTTTACGGGGCGGCTTGACGGCTCCTGTGCGGGAGGAGAGCGGTTGCCGTTTTGGTGGGGGGGGCGGCTTTTTTGCCGCCCCCCACAAAGTGCCGCCCTAGGCCTGGGCCTTGTTGGCCTAGGCCAAAACACAGCACTGCATACACGTTCATGAATCTCTGAGCCACGATGCAGTTCAGGTCTTGGTCCTCTCCCCCAGGCCAATTTAAACTCACCTGTGACAGACAGCCTTCGCTCTCTGCCTGGGAAACGCAGACAACACTGGTCTGTGAGAGCAAAAAGGTTGGTAAAAAACTGTTAAGCTGTATCTATGGAAGCTGACAAGCTGTAGGCTTGCTCAGCCTGGTAGTTAGGGCCTGTATATATTGTGTAGTTAGTGCCGAGACACGGCTAGGTTTTTGTTTGGCTATTTTTGTTCTGTTTGTTTTTCTGAAACACTGTACAGCACCTGTATATAAACTTGTATATATCACCAATAAACACTGCACTGTTTTTCACTACCTCACTGGATTTGATATCTGTGCCTGAAAGACTGCTTATCCCAGGGAGCTTTGTCTGCATGCCACTAACTAACCTGCCTAATCTAGCTAAAGTTCTCCGTGTAAGCAGCCTTATATAGTGTGGGGCGTGGACTTGGCCCCCTGAGCCTGCCTTTGGCCAATTATGGCTTTTGCAGCAGAGCGCGCTGTGATTCGCTGTGATTGGCCAAAGCATGCAGGTCAGGTGCATGCTTTGGCTAATCATCAGACGTCAATGCACTGCAATCTTGCAGCGCATTATGGGGCGTTCCATGGCGCTCGAATTTGCCACGAACGCCCCATAAAGTTCGCTATTTGGTGAACGAGCGAACACCCGATGTTTGCTCGAACATCAGGCCCATCCCAGCCCCCCCCCCCCCCCCGCTGCACTCCGGTGGCCTCTGACGCTTACCGGAGCTGTTGTTAGCGGCGGAGGTGATCGGGTCCTGTCTCCATGCCTAACAGGACACAAGTGAGGGAAAGGAAAGATGGCCCCCACCCATCTCCATATCATTGCAGGATGGAAGCAATGTCAAAACGTCACTTCCGCCTGTAGCTCTTAAAGGGACATGTTTTTTTTGTTTTGTTTTGTTTTTTTATGTTTTTTTTCAAATGACATTTAATTATTTTTTTTTGTGGTGAATGGGGGTTTGTAAAACCAAGACAGAGTGAAAGTAGAACACACTTAGTAACTGGGGGGGAACGCAGGGTGATAGGGGAGGGGGATCCAGGATTGAACACAAGTGTGGTAAATAAAAAAGGAAAATGGAAGATAAGGGGGAACACTTGGAATAGTCACTAGTATAATAGTAACAGTAGGAATAGTAGGATTAGCCCTATGGGCATTAAAGCACAGAGAGCAAGCATGGGGTGTTTTTTTTTCTCTCTTTTTTTTTTCTCTCTCTCTTTTTCTTTTTTATATAATGCACTTTACGGAAGTGGCAGTGGGGTTCTTTGTTACTTGCCCTATTGGTATGGAGTCACAGAGGATGCAGAGGTTTTTTGCACAATATATTGTACCAAGCCTAAAGGTGGGTTTTTCTTTATTTTTCTCCTTTTTTTGTGGTATGTGTACCACGGGGTTTATAGGAACCACTTCTTGCTCTTCGTTCCTCTGATGCAGTCTAAGGTTTTTAAGATAGGCTCCTGGAACATACGGGGGATGGGGAATCCAAATAAGAGATCGGCCATCTTTTCACTGTTGGAAATGAGGGGGGTGGGCCTGGTCTGCTTGCAGGAAACCCACTTGACAAAGGACACGGCGAAATATCTACAAAATAGGGGGTTTCAGGCCCAATATCACTCGGTTTACTCCTCGTATTCTAGAGGGGTGAGCATATTGGTTAAAAGAGGCGTGGTGTTTTACTGTCGGCAGACCAGTATAGATGATATGGGCCGCTATATTTTTCTGCATTGTTTAATAGAAAATAGAATGTATGTCTTAGCTAACATCTATATCCCCCCACCCTTTAAACTTGAAGTGTTGTATAAGCTAATGGAATTCATGTTGGACAAAACGGATACCCCGGTAATAGTCGTAGGAGATTTTAATGAGGTGACGAACAAAGCTCTTGATAGATTCCCACCGAGAGCTCAAACACATAATCTAGTAGAGGGCCGTTTAGGCCAGTTTTTGGCAGAGGCAGGATTGATAGATGTGTGGAGGCTTCAGAATCCTGGAATAAGGCAATATTCCTGCTTCTCTGCCTCCCACTCCACCCTTTCTAGGATAGATTTGACCCTGAGGAATGCAGAAGCGTTGCCGATAATAAAGGACGTAGCACACTTCCCGAGAGGGGTCTTGGACCATTCTTTGATGGTGGTCTTAGTGAATAAAGGGGGTAGGGAAGCTTGGGGATTCTGGAAATTGAGTCCATACTGGTTGGAGTTAATGGGAGAACCGGAGAGGATAATAATAAAGTTAGAAGATTTTGTAAGATTCAATGAAGGTTCAACCACAGTGGGTATACAATGGGACACCCTGAAGGCATTCCTCAGGGGTATACTGATCCAGGGGTTGGCAGGTGTCAAGAAGAAAGCAAGAGAGTGGGAGGAAGGGATTAGGAGGGATTTGGAGATGGCAGAGAAGCAATTTCTGGAGGATCCATCGCTAGAGAGGCAGAAACTGTGGGAGGATAAACAAGAGTCTTACAGAATAGCAGTACTAAGGAAGGGGGAAAATAAGCAACTTTTTCAGAGACAACGAGTCTTTGTGGAAGGAGAAAGTGTGGGACGCATGTTGGCCTATCTAGTGAAAACCAACTCCTCCTCTTCGACAATTCCTGTAATTAGGACCCTAAACGGTGAGATCTCTTCTCATAGTTCAGAGATCACGGACACATTTGGGAAGTACTACGAAAACCTGTATAGGTCACAGGGGATGGTCGGAGAGGAGGATATGGATAAATTCTTCAGGAATATGCCAATCTCCACCGCTACAGAGGAGGACAAAGAGGGATTAGACGCGCCAATAACTTTAGCTGAACTAAGGCAAGCGGTGAATGGAATGGCAAATCATAAATCTCCGGGGCCAGACGGTCTCCCGATTGAGATCTATAAGCAATACGGGAAAATCCTGTTACCAGAATTACTTAAAACTCTGAATTGGGCACTAAAGGCGGGGAGGTTGCCCGACTCTATGACCGAAACTACCATTATCCTGCTTCACAAAGAAGGGGGGGACCTGCTAGAACCATCGGCATACAGGCCAATATCTTTGTTATGTACAGGCACCAAGATTCTGGCAAGGGTACTGGCGTCCAGACTTAATAAAATCATTTGTAAACTAATACATCTGGACCAAACGGGATTCATCCCTCACAGGACCACTAGTATGAATATAAGGAGGGTATACATGAATCTCCAGACCCCGACAGAGAACATGGGGTCAAGAGCCATGGTGTCCCTAGACATAACTAAGGCCTTTGACAGCCTGGAGTGAAGTTATCTCTGGCGGGTTCTGGAAGAATTCGGCCTAGGTCCCGTTTTTTTATAAAATGGATAAAAATACTGTATAAGGGTCCGAGTGCGAGGATTAAGGTTAACAATGAAAGCTCACAAAAAATCTGTTTAGAAACAGGGACGAGGCAGGGGTGCCCTCTGTCCCCCCTCCTTTTTGCCCTCGCCATGGAGCCTGTTAGGTACCTGGTAGTAGAGCCTGACTTGTAGGAGAAGACCTCTCATACAACGCTGGTTCAGGAGCCACTGGAGTGGGGACAGTGGTCTCCTGAGCACAGTGGGGTAGGAGTGCCTGTAGAGCAGAGTCTCTGATGCTGAAGTGATGAGAGATCCCACAGGGATGGCTGGACTGCAGATCAGGAGGAGACTGGAGACAGCAAGCTGGAACACTTGGAGATGCAGAGATCACTGGAGCTGGAGGTGCAACAGCAAAGACAACAGCAGGCACAAGCAGAGTCAGACGGTCCGGGTCAGCAGGGGTATGAGAAAGGCAAAAACAGCAGGCAGAGGCAGAGTCGGTAGGCAGGCAGAGATCAGCAACGGTATCAGGCAGGCAGAGAAGAGTAGTCAGGCAGGCTGGGTCGGATTGGAGCGGGACGGATGGTCAGACAAGCCGGGTCAGATGGGTAACAAACAATCAGGTTCAGGTTAACAAGAATCACGAAGCTGAGACGAAGCAGCAATGTGCCAGAGGCACAGGGGGACTTTTATGTGCACTTTGGCGCCAAACCGGCGCTATCGCGTACGCGCGCACGCCCGTACGCGCGCACGTGCACACGCGTGCGCGCCCACGCGTGCGCGCCCAAGCGCCGGGTACCCGCGTGCGCCCAAGCGTCGCATACCCGCGCGCGCCCTAGCGCCGCACTGACGCCCGGGAACAACAGGAACTTGCTGAGATGTGCGTAACGGAGCGCGCCGGCGAATAGGCGCATGCAAACGCCCAGGTCCGGCGCCAATGGTACCCTGACATTGCCCCCCCCCAAGAGGCAACCTCCGGGTGCCCAAAAGCCTCTTCTTTTCAGGATGGTTAGAAAAATAGGCTCGAACTAAACGCCTAGCATGCACATTACTATTTGGTTCCCATGAATTACTTTCTGGGCCGTAGCCCTTCCACTTGATTAGGAACTGGGTCTGCCCTTGTCTTTTCCTGCAATCAAGGATAGCCTCAACCTCAAATTCCTCGTTGCCATCAATCACAATAGGTTCAGGAGGTCTAGTTCCTCTACCAGGGAAGGGATCAGGTACAGCAGGTTTGAGCAATGACACATGAAACACGGGGTGTATCTTAAGAGAGTCAGGCAAAGTCAGTTCATACGAAACTTCATTGATCTTTCTTTTAACCGGAAAAGGTCCCATAAATCTAGGTGCCAACTTCTTAGAAGGACATGCTAGTTTGATTTAACTTGTAGAAAGCCATACCTGATCGCCAAGCTGAAGCTTCAATTCCCCTCTTCTCTTCCGGTCAAAGATCCTCTTGCTGTCCGCCTGAGCCTTGGATACTGCTTCTTGCAACATCTGGTTGTTATGATTGATGAAGTCTACCGTACTCTGTACTGCCGGGACTGAGGACTCTGGAAGGAAATCGGGTAAAAAGGTTAGATGGAAACCATAATTAGCGAAAAAGGGGGATTGACCGGTGGCTGAATGTTTGGCATTGTTGTAGGCAAATTCTGCCAAAGGCAGCAAGGATACCCAATCATCCTGTGAGAAGGAAGTAAAACATCTGATATACTGTTCAAGAGTCTGATTGGTCCTCTCCGTCTGACCATTGGTCTGAGGGTGGTAGGCCGAAGACAAGGCCAGTTTGATTTTTAAAGACTCACATAGGGCTCTCCAGAAGTGTGAGGTAAATTGTACCCCTCTGTCAGAGGTTATGTTTACAGGGATTCCGTGAAGTCTAATGATTTCCTTAATGAAGATGTGAGCCATTTCAATAGTCGACGGGGTTCCTCTTAATGGAAGAAAATGGGCCATCTTGGTAAAACGGTCTACTACCACAAAGATAGCAGAACACCCCTCAGAACATGGAAGCTCTACAATAAAGTCCATGGATATCATCTTCCAGGGCCTATCGGGTACCGGTAAAGGTTTTAACAGGCCCCAAGCTCGACTCCTGGAAGTCTTATTCTGGGTACAGATAGGGCAGGAGCTGACATACTTCTCGCAAAAGTCCTTTAAATTGGGCCACCAGAAGGTACGTTGTACCAATTCCAGGGTCTTACGAACCCCAAAGTGACCTGCCAGCGGGTGATCGTGAAGGAGTGCCAAGACCTTGACCCGAACCTCCTCAGGAACAAAAATTTGGCTCCCTCTCCAGAACAGTCCGTCCTTTAAGGTACTCCCTGTGGGTCTGGCTGATTCAGAGGATGCTTCCTTAATCTGAGAGAGAAGATCAGTTTGTATGAGCAGAAAATTATTTGCAGGTAAAATGGTGTCCGGAGCAGATAAGTCCTTTGGGTTGTCATGCATTTGTGATAATGCGTCTGGTTTTACATTCCTTGAACCTGGCCGATAAGTAATGTGGAAGGAAAAACGTGAGAAAAACAGGGCCCAGCGGGCTTGTCGGGGTTTCAGTCTTTTAGCGGATCGTAAATATTCTAAATTTTTGTGATCAGTATAAATTAGTACTGGATGCATAGCCCCCTCCAACAGGTACCTCCACTCCTCTAATGCAGTCTTGATGGCAAGAAGCTCCCGATCACCAACATCATAGTTCCTCTCCGCGGAGGAGAGTTTACGGGAGAAGAACCCCACAGGATGCATAGCGTCTTTACTGCCCTTTCGTTGCGAGAGTATCGCACCGACCGCTATCTCAGAAGCGTCCACTTCTAAAATGAATGGCAAGGATGGTTCAGGGTGACTGAGGATAGGTGCTGAGGTGAATAGTCTCTTGAGGTTCTCAAAAGCCTCTTGGGCTAGGTGATTCCAGGAAAAACGGGTATTCTGTTTGGTCAGTTGTGTGATTGGTGCGATTATTGCAGAAAAACCCCTGATAAACTTCCTGTAAAATTTGCGAACCCGATGAATCGTTGAACCCCCTTCTTGTCCAGGGGTACCGGCCAGTCCAGAACAGCAGAAACCTTCTGTGGGTCCATCCTGATGCCAGTTGAGGAGATTATCAGGCCCAAGAATTGAATGCTTTGTTGTTCAAACTTGCATTTCTCCGCTTTTGCATGAAGTCTGTGTAAGCGGAGACGACCCAACACCTGGCAAACATGTTTTCGATGGAGATCCAGGGATTCTGAAAAGATCAAAATATCGTCTAGATATGCGATCACAAACAGATCTAGGAAGTCTCTAAGCACATCATTAATTAGGTGTTGAAAAGTCGCAGGGGCATTGCAGAGTCCAAAAGGCATGACTAAATATTCATAATGCCCGAATCGGGTCCGAAAAGCTGTTTTCCACTCATGCCCAGCCCGAATGCGGATCAGATTATAGGCCCCTCTTAGATCAAGCTTAGTAAAAATGACGGCAGTCCTTAATTTCTGGAACAGTTCGGGTATCAAGGGTAGGGGATACCGATTTTTGACCGTGATTTTATTCAGTTCTCGGTAGTCAATACACGGGCTTTGTCTTTTTTAGCAACAAAGAATATTCCCGCACCTGCTGGAGAAGTAGAATGGCGAATGAATCCTTTGGCCAGGTTTTCATCTATATATGTTTTCAACACTTCTTGTTCTTTCTCAGATAGGGGAAAGATGCGTCCGAAGGGAATTTCGGATCCTGGCAGCAATTCGATGGGGCAATCGTATGGACGATGAGGTGGAAGAGAATCTGCCCCCTTTTTGCTAAAGACATCAATGTAGTCATGATAATGTTTGGGAATGACCTGACAATTTTTCTGGTCGGAGTTCAGGCAAAGCAGGGTAGCTTGGGAATCCAAATCTTTCGCCAAACAGTGTTCCTGGCAGTAAGATGACAGGAATTTTACTTCTCCTGAAGTCCAATGGATATGTGGATTGTGGGCCTGTAGCCAGGGAATGCCCAGGATAATGGGAAACATAGGGGAGGTGATGGAGTCAAGGATCAGCAGTTCCTTGTGTTGAGAATAAATTGTAGTGGATAATGGCAGGGTCTCTTGTGTCACTTGTCCGGATCTGATACGGGAGCCATCGGCTAGAAAGACAGAAAGTCCATGGGCTTTAGTCCGTAAAGGGATGTTGTGCTGGTTGGCAAAGTTTAAGTCTATAAAGCAGCTGCATGCCCCGGAGTCAATAATTGCGTTGACTTGGAGTATCTTTTCTTGGAGCTGTAACGAGAGAGGAATGGCAAGATGGGTAGAATTGGTAGATAAAGCAGAGAGATTGGTAAGTATAGGAGATGGACACTTACTTATTCTGACTGGGCAATTATGGACATAATGCCCGGTTCCTCCACAGTAAAGACACAGGTTTAATTGCCGACGTCTGGCACGTTCTTCGGAAGACAGGGCAGGTCGCATCAGACCTAACTGCATTGGTTCGGAGGTATCCGGTGTGGTATTGACTGAAATTGGACTGGGTGCAGGTAAGTAGCGTGCTGCAGAAACCGGAGCTCGTGCTGTCATCCAGGTCGGGCGGTTAGGTTGAACTGATCGTTCAGATCGGCGTTCTCGGAGGCGACGATCGATCTGAATGGTTAGGGTAATCAAGGCCTCCAGGGTATTCGGAATACCTACTCGAGCAAGTTCATCTTTTAAACTTTCAGACAGTCCAATGCGGAACTGATGACGCAGAGCCGCGTCATTCCACTGTGTGTCCGCGCTCCAACGTCTTCAGTAACATAGTCCTCCGCAGGTCTACGGCCTTGTTGGAGCGCGAACAGAGCAGATTCGACTGTGGCAGTCTGTTGAGGATCCTCATATAATTGTGCCATGGCTTCAAAGAAAGCGGATAAGGATTGAGTTAGAGCAGAGTCCCCTTCAAGTAAACGATGTGCCCAGGTCTGTGGTTCCCCTTGTAGGAGGGAAATTACAAATCCAACTTTAGTGGCTTCCAGTGAAAAGGTTCTGGGCTGTAAGGCAAAGAAGAGCTGGCAAGCATTGCGGAAGGCCCGAAACTTAGCCCGGTCTCCGGAGAACCTTTCAGGAATGGGGACCCGTGGTTCAGGCGGAAGCATTACAACTGAAGGCCTAGAACAGTCTGTGTTGGGGCAGCAGCTGAAGAGGAGGCTGAAGGGTTCGACCCTGCAAGATTCTGAACTTGTCCCTCCAGTCTGTTATAATTATCCTGAAGGGCTTGCACTGCTTGGGTGAGGGCCGCCAGGTGTGTGCATATCTCCTTCATTGGAGAGGTATCTCCTGCAGGCTCAGTCATGGCTGCTTCATACTGTTAGGTACCTGGTAGTAGAGCCTGACTTGTAGGAGAAGACCTCTCATACAACGCTGGTTCAGGAGCCACTGGAGTGGGGACAGTGGTCTCCTGAGCACAGTGGGGTAGGAGTGCCTGTAGAGCAGAGTCTCTGATGCTGAAGTGATGAGAGATCCCACAGGGATGGCTGGACTGCAGATCAGGAGGAGACTGGAGACAGCAAGCTGGAACACTTGGAGATGCAGAGATCACTGGAGCTGGAGCTGGAGGTGCAACAGCAAGGACAACAGCAGGCGCAAGCAGGGTCAGACGGTCCGGGTCAGCAGGGGTATGAGACAGGCAAAAACAGCAGGCAGAGGCAGAGTCGGTAGGCAGGCAGAGATCGGCAACAGTATCAGGCAGGCAGAGAAGAGTAGTCAGGCAGGCTGGGTCGGATTGGAGCGGGACGGATGGTCAGACAAGCCGGGTCAGATGGGTAACAAACAATCAGGTTCAGGTTAACAAGAATCACGAAGCTGAGACGAAGCAGCAATGTGCCAGAGGCACAGGGGGACTTTTATGTGCACTTTGGCGCCAAACCGGCGCTATCGCGAACGCGCGCACGCCCGTACGCGCACACACGCGCGCGCCCAAGCGCTGTGTACCCGCTCGCGCCCTAGTGCCGCGCTGACGCCCGGGAACAACAGGAACTTGCTGAGATGTGCGTAACGGAGCGCGCCGGCGAATAGGCGCATGCAAACGCCCAGGTCCGGCGCCAATGGTACCCTGACATTGCCACTAGCAATTTATATCAGGTCCTGCCCTAGGGTGAGGGGGTTTATAAGAAGAACAGGAGAGGAGAAGATTTCCCTGTATGCCGACGATATCCTGTTGTTTCTTGGAGACACTGAGGACTCCCTTATGCAGGTAATGGATACGATGGAGAGGTTCGGTAACTTGTCAGGATTAGTGGTGAACTGGAAGAAATCGGCACTTCTGCCTATAGATATCCCTAATAACTCTGCAACACCGGGAATCCCCCAGTTGAAAGTGGTTGCAACAATACGATATTTGGGTATAAACATGACAAAGGATCCCAATCAGTATATAGAAGATAACCTAGCTCCATTACTGATTAAATTTAAGCGCAAAATAGATATTTGGAACCGGCTGCCCCTAACAGTGGCAGGGAGAGGTAACTTAATTAAGATGGTCTGGCTGCCCCAGTTACTGTATTTACTACATAACTCACCGGTGTGGGTGAATAAAAAATGGTTTAAGAAAATTGACACACTATTTAGGGAGTTGGTGTGGAGGAGGGGTAAGGCTAGGATTACCCTCCAGAGTTTACAGCTGCCAATTAAGGAGGGGGGAATGGCACTCCCGCATCCAAGATGTTACTTTCTCGTGGCACAGCTGCAGCATATAAGCGGCGGAAGTGCAGACAGAGGGTTGTTGACTCTGGAGGCGCCACACATGACAGTGGTGGAGGCATTGGAGGCTGACTCTTTCCATGAGAGCGGCCCCACAATTAGGATGATAACAAAGGTCTGGAAGGCAATAAAGAGCTTAATGGGATATGTTGGGTTCACAGAATATGCCCCCTTGTGGCATAATAGGAATTTACAGGAGGTGGTGGCCATGGGGGAGTTTAAAGAATGGGAGAGATGGGGCATAAACAGATTATCCCAGCTATATAAAGGGAATGTATTAAAATCCTTTGGAGAACTTCAAACTGAAAATGGAATCCTGAGGCAAACCTTCTTTAGATACCTACAAATGAGATCTGCTTTGAATGCCCAGTTTAGGATACATCCTTTAGTGTGGAGCGAGGCTGCATTGCTTCAGAAGGTGGTTAAATCTGGGAAAATAAAGGGTTTTATCTCAGAAATATATGTACAGTTGTGTAGTAAAAGTATTGTAAGGCCAGAACACCTCGGTTGTAGGGAGGGATGGGAGGCGGATGTTGGGAAATTATCGGATGGACAATGGAGGAAAATATTGGAGACTGGGCAGTTGGTTTCAGTATCCCCTGCGCAGAGAGTTTCTCACTTAATGCTGGTACATAAAGCATACTATACCCCAAAAAAATGATTTAGATTTGGACTAAGATTAGATGCTAAATGCCCTAGATGTGGTGAGGAGGGAGATCTGATTCATATGGTCTGGAGATGTCCCAAGTTAGTTTGTTACTGGACAGGGGTAGTAGAAGCCATTAGCAGCAGGTGGGGGATATCCTTGGAAACAGAGGTCAGACTATGCATTCTTGGAGATAGAGTATGGGGATCGGAGGAGGTAGCATTAAAAACAGCAGTTTTGAGGTGTCTGTATCAAGCCCGGAAGCTGATTATGCAAAGATGGCAAACAGTTGCGCCCCCGACGGTGGAGGAGTGGGTAAAAACAGTAAATTAGATAATTTGGAAGGAGAGAGCCCTATACATTAGAAGAGGGAATATAAAAAAATATGAAAAGATGTGGAATTCCTGCTTGATAAGCATTGGTTGTAAGGAATAATTGAAAGAATGTGGGATCCTGGATGGGGTGGGAGGGGGTGGAAGGGGGTGGGAAGAAGGGGTAGGTAAAACGGACATTGATTAAATAATGGGCATTTGTCGTAAACTTGGGGATAGAGTAGGTTTGTTGGTATGGAAATACAGTATATACGGATGTGGGGTATGTTGCCTTCTCCCCAGAGAACTTTGTTTATATGAAGTTGATGTTATCACCACATGTCTGTTGGAAGATATGTAAATTTTAAGAAATGTTAATAAAGAATATTTAAGAGAAAAAAAATAGCACCTGTTGGATGGGGAGTGTCAGTGCACAGCAATTTCTAGATCTCTCCGGAGATGTTCAATCAGGTTCAAGTCTAAACTCTGGCTGGGCCACTCAAGGACATTCACAGAGTTGGCCTATAGCCATTCCTTTGTTATCTTGGCTGTGTGCTTAGGGTCGCTGTCCTGTTGGAAGATGAACCTTCGCCCCAGTCTGTAGTCCAAAGAGCTCTGGAGCAAGTTTTCATCAAGTATGTCTCTGTATAATTCCTGCATTCATCTTTCCCTCAATCTTGACTAGTCTCCCAGTTCCTGCCGCTGAAAAACATCCCCACAGCATGATGCTGCCACCACCATGCTTCACTGTAGGCATGGTATTGGCCAGATAATGAGTGGTGCATGGTTTCTTCCAGAGATGACACTTACCATTCAGGCCAAAGAGTTTAATCTTTGTTTCATCAGACCAGAGTGTTTTGTTTCTCATGGTCTGAGAGTTCTTCAGGTGCCTTTTGGCAAATTCCTGGCTGGCTGTCATGTGCCTTTTACTGAGGATTGGCTTCTATCTGGCCACTCTACCATACAGGCCTGATTGGTGGAGTGCTGCAGAGATGGTTGTACTTCTGGAAGGTTCTCTTCTCTCCACAGAGACATGCTGGAGCTCTGTCAGAGTGACCATCGGGTTCTTGGTCACCTCCCTGACTAAGGTCCTTCTCCCCCGATCGCTCAGTTTGGCCAGGTGGCCCGCTCTAGCAAGAGTCCTGGTGGTTCCAAACTTCTTCCATTTATGGATGATGGGGGCCACTGTGCTCATTGGGACCTTCAATGATGCAGAACTTTTTCTGTACCCTTCCCCAGATCTGTGCCTCGATACAATCTTGTCTCGGAGGTCTACAGACAATTCTCTGGACTTCATGGCTGGGTTTGTGCTCTGACATGCACTGTTAACTGTGGGACCTTATATAGACTGGTGTGTGCCTTTCCAAGTCAATTCCAATCAACTGAATTTTCCACAGGTGGACTCCAATCAATGTAGAAACATCTTAAGGATGATCAGTGGAAACAGGATGCACCTGTGTTCAATTTTGAGTGTCTTGGCAAAGGCTGTGAATACTTATGTGATTTTTTTGTTTTTAATTAATTTGCAAAGATTTTGAAACAAACTTCTTTTATGTTGTCTTTATGGGGTAATGTTTGTAGAATTTTGAGGAAAATAATGAATTTAATCCATTTTGGAATTAGGCTGTAGCATAACAAAATGGTGGAAAAAGCGAAGCGCTGTAAATACTTTGTACATTGCATGAAATATACTAATATATATATATATATATATATATATATATATATATATATATATATATATATATATACAGAGCTGTAATATTTTTGTCTTATATTTGCTTGGAGTTTAGTTTTAACAGGATTTGACTTTGCTGGAGTATGAAGAACTTCATGAAATGCTTCCAGAGAAGTGTATTTAAATCAGCCTTTCCAAAAGTAGAAACAACTTCTGATTAAAATACATTCATGGCGAGAGGTGCATGGGCGGAGCCTAGCGGAGCAGACATGCATTGTTAGAGCTCTGCACCGCTGAGGAGAGAAGAGAAGGACAAAGCGGAGCCTGCAGGCTCAAAAGGTATCCATTTGAACCTTTTTGCCCCAGGGAACAAACTGTGAAAGTTTGGGCAGGAAATATGGTACTGGGAGGAAGCCGTGGCAGAAATAAAAATCACCTCACAAAGAGCTCACAGGCACTCACTGCAACTAAAGCAGCTCCAGTCACCTCACAATATACAGCATCAGGGCGCTCTCACAGACAGAAAATGTCACAGCAAGACTCTCCATTTGAGTCAGATACAGAACAAATCCTCTCACAAACTTCTCCACAAGCCTCCTCAGTATCCCCAGTAATATTATTACAATTTGAAAAGATGCTTCATAAGGCTTTAAAACAAACCTCAGACCAAATAACAAACAGCCTAACCAAAGAAATAAGAGAGCTGGGAAACCGCACCGCAGCCTTAGAAATAAAAATGGATGAAATTGAAATTACAACCCAAGAAAATATAACAGAATTGGAACAATTAAAAGAAGAGAATTTAATACTTCAAACTAAGCTCGAAGATTACGAAAATAGAGCCAGACGTTCAAACTTGCGCATAAGGGGAATACCTGAAACTGTGACAGACCTGCAATCTACTATTACTGCTCTATTACAAGAACTAAAGCCAGATATCCCTATTGAACGTTTAGAACTGGACAGAGTACACAGAGCCCTCACAGCCAAAAAGAAAGATGGACCCCCACGTGATAAAATCACAAAATTTCATTATTACAGAACGAAAGAACAAATACTTATTGCTGCAAGAGAAAAAAAGGAACTTATTTTTCAAGGACACAATTATCAAATTTTTGCTGACCTATCCCAACTTACTATTACTAAAAGACGATCCATGAAACCCCAACTAATGGAACTGCAACGCCACAACATTATGTATCAATGGGGCTTCCCCTTTTCAGTCAGATTTAACTACCAAGGTACAATTTACAGAAGCAGATCAGCAGATGAACTACAACAAACCCTTTTAAAATTAAATCTGACAGAACCCACAAGCAGCAACTCTCCCACACGCAGAAGAATGGCATCATCTTCACCTTCAGGCAGCACCCAGAAAATTTCAGAACAAAATGGGAATCATCATTCTCACAAAAGAGGCCATTATGCCACATCATCCATGGACCAAGAAGATTCAATGGACTGACATCCTAATTCCTGATATCTCTTCATTTATTATACTAAGAGATGGTTCTCTATAAAAAAACCTGTATTTATAACTGAATGTAACTGCATTCTGATAGACACACACTGTGTGGGATCATGTTACATTCCAGTTATATTTCTTATTACTTCTGATTCATATAGCCTTAGAATATATAAGTGAAATAAGGAAATTCTTGTTCAGTTATATATTTTCAGGTTATAACAATAGGTGTATTACTTTTTAGGACAAATATGTTCAATAATCCAGAAGTAATGGAAGCTTTTTCTTTCTTTTCTTAAAACAAATATATTATTACCTAACTAGTTCCTAGAACTATGTTTTTGTTTATTCTAATCTGAAGCAATACAACCTCAATTTTATGAGTTAACATATCTAAACAGTTACATATGAATAAAATATGTAATTGTTTACTCTAAAAGGGTTAAAATGCCAAAATAATTCAAACTATCTTCATCAATACCAAAGTTATTAACAGTACCTTTCTAACTGAATTATTTAGCCTAGGGCAAGACTAACCATATACAACCACCCTGGAATAAATAATTTCAACAAAAACTATATTCTGCACTCCAATTAATGAATCATCATTTTGATGTCTTTTGACATAGCACTTCTCTCCTGTAAGCGGAAGATCCGTGTACCCCCATTAGCCCTCCTCATTCTCCCAACCATATTATGTGGGAGTGTGACGAAGGCACTTATTCCCCTGAGAGAGATATTTATTCTCTTTCACGGGTAAATTGTGATTACTTGCAAAAAATAATTTATACAATGTATCATCTAATCTCATGTTTTTTGTTTACTCTTTACTCCAGAATTCACTGGTTTCTTTTCTATCTTTTCATCTCTTCAGTCCACACAGGTTGATCCGCGCAGTCAGCTATGCATAACAAAAAGTAAGTCAAAACTATTTGATCTGTTGCCATGGCACCACTGAATATACTTTCCCTGAATGTTCAGGGAATAAATGTCCCTCAAAAAAGGACCAAAGCCTTCCGTACTTTCCATAACAAGAAGGCTCACATAGTATGCCTCCAAGAAACACACTTCACCAAAGATTCTACTCCAAAATATATTTCTCCTTTTTATCAACAAATTTACACGGCTTCTGCCTGTACCAAACAAAGGGGTACTCTAATTGCATTTCACCGATCCACACCATTCACCTTATCATCAGAAATTAAAGACCCAGAAGGTAGATACCTGATACTCATGGGTTATATAATGGATACAGCAATCACGGTGATTTCCTACTACGCTCCTAACAAACAACCTACACCATTCCTCTCACATATATTACAAGTGATTAATACACACAAAATAGGAACAGTGATAATGTGCGGGGATTCGAACCAGGTCCTCCTCCCATTTCTAGATAAATCACCTTTTACACCATCCAAAATAACCTCTAGATTACCTTTTTCTCAACTTCTTTCCAAATACAATCTGGTAGATTCGTGGAGAGAAAGTAACCCAATGAAAAAAAAATTCACTTATTTCTCGCACCCTCATCAAACCTTCACCAGAATAGATCATATTTTTCTAACAATAGGAATGATACCAGAAATTATTGCATCAGATATAATTCCGATTCCGTGGTCTGACCATAATGCAGTATACACTACTATAGCCTCAGCCATACCAAAAGCGCATGACCCAACGTGGTACTTACCGGACATAATGCTCAAACACCCACTACATCAGATGGCCATTGAACAAGCTTTAAAGGAATACATATCAATTAATAATACAACAGACATTTCCCCAATAACACTGTGGGAAGCTCATAAGCCTGTCTTGCGTGGTACAATACAAAGACAAATGGCACTATTTAAACGGGAACGCAAAAATCTAGCAAAAAAACTAGAACTCAATTTTAATGCAGCCTACATATCATTCCAAGATAATCCATCTCAGAGTACAAAATCTCATCTGGAAAAATCTAGATTGGAATACGATCTATTTCTCACTGAGTCAGTTGATAAATCCCTCAAACGCTCCAAACACAATTTCTACATGAATACAAACAAACCAGGTACATATTTGGCTCGGGCATTAAATTCAACTAACAAATCTCTCAAACCAATACGTTTGAAATTATCAAAAAATGTTTATACTTGTAATCCAGTTAAAATAGTCCATAAATTTCACATCACATTGTTTGTATGATCCCAAAACCCCTTTCTGATGATACTTCCTGTGTGAATTATCGGCCTATCTCTCTGTTAAACCTTGATATTAAATTATTAGCAAAAATAATAGCAAAACGCCTCAATAGCATTATAAGAAAATTAATACATAGAGATCAAGTAGGCTTCATGCCAAATAGACAGGCAGGCGATAATATACGCAGGGCAGTATTATTGGCACATATTGCTAAAAAACGGAAAATCCCTTTATGTTTTCTATCTCTCGATATTAAGAGGGCATTTGACACAGTATCCTGGCAATATATGCAATATTCATTACAAAAATGGGGTTTTGGACCCCACTTTTTAACATGGATCAAAGCATTATATAATAAACCCAAAGCCTATATAAAATATGCTGGATACAAATCTGATGCCTTTAATATTGAAAGAGGTACCCGACAGGGTTGCCCATTATCTCCCTTATTATTTGCCCTTATACTCGAACCCATGGCCCAATACATCAGAACAAACCAAACTATAACTGGCATTGAAGTAGGAGGTATTACACACAAATTATATATATTTGCAGACGATATATTACTTTTTCTATCATCACCACAGGTCTCTGGTCCTAACTTAATACCAGCTCTTGATGGATTTGCAGCCCTATCCGGCCTTATGATTAATCCTAAGAAATGCCTAGTGCTTAATATTTCGCTCACAAACATGGAATTGATCCCGGCTAGGGCTGCACTCCCATTCACATGGGCAGAAAAATCAATCCCATATCTTGGAATTCATTTAACAGCATCTCATTCTGACTTATTCTCAACCAATTATCCTCCTGTATTAAGACAGATCACAAATCGAATAAAACAATGGTCGCAACTTCCTTTATCCTGGATAGGGAAGATTAATGCAATCAAAATGACTATTCTACCCAAATTGCTTTATCTATTCAGAGTCCTCCCTATTCCAATTCCTTCCTATTTTTTGAGAATAGTACAAAAAAGAGCAACTTCGTTTATATGGGGCTCTTCTAAACCACCTATACCTATACACACACTACATCTTCCCAAAAAAAAGGAGGCCTGGGATACCCTAATTTTACTAACTACTACAGAGCAGCACATTTGGCCAGTCTGTCCAAATACCATGCAAAACAGGAAATCCCATTATGGGTATTTATAGAGGCTTCAGAAAATGACCCTCTATTAATATCAAACTTGTTATGGCTTGATCCTAAAGACCGCTTTAAAATTCATAATCCCATAACTAAACACTTCTTATCTCTCTGGGATAAATTAAAAACCAAATATCAGTTACGATCTCCACACAATCCTCTCCTTTCTTTTATCAGAAATCCGGCCTTTTATCCGGCATGGATCTACCCAAATTCTTTTAAAGCTTGGACAACATCAGGCATTCAGACACTAAATGACTTCATAGCATCTAAATCATTCCTTTCATTCCCATCGCTTAGAGAAAAATATGATCTACCAAACTCTGAGATATTTAGATATCTCCAAATCAAAAATTTCTATACACCATTCCTAAAGGGGGATACACCATTATCCCAATTATCCATTTTTGAATCAATCTGTACAAAAGATCCATTTGCTAAAGGTACAATTTCATCACTTTATAATCAATTATATGGAGTAGTAAATCTTAATAGACCCTCTTACGTTCAGAGGTGGGAGGAGGACCTGGGACGAACTTTAGAAGACACGGACTGGTCTAACATATGGCTCACATCTAAGTCATCTTCACCCAACATCTTAGCACTGGAGACAAATTATAAAGTCCTAACTCGCTGGTACCTTGTACCTGCTAGAGTGGCAAAATATTCACCTAATACCTCAGCTCTTTGTTTTCGAGGATGCCCAGAAATAGGCACACATTTACACATATGGTGGACGTGCCCAGTAATCCAAACCTTCTGGAAGGAAGTCTTCGTGATTGCATCTAAAATATTTAAAAAAAAAATACAACCAGATCCATATATAACTTTACTTAATCTAAAACCGGAATGGTTAACACTCTCTCAATTCAAACTTATGATCCAACTAATAACGGCTGCAAAGCAAACAGTGGCCAAGGCATGGAAATCTCCTACATTGGTACTAGCAGAAACAATTCACAGAATGAATAATACAATGTCCCATGCTAAGATGGTAGCCATCGATCAAAATCAAATTCCAAAATTTGAAAAACTTTGGCATCCTTGGATAAAACAACAGTTCCTGTCAAATTTCAATGACTCTGTCCTGTTGCCATGGTAACAGATTAAATGACTTACAGAGACACCCATTCTAAGGCTTCAAAGAGAACTAAAAAGAATAATAAACTGACGAGCGGGACAACCTTGTGGACCATACCTCTGCCTTTCTACCCTTTTTCTTCTTTCTCTTTCCTTTTCTCCACCTTACGATTAAAGCTCATTATCAGAATTTATTTGACCTATATACACTCTACCTGTAAACAATATGTATAGTAGGTATAAATCATTTAAATACCTACAAAAGTAACTAAGGAAATGATATATATCTTTAATTTAGGTTTACGTGAACCCAAGGTTTAATATTTGAAATTTCATGATATTTACCTATATAAACCCTACTGTAAAACAATGAGCTTACTTTATAGATCCTTGTAAACTTACTTTATGTATCTTTATAATATTGTATACTCAATAAACTTCTTTTGACAAGGAAAATACATTCATGGCAGGCTCACAATTGGACGTCTCCTCCTCTGGGGGTTTTCAAACAATAGATAGCCTTTGCTGACTAAGAATTTACAGTACATGAATACTTAGTACAATTTTAGTTGGTAATGCCAATCGGCATAAACAAAACTGAATGGAGGAATTATTTCTGAGTAAATTACAATTCCACATGGAAGACCTGTAAGAAAATGTATTTATGCAGGAATAGATTGTTTTTTTCAAGAGAATTCTTTAGACCAGGGCAGTGGCGTCTCCAGCTTTCATATTTAGGGGGGGCACATGGGGGGATAGGGGCACATGGGGGGATAGGGACAAAAATAGGGGGGCAATATAAAATGCAAATATATAAAGATATAGACATAGATATCTATCTATCTATCTATCTATCTATCTATCTATCTATCTATCTATCTATCTATCTATCTATCTATCTATCTATCTATCTATCTATCTATCTATCTATCTATTATCTATCCTGGGGCCCTTTACCCCTTTACTATGATCCCACAACGGCCCTTTCACATGTTCTGCAGTGAGCTCCCTTCCTACTGTATTGCCCCCCCCCCCCCGGGCCCTGGTGTTCTGGCACTGTGGGGTTCCCCAGCCTCCTCTTGCTGTCCTGCCCCTGCTATTGACAGCGCTGGTCTGGCATTTCTTGGAATTTACAGGCTGGTTCTCCTGTCCTAAGGATGGGAGAAATCAGTCTGTTTTTTCAGTAACTGAGAGTCCTGGTGGAGTCCTTCCTGCAACTCACTCTTCTCCCTGCCAATGAGGATGCAGGGGAAGGAGCAGATCGGGCGGCCGTGGTTGTGTGAGCGCTTGCATTATGCAGTGTCAGCAAGCAGAGGGAGGGGGGAGGAATCACCCGCAGGAGCTGACTGGGGACGTTCTCCCTCTCAATAGAGACTGTGTTACCCCAGCGGTGGCCCGAGTAAGATGCGGCACATCCGATATGAATACAAACAAAAAGAAGTTGCCTTTTTGTAAAAAAATAAAATAAAAAAAAATAATAATAATTTTTTTTGGGGGGGCACATGGTGGGGCCCAGCATAATGTTGGGGGGGTCAGGGCCCCCTCTGGCCCCCCCTAGGGTCGCCATTGGACCAGGGGTCTCCAAACTTTCTAAACAATGGGCCAGTTTGTTGCCCTTCAGATTTTAGGAGGGCCAAACTGTGGCCAGCAGAAGTGGAAATTTTCCTGGCATCAGTGGGAGTAAACATTGCTACATTTGGTATTGGGGGGGAGTGAGAGATAGTGTCCCATTGCTGGTATCATAGGCCTAGTGTCCCATTATTGGTGTCCGTGGGAGAACCGGTGCCCTATTGTTGTCAGATGGCAGAATAGTGTCTCATATCAGTGGAAGCAATACTGCCACAAGACCGCAATGAAAGGGCCGCATCCAGCCCTCTGGCCTTAGTTTGGAGACCACTGCTTGAGACGATTGGGCTACATTTTTCCCAATGTGCCTATGAAATGGATTGAAATTAAAAAAATGAAATTGGAAAGAAGAGACACCTTACTCTGGTGCAGTTGTTTTGCATTTTGTTTTCAGTCATTTGAAATTATTTGGTGCTGCTTGTGCTTTAGCTTTAGATATAACCAGAAATATGTTGAGTGGGATGAAAAGGGCAAAATAAATCAAGAAAAAAACAGTGCCAGGTGTTATAGTGTAATCTCTGCCTCATCCTAATGTCATACTGTACAAATTTAAGAAGGTATGCCAGCAATGTTATTCATTGCTGCCAAATACTTTTTGCTGCAAGCATAACATAGATCTTAATTTTATTACAAATACAACATATAATGCATTCTGAGGTGATAGTTTACATTTTCCTAACTGTATTTACATTTAAATACTTTCTTCATGTAACCAGGTATAATACTTGTTCAGTTTTCTACACGTCACCCGTTAGTTCAATTTGGCAACTTGCAGCTAGGGTGACAATTTTACTTCTCGATAGATGTAGAATACCTTTTTGTTGGGGTGGACATGGAATCTTTGTATATGTCAGTCTCCACTAAATAGGTATCAAAGCTATACCCAACTGACTGGATTAAAGATGTTCTTTTGTGGGAAGACATAATTAATTCATCCTCAAGTTGTTACTATTAATTTTGAATAGTAGTAGTGGCTGGCACTAAGGGCAAAAAAAATGTCATAATGGGTACTGCCTGTGCCCCAGCCTACATGCAATTGCACCTGAGATGGTGGGGCAGACCAGTGAGTATATAGGGGGAAACCCCGCCCCCTTATGCCGTCACAGTCCCTGGGCATGCTGGGACTGTGATGTTTTAGGGGGCGTGGTCAACATCACCCGGTGACCACGCCCCCTAAAACGTCACAGTCCCAGCATGCCCAGGGACTGTGACGGCATAAGGGGGCGGGGTCTCCGCCTATATAAGTCACAGCGGAGCTCTCAGAGAGCAGTCCAGCCGGAGAGACCGTCGTGTCAACATCTGGAGAAGAGAAGAGGGAAGAAGCCAAGAAGACAAGAAGCCAGAAGTCCGGGCCTCCGCTGGCAAAAGAGCGGCATGAAGACAGTGGAGGAGCCGGCAGAAGAACTGGAACACCGGAAGAAGAGGCCAGAGAGAGCGGAGAAGAACCAACCGGACGCCGGGAGAAGAGGAACCGGAGGGACCCCCGAAGCTGGAAGAAGACCCCCGAAGCCGGAGGAAGACCCCCCCCCCCCCGGAGCTGTCTAATAAATTATTTTAAAAACCTGTGTAGTGTGTTTTATTATTGACACTTTTTCCCTAGGTAAATGGGTAGGGGTACCATGTACCCCATACTCATTCACATAGGGTGGGGGCCCTCTTATTATAGGGGGCTCCCGGATTCCGATAAGCCCCCCGCCCACAGACCCTGACAACCAATGGCCAGGGTTGTCGGTAAGAGGCCCTTGTCCTCATCAACATGGGGACAAGGTGCTTTGGGGGGGCCCCTCAGGGTGCCCCCCTCCTCCAAAGCACCCATCCCCCATGTTAAGGGCATGCGGCCTGGTCTGGTTCAGGAGGGGGGGAGCGCTCGCTCGTCCCCACCCCCTTTCCTGACCGGCTGGGCTGCGTGCTCAGATCGGGGTCTGGTATGGATTTTAGGGGGGACCCCATGCCGTTTTTTCGGCGTAGGGGGTTCCCTTTAAAATCCATACCAGACCTAAGGGCCTGGTATGCCCCGCGCTCGCCGCAATAGGAAAATTTGTTTTTCCTATTGCAGCGAGCGCGAGATGCAATACCCTGCCCCTGCGTCGTATCTGGTTCGTCAGACCAGCATACAGACGAGAGGGCTCTCTGTCGGACCAGCATACAGACGAACGGACTTTCCGTCAGGAACTGAGTCCGACGGAAAGATTTAAAACATGTTTCAAATCTAGGTCCGGCGGACTTTTGGGGAAAAAAAGTCAGCGGAAGCCTACACACGATCGGATTGTCCGGCGGACTCTGGTCCAAGTATGCCAGAAAGTCCGCTCGTGTGTACGCTGCATTATTTTTATATTGAGGGTTTGTAGAATGGCAGTGTGTGTATGGCCTGGTCTGGCCAATACAGCAGACAAACAAGAAAAAGGCCTAGTGCACAAGGCACAGCATAACCCCTCAGGATTGTGAGGACAGACCAGGAAAGTATTTAAAAATGAATACATTTTATTGAGAAAGTAATTAACAATAGAAACATTAAAATCAGTGTCATTACAAAATTGTATACATAGTAGTAATTGCCATCTTAATTACTGAGGAGCTGATACACGCAGCTGTTGTGGATGACGCCTGACATGTTTCTTACTCATATGTCATTCTTCATAGGCTTTATGTCATCAAGAGCATACATGTTCTGTGATGTAAACATATTTAGGCATTAATACAATAGTGTAATCGCATTGCAGATCGTTTTTGAACAGAAATAGGATGGTCATTGAACATAATAAACATGACAAAAAGGAAGACAGTATACTCACATGGCTGAGCTGTTCACTACTCAGGACAGAGGGGGACGGCAGTGTAGAAAATGCCTGTACAGGTGTTGGCTTGTGGTGCGAGACTAAGTATATGTGGCTGAGATAGTAAGCCAAGGTGAGGAAAGGCAAGGGCTGGACAGACCCACAATGGTTGCAAGAACTCCCACTGATAGGTGTAACTACTCCACTCAGTATATGGTCAGCCAGCAAATACAAAGTAAGGCTTGTAACTTCCTGTCTGCATAAAGAAAGAGAGACAAATGATGGTAGTGAGTGTAGTGTTCTGAGTTACACATTAGTAGTATAAAGAAGTTTGCAAAAGTAGTTCCACTTAAAACTCACCACATCTGAGAGTATGTGTAGGTTAGTAGGTCCCAGCAGCAAGCACCAGCAGTGTGAGTACTGCTGGTGACCGAATGTTTAAATAGCCAATAAGGCTATTGCAAACAGCTGAATGCAGGTTGCACTAAGCAACCAAATCAGCTATGGCCGATGAGGCAGAGCGTTGCGCCAGATGGTTGCAACGATCTGCCTCAGAGTTCTCTGGCAGAGCGGCGCGCGGCGCAGGCCCGCCCGCAAAGGAGGGGCAGAGCTGTGTCGCCCCGTCACCGGCGCACATGTAGCCCGCCCCTCTGTGCTCCACAGTGGAACACAAACAGGAAGGAGCGCAGCCCGAAGGCTGGGCCCCTAAGGGCAAAGAGACCCCGAACCACCGCCAATAAAGCGGGGATGGCCAACCCAAGCATCCCACAGCAATGTATTGATAGAAAAATTGAAAAATATATCGCAGACATTGGCAACCAGGTAGGTGCTGTCAGGAGGAAGAAATGCGCCACCTAGTGGTGAGGAGTGATCAGCTCAAGCCCGGGAGTCAGTAAAATAGTACAGCACCATTTTTTCGAGGAGATATCTAGAACAGCAAAAACAACAATTAATAATGTGCAAAACAACAACGCTGCACTCTACATATCTTAATCAAAATACAGAGATGGTTGTAAAAGGGAATATGAAAAATCGCATTGAACATGACATATACACAAGTATGAAGTGGATCGGTAAAGCTACCTAGTAAGATGGAGCATACAGAGGATGTACTCTGTGCTCTACATATCTCAATCCCATATAGAGATAACCCAAAAGGAACATGAAAAATCGCATAAGAAATTGCATCAAACACAATACATACACAGATGTAAAATGGACTGGCAAAGCTAACCTATTGTGGTGGAGCATGCAGGGGAGATACAATGTCAGTACTCGAGAGAACTGCCTCTAGTTAGAGATCCAATTCGCACACCCCCGATTGGTTTTGCCTACATAAAAGCAGTTACATTTAGGTAAACTAAATGACTCTCCATTGGGCAGCACCACAGCCTTATTTACATCCATATATTGGCAGTAATTGCAATTACCGCATCTAAATGTACCTGTTATGCCCCGTACACACGGTCGGATTTTCCGACGGAAAATGTGTGATAGGACCTTGTTGTCGGAAATTCCGACCGTGTGTAGGCTCCATCACACATTTTCCATCGGATTTTCCGACACACAAAGTTTGAGAGCAGGCTATAAAATTTTCCGACAACAAAATCCGTTGTCGGAAATTCCGATCGTGTGTACACAAATCCGACGGACAAAGTGCCACGCATGCTCAGAATAAATAAAGAGATGAAAGCTATTGGCCACTGCCCCGTTTATAGTCCCGACGTACATGTTTTACATCACCGCGTTCAGAACAATCGGATTTTTCGACAACTTTGTGTGACCGTGTGTATGCAAGACAAGTTTGAGCCAACATCCGTCGGAAAAAATCCTAGGATTTTGTTGTCGGAATGTCTGAACAAAGTCTGACTGTGTGTACGGGGCATTAATGTGCTACGGTCACGTGTGTTAGCCTTGAACTCACTATGGGGCAATTTATCTCATAAAGAGGGGGGTCTTCAATAGGTAATGAGGGGTTGTGTTAACACATAAGGTGCTAAGGTGGTGTCCATACTTAGTAGATGCCAGTATTTTTGTAAAATATCTCTAATATGTTGTTGGTAGTATCTGGTAATGACACGTGGAGGAAGAGTTTCACAGATCGGTCATTTTGAAAATAGGAGATCCCTCCTGCATTTATCCCTTGCCTCTTTTGTATGCTTTTTTGAGGATGCTATTGGAGTATCCCTGAGCACATAATCTCTGTCTAAGTGTGGCAGCTTCTTGATCAAAAAGGGCATCACTAGAACAGTTATGCCTAGCCCTAATGTATTGGGCAAAAGGGATGGATGCCAACAACAGTTCAGGATGGAAACTGGACGCTGCCAGAATCGTATTTCCCACCGTAGGTTTTCTAAAAAGTTCGCTTTGGAAGAAGCCATCACTGTCTTTAGTGATAGTTAAGACAAAAAGGAAATTTTGGACGGATCAAAAGTCATTGTAAATTGAAGATTGAAAGTATTATTAGAATTCAAGTGTTCCAAAAATGGCAACAGAAGTATAGTTGGACCATCCCATATCAGCATGACATCATCTATGTAGCGATACCATGTTACCTGGAGGTAATGGGAACCATTAAATGAGAAAAAATTATGCTTTAGAATGAACTCCAAAGCTGCCACAACAAAATCAACCGACTGGTCAGTATGTTTAAAAAAATAAGTGTTTCACCAGACCCGCAGAAACACTACTCAGCGCCAGGTCACTATACTGATCCAAAATGTAGATAAATAAATATTTAAAAATATTAATGAACATTCAAAAAGTGCAGAGATCTCCAGCCACACCCATCTCCATTGCTGTTTACCATTTCCACGGAGGAACGTGTTACACGATATTCGATCTGGGATTTCGGTTTGACGTAGCATGATTTAATATGAGCCCTGAAAATCTGTGACCCTGCATGAAGTGATGTTGACAACAAACTGCTGACAAAGAGTGTTGATTCTGAATGCTTTATTGCTCCCCATTTCTGGTGAGTTTAACCCCCTAGGGGGAGAGTGTTTTTTCACGGGGTGGATTTCGTAGTGATCGGTGGAAAGTGCATGGGGAGGACTGTTTTCATGATCACCTGTTAATTATTTGAACTACACCCTGAACTTTACATCACTACCCTATATAAGGGACTTTCTCCTAAAGGACTTTTCTGTTATAGGATTTTCCTTTGTATGTGCTGTTGGCCACATGTTTCAATTGCTCAACATTAGCGCTGTCTAGTGTGATGATTTAGTCTAATTGGATTACTTTATAACACAGTTTTTACATTGGTCAGTATGTTTACTTGAACTTGACAAAATGTGACGAATTACTGAAAGGCCACAATCATGTGGAATGGAACTGTATAGGGCCTCCACGTCGATGGCGACCAAAAAGGTGTCACCACCGATGTGGAGGCCATCCAAAATTTGAAGTAAATGAGTAGTGTCTCTGATAAAAGATGGTAATACCTCAACCAGTGGTTGGAGCAACTTGTCAATGTATCTACTTGTATCTACAGACTGCCCCTGCCAGATACGATAGGTCTATCTGGGGGTCTGTGAACATTTTTATGCACTTTAGGAAGCGCGTAAAAAGTTGCCTCACGTGGGAACGGTGTTCTCACAAATTCCCAGGTATTTCTATCAATGATAAAAATAAAGAAATAAAAATAAAAAACTGCGCTTGGAAAAAATTAAATTAAATACAATGATGAGAATGAGACTAAAGTAGAAATAAAATCAATGATATGTTGATTATATGCTTGATCTACCAGTACCTTGAATTCCTGTGTATAACCATCAATGAAAGATCTAGGTATACGTTACTTTGTAAATTGTCGCACTACAGGGGTAGTTTACCTAATGCAGTGCGAATGTATGGTAACTGCTTTTATGTAGGCAAAACCAAATTACTTTTTTGGCAACAAATTTATCGACATATTGTGAGTATCAATAAAAAGGATCTGAATCTCCCCATTGGCCGACACTGCCGCATAGTGCACATTGTTCGCACTCCTAAAGTGCATTTTTTAGCCTTGGACCACATCCCTATGAGCCCTAGAGGGCGTGACTTCAATAAAACACTTTTACAGGGCGAATTGAGGTGGATATTCTACCTCAATGCCACTGCACCCCCAGGCCTCAATGAGGCTTTCAATTTTAAGCCCTTTTTGGAGGGCTTCCAATCAGGGGTGTGCGAATTGAATCTCTAACTAGAGGCAGTTCTCTCGAGTGCTGACATTGTATCTCCCCTGCATGCTCCACCACAAAAGGTTAGCTTTGCCAGTCCATTTTACATCTGTGTATGTATTGTGTTTGATGCAAATTTCTTATGCGATTTTTCATGTTCATTTTGGGTTATCTTTATATGGGATTGAGATATGTAGAGCACAGAGTACATCCTCTGTATGCTCCATCTTACTAGGTAGCTTTACCAATCCACTTCATACTTGTGTATATATCATGTTCAATGCGATTTTTCACATTCCCTATTACAACCATCTCTGTATTTTGATTAAGATATGTAGAGTGCAGCGTTGTTGTTTTGCACATTATTAATTGTTGTTTTTGCTGTTCTAGATATCTCCTCGAAAAAATGGTGATGTACTATTTTACTGACTCCCGGGCTTGAGCTGATCACTCCTCACCACTAGGTGGCGCATTTCTTCCTCCTGACGGCACCTACCTGGTTGCCAATGTCTGCGATATATTTTTCAATTTTCCTATCAATACATTGCTGTGGGATGCTTGGGTTGGCCATCCCACTTGTTTGCCCAGCGCGCGGGAGACTTCTGATCCCCGCTTTATTGGCGGTGGTTCGGGGTCTCTTTGCCCTTAGGGGCCCAGCCTTCGGGCTGCGCTCCTTCATGTTTGCGTTCCACTGTGGAGCGCAGAGGGGCGGGCTACACGCGCGCCGGTGATGGGGCGACGCGGGACGCAGCTCTGCCCCTCCTTTGCGGGCGGGCCTGCGCCACGCGCCGCAATGCCAGAGAACTCTGGGGCAGATCGTTGCAGCCATCTGGCGCAACGATCTGCCTCATCGGCCATAGCTGATTTGGTTGCTTAGTGCAACCTGCATTCAGCTGTTTGCAATAGCCTTATTGGCTATTTAAACATTCGGTCACCAGCAGTACTCACACTGCTGGTGCTTGCTGCTGGGACCTACTTACCTACACATACTCTCAGATGTGGTGAGTTTTAAGTGTAACTACTTTTGCAAACTTCTTTATACTACTAATCTGTAACTCAAATCACTACACTCACTACCATCATTTGTCTCTCTGTCTTTATACAGACAGGAAGTTACAAGCCTTACTTTGTATTTGCTGGCCGACCATATACTGAGTGGAGTAGTTACACTTATCAGTGGGAGTTCTTGCAACCATTGTGGGTCTGTCCAGCCCTTGCCTTTCCTCACCTTGGCTTACCATCTCAGCCACATATCCTTATGCCGCGTACACACGGTCGGACTTTCCGGCATACTTGGTCCGGCGGACCAGAGTGTGCCGGACAATCCGCCCGTGTGTAGGCGCCGGCGGACTTTTCCGGCGGACTTTTTCCCAAAAGCCCGCCGGACCTAGATTTGAAAAAAGTTTTAAATCTTTCCGCCGGACTCAGTTTCGGGCGGAAAGTCCGCTCGTGTGTGTGCTGGTCCGACGGAAAGCCCGCTCGTGTGTATGCTGGTCCGACGGACCAGATACGACACGAGGGCAGGGTATTGCATCTCGCGCTCGCTGCAATAGGAAAAACAAATTTTCCTATTGCGGCGAGCGCGGGGCATACCAGGCCCTTAGGTCTGGTATGAATTATAAAGGGAACCCCCTATGCCGAAAAAACGGCGTGGGGTCCCCCCTAAAATCCATACCAGACCCCGATCCGAGCACGCAGCCTGGCCGGTCAGGAAAGGGGGTGGGGACGAGCGAGCGCCCCCCCCTCCTGAACCGTACCAGGCCGCATGCCCTCAACATGGGGGGTGGGTGCTTTGGGGGAGGGGGGCGCCCTGCGGGGGCCCCCCCCCACCCCAAAGCACCTTGCCCCCATGTTGATGAGGACAAGGGCCTCTTCCCGACAACCCTGGCCATTGGTTGTCGGGGTCTGCGGGCGGGGGCTTATCGGAATCTGGGAGCCCCCTTTAATAAGGGGGCCCCCAGATCCCGGCCCCCCACTCTATGTGAATGAGTATGGGGTACATGGTACCCCTACCCATTCACCTAGGGAAAAAGTGTAAGTAATAAAACACACTACACAGGTTTTTAAAATATTTTATTAAACAGCTCCGGGGGGGGAATCTTCCTCCGGCTTCGGGGGTCTTCTTCCGGCTTCGGGGGTCCCTCCGCTTCATCTTCTCCCGGCGTCCGGTTGGTTCTTCTCCGCTCTCTTCTCCCGGTGTTCCAGTTCTTCGGCCGGCTCCTCTGCTGTCTTCAGGTAGCTCTCTTGCCAGCAGAGGTCCGGACTTCTGGGCTTCTGGGCTTCTTCTCTTCTCTTCTCTTCTCTTCTCCAGATGTTGACACGACGCTCTCTCCGGCTGGAGAGATGTTGGGGTGATGTTGACCACGCCCCCTAAAACGTCACAGTCCCAGCATGCCCAGGGACTGTGACATCAAAAGGGGGCGGGGTCTCCGCCTATATAAGTCACAACGCAGCCCTCGGAGAGCAGTCCAGCCGGAGAGAGCGTCGTGTCAACATCTGGAGAAGAGAAGAGAAGAGAAGAAGCCCAGAAGCCCAGAAGTCCGGACCTCTGCTGGCAAGAGAGCTACCTGAAGACAGCAGAGGAGCCGGCCAAAGAACTGGAACACCGGGAGAAGAGAGCGGAGAAGAACCAACCGGAGAAGATGAAGCGGAGGGACCCCCGAAGCCGGAAGAAGACCCCCGAAGCCGGAGGAAGATCCCCCCGGAGCTGTTTAATAAAATATTTTAAAAACCTGTGTAGTGTGTTTTATTACTTACACTTTTTCCCTAGGTGAATGGGTAGGGGTACCATGTACCCCATACTCATTCACATAGGGTGGGGGGCCGGGATCTGGGGGCCCCCTTATTAAAGGGGGCTCCCAGATTCCGATAAGCCCCCGCCCGCAGACCCCGACAACCAACGGCCAGGGTTGTCGGGAAGAGGCGCTTGTCCTCATCAACATGGGGACAAGGTGCTTTGGGGTGGGGGGGGCCCCCGCAGGGCGCCCCCTCCCCCAAAGCACCCACCCCCAATGTTGAGGGCATGCGGCCTGGTACGGTTCAGGAGGGGGGGGGGCGCTCGCTCGTCCCCACCCCCTTTCCTGACCGGCCAGGCTGCGTGCTCGGATCGGGGTCTGGTATGGATTTTAGGGGGGACCCCACGCCGTTTTTTCGGCGTAGGGGGTTCCCTTTATAATCCATACCAGACCTAAGGGCCTGGTATGCCCCGCGACGGGGCTCGCAAGGTGTCAATATCGCCGATAAAAGCGGCAAGATTGACTTCCTTTTCTAGTCCCGTCGCACCTGAGTCACGTTCAAAATGAACGGACTTGTCCGTGTGTGGGCAAGTCCGTTCATTCTGAAAGTCCGCTGTAACTCCGGCGAAAGTCCGTCGGAAAGACGGGCGGACTTAGCCCGCCGGAAAGTCCGGGCGTGTGTGGGCAAGTCTGTCCGTTTTAAAGTCCGGCGCACCTGGCGGACAAAGTCCGTCGGAAAGTGTGCCGGACCAAGTAGGATAGAAAGTCCGACCGTGTGTACGCGGCATTAGACAGCATCTCCAACCTATAGACCTGTGCTGATGGGGAGGAATTCAGAGCCATTATGGCTGCCAGAATGGGGCCCTGAAAACCAAATTTGCCAAGGGTTGCTTCAAGATATTTCCAATGGACCCTATCGAACGCCTTCTCTGCATCCAAGGATAGGAGCAGAGAAGGCGTTTTAGATATCTCAGCGTGATGGATTATGTTGATAATTCTGCGAGTTGCATCAGTTGTCTGCCTCCCTTTTGTGAAGCCTGATTGGTCCTTATGTATTAGAAGGGGCATTAGGTTGAGTAATCTGTGGGCTATTAGTTTGGCATAGATTTTTGTGTTCACATTGAGAAGAGATATGGGTCGGAAGTTTTGTGCAGAGGTAGGCTCTTTCCCCGGCTTCGGTAGTGTAACAATTAAGGCACTTAGCCTTTCTAGGGGGAGAGAGGAGGAGGAGGCAGCGTCATTGTACACTTTGGTCAGATATGGTGTTAGCACAGTTCCAAATTGTTTGTAATACTCTCCTGTAAGACCATCTGGGCCAGGAGATTTGTTAGAGGGAACTGATGAAATTATATTTTTGATTTCTAGATCTGTAAATGGGGTGTTCAGGGAGTCTAGTTGTTCTGTGTTCAGTTTAGGGAGGTTGATCTCATTGAGAAATGCCTCTATGTCAGGTAGAGACGGCTGTGTGACAGATGTGTCATCTTTTAAATTATAAAGTGTATTGTAGTAGTAACTAAATGCGTCTGCAATAGCTTGTGGATCTATCAGTTTCTGTTTAGTAGCTGGGTGGAATAGATGGGTAATTTTGGTTTTGGAATAGTAACCTTTGATTCTTTTGGCCATTGCCTTTCCGGCTTTGTTACCAGTAGAGTAGTGTTGAGCTCTAAAATGCTTATATGCTCTTTCAAAGGATTCTAGAAGGAGAGATTTTAATTCCTGTCTAAGGGAGTCTAATTTAGTCTTGGTTAATGGATCTGGATTAGTTTGGTTTTGGTGTTCTAGCGTTTTAATATCGGCAGTAAGTGTGTTTAGACGCTGTGATCTCCTCCTCCTCTCTCTAGCAGTAAGTTGAATAAGGATCCCCCTTATGAATGTCTTATGGGCATTCCAAAGAACGGTATCATTGCTAACAGATCCTGCATTAGTATTAAAGTATTCTGTTAAACGCTCTCTAATATAAGAAGAATGGATCGGTGAGTGGAGAATTGCAGCATTCACTCTCCATATCCGTGTACGGGAAATCTTCGGCGAGTCTTCTTTGGTCATTGTAACCTGAGCGTGGTCAGACCACGTAATGGTCAATATCTCCGTGGAGGAGATTTTGGGCAAAGTCCATTTATCCACTAGGAAGTAGTCAATCCGAGTGTAAGAGTTGTGTCTAGGGGAGAAATAGGAGTAGTCCCTTTCGGTGGTGTGATGGCATCTCCACACATCAAAAAGGTCATGAGATCGAATGAACGGTCCCATAGAGGATGTAACTCTGGTTGAGTTGGAAGAAGAGTCGATGGAGTTGTCAGGTACTATGTTAAAGTCCCCACACATGACAAGGTGTCCTTGTTTAAAGCAATTGATTTTTTTCATCATTTTGGACAGAAAGTGAATCTGTTTCTTGTTGGGGGCATATACTGATACGATGGTGTAATTATCGTAGTTTAATGTACAATTCAATGCCAGATATCTACGATCAACATCCTGAAAGCTGTCATGTAGGGTGAATGAGCATGTAGATTTAATGGCTATCATGACTCAGTTTTTTTTGTTAGGACCCGAGGCTTTAAAGATGTTTGAAAAATTCTTATTGGAGCACTAAGGTTCGGCGTTGGTTTTAAAGTGCGTTTCTTGGACGCACAGGACGCGCAGTGAAAATCCTGTGCAGTTCGCCACAGAGATGTCCTGTGGCAGGGTGATTGAATCCTTTTACGTTCAGTGACAGAAATTTGGGCATTTTGATAGTGGTGCGTATAGGTAGTGGAGTAAGGTACCATTTACAGTTACTCAGATTGGTAAATTGCTCGAGGAGGGTGGTTGTTGTTAGAAGTCCTGGATCCGAGGGACTTGAGCTCTCGTGGATAAGGAAGGAAGGGAGAAAAACAGCAAGGTAGTTAGTGATAAACAAGAGGGTAAGGGAAAACAGGTGTCAGCAGTGTGTTAGGGACTGCTGAATGTGGCTGAGGGTAAAGTTTGTAAACTAACTGCAACAAGCAGGCACTGAATCTGAGTGCTTATCTGAGATTGGATTCACAGCATCACTGATTTGGAAGTCATTTGTTGTAGTGGTGAGAATGACCGGAGTTGAAGGATTGCGCGTTTGGTTTGTGGGTCACTGGGGTTGGAGGGTCACCGTCAGGAATGATACCCCATGTTTTGAGCAATTGTATGCCCTCTTCAATAGTATGGATATTGTGGCGTCTTCCATTTCTGGTAACCATCAGCTTGGTTGGGAAACCTCATTGGTATGGGATCTTATGATTATTGAGGGGTGATTGTTTGCAGTTGACGTCTCTGTTGCCGAGTGTATTGAGAGATGTCAGCAAAAAGTTGCAGCTTTGCATATGGATGTGGGAGCTGTCCCAGGTGTCTGGATTGTGTAAGTAGCATGTCCTTGGTGTGGTAGAAATGGATGCGCATCAGAGTATCCCAAGGTACTTCTGCGGGTAGGTGAGGAGGTTTTGGGAGACAAAGGATGCGATCGATGATCATCTCGATCGGTGGGAGATCTGGGAGAAGTGTTGAGATCAACTTCCGAGCGTAGGAGTTGAGATCTGCTGGTAGGATAGTTTCAGGGATTCGTCTTATCTTGATATTTTGGCGCCGTGAGCGATCTTCAAGATCCGTCATTTTGGCACGCACCCAGCGGTGTTCTTCTCTGGTGTGGTCATGTGCGTCTACCAGGTCATTAACTGTTTCTGCCATGACGCTCATCTGCTTTTCAATAATCCCCACTTTCTGCCCTGTGTGCAGCATTTCTGTTTTAAATGCTGTAAACATTGAAGAAATGTCAGACTGGAGGGAGCTGTGAAGTGACATCAGCATTTCTTTCAGCATAGTGTCTATGACAGGCTGATTTGTAGTAGGGAAGGCTGCTATTGGGGAAGCTGCAGGAGGCTGTGTGAGGAGATTTTCTAATGCAGGCCTTACCTCCTGTGACTGATCCGCTGTATCCAATCGCATCCTTGCTTTTGCAGGGCTGTTGGAGGTGGATGAGGGGCCTGAGGATAGCTGGGAGCCTGAGGAGTTGTGCTGGGCTGAAATGGAGGATTCTTCATCATCAGGCAGGTCAGTGTAGGAATCCTCTGTGTGCTGTGCAGTGCCGCGGCGGCCATCTTGGATTTTATCTCCCTGAGGGAAGATGAGGAAATCTGTGATTTTTGTGGGAATCCTGTATTCTTTCCTCTTTCTAGAGGTACCGGTCTGGTTCCCCAGGTTGTGGGGGTCTGAGGATTGCATTTTGTGGGGTCTGAGGCAGTGATTTGAGGTCTGGTTCTCCGTTCAGTGCAGGAGCTGTGAGATTAGGCTTCCATTCAGCTCGGCAGCTAGCCACACCCCCTCCTAAACCCCTCTTTTTAATGCATACTGTTAGACAGGATAAATTGGTTGGTTGCAGGCTGGTTAGTAAGTTGAGCTGGGAATTTTCTTTAGTTTTGTTTGACATGCGTCGCCTTTCCATGTGCTCCTTGCTGAAAAGGCCAGTTATAGTTGGGGGCAGTAGCCATTTGTTTGCACTGTTGGAATACTGGTGAGGCGATGCACTGGAGACCTTTGCCATTGTGCTATATGCTGGGTGTTCAGTGTGCCCCTGTGCCTTTTAAGGAAGGCGGGCTCCCTCCAGGCTCACCTGTCCTCTACCTATCCATTATTATTCATGTGTTTCTACTATGGAAGCTCTCAAATTTTAAAATTAGGACTGCAGATAATACTGGGGTGCCGTAAAGTGGCTCTGTAGCTTATGCATGTATTTGCAAATGTGTGCAAACTAAACCCCTGTGATTTTTTTTTTTTTTTCATCGTGACTCCGACATTATGGCAGACAAATCGGACAATTTTAGAGCTATTTTGGAACCATTCACATTTATACAGCAATCAGTGCGATTAAAAATGCATTGATTACTGTGTAAATGTGACTGGCAGTGAAGGGGTTAACCAGGAGGGGGCACTGCAGGGGTTAAGTGTGTCCTAGGGATGTGTTCTAACTGTGGGGGGAGGGGCTATGTGTGACATGACACTGATCACCGCTCCTGATTACAGGGATCGGTGATCAGTGTCCTGTCACTAGGCAGAACGGTGAAATGCTTGTTTACATCAGCATTTCCCTGTTCTTCCTCTCTGTGAGACGATCGCGGGTATACCCGCAGACATCGAGTCTGCGGGACCCACGATCACCCTCACGGAGCTCGCGGCAGGGTCGCACACGCGCGACCACACGGCTGCAAATTTAAAGGGACGTACCTGTAAGTGGCAAGTGGTTAACAATACAAATTGTCGTCTTCTTTAGTCATATGTATCCAACATGGTTACATTGATTTAAAAAGGTTTTGCGTAAGGATAAAATACTTGATAATCTGTACCAATCTACCCCTAATGGGTTCAAACTGTAGGCATGGACAGGCCACCAAATTTACTAGATAGTTTGGTTCAAAAAATGAAAAGGGAAAACAAAATTTGCAAATCCGATTGAAAAGATAGGTCCAAGATGCTAGACTATATCAAAGATATGCACATATATGGCTTACCGGTAATTCAAACTTAAGGATAAGTTACAAGTTATACTCTTTTAAGTAGTTGAATGCTTTGGGATGGGATAGCCAGGTATTCCTTTTTTTTTTTTAATGTGATGGTGCAGTAGTTTTTATAGGCAAGCATAGGTTCGTACTGAGCTTGAATATTTAGTATTGCTATAGCTGCAGATAAATTGGGTGCGTCCCTGGATTTCCAGAGACTGGTTATAGTGAGCCTAACTATTGTTCTAAATGTTGTAGGGTATATGGCCAAATGTTTAGGTCTAAACCTCTGTTTTTAACAATTATTGTTAGACAGGATAATTTGGGTGGTTGCAGGCTGGTCAGTAAGTTGAGTTGGGAATTTTCTTTGGTGATGTTGGACAGTATAATTGTGGAACTGTTGGTCCCCCATCATGACATCTTGGCCCATAATAATTTTTTTGCTAGAATTTGCAATGCTCCTAATGGAATATGTGGGTGTTAACAATGCCGTGTTTGCAAATATGTAGAGAAAATATCCCTTCTTTGGGATTGTAGTTAGTCAAAGTTGTTCTTATTGGAATAGCCATCAATTGCACCACATCCTTTATGATGTATTTTATCTGATGCCCGTGTGAGAATATTTACATTGGGAGAACTACAATTAGAGCTACAAATCAGAACTGAAAAACATCTTATGATATTTTATGATCACCTAAAACAACTCCATGGTTCCTCTGAGGAAAGATACAAATTTTGTGACATTTTTCATTTAGAACTTCCAAGGCATGCAGACAAAGACAAAATCCTAATGCAAAAAGAGGCTTGGAGTATTTACGACTTGAACTTCCTCACTCCATATGGCCTGAATATGCCTTCTTATAATATTTGAGTACACCCAGACACAGGCAGGGGTGGTAGGGAGGGGGTTAGACACAGGCAGGGTGGTAGGGAGGGGGTTAGACACAGGCATGGGTTGTAGGGAGGGGGTTAGACACAGACAGGGGTGGTAGGGGGGTTGGACACAGGCAGGGGTGGTGGAGATTGGATTAGTGGCGCTGACACTTATTTTCTCTCAGTGTCAGCCGTGCCTATAGCGATCCCTCTTTGATCCAGGGGGAGATTCTTTTGTCCTGAAGATTTAGGAACTGAAACTGAAAGGAAATCTCCCCAATGTGAGAGGAATTCCCCTCTTATACATTTGTCACTGGAACAGCAGTTCCAATTGTTTCCATTGGAAGACTAAAGGTGGCCATAGATGGATCAAAATTTCATCAAGCACCGGACAAATTTTGACGCATGTGTGGCCACTGCAGTTGAACAGAAGTCGATCTACCGATTGACTCCTGTTCGACTGTACGGTCAGATAAAAGACACTCGAACAGCAGCCGTGTTGATCTGTGTATTGTGATATTATCTGAGTATGAATCCATAGGCTAATATAGGCATCAGGGGCAAAAAAGATGGGTTTTAACATTTTTCAGCCTTCTTCCAGCAATACTGGGTCTGTATAACTTTAAGAGGTCTGTTCCACTCTGCTCACCACCATGTTATGGTACACTATATTGCTCAAATCAAAGAGACCTCACCATAGTGTAATATTTTCATGGAGCCAGAATTAAAATCTCATATGATTATGACACCGGGGTCACATCACATCAAACCTTCCTAGTTCCGGAAAGACACAATGACGTCACCTGGCTCCAGCCTTGTAAGTTACATCACTTGACCTGTGGCAGTCAATACTTTTTTGTGGCAGTCCATACCAGACACTCATCTAGGATATGTTTTTGGTATAGTTTAGGGGAATCCCTGGCTTTTTTTTTTTTTTTTTTTTTTACAAACTGGAAATGTCCTTTAGCTGCTAGAAATTTTAATGGTATTTTTTTCTTTCTAAATGTCACTTTTGCCTGTGTACATCCTACAGATGTGGCACTTCACAGGTCGGTTTAAGGCATCCCCCAAACATGATATTTAAAGGAATTGTGTATTTTTAATGTTGCCATTTACCCCTTATTAAAAGAGCTGCTTCCCTCCTGAATGTGTTTTTTGTTTTTTTTCTTGCATTGGCACGTGTCACCCCTGGCAGTGCCCAACTTCACATACCCTTTGTTTGACAACCCCTTGCCTATTCGCTTTAAAAATGGACAAACTTGATTTTCAAGATTCACCTCCCTTTGACTTCAGTGAGGTTTGCATTAAAGTTTAAAGTTTACAGTTTGCAGATTTTTAGACTTGTTTGACAAACCTGCCCTCAAATTGAACAAAAGCAGATTCGCTCATCACTTATTTTAAGATGCTTGAAACTGTATGTCATCCTATTAGCATGGTTAATACAGCACACTGTGTAATGTAATCAGTCATAAGAGGCTATGAATTGTTCACTGCACTGATTTTGTCTCATCTATTTTTAGGTAATGTTAAAAAAAAAACACTTTAGAGAACAACATGTCCCATTGGATAATTCCGACCTGATTTAAGATCAGGAGGGTAAAAAAAGCCTGACATTTGTATACCGTATTTACTGTATGTTATTAAAGCAGCAACAATACTTTCTATATAATTGAATACATACATTCATATTGGCAATTACATTTCTTATCGTACATCATGGGACACAGAGCCAGATTAGTTACTATGTGGGTTATAGGCCACTTTCAGGTGATGGACACTAGCACGCCCTAAATTAAAAATTGGAATCCTTATATAACCCCTCCCACTGGTGGGAGTACCTCAGTTCTTTCGCTAGTGTCTAAGGTGTTGGTCACGAGTAAAGATGGATGTGCTGTGCTGAGCTCCACTGGAGCAATCCTTGCTGGGACTAGTCATGCAACCGGATCCATTCAAAGTGTCTTTTTGGCCGAATTGAATGGTACCCGAGCCTCGTACCCGAAGAAACAAGGTCTTGCCTGTAACGCTTCTCTTTTTAGCGGTGGTGCTATTACAGGTCCAGGATTGTGGGTTTCCTCAGGTTCCCAGCGCCTGAAGGTTTAACGGAACCCACCGTGAAGGGTGAAGACCGGGTCTGTTGGTTTACCACAGAAAACCCTGCGGCGGGAAAGGTAAGTAGAGTTGTTTCTAAGAAATTTTCTAAATTTTCTTATAAATGTCTCCTTTAATTAGTAAATGTTGTCATGCCTATGTGTCACCACTGGGGGCTGCATAGAGCACTTACGTCTCATGCTTCTCAGAGAGCCCACGATGTGTCCAGGAAACAGCAGTTTTCTCTTCCCCTGCCAGCAGCAGACCCCTGGTAAGTCTGGGGGGGTTTTGCCTCCCCACCAGACGCCCCCCTGTGTTGTTTTTTTCTTCAGGGAAGGAGCGCTTCAAAAAAAAAAAAAAAAGAACGATGGGGGGCAGGGCTTAGCACGGCGTTGGCGTCCTCCAACACACAGCGCAGGGAATGTGTGTTTTTAAAGGCACCATTGTTGCTGGCAAGCTGCGGAGGGACACAGGAGCGAAGGTATATATGAGGTTTGGTGACACAAGCATTCCTTTGACACATTTACTACTGCATCAGGCTCAGCATTAATAGCAGCAGCAGAGCTGGACTATTGCTCAAGCAATGCATGCATTCCTTATGGTAGTACCTCTGCTTGTGCATCGGGCTATGGTCAGAAGGGAGGTTAAAATCACCTCAAAAAAGGGCTCTAGAAAGACTATAGTCACCAGGGAGCCTAGTCCCATCTCAGAAAAGATGGCATCCTCCCCTGATAGTAATATGGTTGGTCAGAATGAGCCATCAGGAGGCGCAAGTGTGGCAGCTGCTTTTAGCATTGCAGCCCCTGTATATATGACTAAGGAGGTTTTTTCTCCAACTATTCTAAGTTTGGAGCAAAAGATTGATGCTTTAATCGCATCCCAGAGTGGGACTTAGCATAAAAGGTCCCCGTCCATTGCTCAGGACCCTCATGCTGAGGAACAAGGGGTGAGAGATGACGAATTTATCTCAAGGGACCAGGAAAAGGTTGATGTCCGAAGAACCTGATACGAAAGTTTCAGGCTCGCAGGAAAGGTTGTTGGTGTTCTCTCACTGAATTGGTCCGCTCCACATTTTTACTGCCAATAAGCGCAGTCAATCGATGAGCCCACCTTTGGTTTGGGTTCACTAAAGCCTCCTCAATCTGTTCATGCTTTTCCTATCCATTCATGGCTAAAAAAGCTAATGTATTCTGAGTGGGAGCACCCAGATAAACAGGTTGTTTCCTCCAAAAAAGTTTTCAATAATTTATCCTATGGAGGAAGAGTTCTATAAGAAATAGGGATTTCCAGCAGTTGACACTGCTATTGCCTCTGTACCTGACTTGTCCAGTAGACAATGCTCATATGCTGAAGGATCTAACAGGTAAGAAGTTGGAATTCCTTTTTAAAAGCTATAGTTCGCTCGCAGGTTCAGCCTGCGCTGGCAGCGATCGGAGTATCTCAGTCCTTAAAGCACCAGTTTATGGAGGTACTTAAGATTATTCCTGATCAGCAGGCCCAAGATTTGGCCGGGATATCAGATATCAGATATCAGCGTTGTGTTTTACAGTAGACGCTATGAAAGATTCTATTCTCCAGGCCTTACGGCTCATGCTAGGGCTGGTACATGTGCGTAGAATCCTATGGTTAAAAAATTGGTCAGCCAAAGCGCCATGCAAAAGCTCTTGGCCAGTTTCCCATTTCATGGTGAATGGTTATTTGGAGACAATCTGGATAGGTATGTCCAAGGAATTTCTAATGAGAAAAGTTCCCTTTTACCAGTTAAAAAGATGTTTAAAGCATTTTTTCTTTTAAAAGGTGCATTAACCTCCAGGCAGTCACGACGGCCTCCACCGTCAGGTTCATGAAGTAAACCTCAGGGTCAGTCCCAGGGCCAAAAGAGGACCTGGGGGAGGAAACCCACAAAACAAAATACTAAAGCCTCTTTATGAAGGGGCACCCCCACTCGCTCAAGAGTGGGGGGAAGGCTTTTACAGTTTTTAAGGGTCTGGCAGGAACAATGTCAAGACAGACGGATGGCTTTCTCAATTTCTCTAGGTTACAAACTAGAGTTCCGAGGGTTCCCGTCTCCTCGTTTTCTCAGACCAAACGTTCCCAGAGATCCAGTGAAAAAAGGTCTCTCTTTCTAGCTTTGGATCATCTCTTGTCTCAAAGAGTGATATCGGTGGTCCCCTTGGAAGAGCAAGGATTAGGGTTTTTATTCAAACCTTTTCACGGTTCCAAAACCAAATGGGGATGTCAGGCCCATTTTACAAAGTGTAAATCTGATCAGTAGTCTCCATCCTACAAGGGGGAGAACTTCTGGCGTCAATTGACATCAAGGATGCTTTTCTCCATGTGCTAATTTTCCCCGCTCACCAGAAATTTCTATGCTTCGAGGTAGAAAATCTTCATTCCAGTTTGTAGCTCTGCCTTTGGTCTAACTACTGCACCTTGAGTGTTTACAAAGGTCCTGGCTCCTCCTTTAGCCAGGTTAGGGGCTCAAGATATAACGATACTAGCCTACTTAGACGATCTACTCTTGATAGATCAATCGGTAGCCTGCTTAAAACCAAAGTTTGGTCACCACAGTCAGCTACCTGGAATACCTAGGTTGGATTCTCAACCTAGAATAATCCTCCTTAAAACCATCAAGGAGATTGCAGTACTTGGGGCTGATCATGGATACGGCTCAGAAGAGGGTGTTTTTGCCCCAGGAAAGGATCAGTTCCATAAGGGAACTGATTCAGTTGATCAAAACAAAGAAGAATCCTTCTATTCGACTTTGCATGAAATTGTTGGGAAAGATGGTGGCTTCTTTCAAGGCCGTTCCTTATGCACAGTTTCATTCAAGACTGCTGCAAAACAGTATCCTGTCAACTTGGAACAAGAAGGTCCAAGCTCTGGAATTTCCAATGCGTGTATCCCCCAAGGTGCGTCAGAGCCTCAATTGGTGGTTAATATCCAAAAATCTTCAAAAAGGAAAATCCTTTCTACCAGTTACCTGGAATGTGGTAACAACAGATGCCAGCCTTCTGGGCTGGGGAGCAGTCCTGGAAGAAGTGTCTGTTCAAGGGAAATGGTCCAAATCAGAGATGACCTTGCCCATCAATATTCTAGAGATTCGGGCAGTACGCCTGGCCCTGGAGGCCTGGATGCTCAGTCTACAGAATTGTCCTTTCAGGATCCAATCCGACTGCCACAGCTGTGGCCCATATCAATCACCAAGGGGGCACGAGAAGTCGTGCAGCCCAGAGAGAGATGAATCATATTCTATCAGCAATTTTGATTCCAGGAAGAGAGAATTGGCAGGCAGTCTACTTGAGTCGCCAACAACTGTTCCCGGGAGAATGGTCCCTTCACCTCGACTTCTTTCTGTCAATATGCCAAAAATGGGGAGTTCCGGATGTGGATCTGTTTGCGTCCAGGTTCAACAACAAGATTGACAACTTTGTGTCAAGGACAAGGGATCCGATGGCATACGGAACAGATACCTTGTTTTTTTCCGTGGGATCAGTTTTTCACTGATCTATGCGTTCCCTCCTGTTCTTCTGCTTCCATGCCTTCTCGCAGGATCAAGCAAGAAGGGAAGGAGGTGATTCTTGTGGCCCAGGAGATCTTGGTTCGCCGATATCGTAAAAATGGCGTGAGGGGACCCTTGGACCCTACCGCTATGGTCAGACCTTCTCTCACAAGGTCCGATATTCCATCCTACCTTACAAACGCTAAATTTAGCGGTTTGGCTATTGAGAACCACATTCTAAAAGATTGTGGGCTGTTAGCTTCAGTAGTTTCTACTTGGTTAATGCTAGGAAGCTGGCCTCCAGAGTCATATACTATAGAGTCTGGAAGGCATATGTCTCCTGGTGTAAATCCAGGGGTTGGCACCCCAAGAAATATGTGATAGGTAGGATCCTTGAATTCCTACAGATAGGATTAGAAATGAAGCTGGCCTCAAGTACTATCAAGGCCAGATGTCGGCTTTATCTGTGTTTTTTCAACAACCACTTCCTTCACACTCTCTGGTTCATAACTTTATTCAGGGGGTAACGCGGATTAATCCTCCAGTCAGGTCACCCCTGAACCCTTGGGACTTAGATTTAGTCGGCTTTACAGAAGCAGCCTTTTGAGCCAATACGAGATATTACCTTGGTCCCTTTGACGAGAAAAAAAAAAATGTCTTGGTTGCCATATCTTCTGAAGGAAGAGTATCAGAGTTGGCTGCTCTTTCTTGTAAAGAGCCATATTGCTTTATTCATAAGGATGAGGTTCAGTGGCGGCTGGTGAAGTTTTAGAATGGGGGGCACCAGACCCCGCCCTTCCTTTTTGACCCCTGTATTCTAGTGTATTCTAGAAAGTTTAACAATCAGCAGATAAAGATACTCCAAACACCTGGTGTTAGCGCTTCAATCATCCCGGCACCATGGTTGTTATGGTGTCAGGATGATTGAAGCGCATTATTTCTATTATTACATTGTAATATAAAATTAAATCATTCAACTCACCATAATGCAGAATCAGTGGGAGCCCCGAGTGTGTCACTAGCCACGTCGCCTACAACCAGATGCCATCAGGTGTCCCCAGCAGTCCGTCCTTACATGCAGCTTGTGTCACATCAAATGCAGCCTCTGTCACATAAAATGCAGCCTCTGTCCCCCCAAATGCAGCCTCTGTCCCCCCCCAAATGCAGCCTCTGCCCATCCCAAATGCAGCCTCTGTCTCCCCCCCAAATGCAGCCTCTGTCCCCCCCCCAAATGCAGCATGCCTGTGTCCCATTAAATGCAGCCTCTGTTCTCCCAAATGCAGCCTCTGTTCTCCCAAATGCAGCCTCTGTCCCCCCCAAATGCAGCATGCCTGCGTCCCATTAAATGCAGCCTCTGTTCCCCCAAATGCAGTCTCTGTCCCCCCCCAAATGCAGCATGCCTGTGTCCCCCCAAATGAAGCCTCTGCCCCCACCCAATGCAGCCTTTGCCCCCCCCAAATGCAGCCTCTGTCCCCTCCAAATGCAGCCTCTGTCCCCCCCAAATGCAGCATGCCTGTGTCCCAATAAATGCAGCCTCTGTTCCCCCAAATGCAGCCACTGTCCCCCCAAAATGCAGCCTCTGTCCCCCCCCAATGCAGCCTCTGTTCCCCTCAAATACAGCCTCTGTCCCCCCAAAATGCAACCTCTGCCCTCCCCCAAAATGCAGTCTCTGTCCCCCCCCAAGATGCAGCCTCTGTCCCCCCCAAATACAGCCTCTGTCCCCCCCAAATACAGCCTCTGTCCCCCCCAAAATGCAGCCTCTGCCCCTCAAAATGCAGCCTCTGTCCCCCCCCAAATACAGCCTCTGTCCCCCCCAAATACAGCCTCTGTCCCCCCCCCCCAAATACAGCCTCTATCCGCCCCCAAAATGCAGCCTCTGTCCCCCCCCAAATGCAGCCTCTGCCCCCCCAAATGCAGCCTCTATCCCCCCCAAAATGCTGCCTATCCCCCCCAATACAGCCTCTGTCCCCCCATATGTAGCCTCTGTCCCCCCCATTCTCCACACAGCGCCAGCGGTACTTACCTTGGGTCTCCTGCGGTGTCCTCCTCCTCACACTGGCACCAGCATTCTTCCTGTTTCCTCTCTCGGGCGCAATGAGAAAGAGAATCAGGAAGTGACATCTGACTCAAGGCTGATGTCAATCAAATCTGTAGTGCCGCGTAGCTTCCGCCCGGCGCCTGTAGTATGTATTACTATGGCTGGGCAGAAGCTACTCGGCGCTTCAGAAAACGCCACAAGGCGGGCTAAACGCCCGCAAATGCAGCGCCACGTCTGCAATCTCGTGATTGCATAGACGTGGCGCTTCCTATAAGTGCACTGTGTCCGGCGTCGCACTGTGTCTAGCGTCCGAACACAGTGCCCTTTAGGACCTTTTTTTTCCTTCTTTTTTTTTTTAAAGGGCCAGTAATAAAAAAATTTTTATTTATTTATTTTTGATTTTTTTTTTTTGCTGCCTGTGGACGGGCCGCCACTGATGAGGTTGTATTGCGGCCTCATCCTGAATTCCTACCAAAGGTAGTATCGGTTTTTCATTTAAACCAGGATATTGTTCTGCCTTATTTTTTTCCAGAAGCTGGTTCTGTGGAAGAAAGATCACTACATTCTCTTGATGTGGTGAGAGCGGTCAAAGTCTATTGAAAGTGACCGCTCAGATTTATAAAACAGATGTTTTGTTTGGGTTGCCAGACAGTCCTAAAAGAGGACAGGCAGCGTCGAAATCTACTATCTTTAAATGGATTCGTCAAGTGATTGTTCATATTAAAGCGCACTTCTCCAGGGCTGTTAGTGCTTCTTGGGCAGTGCATCAAAAAGCCTCCATGGCTCAGATCTGCCAGGCTAGGCGAGGATATCGCCTTTGGGCGCAATGTACTGCAGGCTGCAGTATGAGTCCTCTAGTCTCTTGATGCCCTACTTTTGTTGTGTCTCCCTCCCTTCAGTTGGCATTGCTATGGGACATCCCACATAGTAACTACTATGGCTCTGTGTCCCGTGATGCACGATAAGAAAATAGTATTTTTATAACAGCTTACCTGTAAAATCCTTTTCTTTGAATTACATCAAGGGACACAGAGGTCCCTCCCTTCTTTGGTATTAATTTAGGATGTGCCAGTGTCCATCACCTGAAGGTGGCCTATAACCCACATAGTAACTACTATGGCTCTGTGTCCCGTGATTTACTTCAAAGAAAAGGATTTTACAGGTAAGCTGTTATAAAAATCCTATTTTTCATTCCTCTGCCTGGATATACAGCAGAAGCCATTATTATTTGCAAATGTCAGACTCAATGCCATGCCAATGACATTAAATTTATTTTTACTGTTAATTAGTGAATAAACCAGATTATTTACCATCATTACACATTCATTAGTGGTGTGGTGTGTGTGTGTGCGTGTGTGTTTCTAGTCACATTTCATTTTAAGCTACTTGTCAATTCAATAATTCTCAATTTGACTGCAGATTAATTTAAAAACCCCTTGGCAAAGGCATACTATACTGAACTGTAGGAAAGACACATCTTAGGGATAATGAAAAACAAACTAATAAAAGAACCTACTAGTTGCAAAAAATTTTTAAAGCATCGATGGCAATTCATAAAGCTAGAAAGCATGCAATGTAATGATAAAAAATGTCTGCCAACATGAACATATAAATTACAGAAAAGTAAACATAAACAAGGTTTTTTTTTTTTTAACTTGTTAACAAACAATACAGTTATTTACATCAAGGTGATCCCTTTCAACTATACAGACTATGCATTCTTTTAACAGAGGTGTAGCTTGAAGTTTGTGGGCCCAGATGCAAAAGTTGACCTGGGGCCCCCACTACCACCTGCCATTTCCACCGCACACCAATATACTCCCACCGTGCGCCAAGATACTCCAAGAGCCTAAATAGTTATTTCAGATCTTCATGTACATAATTTACATAATGCAAGGGTAATTTTTGCCTGACAGCACAGCTCTCCATCCTGGATCAGAGACACAGTGTTTACCACCGCTGGTCGGCTATAACTTCCACCTGCAGCTGTCTTCACTCCCAGGAGGCATCCCACTGGATGTTATGGATTCATTAATATGCCTGTTCTCACTTTCATCTTGTAAGTGTAACTCTTGTATAAGTGTAACTCTTCCTTGTCATTAAAGTTTTTTATTATTGCACTTAGAAGCGCCTTCTTCTTTGCAATGTCATCCTCCCACCTTCCATGCGGAGCTGTCCTGCTGCCGATGTCAGCCTCCTGCCTCCCACCATCCATGCAGAGCTGTCTTGCCGCCCGCTGCACGTGGGGAGCTGTCCTGCTGCCGATGTCGGTCTCCTGCCATCCAGGCGGAGCTGACCTGCCACCAATGTCACCTCTAGACTGATGTGTTTTGTGCCTTCTGCCCTGTGTAGGTAGGATATTAGAGAGAGCTATGTCACTGTGTCAGGGACCTGCCAGGACAGAACGGGAGTACTGGACAGTGGCGCCTGTGTGTGCGCCAGCGTGCCCCTCAGGTGCGCATGTGTGAGTGGCGGGTGCGCGCTAAGAGCTGCTTGGTGCCAATAGGCTTTCAAAAAGAACAGCAGCTGCACTTGTGCAGTGCTGTTTGATCTGCTGCTCTGTGCCTAGTAACCTGTATCCTGCCAGCTGATCATCTGTACCGACCCGGCTCTGTTGACCTACCCGTTATCTCCAATCCTGACCTTGGCTTGCCTGACCTGGCTTATACCTCCTGCTTATTTACCAGTTGCCAACCTCTGCCTGTTTATCTGACCCTGCTTCAGCCTACCGCATTAATCTACCTGATTACCTATTCTGACACGGCCTGTCTGACCCTGCTAATGCCTGCTGCCTTGCTCTGTGTATTTCCTGTGTTGACCCGGCTTGTCTCACCCAGCTCCAGCTTGCTGCTGATCCTGCATCTACCAGCTCATCAGGTTGCTGACCTGCTCCTGCCTCTGCTGTCATCTGCAGTTCCAGCCATCCCTGGAGGGTCATCATCCTACTACTGTGCCAGCTGCTACAACTTCCACAGGCACTTCTACCTCTGCGCTCACGAGACCACTGTCCCCACTTCAATCGCTCTTGAACCAGGGCTGTAAGAGAGGTCTCCTCCTACAAGTCAGGCTCTACTACGAGGTACGTAACACACTGCTGGACTGAAGTATGTGGGGGAAGCCAAGGATGATGTGAAGGGGGGCCGAGGACAGGAATCTGGAGGAGGGAGGTGATATAAAGGAGGGGGGAGCTGAGGACAGGAATTTAAAGGGGGTGGGGTGGAATCAGGACAGGAATGTGAAGGGGGGCTAAGGACAGGAATGTAAAGGAGGAGGGGGCTGATATAAAGGGGGCAGTGATGTAAAGGGGGGTTGAAGACACTGCTGTAAAGGGGGAGGACTGTGATGTAAAGGGGTGATCTTGATGCAAAGGGGACAGAACTGTGATGTGAAGGGGGGCTGTGATGCAGAGGGGGGTTGTGATGTGTAGGGGGGGCTGAGAACACTGTTGTAATAAGATTGTGGTGTTAAGGATCTGAGGCTAGGTTTATAGCATTGCTACCTGTGTTTTGCGTGTAGGCAGCTCATTCACTCATTTAAATGGGCTGTCTTACATGCAGAAACGCAGAAAAAGAAGTGCCTGACCTTTTTTTTTTTTTTATTGCACTGCACCACGCTGGTTTGGCACTCACAAAAACGTGCGGTGTTTGCTGATGCTTCAAGGTGCCATTAAGAATCAAAAATGCGATTCTGACCTCTGCTGGAAGAAAATTTCAGTGATTGGACCTCTGAGAATTTTAATTCAATACCCCTTCTCTATATTCTACGATCATCTTCACTCCATCCTCTGTATTCTACCATTATCTTCATCCTCTATATCAGGGATATGCAAATAACGGACCTCCAGCTGTTGCAAAACTACAAGTTCCATCATGCCTCTGCCTCTGGGTGTCATGCTTGTGGCTGTCAGAGTCTTGCTATGTCTTATGGGACTTGTAGTTCTGCAACAGCTGGAGGTCTGCTAATTGTATATCCCTGCTCTATATTCTACGGTCATCTTCATTCCATCCACTGTAATCTACCATCATCTTCACTCCATACTCTGTATTCTACCATCATCTTCACTCCACCCTCTCTAGCTCAAAGCGTTTAATTAACTCCACCAATGGTGAGTAGAATTTTCAGTTTAAATCTAACCTTAACCCCCCCCCCCCTAACGCCTATGATGGCTAATCTGTGTAGAAAAGATGTATACACCTATTTTCAGGCTCCTCCAGTTCGGTCATGTTATCCCCTGTGTGAGCCAGTGGTGTATGCAAAGGAGAGGAGGGAGCACCAACAACAGATAGGACATAGGAACCTATGGGTGATGTCACCATTCCAGGCTTTACTGGCCATCGTCAAGCGCTCGCTCCTCTCCCCTGCAGCCACTGCTTACTAACACAGGGAATCATGTGACCAGACCGGAGTGAGCTGAGAATAGGTAAGCCCATGGGTTATGGGGCACAAATGACTTGCCTTGCCCCGTGTGATGACAACCCACGCTATGCCACTGGTTGCAGTAGTTATTCTGCTCCCAATTACTTTGTTTAGATTACTGATTAATTTCCCAGGAAGGGAATCCAATCTGTTCACAAATGCCCTGTCCTGGGTGGAGACACTGGCAACTTTATTATCAGACCCATTCTTCCACTTTGGGAAGATTCTGAATCTTTTATTTTTTTTCTTATTTACCTACAGGTTTAGCGCAATATCCTGTTTGAGAAGGTTCCAATGCCACAACACAGCTCCTGCCAGTGATAAACTCCGTTCCAGGCTGGTTGGACAACAGATGGAGGATCTCCCCATAACTATAAATCCAGAGGCGTAACTAGAACCTTCAGGGCCCCGGTGCAAGAAATCATGAAGAGGGGGCCCCGACCCCCGGGGCTACCCAGCCCCATGCTTCAGGGGGCCCATGTGCCAGGAAGAGTGGCGGGTGTGGCATATAGAGGAACCAATCCCCCACCACCACCTCTGCCTCTTACTGATCCTATCCCTCCACCACCACCATCGATCTCATCCCTATCCCATGGGGGAGATAGGGATAAGATCTGTGGTGGTGGGGGGGTCAGTAAGAGGCAGAGGTTGGGATCAGTTGCACTTACAATTTTTCACTTACTTGGTCAGTCGATTCCTTCCCCTTCATCATTACTCCCGTGCCTCTAGGGATGCTCCTGTATCATGTGGTCTCCTTCAGAGGGGAGAGCTCCTCCTCCTTCACTCCATTGGTGTCAGCTGGCCAGCTGAGCTTCTCTTCCAGCGTCCGCCTCCCTACATGGCTTCCCTTTCTAGAGATAGCAGCCTTTTCTCAGCGGCCAGCGGGCGAACAACCCCCCACTGCGTAACAAAGGGACAGCCAGAACAGTGGAGAAAGTGCAGGCGGGCCCCCTGACAGCAGAGAACGTGTGGGCGTGCCCCTGACAGCAGAAAACAGGCGGGCGGGTCCCCACACAGCGGCGGAACTCCAGGGCCCAGTTGCAAGTGCAACTGCTGCGACCCTAGTAGTTCCACCACTGTAGAGATCTTGTCTTCAGGTCTCTGATACAGACAGATGTCCCAAAATCCTGAGGGGCATCTGCAACTGAACTTTGCTGCAAAATTCATCTGGAGGTATCTCTGTTAATAACTAGATATACCCAGATATATGTGCACAACTCCACCAGGAACTCATATCGGGCCTTTTGCCGATTAATACCTGTTCATTGGATGTATGCACTGTTATTAATCTCAGATGCAGTGTAGTTCTGCTTTAAACAGCAGTTTAAAAACTCTATAAAACAATGAAAATAAAATCAACCTAAACTGTTACAGAGGACAGTTTGGTGCAGAATGAATCAATTTGATTGCTAGGAATATTTTTGTGTGACAGCTCCACTGCAGATAATACTGCATGCTGATTGATGAAGTTGTGTTATTAATACAATTACTATATTCAATACTAAATCATTGTTAATTCAATACGGATCAGTGTCAATTCAACACTGATTATTGACATTGTCCTTGTCAATCGAACACTGGAGTTACCACACAACAGAGGGTAAATACTGGCTGATTAGACAGTAGCCTCATTTGGTGCTATGATTCATCCATTTACAGGCATTGTTTTGAGAGTCAGTGAATCTGTATTGCTGAAGAGCCTGATGTAATATTTTTAGAGAGTTAACAAATGAAAAGTGAAATAAAAATAGAACAATGACAGATGGATTGTTGAGTTATGAAGCCCACATAATCTTGGAAATAGAATATAAAGCAGGGTACTCGTAATAGTAATCATCACTCTGTGGGATTAAACACTGTGTTGTTTAGTCTCTCCATGCACTGTGCCTTTTTATTCTAAGAGTGTCAAATCTCTCTATTGCCTTTAAATAAGTATACCCTTTACCATGGTAACACCATTCCTGTATTCTGTAGATGGAAAAATAATGAAAGGAAAAAATAATCATCTGTAGCTCAGAACATACTGGACCCGGGCTTTTTTATTTCCTGAAATACAATGGCACCCTGAGGTTTCTTTCTTTACTTTGTACTCATTGTTCGGCCTGTCTTTGTTGTTTGTCTGTGTTATGTTTATTCTTCTACACTAGTTGTTTGGCTCAAATGTAATTGTTGATTATAATATTATGTTAATAAGAATAGTTTCAATGGATTTCATAAATCACTAGTTTTGAGTTGCAATTTTAAAGATTATTATGCTTCTTTCACAGTAGAATAGTAAATTTATATCAACACATATGTATTTCTTTTAAATATGTGTATATTTGTATTAAGACCCATTCACACTTGTCTGTAAATCATACCTTTTTACTGCATGAAAAGTATTTCAATAGAAATCTCATTCATTTATTTGTGGCTACTTCACATCTATAGGCCATACTTGATCCATTTCACTAAAAAGTGTTGACATGTTTTCACTTGCCAGCATTTTTTTTCCATTAAACCTGATTTATTAAAAATTTTAGCAAGTCGATGATGGCATAGGCAAATTTTTGGGCGCACGCAAACAGATGAGCAAAAGTATGTGCTTGAACATTAGCGTGCAATAAGTGCACATATGCTTTATTATTACACATTTGCTTGGCTTTTTACTTTGTTTAGTTCTCGGTTTTGTTTACAAAGCATTAATGACCTCCAGACTTTCTAAATATAGCATGGTTTTGTTTTGTCTAGTTTTAATTGGATTTCCAAGAAATTTACCCTCTGTGCGTCTTATCTTGGGCAACAATAAATATAGGCTTCTAGATTAGTAAATGTATTATCTGTTCTCTTAGTGGCATTATGACTGTCTTTAGAATGATGAAGATGATCCGCATGTAACAATATTAGTTTATAGTAATGTTCATATCAGGTCTTTTTAAAGGTGTCCAAACATTTGCAGATGCAGACCGAAGCTGGCCATAGATGGACCGGAATATGGCTTGTTCAGCAGGGACCAGCCAAATTTTTATCCATGCATGGCAGTCCTTGTCCGACAGAAGTCAGCCGCTAGATCGACTTCTGTTTAACGAGAACGTTGAAATCAGTGGCTGCAGACAATCAGCTGTAACTTGACAGGGTTTTTTGAGCTGTCCCATGGCTAATTCCCTGAAATGCCTTGACTGAAGATTTCTTCAGGTGCTTTATAGACACTGGGGTCCCTGGTCTGAATCCTGGTCTCCTGGAGTACTATCTGCATGAAGTCTGTATGTTCTCCCTGTGCTTGTGTGGGTTCTTCTGGGTTTTCACAAACTCCAAATACATGGTGGTAGGTTAATTGGCTCTTTTCCAAATTGTCCAACTTATATGTGTGTGCATGTATGTTAGTACGTGAAAAAGGGACCTTAGATTGTATGCTTCTTGAGAGAAGGGCCGGATATGTATGTACAGTTTGTAAAGCGCTGTGTAAATTGTTAGCACTATAAAAATATAAATACCATCATAAATAAATAGAAAATAAATTGAGCTGCCATCTAATTTCTTTCATGTATTAAAAATGGAAATTGAAGTGCCACACTACTGCTAAGAGGTCCAGATACTAGTGTATTCCAATAAAAGTAAAAGGGACAATTAAAAAGTATCTAATGGGTTTCAGGGTTCCAAAGACACCCTCTTCATTAGGGCTAGAAAAAGCATAAGGACATCTCCATACCAATACAATATCAAATTTACATCCCCTTTTCAGGGTCATAGTTAAAACCAAAATATCCAATAGCCTTATAGTATAGTGTATTTGGTTTTAATATTCGGCTATGGGGGAATGGTACCAGCTGATTGGCGAAAAGCCAAGGTAGCACCAATATTTAAAAGGGCACATCCCTGGGAATTATAGACCAGTTAGCCTAACATCAATAGTATGCAAGCTCTTTGAGGGGATGATAAAGGACTATATACAAGATTTTAGTAATGAGCACAGTATCATTGGCAGTAATCAGCATGGATTCATGAAGAATCATTCTTGCCAAACCAATCTATTAACATTCTATGAGGAGGTGAGTTGCCATCTAGATAAAGGAAGGCCTGTAGACGTGATGTATCTGGATTTTGCCAAAGCATTTGACACAGTTCCCCATAAACGTTTACTGTACAAAATAAGGTCCGTTGGCATGGACCATAGGGGGAGTACATGGTTTGAAAACTGGCTACAAGGGCAAGTTTAGAGGGTGGTGATAAATGGGGAGTACTCGGAATGGTCAGGGGTGGGTAGAGGGGTCCCTAAGGGTTCTTTGCTGGGACTAATCCTATTTAATTTGTTCATAAACAACCTGGAGGATGGGGTAAACAGTTCAATCTCTGTATTTTCGGACAATACTAAGCTAAGCAGGGGAATAACTTTTCAGCAGGATGTGGAAACTTTGCAAAAAGATCTGAACAAATTAATGGGGTGGGCAACTACATGGCAAATGAGGTTTAATGTAGAAAAATGTAAAATAATGCATTTGGGTGGCAAAAATATGAATGCAAACAATACACTGGGAGGAGAACCTCTGGGGTAATCTAGGATGGAAAAGGACCTGGGGGTCCTAGTGGATGATAGGCTCAGCAATAGCATGCAATGCCAAGCTGCTGCTAACAAAGCAAACAGAATAATGGCATGCATTAAAAAGGGGATCAACTCCAGAGATAAAATGATCATTCTCCCGCTCTACAAAACTCTGGTCCGGCCGCACCTAGAGTATGCTGTCCAGTTCTGGGCACCAGTCCTCAGGAAGGATTACTGGAAATGGAGCGAGTACAAAAAAGGGCAACAAAGCTAATAAAGGGAGAATATTAGTTATGAGGAAAGGTTGCGAGCACTGAACTTATTCTCTCTGGAGAAGAGACGCTTGAGAGGATATGATTTCCATTTACAAATACCGTACTGGTGACCCCACAAAAGTGATAAAACTTTTTGTGGAAGGGAGTATAACAAGACACGTGGCCACTCATTAAAATTAGAAGAAAAGAGGTTTAACCTTAAACTACGTAGAGGGTTCTTTACTGTAAGAGTGGCAAGGATGTGGAATTCCCTTCCACAGGCGGTGGTATCAGCGGGGAGCATCGATGGTTTAAAAAAACGACTAGATAAGCAACTGAACGACCACAACATACAGGGATATACAATGTAATACTGACATATAATCACACACATAGGTTGGACTTGATGGACTTGTGTCTTTTCTCAACCTCACCTACTAATACTATTTGGTTTTAACTATGATCCTGAGGAGGGTATATTGTATTGCTTTTGCATTGATATGGAGATGACCTTATGTTTTTCTAGTGCTGATGAAAGGGGTGTCTTTGAACCCCTGAAACCTATTGGATACTTTTTGGATGATTCCCTAACTTTTATTGGAATAAAGTTGTATCTGAACTTCTTTGCAGTAATGTGGCACTTCAATTTCTATTTTTGTTACAATACACTACATGCCCAGGAGATTATGGCTATCCTCTGGGGTGTAGAAGCAGCTTGCTCAAGAACCAAATTATTTACAACATCAATACTTTAAGATAGCAATACCAATAAGATAACCTTACAGCATTCTGCAAATGTCATATGTATGAAATGTCTTCAGCTTTTCAGCTTGATAAATACCTGTTTTGGGTAGGTAGAAGATGTAAACATTTGAGAGCCCAATTCTGCACTTGTATGACCATTGCCATTTCTCTATGAATGAGGAGAGGAGAATCAGAACCATCGTAGACTACTGATAGTTGCCCAAATACAGCCAAGAGCAGCAACAGAAATAGAATAGAATAGATCCCCTCGATTGCTTTGGGACATTCTTTTGCCTACCTTTTTCTTCCAAAATGTGAGTGTAATATCAGCTGTTGCTGTATTTTTTAATAAATTATTTTAAACGTCTGCACCCAGAGGCGCCTCTCTCTCCTTGTTTTATAGTGTTACCTGGGATATGGCTTTCACTCCCATTGGAAGGCTGCCCTGAATGTGGATTTTACACTTTATCCCTGCTTCCTTCATCTGCAGTGTTACTACATGGACTAACTTTTAATTTGTTATGGAAATTTTCCTTCTCTTTATATTTATGCACATCTATGTAAACTAGGATTTGGTTGTCTTTTTTGCGCCGACTACTTGTTGTATAGCAACAGAAATAGGATTACAATTAATATTGTTTTAGTTGCTTGAGTAATGTGAGTACAAACATACATATTGACTCTAATTCGCCTTTTACACCATCGTCCTGTTTCTATTTGTGTATTTTTTCTATGTCTAGGCATTTGAACATTTAACTGGCTCCCAAAGCAGTGGCTTTACCAGCCATGTAAGTAATTTGTGTCTTCTGGAGAAGAAAATAATAAGGTGTTTTACAGGGCCGGTGCTACCACTAGGCAAACTAGGCAGCCGCCTAGGGTGCACTGCTGCCTAGGGCGCCCGTCCGCTGGTGTTCCTACTCTCCTCTCTCTGCAGCAAGCAACTAAGCCTCAGGATCATTAGACAGCCGTTGCTCCATTCACATATAGTGTCAAAGGCGGGGGAGGACTCGGAACTGCGTCTGTGTCCCGACTCCCGAATGAATGGAAGCAAGCAAACATCGTCTGCTGCGCCACTGCGCGCCTCTGATCAGTCTTCAGTGACCTGTGATTGCTGAAAAAAGGAGGGGTGTGGAGGCGCCAAAAGCCAGTAGAAGGAGCTGTGAGCCCAGAGCGCGTAGCCTGTACTATCCCTGTATCATCCCCAACACCAGCCTGGACGTTTGCCGTGCATCAGTGACGTCATTTCCGCTTCCGCGCTCCAGAGTGGTCAGCGTTGAGCTTTCCATGCATTGGATGCAGTGGTTCAGCCTGTTTACAGACTCCACACCCAGACGCCTGAAGGAATGAAATCCGAGCTGGAAACAAGATAACAGCACATCCCAGGACACTTCCTATCTCAAAGAAACACCTCCACACTGCGAACCAGTAAGTGTAATTGTTACACTAACTTTCATTTTTGCATAAATAAGCTACCACAGTTGGCGCCTCCACACCCCTCCTTTTTTCAACATTGATTATCAACAGAGGTAATGGACACCCTCTGAGGATGGCTGCCTCCTCATTCTATAAATTACCTGCCTTATGTTAATGTGCTATTATAGCTACCATTGTACTATTTACCTTAGACATCACATGCTGCGGAGCGCCGGAGACCCCCCCCTTTTTGTTGACCTGTGATTGCTGTCCATGATGTGACCACAGCTAGCCAGCTCTGTCCATACGTGATTCCTAATACTGTGTCCCCTGGCCCCACCCCCCCTGCTGTAGAGGCCGCTCTCCATCCTGGCCTGTCCTGAACAACGCCAGCAGCGTCACTCAAGTGCTATAGCGCATGACAGCCGCGCTCCAAGCTTGGTGACAGGTGGAGCCTGCCTAGAGGAGGCACCAAGGCAGAGTTTAAAATTGTTCCTCGCACAGACACACTGGTAGGGTCACATCGTCGGATAGATGCAGAGCAGTCTGCAGAGCCCCAGACCTGATGAGAGAAATACTGTCACTGTCTGAGATTGCATTATCGCAGATTTGCATGTAAATGTATTTCGTGTAAAAAAAAAACTGGTGAGGCTGCATTTGATGGGTGCTGGTGAGGCTGCATTTGATGGGCACTGGTGAAGCTGCATTGATGGGCACTGGTGAAGCTGCATTGATGGGCACTGGTAGGCTGTATTTAATGGGCACTGGTGAGGCTGCATTGATGGGCACTGGTAGGCTGCATTGATGGGCACTGGTAGGCTGTATTGATGGGCGCTGATGAGGCTGCATTTGATGGGCATTGGTGGGCTGCATTTGATGGGTGCGTCATTAAAAAGGTGGGGTATACATAGGCAGGGCAAAGGGGGTGGAGTCAGGGGTGGAGCCGGGGGATGAGATTTCGCCTAGGGTGTCAAAAATCCTTGCACCAGCCCTGGGTGTTTTAATTTGATGATATGTCCACTGTAAATGGGTTTTCTAATCACATCCATTCCTTATAGTTACATAGTTAGGTTGAAAAAAGACCCAAGTACCGTATTTATCGGCGTATAACACGCGTCGGCGCATAACACGCACCCCAAGTTTAGGAGGGAATTTTAAGGAAAAAAACTTTTAGGAGGGAAGTTTAAGGAAGAAAAACTTACATTAAAATGCCCATCAATACAGCGTTATCGGTGTCCATCTGCAGCCTTGTCAGTGTCAGTACAGCCTTGCCCCAGTGTCCATTGCAGCCTTGTCAGTGCAGCCTTGTCAGTGCAGCTTTGCCCCAGTGCAGCCTTGTCAGTGCAGCCTTGCCCCAGTGTCCATTGCAGCCTTGTCAGTGCAGCCTTGTCAGAGCAGCTTTGCCCCAGTGCAGCCTTGTCAGCGCAGCTTTGCCCCAGTGCAGCCTTGTCAGTGCAGCCTTGCCCCAGTGCAGCCTTGCCCCAGTGCAGCTTTGCCCCAGTGCAGCCTTGCCCCAGTGCAGCCTTGCCCCAGTGCAGCTTTGCCTCAGTGCAGCCTTGCCCCAGTGCATAGTTAGGTTGAAATAAGACCCAAGTACCGTATTTATCGGCGTATAACACGTGCCCGCGTATAACACGCACCCCAAGTTTAGGAGGGAATTTTAAGGGAAAAAACTTTTAGGAGGGAAGTTTAAGGAAGAAAAACTTACATTAAAATGCCCATCAATGCAGCGTTATCGGTGTCCATCTGCAGCCTTGTCAGTGTCAGTGCAGCCTTGCCCCAATGTCCATTGCAGCCTTGTCAGTGCAGCCTTGTCAGTGCAGCTTTGCCCCAGTGCAGCCGTGTCAGTGCAGCCTTGCCCCAGTGTCCATTGCAGCCTTGTCAGTGCAGCCTTGTCAGTGCAGCTTTGCCCCAGTGCAGCCTTGTCAGCGCAGCTTTGCCCCAGTGCAGCCTTGTCAGTGCAGCCTTGCCCCAGTGCAGCTTTGCCCCAGTGCAGCCTTGCCCCAGTGCAGCTTTGCCCCAGTGCAGCCTTGCCCCAGTGCAGCTTTGCCCCAGTGCAGCCTTGCCCCAGTGCAGCCTTGCCCCAGTGCAGCCTTGTGTGGTCGCCGCGATCGCTGCCGACATACACAGCTGTGTGTAAATTCAAATATAGCACCGAGACTGCAGGGACTCGTCGGAGCCGAGATACACATACCCGAGTGTCCTCGGCTTTTCTCGGCGCCGCTCACAGTCACGCCCAGTCCCGCCCTATGATGGACACAACACAGGTCCAATGGCGGGACTGAGCGGGAATGTGAGCGGCGCCGAGAAAAGCCGAGGACACTCGGGTATGTGTATCATGGCTCCGACGTGTCCCTGCAGTCTCTGCGCCATATTTGAATTTACACACGGCTGTATATGTTGGCGGCAATCGTCGCGATCGCTCCGATCAGAACAAAATTGGCGGGGATCGGCCTATAACACGCACCCATGATTTTCTACTGATTTTAAGGGGAAAAAAGTGCGTGTTATATGCCGATAAATACGGTAAGTCCATCTAGTTCAACCATAAAAATAAATAAAAAATATCAAAAAATCCAGCAAAGCATGATCCAATTTGCTACAGCAGGGGAAAAAATTCCTTCCTGACCCTCAAGAGACAATCGGATTTTCCCTGGATCAACTTTACCTATAAATATTAGTACCCAGTTATATTGTGTGCATTTAGGAAAGAATCCAGGCCTTTCTTAAATCAATCTACTGAGCTGTCCAGAACCACCTCTGGAGGAAGTCTATTCCACATTTTCACAGCTCTTACTGTGAAGAAACCTTTCCGTATTTGGAGATGAAATCTCTTATCCTCCTAGGCTTAAAGAGTGCCCCCTTGTCCTCTGTGTTGACTGTAAAGTGAATAACTCAACACCAAGTTCACTATATGGACCTCTTATATATTTATACATGTTGATCATATCTCCCTTAATCTCCTCTTCTCAAGAGAAAATAAATTCAGTTCCTCTAATCTTTCCTCATAGCTGAGCTTCTCCAGGCCTCTTATCAGTTTGGTTGCCCTTCTCTGCACTCTCTCCAATTCCCCGATATCCTTTTTGAGAACTGGTGCCCAAAACTGAACTGCATATTCCAGACGAGATCTTACTAATGATTTGTACAGGGGCAAAATGATATTTCTCTCTCTCTGGAGTCCATACCTCCCTTAACCTCCCTGGCGGTATGATTATTTCATATTTTTGATGCTGAAAGGGGTACAATTATTTTGCTTGGAAATTTGGCGTTTTATATTGACAGGCATCTCTGCAGTCCGTTCTGTTCATGGTGCTTGCTGTCATTACTTGCTGGCACGTAAGTACATAGGCTTTATAGCCCTGGTTTGTCCTGTTGTACTTATTTTAACTTCGGGACTAACCTCCATGTCATGTGTATGGTTTTTACAGATTTTATACATTATCCGCCCCTGAAGAAATGTTATATACACAGAAACGCGTCGGGCTCTAGGGATAAAGCTCTGTGCCCCACTAGGCTCTCAAGACCTAGCTATGTACCCTACTAAGATACCAACCTACTCATGGATATGTTATATGCTATACTTTTTTACTTCTCAGAACTGTTAACTATCATGCATACCTACTGTTTCACATATAATTTTTATTAATCTATTGTTATGACATGCTGACTATACATAACTGCGAACACGACGGTACTATTTGTATTAATATGTCATTAACTGCTCAATGATTTTCATTATGTATTACACCACTGTCATCAAATTAACTATTTATTTTGTATTCCAATAATAAAATTTGTTATACTTTTATCTACACGGGTCAGCCACCTCATTTAAAGTCCCAAACTTCCTTTTTCTTGCTCTTTTATATTGTAGGCCTGTAATTCTTAGGATTAACTCACAAACCTGTCCAAACCAGAGTCTAGTAGACATCTCGGGTATGATAAAGTTTGAAACACGAAATTATAAATTATAATATAATAAAGAACTATAAATAATTATACCAAATAATAATATAATAATAATAAAAATTATTCAATAATGTATTCAAATCAAAAACACTAAAATTTGCTCAGTTGCAGAATTGTCACTGTCATTACTTTTCAGTGTTTGATGACAGATCTCCCCACAAATCACTATCGCTCAATTCTGCGAGTGATTCTAATTTATTATCGCTGTTTTCTAGCTGGTCTAAAACCCCTTTTGATGTAAAGAAAGGATTTTGGTTGCTATGTCCAGTTTCCAGGCAAAAAGAATCGTTTTTATAATATAAAACTGCATGCAGGGCACTGGAGAAACCACTAGGGACAAAAGGGATGTGAAATTATTTCATACAGTAATGTAATCTGTAAGATTACAGTATACTGTATGTATTGTGCGTGTTTCACTTTTTGAATTTGGCGCCGTTCTTCGTCCCCGTGCATCACAACGCTCGCAGGGAACGGAGATCGGCTACGTGATGAATCGAGCGGAGGACGAGCTGCTCACACTGCAGGGAGACATCGCAGGATCCAGGGGACAAGGTAAGTAAGCTCTTCCTGGATCCTGCAATGCGATCCCGAGTCTGGCTCGAGGTTACCGCTTTTGGTTCTGAAATTCCACCCCGAGCCAGACTCGGGAATACCACCAGGGAGGTTAATACAAGAAAGGACTTTGCTCACTTTGGAAACTGCAGCTTGGCATTGTATGTTATTGAGCTTATGATCTACCAAAACCCCAAGATCCTTCTCCACTACAGATTCCCCCAGTTGTACTCCCCCTAGTATGTATGATGCATGCATATTCTTAGCCCCCAACTGCATAACTTTACATTTATCAACATTTAAACCTCATCTGCCACATAGTCGCCCAATTAGACAGTGCATTGAGGTTGGCTTGTAAATTGGAAACATCCTGTAAGGACATTATTCCACTGCATAGTTTGGTGTCATCTGCAAAGAATCAAATGGTACTTTTAATCCCAGACCCAATATCATTTATAAAGATATTAAAAAGTAAGGGTCCCAGCACTGAACCTTGGGGTATACCACTGATAGCCAGTTTTCTATCCATTTACAAACTGATATTTCCAAGCCTGTAGATTTTACCTTATACATTAGTCATGTGGGGGGAACTGTGTCAAACGCTTTTGCAAAATCCAAGTATACCACGTCCACAGCCACCCCTCTGTCTAAAGTTTTACTTACCTCTTCATAAAAAGAAATCAGATTTGTTTGAAAACTTCTGTCTTTCATGAATCCATGCTGTCTGTTGCTTAAAATATTTTTTTTCCAGCAAGAACTCATCTATGTGATCTTTTATTAAACTCTCCAGTATCTCCCTGACTATAGAGGTTAAACTAACAGGTCTATAGTTACTTGGTAAAGACTTTGTTCCCTTTTTAAATATAGGCACCACATTGGCCCTACTCCAATCCAGTGGTACTATTCCCATCATTAATGAGTCCCTAACAATTAGAAACAATAGCTTTGAAATGACAGAGCTCAATTCTTTTAGGATCCGTGGGTGTATGCCATCTTGTCCAGGTGCTTTACCCACCTTTATTCTGTCTAAATATTTCTGGACCATATCCCTTTTGAGCCATTGTGGATCATTCGGGGCTGTGTCAATACCATCCCCATTATGGACTTGAGCTCCCCCATGCTCCTTTGTATACACAGAACTGAAGAACCTCATATATATATATATATATATATATATATATATATATATATATACAGATAACCAATAGAAGCATCATTTAGCCTAGGTTCACAATAGAATGTGGTGTATTCAATATAATATAATCACACTGACCTTGCGCTCTGCAGTGGGTGTCATTGCAACCTTAACGGCATCGCAAACGTAGGGCGCTTGCCTGCACCAGATCGCAAGGTACAAAACGACCATGCGATTTGGTTGCAGAGCAGTTCCAAAATTGGTGCATGCATGACTTTGGTGCAATGCAGTGCGATTTGAGGTCATTCAAAATGAATCGTCTTAAATCACACCTCACTGAACCGCATGGGAATTGAACAGGAATGCCGTGCAGTTCCTGTGCGATTCATATGCGGTTCATAATGTGAACCAAGGCTTACATGTCTTTATATGAAATAAAGTCATGCAAATATGGACAGGTAATCAAGAAAAATTGTGTCACATCAAAACATTACTTTTCAGGTAAACATCATACTTATTGAGAATGCACTATAGTTTTTTCAAATACATCATTGTTGATTTTAAAACACAAGCCAGCACAAAGGTTCGAGAAACACAGACTCACAGAAAAAGGCACTTTGGTGCTCTGGTATACAACCATCAACCAATATGTGCGCATTAGAAATATCCAACCCACTCTGTGGCCTAGAGGCCATGTTATGGTGCTGTATCTTAAAAAAGTAAGGGGCGGGCTATGGATACCATTTAGCACAGTGTTTCTCAACCTTTTCTCAACCTTTTTCCAGGACGGGGCACCCGTAAAAAGTAGAAAACAAGGCAAAGGTTCCCCAGGGGGAGGCCCTTTTGGCCATAGGTGATGTTTTATGCTGTTGTTTGTTATATGTGAACCAGAGCTTGTATTTTACAATAAATTTGTTATATATTTGAATACTTTTGAACTTGATCTACTTTATTGTTACAATAATATTCAATATATTGCTGCTTAAAAAACCCCCTGGGCAGTGGCGTCTCTAGGGGGTGGCTTTTGGGGCTATAGCCCCGAATCTGGGGCCCATAGCCCCGAGTCTCTGCAGGGGTCCCCAAGAGGAGGGGAGGCTCTCTGGGGACCCTGATGTAAGTGGGGGGCTCTCTGGGGACCCTGATGCAGGGGGAAGGCTCTCTGGGGACCCTGATTTAAAGGCGAGGCTCTCTGGGGATCCTGATTTAAGGGCGAGGCTCTCTGGGGACCCTGATTTAAGGGCGAGGCTCTCTGGGGACCCTGATTTAAGGGCGAGGCTCTCTGGGGACCCTGATTTAAGGGGGAGACTCTCTGGGAACCCTGATGCAAGGGGGGGCTCTCTGGGGATCCTTATGTAAGGGGGCTCTTTGGGGACCCTGGTGTAAGGGGGGCTCTCTGGGGATATATACACAAACACGTATATTATATACATGTGTATGCCCGCCCAAGCGTATGACTTTCTTTACTACGTTGATATGGGGGGCTCTAGCCCCAGATCTTTTGTAAACCTAGCAACGCCCCTGCCCCTGGGGAACCTTTGTCTTGTTTTCTTTGTATTACACTTTGGGTTGTGCAGCCTCGGGTGCTCTCGTATATGTGTTTTTTCCATGTTTTTACCCTTAAAAAGTATTTTCCGTCTCGAGGCACCCCAGTCTAAGGCCTGGTTCACGTTACTGCATGTCGCAGAGCGTGCACAAAATCACGCTTGTATCTGACACGCAGACAGATGCGCTGCTCTTTAGCAGACACACAGGTGCCATTAATTCTTAAAGGGTACCCCACACATTGCCAAACACGGAGTGTTTTTGATACAGCACAATTCTTAAAAAAGGGTCAGGGACTTCTTTCCCTGCATTTCTATGGGTAGGGCAGCCCATTAAAATGAATGAGCTGCCCTACGCGCAGCACACAACCGCACTGCACCCTTTAGCTGCAGAGGCAGCAGCTAGGGGTGTACACATGCTGTGGCTGGAAGTATAACCTGAGGTGAATTATAAACTTCCCTTATTCACCCTCTGCTTACAATCTTATGATTCTGTCAGTTTATCTATGAAAAATCTGCTTTCCACCCTGTTTTGTTAAAGGCTAAGTTTACCGTTCTAAACATGTTTCACCTGTATTTAAGATGTAACATGTTCAGCATGCACCCCTCTCCCACTGATCCCCTCCCCTCCCTGTAACAGCGGGAAGAGGACCCTTTCCCCGCACCCACTGTCGCAATTTGAAAACAGTCCACACGGCCACGTCATTCATTCACAGTTTTCAGTGAATGAAGAGACTACAAGTACCGTCAGCCAATGAACTGTGAGGGTGCTGGTGAGCACTCCTGCATAGCTTCCAACTGTTCCTGATTTTGAGGGATTGTCCCTGATTTCGAGCAATGTCCCTCTGTCATCCTTTCCCCCTCATTTGTCCCTCATTTTGGTCTGATCTATATAGTTGTATATAAAGTGCACTTTATATACCTTTCGAAAAAGTGTTTCCCAGTGCTAAACTTTTCATCTAATTTATAAATTGCTGCATTTGTAAACTTCAGAAGCCAGTATAAAGGAATAGTATTGGTAAAAAATGCACTTGTGGGTTTAACCAATCATTTTTTTTGTATAATTCTCCTTTAAGGGGGCATGGTAGGGGCAGTGGCGTAGCGTGGGGGGCAGGACGGGCTGTGGCCCCAGGCGCAACATTTAGGGGGCAAAATCCCGCGCCAGTGTGTGTCACTCCGGCTCCATCCATCCTAATTCCTATTTCCTGTGTCGCCGCCGCGCTGTGCTCCGGCCACCATGTTCAGTCCCAGGCTGGGCGCCCAGCGCCCTGTGATCGTGTGGGGTCATGTGGTGCAGCAGGGCTGGCCTGTCCGCGATCACGGGTGGTGCATGCGCAAAGGCTGCTCTACTAGTCCCGCCTCTGCCTCACTGTGAGCCGCTGCCAGGCTTGGACTGGCCATAGGGCACACTAGGCGGTTGCCCGGTGGGTCGGGGCTGCCGGGCCACATGTCTTAGGAAGTGTTGGCTGTGACATGGGGGTCCGGCTGTGGGTAGATGTGTGGATTGCAGGGCTGGCCGCGGGTGGATGTGTGGGATGCAGGGCCAGCCTCGGGCGATGTGCTGCATATGAGGGAGGAGTGGAAAGAGTCTCACCATTCCCCCGCCCTCCAAGATGCTCCATAGCAACCTAGGCCGCTGCTGAAGTGAAGGCCCAGGTTCACGCATGCGCCTCGCAGCTGCTGGTCACCTGGCCACCAGGATACCAGGAGAGATAGAGGGACGGAGAGGCTGAGGCCTTCCACATCACCCCCTTCCGTATGTGCAGTTGCAGGATCTCAGACCTGCCTCCTGCACATGAAAGCTGGCTAGGTGCTGCCGCCGATTTAGGGAAAGCAGTGTGGCTGGTGTACACCTACCTCTCTTCCCGCCCACTACTTTTCCCGCTGGTGAAGGGGTTTGGATCTGATGTTCCAGGGCCAGAATACTCTTTTGATAATGGTAATTATGCTCTTTTTTTCCTCTTATGTGACAGCAGTTGGCTCATGGCCAGGCTTTTTTAATCAGTGTGCACCTGCTGTCGCTGGGCAGTGATGTAGCATAGGGGCAGTAGCTGGGCTACGGCCCCGGGCGCAAAATGTAGAGTGGCGCTGTCCCAAGTGTGCTGCCCTTGATGTCATGTCAGGTTCTGTGGCGGTGGGAGTGCGACGACATTCTCCGGGTGCGAGATGAGAATAGGTAAATCCACTGATTAGGGGGCGCAAATTACTTGTTTTGCCCCGGGCGCTGACAACCCACACTACGCCACTGGGCAGGAGTGTATGTTCTATGCCTACATATTTTTGCTAATAGGGGTCCCTCGTTCCCATGTCAAAAAGTTGCAAGGTATGCTCTTGTACATTGATCTTCCTGCCCTCAAGTAACTGCCTGCCTGTATAGGAGGTAAATTTACTTCTATGTAGTGCATTGGGAGACGGGGAAAACGTTGTGCGGACCCACACATTACCCTCCAACTTAGCCAGGGTATATCAGGAAATAAAAATGTGATTGATGCCTCAGGTAATTTTACATTTGTTTTTTGGTGCAATTATACATTTTATGATAAGTAACAGATCATAGGTGATATGAAGATAGGTAGAAGGGTTGGGAGATTTGGTATTGGTATTCTAGAGATCAGCTTTAAAAACAAAAGTACAGAAATGCTCTAAATTTGAGGGTAAATTAAGTTTTTAAATGACCTGAAAAAGGAGAAATTACCTGAAAGTATTTATTTTACAGCTTCTCAGAACAGCTGAGTGTGGAAAAAAATGTGTTTTGTATAGAAGCTCTCATTATTGCACAAAGACATTTTCCAACATGCAATCAGTGACTGTAGAAGATTGAAAGATCAAAGTATCACTTATGCATCAATGCCAGCAATTAGTGAGAATCGAGACTTGGTCTTTGAGTGAGTCTTGCAAGAATGAGCAGATAACTCCCTGCCCATGATTTTCAGGTCTACTCATCTATGGCTGCCCTTAAGACATTTTAACTCCACAGTTTCCTAACAACTTAATACAACAATATAAAGTCATAAAGCATGAGTGAAAAAAATAAAAGAAACTGAGGAAAGCTTTAGCACTCTGTTAAGGCCTCTTTATCTAATTAAATTATGTTATTAAATCTTGCTGATGGTGTCACAAGAAACTGGCAAAGATTTTCCCTTTCAAGTATTAGAAACCTAAAATACTAACAATTGTGATTTTTAACCACTTCAATACAGGGCATTTATATACCCTTCCTGCCCAGACCAATTTTTAGCTTCCAGCGCTCTCACACTTTGAATGCCAATTACTCAGTCACGCAACACTGTACCCAAACAACATTTTTCATCATTTTTTTTCATACAAAAAGATTTCTTTTGGTGGCATTTAATCACCACTGTGTTTTGTTTTTTTGGGACATAAGTGAAAAAAGAAAATTTTGAAAAATAAACACTTTTTTTTTAGTTTCTATGATAAAACTTTGCTAGTAAGTCATTTTTGTTCATAAATCTGGGCCAAAATTTATACTGCTAAAAATAACCCAAATTAGTGGATATTATTTAGTCTCTGTGAAAGTTATAGAGTCTACAAGCTATGGTGCAAATCATTGAAAATTGATCACACCTGATGCACTGACGGCCTATCTCATTTCTTGAGGCCCTGAAATGTCAGGAAAGTACAAATACCCCCCCCATGACCCCTTTTTGAAAAGTAGACAGTCAAAGGGATTTAGTAAGAGGCATGGTGATTTTTTTGAAGTTGTAATTTTTTCCCACAATTCTTGGGAAATTGAAGAATTTTTTTTTCACAAAATTGTCATAATAACACGTTATTTCTCACACACAGCATATGCATACTTCCAATTACACCTCAAAACACATTCTGCTACTCCTCCCAAGTATGGCTATACCACATGTGTGTGACTTTTACAGAGCCTGGCCACACAGAGAGGTCCTACATGCAGGGAGCACCATCAGGGGTTCAAGGAGCATAAATTACACCTCTAATTTCTTAACGACCTATTACATTTGTGAAGGCCCTAGAGCACCAGGACAGTGGAATTACCCACAAAATGACCCCATTTTGGAAAACAAACACCCCAACATCTATTCTATGAGGCATAATGAGTCTTTTGAACGGTTCATTTTTTCCACAAGTCTTCGGAAAACGTGGAAAGAAAATTAAAACATATTTTTTTTTTTTTACACAAAGTGGTCAGTTTATAAGATATTTCTTATGACAGGTGACAGGTACTCGGGTACTCTGATGGTCTGGTTTCTTCTTGGTGACAGGTACTCAGGTACTCTGATGGCCTGGTGGCAGGTACTCGGGTACTCAGATGGACTGTAACAGGTACTCGGTACTCAGATGAATTGTGACAGGTACTCAGATGGACTGTGACAGGTACTCAGGTACTCGGGTACTCAGATGAACTGTGACAGGTACTCGGGTACTCAGATGAACTGTGACAGGTACTCGGGTACTCAGATGAACTGTGACAGGTACTCGGGTACTCAGATGGACTGTGACAGGTACTCAGATAAACTGTGGCAGGTACTTTGATGCGTGGTGACAAGTACTTTGATGGCTGGTGACAGGTCCTCTTTTTTAGGGGGGGCAATCGATGTGATTGGTGTACAAGGTAAGCGGTAACGAGATGTTACCGCAATCTCCTTCTCACACACGATCGGTGTGTGAGGAGGAGAACCCGGTAACATCTCGTTACCCCGGTTTGTTGAAATTCTGTGACCAGCGGTGATTGGATACAGCCTGTCACGTGGTAAAGAGCCAATTTCATTGGCTCTTTACTGCGATCGGGGTTGGGCTGTGTCAGGGTGACAAGCCTCATCCCCGATCGCTGCTCTGCACACGCCCCAGGTGCTTGCACGAGCGCCATGCACGTGGACAGTACATGTGACCGGCTGTGATTGGAAACAGCTGGTCATGTGGTAAAGAGCCATTTTTTATTGGCTCTTTACACGGATCTGGGATGGGCTGTGTCCGAGGGACACACCTCATCCTCGATTGCCTCGCTGCGGGACCTCGTGGGCCCACAGAAGCGGCGAGAAGCCGAGGACATCATATGACACCCGCCCAGGATGGGAGATCTCATCTGTGGACATCATATGACTATGGCCCGGTATTGAAGTGGTTAAAGTTTAAATACAGGTCATGGCTAATAAAAAATGGAACTGGCAGAATTTCTGGAACTTGACAGCTACACTAGTTTCCTAGTGATTGCCCCAGTGCTGTCACATGGGGCCAAAGACAAACTCTGTAGTTCTGTGCAAGCTCTAACAAGTCAGAAACTTACAGGGCTTTTTTACCCAAGCTGATCAGTGTGGGAGTAAAGAGAAGTACTGGGGCGGTAGGGAATTACATAGTTACATAGTTACATAGTTAGTAAGGTTGAATAAAGACACCAGTCCATCCAGTTCAACCTGAGTGAGTGTGTGTCTATAACCCTGACCCTTGTCCCTAACCCTGTACATCGCACACTCACATCAGTCCCTATCCTCAATCCAAGGTCCCCATTCATATACTAGGGCCAATTTTGGACAGAAGCCAATTAACCTACGAGCATGTCTTTGGAGTGTGGAAGGAAACCGGAGTACCCGGAGGAAACCCACGCAGGCACAGGGAGAACATGCAAACTCCAGGCAGGTAGTGTCGTGGTTGGGATTCGAACCAGCGACCCTTTTTTACTGCTAGGCGAGAGTGCTAACCACTGCACCACCACGATTTTACTTTGCCTTTCACGGGCAAAGGAATTGGTCACTTTTATTTCAGAAATTTACTTAAATTTAGCAGTTAGAGTGGTTCTAAAGGCAGAAAGTTTTTTATCTTAATGCTGTCTATGCATTTAGAGAAAAAATCTTCTGTGTTCAATAGCCCCCTTCAGCCCCCCTAATACTTACCTGAGCTCCATTTTGATCCAGCAATGTTGCACAAGAGCCTCGGCTGTCCGGGACTCTCCCTTCTCATTGGCTGAGACAGCAGCGGACGCTATTGGTTCCCGCTGCTGTTAATCAAAGTCAGTGAGCCATTTAGCAGAGAAATGGGTGGGGCAGAGTCATGACTCCATGTCTGAATGGACACACAGAGCAGCGGCTCGGGTGCCCCATAGCAAGCTGCTTGCACTGGGGGCACTTGGCAGGAGGGAGGGGCCAGGAATGCCGGTGGGGGACCCGAGAAGAGGAGAATCTGGGCTGCTCTGTGCAAAACCACTCCACAGAGCAGGAAAGTATAACATGTTTGTTTTTTTTAAACAAAAAAAACAAGACTTTAATATCACTTTAAAGTTTATTTGAGAAAAAAACACACATATATATGCTGTCTGCCAACCAGCTCATAGCTGTTCTGAACAGGATGCAGCATGAAGCAGTAAGGCTTCATTCCCACGAGGCGGATCTGCTGCCACGGAGTCCGCCTCTGTCCGCCAGCTCAGCGGGAGATCTCTCCGTTGATCTCCGCTGAGCCGGCGGATAACAGGTCCCTCTCTGCTCACTGAGCAGGGAGGGGCTTGTCGAGCTCCGCTGGTTGCTATGGAAAGATCGGACGAAAATGGACAGCATGTCCATGTTCATCAGAACTCACCCGATCCGCCAGGGACGGATGCGAACGTAGGGCCATCCATCTGATTTTAGCTGAACGGACCGGGTCGGATGTCAGCGGACATGTCACTGCTGACATCCGTCGCTCCATAGGCTACCATGGAGCGCCCGTTCAGGTCCGCCAACAAACTGACTGGCGGACCTGAATGGTCCGACAGTGTGAATGGGGCCTAAGACAATACTCTGTGACCATAATTTATATAGTTTCAAATACAGCAATACTAAGCAGTACATAGATTACCTGTATATGCATTGAGCATTTTTACTTGCTCTCATGCTTCTGTTAAAAAAAACTTTCCTGGTTGTCTATTGCAAACTAACAGCTAACAGGTATTCTTCTATACACATCTATGTTACAAAATGTATTACAATACAAATAAAAATAAAAAACTGCGCTAGGGGAAAAAAGGAAAAAATAAAAAATAAAAATAAAAGCTGCGGTTATGAGTGAGGGACACCAAAACAGAATAAAGAAAGTAAAAACCGCGCTGCAAAGTTTATAGTCCTATATAAAAAAAGTCCAACAATCATAGATCATGGGTGAGTGCCGTGAAATTCCTCAAAATTCAAATCTTGTGGGTGAATAATCAGGTGAACACATCTAGAAGGTAGAGCGCTTACCAGAAGTAAGCCAAAATAGGCGAGTGGCTTAAAACCCAGCCGGGGCCTTTGGAAATCGATCCCAATGGAATAGAAAGGTCACACTCGAGCCGTAGGTGCAGATCCGTCAAGGATTATCCAAAAATATATGAAAAAAACATAGCATAATACTGATAGCAAAACCAATGCAAAAAAAGGAAAAAAAGTGCAGCACACCACAAAACAGAAAATCATATATAATCATAAACCACATCCAGTGTCTCAAACACAACTAGGATTAATAAGTGAGTGCCATGCAATCATGCAATAAGTGAAAATCACTAAATAAGTTATATTGAACCTTCCAAATAGTCTGCTTACCAGATACTTAAAGGCTAGAGAGCATATAACCATCACCAAAATAAACGGTATAGAAGAGAATCCCTCTGGGTGCAACAAGCCACTTGTAGAATCTGCTTACCAGATGTCAGACTAAAATGTGCAGATTCATACAGCTGAAATCCAAACACCATAAGGAGTGACACAGGGTATGAAGTTCCAGCGTGCCTGGTGAAAGTCCTGCTTACCAGATGTCAGATTTGGGTAGGCAGACTGACTCGCACACAGACCAATGTCCCAGCAGGAACAGCGTGGATGCGTCCTGGAAATCCTGACCTGAACTCAGCAGTGCAGAATCATATGGAAGAAATGGCCAATAGTGTGATACTGTATGTAACCAGGGCTTTATTAAATAAAATAACACTTACAATAGATGAAAAGATAAAATGCGATGCCGGCCGGCACTAAAAGCAAAGCTCCCGTCCTCAACAGGGCGACGTGGTGACGTCAGCACGTCCCTCCCAGACGCGTTTCGTCATACGTTGACGTTCTCAATGGGAGCGTCAACGTATGACGAAACGCGTCTGGGGGGTACGTGCTGACGTCACCACGTCGCCCTGTTGAGGATGGGAGCTTTGCTTTTAGTGCCGGCCGGCATCGCATTTTATCTTTTCATCTATTGTAAGTGATATTTTATTTAATAAAGCCCTGGTTACATACAGTATCACACTATTGGCCATTTCTTCCATATGATTCTGTACTGCTGGGTTCGGGTCAGGATTTCCAGGACGCATCCACGCTATTCCTGCTGGGACATTGGTCTGTGTGCGAGTCAGTCTGCCTACCCAAATCTGACATCTGGTAAGCAGGACTTTCACCAGGCACGCTGGAACTTCATACCCTGTGTCACTCCTTATGGTGTTTGGATTTCAGCTGTATGAATCTGCACATTTTAGTCTGACATCTGGTAAGCAGATTCTACAAGTGGCTTGTTGCACCCAGAGGGATTCTCTTCTATACCGTTTATTTTGGTGATGGTTATATGCTCACTAGCCTTTAAGTATCTGGTAAGAAGACTATTTGAAAGGTTCAATATAACTTATTTAGTGATTTTCACTTATTGCATGATTGCATGGCACTCACTTATTAATCCTAGTTGTGTTTGAGACACTGGATGTGGTTTATGATTATATATGATTTTCTGTTTTGTGGTGTGCTGCACTTTTTTTCCTTTTTTTGCATTGGTTTTGCTATCAGTATTATGCTATGTTTTTTTCATATATTTTTGGATAATCCTTGACGGATCTGCACCTACGGCTCGAGTGTGACCTTTCTATTCTTTGGGGATCGATTTCCAAAGGCCCCGGCTGGGTTTTAAAATGTATAATGTAACAGCGCTAAAGTCCATGGATATAACAGTAAAAAAGTATTAAAAAATGGTCCATAGATTAGTCCAAAATAAAGTCAATAGTATGTAGACCATTCGTGATGGGGATAAGGGAGCCAGGGAGATCTGTAAAACCAGGATACCAAGGGCAGCTTCCTGTTGAGTGAAGTCAATTCTCCATGTGTACATAAAAAATCCAAAAAGAAAGCGCCTCTTCAGTATAAAGGATTTATTCAGATAATAAAAGCATTATAAACACTTACATGAAAGTAGACAATTGGCAGCTTCCATAGAGAACTAGTCCCGGTGTATGTCACAAGGATCCCAGTGGTAGGAGGGCTAGATGGATGCCGTGTGGGTGGCCGCGGACCTCCGCTCGGAAGCACCGTCTGTGTTAGCGGTATAGTGAGGGAATCACTTCCGCATTCCAACAGGTCACGTGGGAGATGACGTCACTCGGGTAGTTCAGATTCGCTTGGGACCACTACGCGTTTCTGAGCATGCGCGAAGCTCGTAACGGGCATGCGCGCTCCTTTTTCAAGTGTGTTTTCGATAGAGCAAACCAGGAAGCTAAATAGCTCTGAGATACTGATAGGAGCCAATCGAAAAAAAGCCAATCGAAAAAAAGGGGGGGGGGAGCAATCAAAAAAGGGCCAATCGAAAGGGAGAGGGGAGGGGAAAGTATCTGAAAGGTGACAATGATAGGAACGAATTCACTATAGATTGCAAAGTGATAATAAACAGTGATGATTTGAATCAATTGATGATACTGATAGAGTTATATAAAATATGAAAATATATATATAAAAACAAGGGACTAAATAATATGTAATAATATAAAGTTGGGATAATTTGGTAATGTATATAATACAATATTTAAATAGTGATTAAGAATAGACTGAATATATGAATTTAATAATACTATTAAAATAAAATTAAAATAAAATTATTAAAATAAAAAAAGGAAGAAATGTTTAATCAAGCGTAGGAGAATAAAAGTGTGAAAAGGTATAAATACTGAACCTAGGAATTTAGTATAACAATTCATGTTACATGGAGAAATATGTATATAGCCATATATAAAATCAATATATCGTTGGTAATATAAACAAATTATTAGAAAAATGTATAAGAACGAAGTACACGAGAAATACTATTTTTCCATATATACACACAAAATTGGAGAAATTGTTAAATTAATATATTAAACTCCATATATATAAAGTATAAATAATATATGAAATGAGGTTTAGTTGGGGGGGAGAAAAAAAGGGGGGGGGAGGGATTATATATGTGTGTGTATATGTATAGGGACCTCAATGTATTCATGAAATGATAACAATAAAAATAATAAAAATAATAATGATATAATACTGATAAATAAAAATTAAAATTGAAAATATTTAATGAATTATGTGATTGGCAGAGCATCCTAAATTCTTTCGATGTTATTATAAATTAGACGGGATGATAAGAGGAGTAAATATGTAGATACATGCTATAAGGTGGTATTAACCTCTAGTTCCTCATTTAACCCATTGGGCGCTAAGGTGTCTAAAATAAAAATCCAAAAAGTTTCACGCTCACACAGTTTGGAAAAGCGTTCGGCCTCAGATAATATGCGTGGGATGGACTCAATTATCCAAACCTGTAGGCTGGCAGTGGATTGGTGGTGATGTTCAAGGAAATGTCTAGGAACGCTGTGTTCATCACAGCCTTTTTCAATAAAACGGCGATGTTTGCCGAATCGTTGGCGCAAAGGACAAATAGTGCGACCAACGTACAGTAATTTACAAGGGCACGTGAGACAGTACACAACGTAATCTGTAGAACAGTTATAAAAGCCTTCCAATTGGTATGTTTTATCCTTATGTTTGAAACTTTGTTGGCCGTGTCTGACGAAAGCACAGGTTTTACATAAAGTTTTGTTGCATCTGTACATGCCCGTGAGTGGAGTAAGGCAGAGGGAGCTCTCTGGTTGGATGGTTTTGAATCTGCTCGGTGCTAATTTGTTTTTTAGTGTCGGGGCCCTTCTATAGGTGACCTTCGGTTTGTCACCGAGGTCATTAAGGAAAAAAGGATCCTGTTTAAGGATACCCCAATGTTTTTGGAATATAGATTCCATTCTTCTGTGTTTGTTGTGGTATCTGGTGATGAAGCGAACCGTTCTTTGATCAATCTGTTTAGAGGTTTTGGGTTTTTTTCCAGGGAGATAGGTGGCATAGGCTTGGTCGACCAGTTTTTCAGGAAACCCCTTTTCTAGGAATTTGTTTTTAAGGTGGATACTCTGTGCAATATAGTCAGAATCCCTAGTGCAGTTTTGCCTTAATCTGCAAAATTGACCCTTAGGTATGTTGTTTATCCACTGTGGGTGATGACAACTTTTATAATGTAGATATGAGTTTCCTGATGTTGGTTTGGTGTAATTACGAGAAAAGATAGAGTTGGAATCGTGAAATAATTCTAGATCAAGAAAAGGAAGGCTCTCCTTATTGTATTCAGATGTAAATGATAGACCGAAATCGTTGGCATTACAGTGAGAAACAAAACTTTCTACAGAGGACAATGGACCATCCCAGATGATAATAATGTCATCTATAAATCTACCAAAAAATATAATGTATCGGGCAAAAGGATTATTGTTCCATATATGTTTGCCCTCCCACAGACCCATGGTCAGATTGGCGTAAGAAGGGGCAAAATTGGTGCCCATAGCTGTACCATGGGTCTGTAGGTAGAAGTCACCATTAAAATGAAAATAATTATGACTTAAACAAAATAAAGTGGCTTCAGAAATAAATACAGCCTGTTTGCCATTGATACTACAATCTAGGGAAAGGAAATGTTGTACCGCCATTAGGCCTATCTGGTGGGGGATGGACGTATATAGAGAATTTACGTCCAGAGAAAGCCAAGAATAGCTGTCTTGCCATCTGTCAACAGTTCCATGAGATGTATAGAATCTCGGATATACGATGGGAGGTTTTGTGCTAAGGGCTGTAGAAATGAATCTACATATTGAGAGAAGCCACTGGTGATGCTGTCCATGGAGGCGACGATAGGTCTGCCGGGGAGGTTAGACGAGTTTTTATGTGTTTTAGGTAAATAATAAAAATAAGGAGTATTATAAAAATCTTTTCTAAGGAAGGAAGCTTCAAGTTTAGCGATAACACCATCCATTAGGGCGGGGTGAACCAAAGTTTCTGCTTCAACTTTGAACTGGGGCAAGGGGTCAGAGGAAAGTTTCTTGTATGTAATGCAATCAGACAATAATCTGGATGCTTCTGCAGTGTAGGAGGTTCGGTCTATAATCACGATTCCACCTCCCTTGTCAGCTGATTTGATGATAATCTCAGGGTTATTGGAAAGAGAGTGGAGTGCAGCCTTTTCTCCAGGGGTGAGATTGTGAGGACGATATTTCTGTGTATTATCAGAATGTTCACATAATTTCTGTAGGTCCGAGTATACAACTCTATAGAAGGTCTCAATATAGGGTCCCTTGGATCTCATAGGGTAGAATACAGATTTAGGTTTAAAGCTAGTATGTTTAACTGGAGGTGAATGATCAAGATGTTGAGTAAGTAATTCTAGATCTATATCAATGGCCGAGGGGTCTAATTCTGGGTCTAAATCGTAGATACTGATGGAACTATCGGACGTATCACAAATATTCTCACCAGAGGTGACTGCAAGTGTAGTAGTATGAAAGGTGTTTTCAACAGGTCTGTTCTTAGTGGATTGAATATTAAAGTATCTTTTTAGGGTAAGATTCCTAACAAATTTATTAAGATCTTTGAACAGAAGAAAGGAATTGGGTGGTATGGTGGGTGAAAAAGTGAGCCCTTTACTGAGTAGGGAAATTTCATCCAGGGATAATGTATGTGACGATAAGTTGAATAATTTTATCGTTTCTGTTGTTTTGTGTGAGATTTTGGATTTGTTACATCCTCCTCTACATCCTTGTCTGTGTGTTTTCTTTTTTGGCGTTGTTTGTGGTGTGGACCTTTCTCTAAAAAAGGAGTAGAGAAAGTAAGGGCCTTGGAATGCAAGGCTATCTCACCACTCTGGAAATCTCCTAATAGGAGACTAGGTTTATTGGGATGAGTAGTATGAGTATCAGAGGTGGAGGATGTGGGTACATGATTAATACTGGAAGAGGGTGGGGTAGCTATCTCGGTAATAGATGATGTGGGCCCAGAACACTTTACTGGGTTTTGGCTCTCTGTAGATGTAATAATTGGAGCCAGAGTTGAAGCAGTCAGAGGTATCGAAGGCTGAGAAGTGATAAGCGAAATATTTGCTTTATCTGTTAATAATTTGTTCACCTGAATAGTATCGTGTTTTGGTGATGTAAGGGGTTTGAGTAAATGGGACCGAGGTTCGGGGTCACATATAGGAGCTCCATAAGAAGTGGAAGGTTTATTATTTTTGATTGGTGTGTTGTTATTACTTGTAGGTCTGCGTGAACTGGGTATTTTTTTATTTTTATTATCGTTATTGTTACTGTAGTGTGTACCTCTAATAGGGGCGGCTTTATGAGGTGGATAGGAGTCAATGTCGCCCTTAATGTTGGGAAACAATTTAGTTGGGTGAGGTGTCAGAGACATTAAGGCTGGTATCTTGTCATTTAATTTCCAAGAAAATATTTTATTTAGTCTGTAATCATCTAAATCCCTACGAAATTTTCCAATCTTAGTTTTTATCAAATTATTTTCTTTGTTTTTAGTATTCTTTTTGAGTGTCTCTAACCAGGTAGGAGGGATTTTAAGATTAAAAGAAGTAATTTCCGATGTCAGTATTTGTATCTGATGTACCATCTCACTATATTTTAAATTCCTCTGGCTAATGATGACTCCTAACCATTTTGTGGTACAGAATTCCGCTAAATTTTCCCATTCTGTGCTATGAGCAGTATCTAAAAAGGAGCAAGTTTTTAAAATTCTAAGACCTCTGGGGGAGATTTTTTCTTTTATATATTTATTAAGAAAAAATTGATCCCACCAGTGGGTGTTAGCTGTATGAATAAGTCTTTCAAGTTTCTTGAATTTACCGCAAAGGGTATATCTATCAGAACGGGTGAGTTTGGATGAGTTACAAAATAATTCAGAGGGTAAAATTGTATATAAGGTGTCTAATATCTCATATTTGTGGAATTCTATATCTTCAATGAGATTCATAATGTCAGTAAAAAAATAAAAAATAAATAAATAGAAAAATAGTATTAAAAAATATATATATAGTAGTGGAAAAATTGGGCAGAAAGAAAAGAGATCGAATATACTCTATCAGATAAAACAATTCAAGTGATGTATCAGTACATGGATATCTGTATATTACTGAATATATATCCACTAAGACCAGCAGCAATACAAGACTTCTGTCAGAACCATAGATAAAATGTATAATGTAACAGCGCTTTTTTTTTTTTTTTTTTAATAATTTTATTTTAATTTTATTTTAATAGTATTATTAAATTCATATATTCAGTCTATTCTTAATCACTATTTAAATATTGTATTATATACATTACCAAATTATCCCAACTTTATATTATTACATATTATTTAGTCCCTTGTTTTTATATATATATTTTTATATTATATATAACTCTATCAGTATCATCCATTGATTCAAATCATCACTGTTTATTATCACTTTGCAATCTATAGTGAATTTGTTCCTATCATTGTCACCTTTCAGATACTTTCCCCTCCCCTCTCCCTTTCGATTGGCCCTTTTTTCGATTGCTCCCCCCCCCTTTTTTTCGATTGGCTTTTTTTCGATTGGCTCCTATCAGTATCTCAGAGCTATTTAGCTTCCTGGTTTGCTCTATCGAAAACACACTTGAAAAAGGAGCGCGCATGCCCGTTACGAGCTTCGCGCATGCTCAGAAACGCGTAGTGGTCCCAAGCGAATCTGAACTACCCGAGTGACGTCATCTCCCACGTGACCTGTTGGAATGCGGAAGTGATTCCCTCACTATACCGCTAACACAGACGGTGCTTCCGAGCGGAGGTCCGCGGCCACCCGCACGGCATCCATCTAGCCCTCCTACCACTGGGATCCTTGTGACATACACCGGGACTTGTTCTCTATGGAAGCTGCCAATTGTCTACTTTCATGTAAGTGTTTATAATGCTTTTATTATCTGAATAAATCCTTTATACTGAAGAGGCGCTTTCTTTTTGGATTTTTTCCGGCTGGGTTTTAAGCCACTCGCCTATTTTGGCTTACTTCTGGTAAGCGCTCTACCTTCTAGATGTGTTCACCTGATTATTCACCCACAAGATTTGAATTTTGAGGAATTTCACGTCACTCACCCATGATCTATGATTGTTGGACTTTTTTTTATATAGGACTATAAACTTTGCAGCGCGGTTTTTACTTTCTCTATTACAATACAAAGTTTTAAGTTTTTAAATAAAATTCAGAGATTTTTAGGAGGTTGATTTAAGATGTATTCAGAGGGAACCCATTGTTTACTACACCATTAAAATCATTGTGTAAGCCATCTGCTAAACTTGCAGCGCAAATCCAGATAACGGATTCTTATGAAGACAGCCAAGTCTAAGTCTCTGATGAATATTTTAGCAAACTATTACTATGCCGATAATTAGATCCATAGGGGTTCATTTCTGAAATTCTGTTGAGTGTGAATGTGCAGAACTATAATAAACACCACATTCCCATGTGGAAGACACTGATCCTAAATGTCCCTTTCCATATTATGCATTCCCCCTATTGGTGTCTAATAATTAAATTAAAACTTGGAAATTCAAAGAGCTAAAATTTTAATGCAAAGAAAGTCTAAATTTGCCAAGTAATGTATGGTTTTGCAAAGCAAGTAGATATAAATGTAGAAAACTGAGGATATCAGAATGAATTTCTGTCCAGTACTGCAGAAGATAAACTTTTTGCTTACCATGCAATATGGGGCAGCTAGACCAAATAACTTACCTCTACATCATTACCCGCTTCAGCCCTGGAAGATTTTACCCCCTTCCTGACCAGAGCACTTTTTGTGATTCGGTACTGCGTCGCTTTAACTGACAATTGCGCGGTCGTGCGACGTTGCACCCAAACAAAATTGACGTCCTTTTCCCCCACAAATAATGCTTTCTTTTGGTGGTATTTGATCACCTCTGCGGTTTTTATTTTTTGCGCTATAAACAAAAAAAGAGCGACACACAGATCCTGGTTCTCCATGTGTCATCGGCAATCGCAGGAGCCCGGCGGTCATGCGCATCTGCTCTGGGGGGCGAGCGGGGGGCATTCACGCGCATCCCTAGTGGCCACAGGGTGACGCAACGTTACATAACGTTGTTTCGCTCAGCCGTGCCATTCTGCCGCAGTACAACTACAGCGGCTGGTCGGCAAGTGGTTAAAATGTTACTAAACCCACAACAGTAAAATCAGTCTGCATATGCAGCATAGCATGCTTGTTATACTCACTGTGGAACTTAAGGGGTTAATCCTCCTCATTGTGTAAAAAGGCTGTTTTATCCTGTAGGCACAGATCCTCCCATCCTGCACTGGTTATCTGGGGAAGGTCAGATAACACAGGCAGAGTAGTCGACCTGCACATGCTCAGTTGTGTCTTTTATGCTGGAGAGCACATCTACTTGTTCTCAGAGCTAGCCAGGTTACATGATATTAACATCACACATGTGGTCATGTATACAGGCTGTAGTGGAAATCGCCTCCTACCTGAACTCTCAGCACTGGAGAAACTGTGCAGTTTATCATGTACAGTAACTGTGGTATACAGATCATCCAAAAAGGTATATAGTGGCAGTATTTTATTGTAAAAAGAAGATTTATAAGCTGTGGGCACTGTAGGGGTGAACTATTTTCATATTACTGGGTTTAGTAACACTTTAAGCATTTCATTGTCTAGTTTATTTATATGCTTGCCTACAATGCTGACACTATTCTCCTATCAGTTCGTGGGGCAAATGAGTCATTCTCATCTTTCATGACCATCCTATGGTTTTGGATACATTATATCCTATTCTTTAAAAAATCCATAGATGCCAGTGCTATACAGAAATTGGAGCAAACTTTCTTGCTCCTTTTCTGGCTGAGTTCACCCCTCACAGAGAGACAATAGGCTATGCTCCAGTTCTAACAATTCGGAGTCTGGTGGGTTTTAACAATATATGGGAAATATGAAGGGCCTATTGACACATCTTGTTGCATTAACATGGTAAAAAAAAACAGTTTTTTCATTTGATACTGCAACACACAACATCGTGTTTTAGATAGGGCACTCCAATGCATAACAAAAAAAAAAGAAACTCACACCACACACACACATTTTGGAGACTGCAATACACATCTCTAACCCATCTATGGGTTAGCGGGGAGCTGTTCAGCTATATCCAGAGGAACCTCTGTGGACAGCATCGCTTCTTCCCTACAGCAGACCGGAGGATGTTCCAGGTCATCCAGAGATGCCTGCACTTGAGATCCAAGCAGGCCGAAGCGGGGTCCGGCGACCGCCATTTCCCAGAGCCAGGATACAGAGAAAGTTCCTGATAGAGTCTTCTTCATCACCTACATCGTTGCCAGCAGTATCTGGATCCAAGGTGGTGAACAGGCATAGCCCTTTTAATTGCATTAAGACACTGCTTGCAGACGTTAGTAATTTAGTTCAGCTTAGTGGTATTTGTAGTGCCATTGGAAGTCAGTTCTTATATTATAACGAATGCTGTATACAGACATCTCTGTTCTGGTTGCTTTGCTCGTATCAATAGTGCCACAAGATACAGATTCACTTAACCTCATTGACACTGTATACAGGTACCTGTATTCCATACTGCTGGTATTTGCAGTCCCTCCGGATACAATACCTTTCCAGCAAGCAGTCACAGCGCCACCTTGTGTTTAGCTTACACAGGAAGATCCAGCATTCTCTTCTGGCTAAGTTCATATCAGCTCAACTGCTTTGCTCTACCATTCAGGATTACAGTTTTCTTAAAGTGCTAGCTGAAGACCACAATATTCATCTTTACTGCAGAGTTACTGTTACCCCCTTTTTGATCTTCTTTATCCTTTCACAACAGACTATTGTTGCCTAATAAAGGTGATCCTTCAGGTAGCTGGACTCTGTTTAGAAGGAGCCAACCAAACCACGGTTATAATTGTTCTTACTAAATGTTTGTTATTTGCCTTGTTGTGGACCTGTGGGTTGAGGTACAGGGAGGAGAGATTTGTCACAGCTAAAAAGGGTCAGTCCTCTGCCTCTCTACTACCTGTTCACATAGGTATCAATAGTATGAGCTGAGGTTCTGTTGTGTTTAACTGCACTGTGTTTCCCTGAATCATTAACAGTAATTTGTCACTTAAACTAAGATTTTCATCTGACTTACACGTTTATGATATATATATATATACATATATATATATATATATATACCGTATTTATCGGCGTATAACACGCACTTTTTTCCCCTTAAAATCAGGGGAAAATCGTGGGTGCGTGTTATACGTCGATCCCCGCTATTTTGTGAACTATCGGAGCGATTGCCGCGATCGCCGCCGACATTCACATAGCGTGTATTTTTAAATATGGCGCCGCGGAGTTCGGAGGGACTCGGGGGCGCTCGTTCAGCTGACTGGGCGGAGCCGAGATACACATAGCCGAGGGTTCTCGAGTCTTCTCGGCGCCGTTTACAGTCCCGCCCAGTCCCGCCATTGGACCTCTGTTATGTCCATCGTGGGGACTGGGCGTGACTGTGAACGGCGCCGAGAAGAGCCGAGAACCCTCGGCTATGTGTATCTCGGCTCCGCCCAGTCACTGTGTTCTCGGCGGCGCTCGTTCAGCTGAACGAGCGCCCCCGAGTCCCTCCGAACTCTGCGGCGCCATATTTAAAAATACACAGTGTAACTTGTGTATGTCGGCGGCGGTGTATGTTGGGGACAAGGCTGCACTGACCACTGGGGACATGGCTGCACTGGGGACAAGGCTGCACTGGGGACAAGGCTGCACTGGGGACAAGGCTGCACTGACCACTGGGGACATGGCTGCACTGGGGACAAGGCTGCACTGACCACTGGGGACATGGCTGCACTGGGGACAAGGCTGCACTGACCACTGGGGACATGGCTGCACTGGGGACAGGGCTGCACTGACCACTGGGGACATGGCTGCACTGGGGACAAGGCTGCACTGGGGACAAGGCTGCACTGGGGACAAGGCTGCACTGACCACTGGGGACATGGCTGCACTGGGGACAAGGCTGCACTGACCACTGGGGACATGGCTGCACTGGGGACAAGGCTGCACTGACCACTGGGGACATGGCTGCACTGGGGACAAGGCTGCACTGACCACTGGGGACATGGCTGCACTGGGGACAGGGCTGCACTGACCACTGGGGACATGGCTGCACTGGGGACAAGGCTGCACTGACCACTGGGGACATGGCTGCACTGGGGACAAGGCTGCACTGACCACTGGGGACATGGCTGCACTGGGGACAAGGCTGCACTGACCACTGGGGACATGGCTGCACTGGGGACAAGGCTGCACTGACCACTGGGGACATGGCTGCACTGGGGACAGGGCTGCACTGACCACTGGGGACATGGCTGCACTGGGGACAAGGCTGCACTGACCACTGGGGACAAGGCTGCACTGGGGCAAAGCTGCACTGACAATTCTGCACTGGGGCAAAGCTGCACTGACAATTCTGCACTGGGGCAAAGCTGCACTGACAATTCTGCACTGACAATTCTGCACTGGGGCAAAGCTGCACTGACAAGGCTGCACTGGGGCAAAGCTGCACTGACAAGGCTGCACTGGACACTGGGGCAAGGATGCACTGACAAGGCTGCAGATGGACACCGATAACGCTGCATTGATGGGCATTTAAATGTAAGTTTTTTTTCCTTAAACTTCCCTCCTAAAAGTTTTTTTCCTTAAAATTCCCTCCTAAACTTGGGGTGCGTGTTATACGCCAGCAGGTGTTATACACCGATAAATACGGTATATACAGTATATATGCGTGTGCGTGTGTGTGTATGTATATGTGTATATATATATATATATATATATATATATATATATATATATATATATATAGGGCTTTTTTTCAGGGGGAACTTGGTGGAACTCAGTTCCACCACCTCTGGCTCAGACCCTTGGGGGGGGCCTTCTCACCACAATCACTTGTAAACACAGAAGTCCGGTTTCTGTGTTTACAAGTGACAGATCTGCACTCTGTATGTAATGCAATCCTGGTATTTAATGCCCCTTTAAGACCCTCCTACTTTTCGTGAAATTTGACTGACTACACCCACTATTTGATGTGATTTGGAAGGTGTGTGTGGGTGGAGGGGTTTTGGGGGGTCGTGGTTGAGTTCCAGCACCTATTGTTTGAGAAAAAAAGTCCTGTATATATATATATATATATATATATATATATATATATATATATATATATATATATCATTTCTTTGTCTCACTTTTGTCTCAGTAAACATAGCTTCTGGTTTACCACAGTTATGTTTCCTCTCTACTGCTGTGTTTCACACTAATATTGCCGAGTAGGTGTGCCAGAGGGATTGGGACTGTTCTTGGGGTTGAGAGATAGAGTGCGGATCCAAATATACTTAAGCGGCTCCATCGGAGGTAGCGCTACAACAGCAGAAAGGAAGATGCCATGCACTGCCTGGGTAATCTTCCTGTAATGACGGATCCAAATCACATCAATATAGATCAGGACCCATCTTAGAAGCCACTTCCATTAAAGTCTATGGGCACAAGTCGGTTAGAAGTCACCTTAAAAGTAGTATAGGAACCTTTTCTTAAGTTGGAGCAATTTCAGTAGTGCTAATTAGGACAGCTCTCATTGACTAACATAGGATTTCACATGTCATGCGACTTGGGGTCTCACAAATCGCATCCCAAGTTGAGGCCGTGTGAACCGAGCCTAACGGCTTCCTATTGGGATAGCTCAGGCACGTTCAGATCAAGATTGTAACAGATCCCTAATCAGTACATTGTTCTGTAATTTTATTAATTGCTGTCTAAAACTCTGTACAAAAAGACAGTACCTGGAGATTTGTTAGCCTCCTTCTGCTTTTAAGGTCTTATTCACACCATGTGCTAAATACCTGTGGTAATTTGTAAACATCAATGCTGGCTCAGTACAAGGACACATAGAAAACAATACGTTTCTATGTGCCTTGTACAGATCACAAAGCTTCAAATAGGGGGGTTGTGGTGTGTTGCACAAACATTCAGACATGCTGTATTTGTTTTGCATTGAACTTCACATCATGTTAGTGCGTCTGACGGTGCATAGAGGTGAATGGGATGTAATTTTGTGACATTTCAATAAAGTTCAAAAGAAAAGAAAAAAAAGTGAATGAGTTAGGACTAAAAGAAGAAGAACTTTGAAAATGTATATATTTTCTTAGTCATGGAAAGATGGGAAATCGCTTATGGTTTCATACATTCTATGCAGCCAACAGATGGAGCTCTAGTCTCCTTTTCAGATATTCAGCTATTTTAACTGCCAGCTGTGCTTTAGAAAGGATAAAGAGGAAGTAAACCCTCTCTAAAAAACAAAAACACCCTGCAGGACAAAGGCATAATGAGCTAGTATGCATAGCACTGCGACGCTTTAACCGACAATTGCCTGGACGTGCGATGCTATGCCCAAACAAATTGACGTCCTTTTTTTCTTTCACACAAATAGAGCTTTCTTTTGGTGGTATTGATCACCTCTGCGTTTTTTATTTTTTATGCTATAAACAAAAAAAGAGCAACATTTTTTTTTAAAAAAAACAATATTTTTTACTTTTTGCTATAATAAATATCCCCAAAAATGTTTTTAAAAATCAATTTTCTTCATCAGTTTTGACCAATATATATTCTTCTACAAATTTTTGGTAATAAAAATCGTAATAAGCGTATATTAATTGGTTTCCGCAAAAGTTATAGCGTCTACAAATTATGGGAAAGATTTATGGCATTTTTATTATTATTATTATTTTTTTTTTTTTTACAAGTAATGGTGGTGATCGGGACTGCGACAATGTGGCAGACAGATCGGACACTTTTGACACATTTTTGGGACCATTCACATTTATTCAGCGATCAGAGCTATGAGTTATAAAAATGCACTTATTACTGTGTAAATGTCCCTGGCAGGGAAGTGGTTAACACTAGGGGGTGATAAAGGGGTTAACTGTGTTGCCTCAGTGTGTGTTCTAACTGTAGGGGGAAGGAACTGACTAGAGGAGATGACAGATTGTTGTTCCTAGCTAGTAGGAACACACAATCTATCTCTCCTCTCCTCACAGAACAGGGATTTGTGTGTTTACACACATGTCCCTGTTCTGGCTCTCGTGCCCGCGATGGCGCGTGGCCTCCGGTCATCCCGACCGCCAGCCACGCGCATCGGTTCCCCCATAGTGCAGCAGGCTCACGCATGCACCTGCTGTCCCTGCTTAAAGGGCCGACGTACGGCTCACAGGAACATGCCGACCTGACGCAGTATAATGACAGCGGCTGGTCGGCAAGCGGTTAAGAAGAGCAATTCAAATTAGATTACAAATATCAAATAACTGTTTTACAGCTCCCGATAAATCTTTTTTTGAAGATCAGATGTGTAATTTCTGTGCGTTAATATGGTGTAGGGAGAGTGAAAGATGATTGACACTAGCTTTCATTTTGTTCATATAGCATCTGCATCCAAGGCTCTTTTTTTACTTTTCAAGTATTAGCAATTATATTATTAAATATTTTTAAAGCATTTGCAAGTATGAGTTTCTTAGTGAATGTAATATATCAGAATATATCCTGCCCCCCCCCCCCCCCCCCTAGTATTTAGCAAAAGGAGGACATGGAAGAGGAGAGGGGGAGTGAAGTGTTATTTACCACTGTGTATACGCCCACATGTGTGACTTTTTACTCATGTGGGCTGCACAGAGAAAAGAAAAAGGAGGGAATTAAGAGCTTAGAGAGGGACTGAAAATGAGCATGCTCTATAGAGGACACCAGCTGGTCTACACAATCTCAGCTTGCAGTGAGGACACAGAGAAGATGAGGGGGGGACAGCTGAAGGCAGGATCAACTAGGTAAATTTCACTATACACAAAATGAATGCTTTAGTGGCTTTGTGAGTATGCACACTCTGTTATATAACATGTAATGAGAGTTTTTCATAGTCTGGGTTTAAAGACACTTTAATGGTGTATTGCACAGTATGCCATACTACATCATGTGGAAGAAATACACTCTGCTGTCTCCCATAGCCACCTTGTATGTTATACAGTGAATACAAACCACATTATAGTCATGTAAATAACAGCAACACATATACGGTATATAAATACATATAAATCTAAGACATTGGTTCAAGGAGTAGACCTCAGTGCAAAGTGTGCAAATCCAAGGCCCAACTGACAGTTGTTGTTGTCTCAAATTATTATTCAGCAAACAGGAAAAGCTCTTCAGGAGAAAAAGAGAACAAAGGGCCCCCTTCACCACATTGTGAGAGTGTCCTTATATCATTTTAAAGATTTTAAAGTGTAGCCTAAACTCATTAACCACTTACCGACCGGCTCCTGTACATATACGTCGGCACTTTGAAGATGGATATCTCGGTAACGGCAGCAGCTTTACAGGAGCCGGTTCTGTGTACGATAATGGTGGTCTCTGCGGCGGGTTCGCCGCAAGATCACCGTTATCGGCGGCGGGAGAGGTGCCACCCCCCCTCCCGCCGTTCTCCCGCGCCCTCCGCCGCTTACCAGAGCCGTCGGTAGCGGCAGAGGAGATCGGGACCTTTCTGTGCCTGGGTATGGACACGAGTGAGGCTAAGATGGCCGCCACCCGTCCCCATACCATTGGACGGCTGAAGCGACGTCATTACGTCAGCTCCGCCCACTTTTCTTAAAGGCATATTTTTTTTTATGTCATTTCATTTTTTCAAACGATTTTTTTTTTTTTTTTGCATTTTAGTCCAAATATGAGATCTGAGGACTTTTTGACCCCAGATCTCATATTTAAGAGGGCCTGTCATGCTTTTTTCTATTACAAGGGATGTTTACATTCCTTGTAATAGGAATAAAAGTGACAACATTTTTTTTTAAAAACAGTGTAAAAATAAATAAAATATTGTAAAATAAATAATAAAAATAAAAACAAATTTTTTAAACCCCCCCCCCCCGTCCCGACGAGCTCGCGCGCAGAAGCGAACGCATAAGCGAGTAGCGCCCGCATATGAAAACAGTGGTCAAACCACACATGTGAGGTATCGCCGCGACCGGTAGAGCAAGAGCAATAATTATAGCCCTAGACCTGCTCTGTAGCGCAAAACATGCAACCTGTAGAATTTTTTAAACGTCGCCTATGGAGATTTTTAAGGGTAAAAGTTTGACGCCATTCCACGAGCGGGCACAATTTTGAAGCGTGACATGTTGGGTATGAATTTACTTGGCGTAACATTATATTTCACAATATTAAAAAAAATTGGGCTAACTTTACTGTTGTCCTATTTTTTTATTCAAAAAAGTGAATTTTTTCCAAAAAAAGTGCGCTTATAAGACCGCTGCGCAAATATGGTGCAAAAAAAAGTATTTCAATGACCACCATTTTATTCTCTAGGGTGTTAGAAAAAAAACAATATATAATGTTTGGGGGTTCTAAGTAATTTTCTAGCAAAAAAACCTGTTTTAAACATGTAAACACCTAAAATCCAAAACGAGGCTAGTCCTTAAGTGGTTAAATAGTTGCTTATTAGACTATCATTGTCAATTTGCTTGGGGCGCCTTTGTAATCATTCTCAGATGTAACTCCTTAACTGGAGACTTTATATTAGAGGATGGTGGATTGTATTCATGTCTCCACTTTTTTTTCCTGTTTGGTATCATGCTGCCTAGTTTGTATTGTCTATTTTATACTCCATAAAATAAAATTTCTACTTGTTTGGAAAAAAAAAAAACTTGGATGGATATCAGCTTGTTTCTCTCCAAAGAAGGAGGGGTTTTTCTAAGCTCCAAAGGCCCTAGCATCTGTGCTACAAGGCGGTTCCAGAGATATGGAGCTCCTTGTGCAGCCTGTCAGAAAATAAATACAGAGTGGCCACTTTAAATACAAGCTGACACACTCTGTTTGCAGCAGACTGAGAGGATGAGCTCACAGTGCCTCTCACTTCTTGTCAGAGGCACTGTTAGCTCAATGAACAGCTTGGAGTCTTGGACCAATGGTAAAGTACTATTGGTCCCAGCTGTCCAATAAAAATGCTGCAGTGGAGGCACGCCTCTCACTGCAGTGTCATAGAAGAGGCATGTGTCTAAAAGACAAATGCTCCCTTCCAGCCCAGCCCTCTAAACTACAAAGAAATACATGTGTTTATGTGTATGATTTCCCCACAATCCCATGTTTTTCTTACACAGTTAAGAGGGAGAAACTGATTCTTTTGAAAAGGTACTGTTATATTCAAGCTAAATCATATATTTATATGCTATATGTTATAACATAATAATTTAGTAGTTATCTATTTACTTGGAAATTACTGGTTGAAAGTTAAAAATTCAGTAATTTGTCTCTTAAGCCACATGCTTGAGTACAGAAATTACCTTAAAAACAATATATAATAGTCATTTGTATATTACCTACTTATGGTAATTAACCCCTTGTCACCCAGGCCATTTCTGACACTTCTCTCCTAGAAAATTACTCAGAACCCTCAAACATTTTATATATATATATATATTGTTTTAGCAGACACCCCAGGGAATAAAATGTTGGTTGTTGCAACTTTTATGTCACACAGTATTTGCTCAGCAATTTTTTTAAACGCGTTTTTTTTTTCATGAATAAAAATAAAAACACTAACATAAGCCTCATTTTTTTGTATAATGTAAAAGATGATGTTACGCCAAGTAAATAGATGCCTAACACGTCACACTTTAAAATGGCGCACACTTGTGGAATGCAGCAAATGGATAAGTAGAATACCGCGCCAATCCAATAAGTCAAAGCAGCAGCCAACACTACAATACGACTAAAACTGTGCAAAATAACTAAATGTTAAAAGTGTAGCGCTAAAGTAAAGAAGCTGAGTGAAGAGGTTTAAGACAGGAGGAGGTCAATCCACGTTTAAGGTGGCAAGTAACCCCATCCAATCCCAAACCTGAAAAATATATATACTAATTAGTGGAGTGAATATAGGTGTATAATCCAATACCACAACCTATATAAAAAAGTAAAGCGCTCTTTCTTTTTGGGAAAGGCACAAACGGTCATGAAAACAAATATATAGTGAAATATATCAACAAATTATTAACTCAAATGTCCACATTTTTTAGTAGTGAAAAAATATAAAGTGGTGTTGAAAGTGTCCACAATACTGGTGGGGGGGTATAACTCCCAAGTAAACCATAGAAACTTAATAAGTTAGTCCATATGATGCATAGTGTAGTTGAACCAAATTGAATCCGAGGCAGGTAACATCACAGTAAAAATCCAAATCAGAGTAAGGGATAGAGTACTCTTACCGACTTCGGTGGACTCACAGGCCGTTGGCGGTGAGTCAAATGGGCTTGTACTGTCTTAAGATGGATGACAGTGTAGGGATGGTTTGTACACCGGAAGATTTCCTCCTCAGATGGGGGGCCAGGAACCTGCCCGGAAAGTCTGCACGATCACCGTAATTGCAGCAATCTGATGCTTATAGCACACTACATTGGATAAAAACAGAAGCAAAAAGCACAACGTGGCCATGGGAAACTGCCATCACCCCGGAGAACCCAGCATAGAGTATTGAATTTAGGCAAAATGTACGATGGTCGTCAAGGTAAGATCAGAAGCCCAAAACCAGAGGGCTTCCTGCATGTGGGACAAAAAAGAAGGACCAATTGAGGCCCATAGATGGAATCCTGGGTATGCGCTCAAAGGGGAGTGGGGAAGATATAATTCTTCTGGTTGGAATTTAGAGGAGGCACTTGGAGCTGTTGGTATTAGGCATGTGTCTCTCTTTTGTGAACAGGTTGCAAATGCAAAAGAGACACATGCCTAATACCAACAGCTCCAAGTGCCTCCTCTAAATTCCAACCAGAAGAATTATATCTTCCCCACTCCCCTTTGAGCGCATACCCAGGATTCCATCTATGGGCCTCAATTGGTCCTTCTTTTTTGTCCCACATGCAGGAAGCCCTCTGGTTTTGGGCTTCTGATCTTACCTTGACGACCATCGTACATTTTGCCTAAATTCAATACTCTATGCTGGGTTCTCCGGGGTGATGGCAGTTTCCCATGGCCACGTTGTGCTTTTTGCTTCTGTTTTTATCCAATGTAGTGTGCTATAAGCATCAGATTGCTGCAATTACGGTGATCGTGCAGACTTTCCGGGCAGGTTCCTGGCCCCCCATCTGAGGAGGAAATCTTCCGGTGTACAAACCCTCCCTACACTGTCATCCATCTTAAGACAGTACAAGCCCATTTGACTCACCGCCAACGGCCTGTGAGTCCACCGAAGTCGGTAAGAGTACTCTATCCCTTACTCTGATTTGGATTTTTACTGTGATGTTACCTGCCTCGGATTCAATTTGGTTCAACTACACTATGCATCATATGGACTAACTTATTAAGTTTCTATGGTTTACTTGGGAGTTATACCCCCCCACCAGTATTGTGGACACTTTCAACACCACTTTATATTTTTTCACTACTAAAAAATGTGGACATTTGAGTTAATAATTTGTTGATATATTTCACTATATATTTGTTTTCATGACCGTTTGTGCCTTTCCCAAAAAGAAAGAGTGCTTTACTTTTTTATATAGGTTGTGGTATTGGATTATACACCTATATTCACTCCACTAATTAGTATATATATTTTTCAGGTTTGGGATTGGATGGGGTTACTTGCCACTTTAAACGTGGATTGACCTCCTCCTGTCTTAAACCTCTTCACTCAGCTTCTTTACTTTAGCGCTACACTTTTAACATTTAGTTATTTTGCACTTGTGGAATGGCGCCAAACTTCAGTACTTATAACCCTTCATAGGTGATGCTTTACAAAATTGTACAGGTTACATGTTTAGAGTTACAGAGGAGGTCTAGTGCTAGAATTATTACTCTCGCTCTAACGATTGTGGCATATGTAACCTGTGTGTATCTGGCTCTAATACTAGCCAGTGCCTCACCAGCCACTGACCTCACCGCATGTCCCTGCCTAGCTCCATCTAGTAGCTGAAGAGGAGATTTATGTGTATAACACCCTTGAAGTCTTTGCAGAAACTGAAGTCGAGCTCCTGTGTCCCCGCTGCGCTCATTGATTCCCCGCTAAGCCCTATGTCACTACTGTGCCTTCTGCTGACATATAGAGGTTGGTGGGAGAAGCTACTGAGCAAAGGTTGTGGCACAGGAGATTGACACTCCTGGAAGTGTCAGTCTCTTTTAAAGTGATTGTAACGAAAAAAATGTTTTTTCTTTAAAATAACAAACATATCATACTTACCTCCACTGTGCAGCTCAATATGCACAGAGTAGCCCCGAACCTGGTCTTCTGGGGTCCCTCGGCGGCTCTCCCGGCTCCTCCCTAAATCTGATAACCCCCTCGGAGAAGCGCTTCCCAGGGATTACCTTGCAGGCGCCCTCCCGAGTCCAGCAATCAGTGTCCATAGAGGCCGAATGCAGGACTCAGCCCCGCCCCCCCGGCGTTCGCATCATTGAAATTGATTGACAGCAGCGGGAGCCAATGGCTGAGCTGCTATCAATCTATCCAATTAACAGCTGAGAACTCCGGGAAGAGAGGCAGCGTGTCCCCCGTGGGTCAAGTTCGAGGGGTCAGGTAAGTAAAATGGGGGGGCTGGGGGGCCATTCACTGACAGGTGTTTTTTCACCGTAATGCATAGGATGCATTTCGCTGAAAAAACACGAACCTTTACAACCCCTTTAAGACTTTAGAGGACATTGGATGGCATTGCCAGGAAGAGAACTGGGATTTCTGTAAGGGGTAACAAATGCCTGCAAGTTATACACATACATGTGAGACATAAAAAAAATAACAAAAATAAATATGTTCATCTTATAATCATTCATATAGTATAACTATAAAGTAATTCTATACCTGCATGTACAGTTCATCCCCTTAAAGCTCACTTTTTTTCATAGTCGGAAGAAAAATGTGGCAATAGATGCCTACTTTCTTTTTCCTCCTATGCTACAGCTTGTGTATTTATTTTTAATCCTTTTGGTTCCAGGGATTTTACAACCTAAATGTATTTCTCTGCAAAGCATATTTCATGAGGTAATCTTTGCTCTTGAGTTTTTTTTTTTAATAATGATTATTGTTGAAGAAACTGAATCATAGAGATATGGTAACTAGGCAACATTATCTTTTGGACACACTATATAATGCTGCATATGACAGCTTTAAACAGCTCTGGAACCTTTCCACAGGCAAAATGCATTTCAAATTCATGTGCACTTTCTAAATATAAGATCCATTATCATTAGCGAGATGTTCAAGGTAGCATGGTCTACATATGTTCACTGCATGCAGAAAGCAATGACATATGTGTAAGTACAAGCTGCTTGTGTTATTTAGATGGTACACTATTTCTGCTGCTAGCATCTCAGCAGAAAAGTAATAGGAATTCTGGGAGCGTACTGTGTGCCTGTGCTGATTCACTGCCTGCTACGAGACTAATTATTATTGTTAAGGATCCGGTCATTAATTCTGACACAGCAACTGTTACACTTCTCAATTGACATTTATTTGCTTTTTGTTGGTAGTTGAAATTTTTATCTTCCCAAAAACAAATGATGGCACTAGTATTTATATATATTTTACTATAATGTCTGCCTTTTATTAGCAAACTATAGCAACCATTTAGAATTTATCCTTCCTATTCTGACAACAGCTTTTTTTTTTTTTTCTTTTTTGAGTTAATGGTGTTGTACATCATAACCGCTCTTGCACGCTTTTCTCTCCAAATAAATTCAAGCGTGCTGCTATCTCAGATTCACTATTAGGTGGCGGTGCGGGTCAAAACTGAGATTGTATGTCCTGCTTTCTGGGCAATCAGGAAGCTGAGTGATATCGACTCTTCCCATTTTTATATTTTCCATCATACTGACCCCGGATAGCGTGTCAGTATGATGTGACCAAAGTACCACCAGTAATCTAGTTAGATAGGCCTTTTGACCACATAGTAAATGTAAGGGCCTGTGTTGATAGACATTTGCCTTTATCAGAGCTGCTTGCCTGCCCATACATATCGATAGATCCCAAAATCAAAAATGTTATATATTGCAGGTTACCAGGGGCGTTGCTAAGTCTAATGCCGCGTACACACGAGCGGACTTTATGGCAGACTTTGCCTGGTGGACTTTTCGACGGACTTTACGACGGACTTTCTGAATGAACAGACTTGCCTACACACAATCAACCAAAGTCCGTCGAATTCATACGTGATGACGTACGACCGGACTAAAATAAGGAAGTTCATAGCCAGTAGCCAATAGCTGCCCTAGCGTGGCTTTTTGTCTGTCGAACTAGCATACAGATGAGCAGACTTTTCGACCGGACTCGAGTCCGTCGGATAGATTTGAAACATGTTTCAAATCTAAGTCTGTCCAACTTTTGAAAAAAACAAAGTCCGCTGGAGCTCACACACGATTGAATTGTCCGACAAAATCTCGTCCGCCGGGCAAAGTCTGCCGTAAAGTCCGCTCGTGTGTACGCGGCATTAGAGGTAAAGAAAGTCATACGCTTGGGTGGGCATATGCATGCATATAATATACATGTGTGTGTGTGTGTATATATATATATATATATATATATATATATATATATATATATATATATATATATATATATATATATAATTATACAGGATTTATATAGTGCCAACAGTTTGCGCAGCGCTTTACAACATGAGGGCAGACAGTACACTTACAACACAAATCAATACAGGAGGGAGCAGAGGGCCTTGCTCATTAGAGCTTACAATCTAGAATATGAATATATATATATATATATATATATATATATATATATATATATATATATATATATATATATATATACAATATCTCACAAAAGTGAGTGCACCTCTCACATTTTTGTAAATATTTTATTGTAAGTTTTCATGTGACAACACTAAAGAAATGACACTTTGCTACAATGTAAAGTAGTGAGTGTACAGCTTGTATAACAGAGTAAATTGGCTGTCCCCTTAAAATAACTCAACACACAGCCATTAATGTTTAAACTGCTGGCAACAAACGTGAGTACACCCCTAAGTGAAAATGTCCAAATGGGGCCCAATTAGCCATGTTCCCTCCCCGATGTCATGTGACTTGTTAGTGTCACAAGGTCTCAGGTGTGATTGGGGAGCAGGTGTGTTAAATTTGGCGTTATCTCTCTCAATCTCTCATACTGGTCACTGTAAGTTCAACAGGGCACCTCATGGCAAAGAACTCTCTGAGGATCTGAAAAAAAGAATTGTTGCTCTACATAAAGATGGCCAAGGCTATAAGAAGATTGCCAAGATGCTGAAACTGAGCTGCAGCACGGTGGCCAAGACCATACAGTGGTTTAACAGAACAGGCTCCACTCAGAACAGGCCTTGCCATGGTTGACCAAAGAAGTTGAGCGCACTTGCTCAGCATCATATCCAGAGGTTGTCTTTGGGAAATAGACGTATGTGTGCTGCCAGCATTGCTGCAGAGGTTGAAGGGGTGGGGGGGTCAGCCTGTCAGTGTTAAGACCATACGCCGCACACTGCATCAAATTGGTCTGCATGGCTGTCGTCCCAGAAGGAAGCCTCTTCTAAAGATGATGCACAAGAAAGCCCACAAACAGTTTGCTGAAGACAAGCAGACTAAGGACATGGATTACTGGAACCATGTCCTGTGGTCTGATGAGACGAAGTTGGTTCAGATGGTGTCAAGCATGTGTGGCAGCAACCAGGTGAGGATTGCAACAAGTGTGTCTTGCCTACAGTCAAGCATGGTGGTGAGAATGTCATCGTCTGGGGCTGCATGAGTGCTGCCGGCACTGGGGAGCTACAGTTCATTGAGGGAACCATGAATGCCAGCATGTACTGTGACATACTAAAGCAGAGCATTATCCCCTACCTTTGGTGACTGGGCCGCAGGGCAGTATTCCAACATGATAACGACCCCAAGCACACCTCCAAAATGACCACTGCCTTGCTAAAGAAGCTGAGGGTAAAGGTGATTGACTGGCCAAGACCTAAACTCTATTGAGCATCTGTAGGGCATCCTCAAACAGAAGGTGGTGGAACGCAAGGTCTCTAACATCCACCAGCTCCATTAAGTCGTCATGGAGAAGTGGAAGAGGACCCCAGTGGCAACCTGTGAAGCTCTGGTGAACTCCATGCCCAAGGGGGTTAAGGCAGTGGTGGAAAATAAAGGTGGCCACACAAATATTGACACTTTGGGCCATTTTGGACATTTTCACCTAGGGGTGTACTCACTTTTGTTGCCAGCAGTTTAGACATTAATGGCTGTGTGTTGAGTTATTTTGAGGGGACAGCAAATTTTACACTGTTATACAAGCTGTACACTCACTACTTTTACATTGTTGCAAAGTGTGATTTCTTCAGTGTTGTCACATGAAAAGATAAAATATTTACAAAAATGTGAGATGTGTACTCACTTTTGTGAGATACTGTGTGTGTGTGTATATGTATCCTCCTTACATCGGGGTCCCCAGAGAGCCCACCTCTCTACATTGAGGGCCTCCCCTTACATCAGTGTCCCCAGAGAGCCCCCCCTTACATCAGGGTCCCCAGAGAGCCCCTCCTTACATCCGGGTCCCCAGAGAGCCCCCCTTACATCCGGGTCCCCAGAGAGCCCCCCTTACATCCGGGTCCCCAGAGAGCCCCTCCTTACATCAGGTCCCCAGAGAGCCCCTCCTTACATCAGGGTCCCCAGAGAGCCCCTTCCTTACATCAGGGTCCCCAGAGAGCCTCCCCTTACATCAGTGTCTCAAGAGAGCCTCCCCTTACATCAGGGTCCCAGAGAGCCTCCTTTTACATCAGGTTCCCCAGAGCGCCTCCCCTTACATCAGGTCCCCAGAGAGCCTCCCCATACATCAGGGTCCCCAGAGAGCCTCCCTTTACATCAGGTTAAACAGAGAGCCTCCCCTTACATCAGGTTAACCAGAGAGCCTCCCTTTACATCAGGGTCCCCAGGGAGCCCCCCTTACATCAGGGTCCCCAGAGAGCCCCTCCTTACATCAGGGTCCCCAGAGAGCCCCCCTTACATCCGGGTCCCCAGAGAGCCCCTTCCTTACATCAGGATCCCCAGAGAGCCTCCCTTTACATCAGGTTCCCCAGAGAGCCTCCCCTTATATCAGGTTAACCAGAGAGCATCCCTTTACATCAGGGTCCCCAGGGAGCCCCCCTTACATCAGAGTCCCCAGAGAGCCCCTTCTTACATCAGGGTCCCCAGAGAGTCTCCCCTAACAACGGGTTTCCCAGAGAGCCTCCCCTTACATCAGGGTCCCCAGAGAGTCTCCCCTTACAACGGGTTCCCCAGAGAGCCTCCCCTTACATCAGGGTCCCCAGAGAGTCTCCCCTTACAACGGGTTCCCCAGAGAGCCTCCCCTTACATCAGGGTCCCCAGAGAGCCTCCCCTTACTTCAGGTTCCCCAGAGAGCCTCCCCTTACATCAGGGTCCCCAGAGAGCCCCCCCCCCCCCCCCCCCGTCTGCAGCAATTATAGAAAAAAACTTCTGCTCAGCTGGGGGCCAGGGGAAGCAACAGGACTGTTTAACCCCTCAGCTCAAGAGCTTACTGCTTGTGGTGATCCAGCCCTAACTAGGCTCTGGGCTCCATCTGCTCAGATAATAAAATTATTAATAGGTGACTGCACTTAGGATCCTTGCTAGGTATGCAGCCTCCCCTAATATACCTCCCCTAGGGGGTCTATAAGTATAAGAATGTAGTGAAAGGGGGTGGTGGCGCTCCCGTATAGGTGGCCAGTTAGTGGTGTTTTTCATATCAAACACGCTAGTGGAATCACGGTATTGGAGTGGGCTTGCTCAGTGCTCACTTGACTCACAGCAGACAACTATGTTTATGTATGCCTTTTTTGTATGGTTATTTCTTATCTTTTAATTTGGTTATTGTTGATTTTCTGATTGGTATATCACTACTAAGCACTGTTTATGTACTTGGAGCATATCTGATCACTATATTTATTTGTGGTGTGATATTAGTTTGCACATATACCATTATTTATTGTTTGGTACACCACACCATTTCAGGTACACACCACTAACTGGCCACCTATACGCAAACTAGGGAGCGTCACCACCTCCATCTGCTCAGCTGGTTGCCGGGGGAGGAACGTGACTAGTTAATGTTATCAGACCTAAGTTCTTATCCATATTCAGCAGTTCCGACGATGTAATCAGAGTCCCGACGTCCGCTTCTATAACGATCTGCCGAGCAATGTAATTGTCAGGAACCGCAGTAAGCTGCAATATTTTATATTTTTATTTTTGGGCTCAATACCACTTTAAGTTACATAGTTACATAGTAGGTGAGGTTGAAAAAAGACGCAAGTCCAACCTATGTGTATGATTATATGTCAGTATTACATTGTATATCCCTGTATGTTGTGGTCGTTCAGGTGCTTATCTAATAGTTTTTTTAAACTATTGATGCTCCCCGCTGAGACCACCGCCTGTGGAAGGGAATTCCACATCCTTGCCACTCTTACAGTAAAGAACCCTCTACGTATTTTAAGGTTAAACCTCTTTTCTTCTAGTTTTAATTAGTGGCCACGTGTCTTGTTAAACTCCCTTCCACGAAATAGTTTTATCGCTATTGTGGGGTCACCAGTACGGAATAAGTTCAGTGCTCGCAACCTTTCCTAATAACTAATATCCTCCAGACCCTTTATTAGCTTTGTTGCCCTTCTTTGTATGCGCTCCTTTTCCAGTACATCCTTCCTGAGGACTGGTGCCCAGAACTAGACAGCATACTCTAGGTGCAGCCGGACCAGAGTCTTGTAGAACGGGAGAATTATCGTTTTAATGTTGATCCCCTTTTTAATGCATGCCAATATTCTGTTTGCTTTGTTAGCAGCAGCTTGGCATTGCATGCCATTGCTGAGCCTATCATCTACTAGGACTCCCAGGTCCTGTTCCATCCTAGATTCCCCCAGAGGTTCTCCCCCCAGTGTATAGATTGCATTCATATTTTTCCCACCCAAATGCATTATTTTACATTTTTCTACATTAAACCTCATTTGCCCCATTAATTTGTTCAGATCTTTTTGTAAGGTTTCCACATCCTGCGGAGAAGTTATTGCCCTGCTTAGCTTAGTATCATCTGCTAATACAGAGATTGAACTGTTTACCCCATCCTCCAGGTCTTTATGAACAAATTAAATAGGATTGGTCCCAGTACAGAACCCTGGGGAACCCCACTACCCACCCCTGACCATTCCGAGTACTCCCCATTTATCACACCCTCTGAACTCGCCCTTGTGGCCAGTTTTCAATCCATGTACTCGCGCTATGGTTAATGCCAACGGACCTTATTTTGTACAGTAAACTTTATGGGGAACTGTGTCAATTGCTTTTGCAAAATCCAGATACACTATGTCTAAGGGCCTTCCTTTATCTTAATGGCAACTCACCTCCTCATAGGAAGTTAATAGAGTGGTTTGGCAAGAACGAATCTTCATGAATTCATGCTGATTACTGCTAATGATACCATTCTCATTACTAAAATCTTGTATATATCCCCTCATCATCCCATCCAAGAGCTTGCATACTATTGATGTTAGGCTAACTGGTCTGTAATTCCAAGGGATGTATTTTGGGCCCTTTTTAAATATTGGTTCTTTGTTCCTAAGATTTTATCAGAATTTATGCCTTCTAGCAAGGTTCGTAGTTTAGGAAAGCTGGCTCTTTTGAAATTCAGTGTCTTTGTATTCCCCTTATGTTTCCTATTTGTGTGATTTATACTGAAGCAAATTGACCTGTGATTGCTGTTTCCTAAATTGCCCCATATTTCCACATCAGTGATCAGGTCTGTATTGTTGGTAATCAGATCTAGTAATGCTTTATTTCTAGTTGGTGCATCTACCATCTGACCCATGAAATTGTCCTGCGAGACATTTAGGAACTGGCAAACCTTAGACGAATGCGTGGTTCCCTTCTGCCCAGTCTATGTCTGGATAATTAAAATCCTGTTTATGATAACATTTCCTCCGTACATTAGGCTGGCCAGAGATGGCCCCAGAACTAACCTGGGAGGTGTATTGTAACTTTACCACATGGGCAGTCTTACCATTAAAATAATATTGGGAAAATGTTATCTTTGGGGTATAGACCTAAATATATTGTCAAGATCACAAGGACTCCACAAACTTTTGAAAATGTGGATCATTCTTACTGTGCTGGCAGAAGTAAGGAACTAGATATATAGTTATTTTAAATTAATTAAAATAAAGGTATGTTAAATTCAGGCAGATTGCTGAGTAACGTCAAAGCCTTATATAAATGACCATTATGGCAATAAGTGGACTGCTTAAAGTGGTTGTAAAGGCAGAGAGTGTTTTTCAATTTTATACATTCTATGCATTAAGATAAAAAGCCTTCTGTGTGCAGCAGCCCCCCTCAGGCCCCCTACTACTTACCTGAGCCCCATCTCGATCCAGCGATGTTAAACGAGAGACTTGGCTGTCCGGAACGCCTCCCCCCCTCATTGGCTGAGACAGCAGCGCCATTGGTTTCCGCTGCTGTCAATCAAAGTCAGTGAGCCAATGAGGAGAGAAAGGGGGTGGGGTGGGGCCGGGCCACGGCTCCGTGTCTGAATGGCTCAGGTGCCCCCATAGCAAGCTGCTTGCTGTGAGGGCACTGAACATGAGGGAGGGGCCAGGAGCACCGAAGATTGACCCGAAAAAACGAGGTTTTGGGCTGCTCTGTGCAAAACCACAACACAGAGTAGGTTTTTATTTTTATTGATTTTCAAAAAACAGACAACAAACAAAAGAGAAAAAAAAACAAATGAATAATTTCAGCAATTAAAGAAGCTATATACATAGAAAACAAAACACACACACAAAAAAAAAAAAAAAACCCGCATACATAATCATGAGTCCTTGCCCAATAACTAATGGAGAGATAGCCAAGAGTCATATTCCTCTAGGAGGCTATTGAGGCTGTAGAGGGGTCCATGAGCCATTTTGACCAAACCTTTTCATATTTTAGGAGACAACCCCTATTTATATATGTTTCTTTGTATAATGGTAAGCTATTATGAATGAGTTGTTTCCACAAAGTCAGCGATGGGGGGGTGGTTTTCTTCCAGCTGAGAACTATAGCTTTACGAGCATAGAACAAAAGCAGCCCCACCAAAGTACGCCCTGCTGTCGTAGGAATAAATTGTTCTATCAGACCTAGAATACATATTGGCATTAATCGTTGCAGTGGGATATATGTTATTTAGAATATAAAAGCTAGTATGAAGTAGAAGCCACAAGAATTGGGTCAATAACATTTTCCGACCATGCTCCAGTAAGCCTTCGGTGGAAATTAGTCAAAGGAAACCTGCCTTCCAGTAGTTGGAGATTAAATGAGGATTTATTGCACGACAGAGATATTGATCAGCGTATCAAGGAAGGAATAGAATTTTACTTTAAAACTAATTCGGTCGAGGAAACCTCAGAAGCTGTAGTATGGGAGGCCCATAAAGCTTATATTAGAGGCATCTTAATAAAAGCGGGCTCAGAAAGGAAGAAAAAGGAGGCTAAGGAAAGATTAGCCATACAGAAAAGCATTCAGGAGCTGGAACAACGACATAAGCAAACAGGAGAAGAGGAGACAATGGTGGAATTACACAAGAAAAGAGAGGCCATGTGGGAGCTCATAGAAATAGAAAACCGTAAGGTATATAACCGGGTTAAAAAAGAAAGATATATAGGAGGCAACAGACCCGGGAGGCTCCTGGCTAGGGTCCTAAGCAAAAAGAAAAATAATAACTACATTGACAAAATAAAAACTAAATCAGGCGAGATTGCCTATAAAGATAAAGACATTGCCAGGACCTTCCAGGAGTTCTACGGGGGACTGTATGCCATAAATAAAAAAATAAGCATTGAAGAGAAGGAAGAAAAGCAAGGGAAAATTAAAAAGTACCTAGAAGATAGTGGCCTGGCTAATCTTTCAGAAAGTGAACAAGCCACCTTGGAAGCCCCATACACTGAACTTGAAGTGAGGAAAGCGCTCAAAGGGTTGCAAATGGGAAAAAGCCCAGGTCCGGATGGACTGACGGTGCTTTACTACAAAAAATACCAGGATTACCTAATACCAAAAATGTGCTCCTATATGAATGATACTGGGGAAAAAGGAGAAATGAGAAAGGAAGCTTTAGCAGCCATAATAGCGGTCATCCCAAAGGAAGGCAAAGATAACACAGTATGCTCAAGTTACTGGCCGATCTCTCTCCTAAACGTCGACACGAAAATTTATGCGAAAGTAATTGCGGATAGATTAAAACTCATAATAGAAAGGATTGTGCACCCAGATCAGGTCGGGTTCGTGTCAGGCCGACAAGGCAGGGATAATAGTATCAAGACCCTCCTAGCGGTGCAACAGCTGATGAAAAGTGGAGTCCCAGGTCTACTCTTGTCAATAGACGCTGAAAAAGCGTTTGACAGAGTAGACTGGGACTTCATGATGGGCACACTAGAGGAGATGGGTTTCGGGATCAAGATACGTAGAAGAATAGGGGCATTCTACTCGGGACCTACTGCAAGAGTAAGAATAAACGGAGTCCTTTCGGAGCCGTTTGATATGTATAATGGGACAAGACAGGGGTGTCCGCTCTCCCCCGTCCTGTTCGTATTAGCCCTAGAGCCCCTACTAGAAAAGATCAGGCAATGCCCGGATATTAGTGGGGTAACGATAGGTAAAGATCAATATAAACTAGCTGCATTCGCGGACGATATCCTCTTATACATAACGCGCCCAAGGATATCCCTCCCGAATATAATGTCAACCTTGTTAGAGTACGGCAAGCTTTCTAACTTCAAAATCAATCCAAATAAATCTGAAACATTAAGCTTCAACACCAGCAAAACCAGAGATCATTCATATCAGAAGTACTTCCCCTTCTTATGGGGGCAAAAAGAATTAAACTATCTAGGGATAAAGATCACAACCTCATATGAGACGCTTTTCCACGCCAACTTCATACCACTTCTTAACGAGATTAAGCAAGAACTTAGGAGAATTCACCTAGGACAACTATCTTGGGGAGGGAGAATAAATATATATAAAATGGTTGTATTGCCAAAAATTACCTATAAAATGCAAATGTTGCCAGTAGCACTCCCACAGGCATATTTAAGAAAACTGCACTCAATTTTTTTAAGATTAATTTGGAGAGGAAAAGCACCACGCTTAAAATTTACACAATTGACAAAAGCGAAAGGTAAAGGGGGATGGGGAGCACCAGATGTGCGTAAATATTATGAAGCTATAGCTCTAGCTAGAGTAATTGATTGGGCGAAAAATAAAGTAGATAAACACTGGGTGAAAATGGAGAGGGAAATCAGCAATGCTAGGTTGAATAGAATAATTTGGATACCACCACATTTAAGGAAATTTAGTTCTGAAACGCACGAGATCACTAAACATGCACTGAAGATATGGGATAAGGTTCACAAGAGGGAGCACTGGGGATATAATTCCCCTCTAATGTCACTTAAGGATTCAGCATATTTTGCACCAGGGAGAGGGGAGTGGTTCGGGAGATGGCTATTAGACGAAAATATACAGTTAAAAGACGTCATGCAACAGAACAAAATATGCACATATCAGGAGCTAAAGGAAAAAAAAGTTTGCTGATAATAAACACTTGGCGGTACAACCAATTGAGTCAGTTTATTAGATCCCTCCCACAACCAATCAGATCAAAGGAAAACTTACGCCCACTAGAGAAAATGTGCTCGGATAAAGACAAGAAGGGGGGGTTCTCCCAGACCTATAGATTACTGATAGGTTTAGGGAACATAGAAACCCCCTCTTTCATACAGAAGTGGGAGAAGGAGTTAGGGAGGGAGCTCACTGCCCCAGAGGGGTCACTGATCCTAAGCAGAGCAGCAGCTACGTCAGTTAACAGTAAAATCCTGGAGTTAAACTATAGATGCCTAGCCAGGATGTACTTGACCCCAGACCGACTGAACAAATTCCAGAACGGACCCCCACAACATTGTTGGAGGGGGTGTAAGGAATTAGGATCAATGACCCATATCTGGTGGCAATGCCCAACAATTAAAACATTCTGGAGCGAGGTGAGGGGTTTTATCAAAGACATAACAGGGATTAGTATACCAGACGACCCCTGGGTTTGCCTATTCCACATGAGTGAAATGCCTAATAAAGCCTACCTGAGAACGCTACTGCCGCATCTTATTGATGCGGCCAAAAGTTTGATACCCAAATACTGGAGAAGGATAGAAAGACCCGCAATGAAGGATTGGCTAGAGAAAATCAATGAAATACACACCCTAGAATACTTAAGGTACAGTGAGGGTACGAAAATGGGCACCTTTGAGACAAAATGGAAAAGGTGGGTAGAGTTTAAAATGTCCCTGAGAGCGGCCGAAATATGGACAGCCTAGGTAGGAAGATAAAGAGACCCAGAGATTAACAGCAAAATGACCCCGGAGGCTGAAACAGAGATAGATTAGAAGAAGACAAAAAGAGAGGGGGGGGGGGGCAGGAGGGGAGGCACGGTCTTGGGGGGGGGTTAGGGGGGAAGGGGGGGATGGAGAGAAATGTATAAAGGTAAAATGTATAAATACCACGTAAATAAGTCTTGTAAGACAAAAAAAAGTGTAATCAGCATTACCACGATGATGAGAAGCAGGAATGGGAAGAAGTTGGAAGTATTGATAACTGAAAAATGACAAATAATCTTGCTGAGTGGTAAAAAAAAAAAAAAAAGCTAGTATTTCTTCCCAATACCTTACAATAGCTGGACAAGTCCAGAATATATGGGTAAAGTCTCCAGGAGTCTCCCCACATCGCCAACAACCAGGAGCAGAGTCTGAATTAATTTTATTTAATATATGGGGGTTGTAATATGTCCTGTGGACTGTCTTAAACTGAATAAGTCGGTCTCTCAAGGAGACGAGAGAGTTGAAGGAAGAGTCCCATATATTATCCCAATCATCCTCGTTAAGTTCAGGGATATCCTTAGACCATTTTAATCTTAATTTCTCTAAATCAGGGAGAGAGGCAGTTGTTAAGTGAAAATACAATTTAGATGCGGCATTCTTTGTACAATCTAACCTAAGAAGCTTCTCTAAGGCAGATTGAACTAGTTGTGGAGGAGAGCCAGCGAATTGACAGCTAAAGGCATGGGAGAGTTGAAGGAAACTGTCAGAGTCCTGGATGTGAGGCCGAATTGCAGAGGGGGCGCCCCTTGCGGCTAAGTGCAGCGTAAACCTGGGAGTGAGACAGGGAGTACGGTGCCCAAAGGTGCACGGGTTGCCAGATCGCTGTTGCTGAGTAGCAGATAGCAGGGAGCTGCTGGGGTGCGCTGGTAAGGTTGAAGGGCAACCGTGCAAGGAGGGATTCCAGGTATGGAGCCGTGGAGCAACCAGGAGCGGAGTCAGAGCCAGGCCAATGGTCATTCAGCACAGGAATCAGTCCAAGGTGAGGTACAGCAGGATAATCAGGAACAGAGAAGGTAGCCGAGCCGGGGGTCAAACACAGGAGGACGATCAAGGTACAAATGCGGAGCCGAAGAATAGTCAGGTACAAGCCGGGGTCAATGCAGGCGGAATACTGGAGCAGTCAGGCAAGCCGAGTAGTAACAGGAAGCAGATATCACAACAGGAACAAGGAACACAGGAACAAGGAAAACAGGAAGCTGATGATAATCCAGCAACCAGCATGCACCAGCAGCAGGCTTAAATAGGCAGAAGGGCGCCACCATGAGGAATACTGGCAGAATTACCCATCCTACGGTTATCACCCTGACAGTGCCCCCCCCCTAGGGGCAGCCTCCAGATGCCCAATCTGGCCCATTTTTCAGGGTATCGGGCTTGAAACCTCTGCAACAGTCTAGGGGCATGAATGTTATCTGCTGGTTCCCAAGAATTATCTTCTACAGAGTAACCTTTCCATTTAACAAGAAATTGAACAGTCCTACCTCTCCGACGGCAGTCCAGAATGGCTTCTACTTCGTATTCTGTTTCATTGTCCACCAAGATTGGAGGGGGCGGAGCTTCTTCTCTCCCTGGAAAAGGACTGGAGACAACAGATTTTAATAAAGAAACATGGAATACTGGGTGGATTTTATAGGAACTTGGTAAAGACAATTCAAATGCCACTGGGTTAATTTCCTTCTTAATTGTGAATGGACCGATAAACCTTGGTCCTAACTTCCGGGAGGGGCAAGGAAGCTTAAGATTTGTTGAGGAAAGCCACACTCTATCTCCAACCTTAAAGACGGGATCTCTCCTCCCCTTGTCATAATGTTTTTTATAATTCTCTTGGGCCTTCTGCATAGTTGCCTGGAGAGTTAGGTAATTAGCCTGAATGGCGTTTATCCTGTCCTGGACTGCAGGGACTGAGGTCTCTGGTATAACATTTGGCAAGAATGAGGGATGGAAACCGTAGTTGGCCCAGAAAGGTGACTGATTGGTGGAAGCATGGATTGAGTTGTTGTATGCAAACTCCGCACACGGGAGTAGCAAGGACCAGTCGTCCTGGGAGAAGGAGCAGAAGCAACGTAAGTACTGTTCTAAAGTTTGATTAGTTCTTTCGGTTTGGCCATTGCTTTGAGGATGGTAAGCTGAAGATAGGCACACTTTAATGGAAAGCATTTTGCAGAGCTCCTTCCAGAACTTAGAGGTGAATTGCACCCCTCTGTCAGACACAATGTTGCTCGGTAGGCCGTGAAGTCTGACTATCTCCTTTATGAAGATCTTCGCCGTGTCAGCAGCAGATGGTGTACCCATCATGGGCAAGAAATGCGCCATCTTGGACAGGCGGTCAACGACTACCAAGATGGTTGTAAATTTCTCCGAGGGTGGTAACTCTACTATGAATTCCATAGATATTTCTTTCCATGGTTGCTCCGGCACAGGCAATGGGCGTAGTAGACCCCAAGATCTGACGTTAGACCCCTTGTTACGTTGACAAATGGTGCAGGAACTGACATATTCCCTGCAGTCAGGCTTTAGAGTGGGCCACCAAAAAGATCGTTGAACAAGCTCCAAAGTCTTTCGTACCCCGAAGTGACCAGCAAGTTGGTGGTCATGTAAAGTCTTTAGGACATGGGCTCTGGCTTGCTGCGGAACAAAAATTTTGTTCTGATGCCAAAGAAAACCTTCCTGGTTTCTTAAAGACAGTGCTTCTGGTTCAGAGCATTGGGAGGAAGCTTGTTTCAGTGAGGAACTCAGGTCGGTCTGAATCATGAGAAAATTCTGTGGAGACAATATAGTGCTAGGAGTAATTTCTTCGGGAGTGTCAGGAAACATCCGGGACAAGGCATCGGCCTTCCCGTTCTTAGACCCCGGGCGGAAGGATATATGAAAATTGAATCTGGCAAAAAACAAGGCCCATCGAGCTTGTCGGGGTCTCAATCGTTTAGCTGTGCGAAGATACTCCAGGTTTCTGTGATCCGTGAATATCATGATGGGATGCTGAGCACCTTCAAGGAGGTACCGCCATTCCTCCAGGGCAGTTTTAATAGCCAAGAGCTCTCGATCTCCCACATCATAATTCCTTTCAGACGGACTCATCTTCCGCGAGGAGAAGGCCACAGGATGGAGTAACGACTTAGAACCCTGACGTTGGGATAAGACTGCCCCTGTGGCAACTTCAGAGGCGTCAACCTCTAAGATGTAAGGGAGGGCCGGATCAGGATGTTGCAGGATAGGTGCGGAGGTAAAGAGGGATTTGAGCTTATCAAAAGCTGATTGGGCTTCTGAAGACCACAGGAACCGAGTATGTAAACGGGTAACTTGGGTGATTGGTGAGATGATGGAGGAAAAGTTCTTTATAAACCTCCTATAAAAGTTTGCAAACCCCACAAATCTTTGTACTCCCTTTTTATCCGATGGAGTTGGCCAGTCCAAGATTGCCTGTACCTTTTGTGGGTCCATGGCAACATCACCAGTTGAGATAATTAGCCCCAGGAATTGTATTGACTCTTTTTCGAAATCACACTTCTCTGCTTTTACATAGAGTTTGTGCTTACGTAGAGTGTGCAGAACTGTCCTTACATGTGTACGATGGAGCTCCAGGGTGGTTGAAAATATCAGGATATCATCCAGGTAGATGATGACGAAGTAATCCAGAAATTCTCGAAAGATATCGTTTACAAAATGTTGGAATGTGGCCGGGGCGTTGCACAATCCAAATGGCATCACTAAGTACTCGAAATGTCCAAAGCGAGTTCTAAATGCTGTCTTCCATTCCTCACCCTCTTGGATGCGAACGAGATTGTAGGCTCCTCGAAGGTCAAGCTTAGTAAATATTCGGGCAGTACGGAGTCTCTGGAAAAGTTCCGAAACTAGAGGAAGAGGGTAACGTTTTTTTATAGTGATTCTATTGAGCTCCCTGTAATCCACACATGGTCTTAGGGATTTGTCCCTTTTTTCGACAAAAAAGATTCCGGCTCCAGCAGGAGAAGAGTAGGAACGGATGAAGCCTTTCTCCAGGTTTTCATCAATGTATTGTCGCAATGTTCCTAGTTCCATCTCCGAGAGGGGGAATATGCGACCGAACGGGATTTCGGCTCCTGGGAGTAATTCAATTGGACAATCGTATGACCGGTGTGGTGGCTTTTCTTGTCAAAGACATCTGCAAACTCCTGGTAGGCCGGTGGAATACTCTGGTTGTTGACAGGTACAGGTTGAACTGACAGGCAACTGGCTACATTACTGGTTTCAGGGGCAAGGCAGTGCTGTAGGCAATAAGGTGAAGTGAATGAAATTTCTTTCCTGATCCAGTTGATCTGGGGGTTGTGGGCTTGGAGCCATGGGGAACCCAAGATGACGGGGAACATAGGTGAGCTTAGAATGTCGAAACGTATGAATTCCTGATGACCATCAGGAGTAGTAACCAAAAGAGGAGTGGTCTCTTGTGTCACAGGACCGGAACTAGGCAGGGTGCCATCAGCCAGGAGAACTTCCAATCTACGGTTCTTGGGAAGTAGGGCCAGACCGAGCTTTAGTGCTAAGTCCAAGTCCAAGAAACAACTGCATGCCCCGGAGTCGACTATGGCCTGAAGCTGAACCCCCTTGTCAGCCAACTGTAGCGTGATGGAAAGGATAAGGTGAGAAGTGGAAGTTCCGGACATCTGGAAGTACACTGGAGAGTTCTTGGGTACCTTGCTGGGCCTTATGGGGCAGTTGCTCAGGAAATGTCCGTTTCGGCCACAATAGAGACAGAGATTGGCTTGACGCCGACGCTGTTTTTCCTCAGGAGTCAGTGCGGATCGCACCAAACCAACAGGCATAGCGCCGATCTCTGGTACCTGCACCTTGTGAGTCTGAGAACGTTCAGCCTGGCGCTCCCGAAGGCGTCTATCCAACTGGATGGATAGTTGAATGAGCCCCTCGAGGGTAGCAGGGATGCCGACCCTGGCCAACTCGTCCTTAAGGGATTCAGAAAGCCCCAGGCGAAACTGGTATTTCAACGCAGCCTCATTCCAGTCTGTATCGGCAGACCACCGGTGGAAGTCCACAGTATAGTCTTCCACCGGGCGCCGTTTCTGTTGAAGAGAATGCAGAGCGGCCTCAGCGGTGGCTGTACGCTGGGGTCATCATACAATTGCGACAGGGCCGTAAAGAACGTTTCCACTGAACTAGTAGCTGGGTCCTTCTGTTCCCATAACCTGTGGGCCCATGCCTGGGGTTCATTGGTCAGCAGGGAGATAAGAAAGCCAACTTTGACAGTCTCAGTGGAAAAGGTACGGGGTTGCAGAGCCAGATATAACAGGCAGGCGTTCTTGAAGGATCTGAATTTCTGCCGGTCTCCAGAGAAACGTTCAGGGGTAGGTACCCGCGGTTCTGGGCGCAAAGTCAGTACCGAAGAGGCCGTAGCAGGGAGATTGGTGGAGGAGGAACCAGGATCCAAAAAGGCAGATGGTAGCATAAAATGTTGGAGTTTTCCTTCTAATTGAAGGTATCTTTCCTGAAGAACTTGGACCACTCGTGTAAGGGTAGCGGCCTGTTGGCATAAAGTCTCTATTGGGGACGCACCTCTGCCGGCCTCAGTCATGGCTGGATTATACTGTCAGAGTCCTGGATGTGAGGCCGAATTGCAGAGGGGGCGCCCCTTGCGGCTAAGTGCAGCGTAACCCTGGGAGTGAGACAGGGAGTACGGTGCCCAAAGGTGCACGGGTTGCCAGATCGCTGTTGCTGAGTAGCAGATAGCAGGGAGCTGCTGGGGTGCGCTGGTAAGGTTGAAGGGCAACCGTGCAAGGAGGGATTCCAGGTATGGAGCCGTGGAGCAACCAGGAGCGGAGTCAGAGCCAGGCCAATGGTCATTCAGCACAGGAATCAGTCCAAGGTGAGGTACAGCAGGATAATCAGGAACAGAGAAGGTAGCCGAGCCGGGGGTCAAACACAGGAGGACGATCAAGGTACAAATGCGGAGCCGAAGAATAGTCAGGTACAAGCCGGGGTCAATGCAGGCGGAATACTGTAGCAGTCAGGCAAGCCGAGTAGTAACAGGAAGCAGATATCACAACAGGAACAAGGAACACAGGAACAAGGAAAACAGGAAGCTGATGATAATCCAGCAACCAGCATGCACCAGCAGCAGGCTTAAATAGGCAGAAGGGCGCCACCATGAGGAATACTGGCAGAATTACCCGTCCTACGGTTATCACCCTGACAGAAACTAAAAGAATACGACTGAGGAATATTGAAGTCGGAGATTAGTTGGGAAAAAGAAATCAAAGATTTATCCAAAATGATCTGTGTCACTGTGTCACTGTTTTAATCTTAAAATAAGTCCAAGCATAGGGATCGGGTAGTGAATAGAAATGCTCCAGAGTGGGATTTAACCAGAGGGGAGCATTAGGTGATATTGCCTGTAGGAGATATCGTTCAATTTTGAGGCCCTCTCCCCATGCACATAGCGTGTTAAGCACAGATGGTGTCAATGTATATGGAGCACGCGGGCCCCGAAAGATCAAAAATTTCAGCGCCTCTAGGGATCCCAGCACTGCTGCTTCTACCTGATTACTTTAAAGGTGGACATTTTTTGTTAATGCCTATAAGATGTATATACTAAAAAAGGTGGGCATGAAGAGGATGAGGATGAGGTACTTCATGAATCTAATAAGATGACTACCATACTCTGAAAATGATGAGAACCCACCAAATAATCTACCATGACCTCATCACAGAAATGATCATCCTTCAGTTTATTTTAATACTTGAACACATCTCCTAAGATTAATGATCATTTGCAATGACAGAACCTGTAAGTATCTGACAATAGAGGAAAAAAATGTATTTTTGTATAAGGAATGAGCTATACAGGTCACATAGAAAATTGTGTTTTTCTGATAAAGCTGCAGGGTGTTCATTAGTGGGGGGGGGGGGGGGTGAAAAAAAATGTACAAGGACGGAAGTCACTAGTGGCCTAGAGACTGAGTATCCGCTATATATTAAATGAAGAATGGTACAGCAGTAAAAAATATGTTTCCTACCTCTGTGAATAGTGGTCAAGAATAGGACCCAGATAATCGCAGTAATCACTGTAGTAGTGGCGACTATAACAGTGATTCTCAGCTTCAACAGTGGCCCCATGTGTATGGAATATGTATATTTATATTAGTCCATAGGTGTGCACAGCCTATTGCATTAGGGTGTGCACCCCAAAGCTTGAACACATATGTGCGTGTGCGCGTGTGTATATATACTGACGGTGTCAGTAGGGCAGAGATTGGTGTCAATAGGACAGTGGACGGTATTAGTAGTTTTTTTATTTTTTATAATTAAATTTTTTTTTACTTTTTTTTATTTTTTACTTTTTTTAGGAGTCCTGTTAGGGGGCTTTGGTGAAATATTAGGGGTCTAAACAGGTGGCATCTGCACCACACGGTGTGATTAGGGTGTGCACAGGCACACCTGGCACAAGCTGTGCGCACACCTATGTATTAGCCCACGCTGTACTAGTATAACTATGAAATAATCACCATACCTGGGTCAGGACCTTTCTTTTTGGAACCTATACAGATATAAAGCACTGCCTAGATATCAACTACAGGGTTAAAAAAATCACCTTGCAAAATGATCCTACCATGAGTGTGAAGTGTGAACATGAAGTATATTTAATCAATTACAGCACTGGACAAATACATATTTTACTTGATAGCTCCCATTTTTGCTTCATTAATGACCACAACAGCGTTGGTAAAAGGTTACAGTTCCACACAACAGCGTCTTCCATGTTTGATGTAAAATTAATTATAGAAGCTCCCTTGGACACCAGAGCAGCATGCTGTTCAGTGATCTTTTCTTTAAACATCTCATTTTCACTGCCCTGATATTGTAATTTTCTATCTGCTGACCTTGGGCCACAAAGCATTGCAACCCTTGCTGAAGCTTTTCTTCAACAGTAATGTAATTCCAATACAGTTAGAGGACGGAGGTTAAGGGCATTGCTACCAACATACAGGACTGTGTTTGGAACTACATTCTCTTTTCGCATTATAATGTTGAGTATGTACGGCTTTTTCAAAACTAAAAGTTGAGGTTTTTTTTTTTTTTCCAATATTATTTTTATTGTTATAAACATACAAAAGTAAATGTAAGTAAGTTATTGTGTCCTCGACAAGCAGAGGTCTCTGTAATCTGGATAGATGTATTTAACCCTCCCCCCATCATGAAGATTACGGGGTAACAGGTATCTTGACAACATGGAATAGGAACAAGGCTTTGGACTTTATAGGCACAGGTACACATGTGTTCATAAAAATATTATTTTATTACAAAAAAAATTAAATACATAAACAAAATCACATTGAACACATAATGCCTAGGAGGAATAAAAGCATACCAAAACCACTACAACCACTGTAACCTTGTATTGATAATGGGCATGCATCTATTGAAAGACGATAACTTGTGTCCAAAAGAGGCTCAGTGGAAGTGGATATGGTGTAAAGTTGCTTTCCTCTACATGTTGTGCATCTCAGTTCTTCCTCAGGACCCTTAGGCAAGTGTTAGATTGAATAACGCATACAGAAGTGGTCATCAAGTAGCTATGGAGAGTATTGATCACGGGAAGTGAAAAGCAGCCAGCAAAAGGTAACGAAGACTGATGGTATGGCGGGGAAAGGTCAACTCCTAAGATTATCAGAAAGTACAACTAAATACCATGCTTCGCTTCAGATACACTGACAGCCAGCAAGGTTAGAGATCCACACGTAGTAAGTATAGCCTACTTAACTGTAGGAGTGAATAGCTCCGCCAATTCTGCTAAGGCATTGCCTGGTGGACACTTCCACCGCAGACTTCCATCCTGACTCCTGCTTGCAGACAGCAAAGGCAGACAAGACAACATGAGTCATATCAATACACATTGTGGGACACCTTTCTATTTTTGGACATAGCCTTTTGAGTTTTTTTGCAGGTTCATAATATACTTGTAAGAAGATAGACAGGAATGAGTAAGGAAAGGAAAGAAAAAAGAAAATATAATAACAGTCAGAGCAAAACAGATTGCAACGCACAATCCATCCCACAAGCCCAGAGCATAATGCTTTCTACATTTCTCCAGTGATATACTTTATGCACTGGTCTCATGTGTTTTCAAATAATTTCATCTTGTTTCTTAGTGTGACAGAATTTTTCATTTACAATTTTCCATAAAAGTTTGGTATTTACTACTGCAAATGGGATGAATAAAGACATCCAGGACCTGGTGATTGCTAACCTTGTGGCTATGAATTTAAATAAGATTAGCCTTTAAATATGTCCGATGCCCCCTCTATTGTTTGATTTAGTAGGGCTTGTAAGGGGATTTTTTAAGATTGGCCGGGGTCAGAGAGTATATAAAATTGTATATGTGAATCCAGAATATCTTGACGTTTGGGCATATATGAAAAGCTGTTCCCCCTGCCAATAACCCCTTAAGCAACTGGGGGAAGCACCAGTCACATAGGATGTCAATCTCGTGGGTACCATGTACCATCATAACAATACTTTTAAACTTGCTTCTACAATGTACAATAGAGGTATTTTATTTATGACTACTTGGATGAACTCAGAGCCAGCTTGTACCAATCATTAAGGTCCAATTCTATACCCAAATCCCTTTCCCACTTAACCATATAAGGTAGTTTGATGGGTTTCATACAACAGAAATCTCTGATATGTAAACTTGGATTATTTCAATATTTTTGTAAAGATATTCCATAGACACCTTAGTCAATACTGTATATCTGAGTGATGTTCTAAGGATTGCAAAAAATGTACTATCTGAGTATAGCGATAGTTTCTGTGTCTGGTAAATAATATTTCTCCCTTAAGAGTTGTCACAACATAATACCTAGGTTATTGCATAAGTCAGCTATTTGTATAAAGCCTTTCTCAGTCCATCATGCAAAATTCTTGGAAGTGAGACCCAGGGTAAAAACTGAATTATTAAATATAGGAGCTAAAGGACTTGTGACGGACTGCCTGGCACCTCGCCTGGGTGCCTCCGCCAAGATACAGCTTCCTCCACTCTGGAACCAGGTATTATAGCTGAGAATAGCACCCAAGAAGTAGATGACACTAGCTTAGGTGCAAACTGAAGCCCATTAATGAAAACTCGCACAGAATTTATACCACACAAAATCAGATAAGAGCTTGATCACATTATCCTAAACAATGCAAACTTTAAACAGTTATATCATCAGTACATCTAATAAATAGCTAGCAGCTAATAGTAACCTAATTAAACAGTGATCTAATTAACAGTAATCTAATCAACAGCTAGGCCCCTAGACAAGCCTTGATTAGTCAAGGAGTGACCACCCTAGACAGTCCTGGCAACAGATCCTATTAAACAGCTTTCTATCCACATCCATCTTCTCACTATGTCTCAAGTTTGCAGAGACCATCATGGCTTCCTTGACTGTTAACCACTTCTGGACTGCCCACCGCACATATACTGCGGCAGGGCGGCCCGGCTGCACGAAACGACGTACCTGTACGTCGATTAGTGCATGAGATACTGCTGCTGCAAGCTGGGGGAGCGTGCGGGTCGGATCCGGCGGACACAATGTCCGCCGGCCACCCGCAATCACTCAACAGAGAGACAGAATGGGGATCTGCCTAGGTAAACAAGGTGGATCCCCATTCTGACAGGGGACAACATGGAGATCTGCTGTTACTAGTGATCAGGAACAGCGATCTCTGTGTTGTCCCAGTGAGCCCATCCCCCACACAGTTAGAAACACCCAGGGAACACAGCTAACCCTTTGATTACCCCTAGTGTTAACCCCTTCCCTGCCAGTGTCCTTTAAACATTGATCAGTGCATTTTTTTTAACACTGATCACTGTATTGGTGTCACTGGTCACCAAAAAGTGTCACTTAGGGTCAGATTTGCCCGCCGCAATGTCGCAGACATAACTTTTGCACAAATCAATCAATATTCGCTTATCGGGATTTTTTTACCAAAAATATGTAGCAGAATACATATTGGCCTAAACTGATGAATACATTTTTTTTTTGGATATATATTATAGCAGAAAGTAAAAAATATATATTTTTTTCAATTGACTCGAATATCATAAGTGAAACTTGATATGTGGGCTGAAAATATTTGAGGAAATCCGGCACTCCCAATCCACGCCTTTGTCTTAGAATAAACTTATAATGTTTGCTTATTCACCCTGGGTCTTTTATCTCCCCATACAAATTTGAACATCTTGCTTTGGAAAGTTTTGAGGTCTGAATTAGAAATCCCTTTTCAGAGGATATACCCTTGGGAGGATATTCATGTTTACTAAATGCAGTCTGCCTAACAAAGATGAAGGGTTCACGTTCCACCCATCAAGCTCCCCTGTTAATTCTTTTTGTTTAACAGTGGGTAATTTTGTTTCCGATATAGTATATGAAGTGAGTAAGTTAAATATATAATCAGATAAGGGAGGTTGTCAAATTAATTGAAATTCACTTTTCACATTATAGTATGGTCATCTAAGGAGATACTTAAGGCTTAAGATTTGGCACATTTTACTTTAAGGCCTGAGTGCAGGACACTAAGTAAATTTGGGATGGATTGAATAGCAAAAAGATAACAAGTATGACATCTGCTAATAGGGAGCATTTATGCTCCTGCCCTCTGCTCAAAATGCCTCCTATATCAGGATTTTCCCTCATCTTGATCACTAAAGGTTCAAGGGCCAAGAAAATCAAGGGGATAAATAAAGGACATCCTAGACCAGTGTTTCTAAACTCCAGTCCTCAAGGCGCCCCAACAGGTCATGTTTTCGGGATTTCCATTATTTTGCACAGGTGATTTGATCAGTTTCACTTCCTTAGTAATTACCACAGCCATTTCATCTGAGAGAAAGCCTGAAAACATGACCTGTTGGGGCGCCTTGAGGACTGGAGTTGAGAAACACTGTCCTAGACAAGTGTCTCAAATGTATCAAAAACTTTGTGATTTGTATACCTTGATTGTTATCAATGCTATATGATCCCCATATAGGATTTGTAATTTAGTTAAAGCAGTTGTAATGGCTGCTTTTTTTTTCTTAAAATAACAAACTGCGATCTCCACTCCCCCCTCTCTGAGTGCCTCTTTAGCAAGCCACCTTCTATGGGGGCACTCATGAGGGCTCGCTTCTGAGCCGGACTGTATGCATTCATAGTTAAGCACAGCATGGCTCGGCCCTGCCCCCCACTCCCTCATCACATGATTTAAATGACAGCAGCAGGAGCTACTGTCATTGTATTGATCTCCAGGGTCCATAAAGCCATTTTTTCGCTCCCCAGGGGGTAAACGTGACCAACCTATTCAGAAGACGGGCTCTTCCCCACCGTGCAAGTGATACAGGCCTTTTTACTAAGATATCAGGGGATCAAGTTAATCCTTTTTGCTTCCTGTCTGTCTTGTTAATAGGTATAGTGAAAGGAGTGTCAACAATCTCCTGCTAGGTAAATTGGTACCCAACACTATGGTCCTGAATAGGGATGAGCTTTGAGTTCGAGTCAAACCCATGTTCGTCTCGAACATCGTGTGTTCGACCGTTCTCCGAATTGCGAACGTTATGGGCCGTTCGCGACAAATTCGAATGGCGCGTCACAGCCCATAATTCACTACGGCATCGCAGTGCATTGCTGGCTGATGATTGGCCAAGCATGCACTATGACCCGCATGCTTGGCCAATCACAGCGCCGTCTGCACAGAGAGCCGTAATTGTCCAAAGCCAGGGTGGCTTTGGCCAATTATGGCTCAGGGGGTTTAGTACACGCCCCCCACTATATAAGGCTGTCTGCGTGGCGGCCTTGTGTAGTGTGTTGCGGCGGAGAGAATTAGACAGAGAGAGAGACAGTGTCATTTGATTTAAGTTAGATAGAGTAGGCAGGTGAGTCAGTTAGCTGCACTTACAGTGTATTGTGTATATATATGCATCCCAGGTGTTGTGCGTGCGTGTATATATATATATATATATATATATATATATATATATATATATATATATATATATATATGTATGTATATATATATATATATATATATATATATATATATATATATATATATATATATATATATATACACACACACACTGTATTCGGTTTAGCTAGATCCGTTCCTGTTATTCTCTTTCTAATATACTGACAGGCAGGCAGGTGTTTTTACAGTATTTACAGTCAGTGTACTGTGTACCCTGCACAGTTGCACCTATAGCTACCTGAAGACAAGTGCTGGTGTGCTTCTTCTGATCCTATTAATACCACAGGCAGGCATTCTGCTAGCTGCAGTATAATCAGTATATATATATATATATATATATACATCCTAGTTTTGTGCAGCTACATCTCACTGCAGGCCATTAGTATGTCTGGAAGGCCAACAAGGAGAGGCAGACAGTCACAAGCCAATAAAAGAGGGCAAGCAGGCTCTGTGTCTAGAGGCAACAGTGCTGGTCGTGGGCACGGTGCATCCCCATCAGCTTGTCCTTTTTTTCGGCAGCTGGCCGTGTTGAGCTGCAACATGCAGAAGACTTGGTAGAGTGGATGACCAAGCCGTCCTCATCCTCCTCAACCCCTCTCACCCAGGCTCAGGGTACTTTGTCTGGCAAAGCAGCTGCCAACGCGGCCTCTTCCCTCGGCTCAATGGCATCAGTCACTCCTTCCCTAGCCCCACCATGTCCTCCTGAGGAGTCCCCTGAACTGTTTGACCACAGTGTTGGGTACATGCTCCAGGAGGATGCCCAGCGTTTTGAAGGCTCCGATGATAGTACTCAGCTACAGAAAGGCAGTAACGTGAGCCCATTCTGAGGGGGTGCCCAAGAAGGACAGCAATCTGGCAGTCATGTTCCCCCAGCAGCAGCATACTGGCAGGTGTGCTCCAGTGATAAGGAGGGAGGGGATGATGAGGTCACTGACTCCACGTGGGTGCCTGATAGGTGAGAGGAGGAGGCACATCACCAACGAGGCAGGATGCCCTCCAGGGGCCAGCTTAAGGGCAGCACACCGACTGCATCACACCGCATGTGCAGGGCGCTGCTGTCTCTGTGCGTTATTCCAAAAGTTCTTTGGTGTGGGCCTTTTTTGAGATGAGTGCTTTAGATCCCACCGCTGCTATTTGCAACATATGTCTCAAGCGTATCTCGCGTGGCCAAAACATCACCCGCTTGGGCACCACATGCTTGACCAGACATATGTTGACCTGCCATGCAGTTTGTTGGCAAGCGTACCTAAAAGACCCACACCAAGGAACAAAGAGGACCTCTCCTTGCTCCTCATCAGCTGGGATCTCCAACCACACTATACTTTCAGTCCTCTCTGAGACCTGCACTGAGAGGAATGAAGGTGTAGAATTAGGTGTGTCACAGCCAAGTACTTGCGGGCAATCTGCTATCAGTACACCGACGTCAGATTGTACCAGGCAAATTTCCCTTCTCCCAGCCATCCACATGCCCAGCGGTTGAATGCTAGCTTGGCTAAATTGCTAGCACTTCAACTTCTGCCTTTTAAGTTGGTAGACTCTGCCCCCTTCCGTGAGTTTGTGGAATGTGCGGTTCCTCAGTGGCAGGTTCCCAAACGCCACTTTTTTTCACGGAAGGTGATTCCAGCTCTCTACCGGCATGTGGAAGGCAATGTCTTGGCCTCGCTGGACAGGGCGGTCAGCGGTAAGGTGCATATTACCGCTGACTCTTGGTCCAGCAGGCATGGACAGGGACAATACCTATCTTTCACGGCGCATTGGGTGACTCTGATGGCAGCTGGGAAGGATGCAGGACAAGGTGCAGTAGTGTTGGAGGTTGTTCCGCCACCACGCCTCCAAAATGCTACTACTGGTTATTCTGACATACCTTTCTCCTCCACCCCCTCCTTTTCTTCTTCCTCCGTGACCTCTTCCTGTGCTTTGTCCTCGGAACCAGCGGTGCTCCGTAGGTGTTCAAGGGGCTACGCAAGAACGCAGGCCAAAAGATGCCATGCGATGCTTGAGCTGGTGTGCTTGGGGGACAGGAGCCACACTGGGGTAGAGATTCTGTCAGCTCTGCAGGGGCAAGCTCAGAGGTGGTTGACGCCACGCCAGCTTAAGGCAGGAATGGTGGTTTGCGGCAATGGCATCAACCTCCTCTCCACCCTCCGACAGGGACAACTGACCCATGTGCTCTGTTTGGCTTACGTCCTTAACTTGGTGGTGCAGCGGTTCTTGGGCTTGTACCCGGGCTTACAGGATGTCCTGAGGCAGGCCAGGAAAGTCTGTGTGCATTTCCGCCGGTCATATAATGCCAGTGCTCGGCTGGCTGACCTCCAAAAGGAATTTAACCTGCCCAAGAACCGCCTAATCTGTGACATGCCCACCAGGTGGAACTCAACGTTGGGCATGCTGCAGTGGCTGCACACGCAGCATAGGGCCATCAATGAGTACCTGTGTGATTATGGCACCAGGACAGGGTCAGGGGAGCTTGGTTTTTTTCCCCACGCCAGTGGGCCATGATCAGGGATGCATGCACTGTCCTGTCACCATTTGAGGAGACCACGAGGATGGTGAGCAGTGACAGTGCATGCATCAGTGACACTGTCCCCCTTGTTCACCTGTTGGAGCACGCGCTGCGCGGAATAATGGACGGAGCACTTGAGGCAGAACAGAGGCAGGAAGAGGAGGACTTCTGTCAGGGAAATGGCCGTGTTGTGGGTCATGGTTGCGCCAGACGAGTTTCCGTGTGCCAGCGCGCACGCAGACGCACAACAGCCAGGCCACGGCAGTCTGTGCGCGCTGGTGCACGCATGACCTGATCTTGTGGGCACACCCCCCCCGGCTTATTTAAACCTGCCACTGACACTTGCAGTTTGCTGGATTATCAAACAGCTTCCTGTGTTCCTGTGCCCTGTATTCTCTGAAGACCCCTGGTTTGACCTCTGCTTGGCTTGACCTGTGTTCCTGTTTATCTCCTCACTCTGACCCTGGCTTGGCTGACTACTCTCCGATTTTCTGCCCTCTGTGTATGACCTAGCTTGTTCCTGTAACTCTCTCGGACTGTCTTCTGGTATCTGATCCCTGGCCTGGCTGCGGACCCTGTTCCTGGTTTACCCTGCTATTGCTACTCAAGAATTCTCTCCGCACGGCTGCCACAACGCACTCTAGCTACATACAGCCTACCAGCCAGCTTGCAGTATCCCTGGCAACACGTGCACCTTTGGGCATCGCATCCCCTGTATCAAATCCAGGGAAGCGCTGCACTCTGCCGCAAGGGACGCCCTCTCAGCAACCCGGCCTCACACCACAGACTTGACAACTTCCTTAGCTCTCAAGCCCCCCTTTATCCAGGCAGTGTTCCTGCGTGCCCACCTATTACACAGGTAGAGGAGGAGGAGGAGGAGGATTGTGTCAGCATGGAGGTGGAGCCTGGCACTCAGCATCAGCAGCAGTCTTTAAGGGATCATTTACAGTCCCAAGAAACCCATGGACTTGTATGTGGCTGGGGGGAGGTGGCTGCGGATCATGTCGTCCTTAGTGACCCAGAGGACTCCGGACCGAATGCCTCAGCAAACCTACGCTGCATGGCTTCCTTGATCCTGCAAAGCCTGCCGAAGGATCCTTGTATTCGTGGTATCAAGGAGAGGGATCAATACTGGCTGGCAACCCTCCTTGATCCACGTTACAAGGGTAAGGTTGCGGACCTTATCTTGCCGTTGCAGAGGGAGCAGAGGATGAAACATCTTCGGGAGGCCTTGCAGAAAGGTCTGTGCAACGCGTTCCCAGAGACTGGGAGGTTACAGACTCCTGTTCCTGGACAACGTGTTGCTGAGGCTTTGGTCAGTCAAAGAAGGAGCGATGGAGAAGGTGACTGTTTGACCGGTGCGTTAAGATAATTTTTTAGTCCTCAGCCCCAAGGTATGATCGGTTCCAGCAACCATCGCCAGCGTCTGTTTTACATGGTGCAGGAATACCTAAAAAAAAAAAAGAGGGGACACAAGGGGAGGGAACGGGATGAGATACCAGTTCCACCCAAGGAAAAAATAATTCTTCAACAAGGAACCAGCAATTTAGCAAAAATATAAATAATTTAATTTTGAAAAATAGTTCCACATATACACCAAACACAAAATCAAAAAATATGACAATAAGTGAACCAAAAACCACCACTGAGAAAATAAAATAGACAACGTTGTCTAAAAACAGAACAACACACAGATGGCCACCACTCAGCACACACAGACGCCCGGCTTAATTAATAAATGAAAGGAAACATGACATTAAAGTCTCATAAATGTATCTGAAAGTTACTGGTCGGAGCTGGGAGGTAGGTGTGTGCAGCCGTTGATTAAGGGGAGTCCGCCTTGCAGGGTGCCAGTAACAGACCTTAGGTGAGCCTTAGGTATGTATCATGGAAGTAGCTGATTATAGCACTAGCAACTAAGTAGCGTACAATGGCTGGTAATGTGAGTTTAGTTGCTATGTAGATTATGAATGTGCCTGCATCGGTCTTAGTCACAGCATGATAACTGAGCAGTGAGTGGGAGACCCCTATGTAGCTATAGTGACAGCGGTCACGATTAGAATATATGTAGATACAGTCTCACCAGTCCAGGGATACCGAGGTACGGCAGGCATACATGGCATTCCAGTCCTACTTGGACCGACTCAGGTAGTGCGGAACAGCTGCATCCAAATCAGGCCGACTTGATATGGCTCATGGATCTGTGTGGTCAATTACCAGCTAGGATTATGGGGAGTGGAGGCGTGTTGAGATGTATCGCCTGAGTGCGGTGTAGGACAGCGTCCACTTCCTGGTTCCATGCAGTGGGACTTCACACGAGGGCGGACGGGATACCCAGGGCTTGTGGGTCGGTCTGTGTTTGTGCTAGGTAGAGCGTGATGGCGTCATGCTGACGCGTTTCATCCGTCACAGGGATTTCTTCAGAGCATGCGCCGTAGCCAGAGCGGACAACTTATATAGCCCTCCCACTTACAAACGTGGATACATCAGCTATCTGTTGGCCTGGCAACAGCGCAACAACTAGACTGCCATTCGTACCATACGACAACAAAGATTATATAAATAGAACGGGCCAGTCCGTGGGTGCATCACCTCTAGGAATTACATAAAGTGTATTAAGAAGAAAAAGAGAAGAAAGGGAAAAGAATTGGCATAGAGTGGAGAACAGTACTGAAATAAAGCAATAGGGAGTATGAAGTATGAATAAAGAGAGGGATCGGGCATATATAAATGAGTGTGCCGCCTACAGGAGGATACAAGAACATGATGGGTCTTATAAAAAAAGACTAGGGTGTTAGGAACACTGACAGGTTACACTCGTTGTTTAACCCATGGGGGGACATACTGTCAAGGGTATATATCCACATTTTTTTCTTTCTGGCAGAGAATTCTGTCGAAATCGCCCCTTCTAAAGGGAAGATTTAACCTATAGATACCCTTGACAGTAAGCCCAGTGGGGTCCCCCCCCATGGAATTTGAGGAAATGTAGGGGAATTGGGCGCTCGTCGTCTTTACTGAGAATGCTTTGGACGTGCTCACCAATTCTGATCTTTAATTTCCTTTTTGTCTTACCCACATATTTTTTGCCACAAGGGCATGTGAGCATATACACTACTCGTGTGGTGTTGCAGTTGATAAAATTATAGATTTTAAACTGTCTCTTACCGTCAGAATCGGTGAACACGTCCGTGCATTCAACATACTTGCATATAGCACATCTACCGCACTTAAACATGCCTTTTAGAGGTGGAAGTTGGGTAAGCCAGTTTTGGGTAGGAGATCTTTGGTATTCGGAATGGATCAAATGATCCCTCAAATTCCGAGAGCGTCGAGCGGTGAGAAGGGGGCCTTCTCCCACTATCTCACCAAGAACAGGGGAACCAGAAAGGATATGCCAATGGTTATTAAGAATAGTCCTAATCTGTTCCCAGTGGGCGCCATATTTGGTAATAATCCCAGGGGGTTCATGTCTATCTTTGGAAACCGTGGGGTCCCTTCTAATAAGAAGTTGCTGACGGTCTGTCTGGAGGGCTCTTTTCTTAGCTGTTCTAATAAATGAGTGGGAGTAGCCTCTATCCCTAAACCTTCCATATAGGTCCCTAGCTTCTGTATCGAAATCTTGTTGTCTAGAGCAGTTCCTACGAATACGGAGGAACTGGCCTACGGGTATACCTCTGATTAGGGATCTTGGATGGTCACTTGTGGCCTGGAGAAGTGTGTTCGCTGCCGTTGGCTTCCTGTGGGTTTTGGTACTGATCTTCCCATTGTCAGCAATCAGGGTCAAGTCTAGAAAGGAGAGGGTATGCTGGTGGACTGTGTAGGTAAGCTTGATGTTACGGTCATTAATATTAAGTTCATCCATGAACAGCACTAACTCCTGCTCCATGCCCCCCCAAATCATGAGTACGTCATCAATGTACCTCAGCCACAGGAGACTGTGGCGGAGGTACATTGGTGACTGATAAACAGATTCCTCCTCCCACATGCCCAGATGTAAGCAGGCATACGAGGGAGCCCAGGGTACCCCCATCGAGGTACCCCTGATTTGTTGGTAGTAAGTCCCCATAAACTGGAAACAATTATGTTCCAACAGAAAGGTAAGTATATCACCTATGAACTCATTCTGATGTCCAAGGAGTGGGAATTTTTTATCAAGGAAGAATTGGACAGCTTTAAGGCCCCATTGGTGGGGAATTGATGTATATAAAGATTCGACATCTATACCCACCATAAGGGATCCTTCCGGTAGAGCCACGGCGTTTAGTTGGGACAATACATCCCCTGTGTCCTGTACATAGTAGGGCAATTCATGGACCAGCTCCTTGATTAATGCATCAACGAATTTGCCCGTTTTTTCAAGGGGGCCATTCACCGCAGAAACGATGGGTCTACCGGGCGGATTTTGTAAAGATTTATGGAGTTTTGGAATGATATAAAAGGTGGGTGTGTTAAACTGAGATATACGTAGGAAGTTAAACTCCTTTCTGTTGATTAATTTTTCCTCCAATGCTAAACTCAACAGAAAATTTAATTCATTAACAATATCGGGAAATGGGTTTGACTCAAGTTTGCGATAAGTGGATTTATCACCCAGAAGTCTAAGTACTTCATTTTCATATTGGTCCTCAGTGAAGAGAACCAGCTTACCTCCCTTGTCACTACCCTTGATTACAATACCGGGGGTCTCCTCTAGTTCTTTGAGGGCCTTTCTTTCTTCCCTAGTGAGGTTATCTATACCCCTATACTTCCAATTTACCTTAGACAAATCTCTCTTGACTTGTGCTAAGAAGAATTCAATAGATTTGTGTTTGGATAACGGGGGCATTTTAACTGATTTAATGGACAGATTGGCCGAGCGTGTGTCTACAGTTTGCTCAGAAGGCGTCTCTGTATCCAAATCAGACTCCTCAGAATGAGGAGGAATTTTCTGCTGAGTTTAGCATTGGAGGAAAAATTAATCAACAGAAAGGAGTTTAACTTCCTACGTATATCTCAGTTTAACAGACCCACCTTTTATATCATTCCAAAACTCCATAAATCTTTACAAAATCCGCCCGGTAGACCCATCGTTTCTGCGGTGAATGGCCCCCTTGAAAAAACAAGCAAATTCGTTGATGCATTAATCAAGGAGCTGGTCCATGAATTGCCCTCCTATGTACAGGACACAGGGGATGTATTGTCCCAACTAAACGCCGTGGCTCTACCGGAAGGATCCCTTATGGTGGGTATAGATGTCGAATCTTTATATACATCAATTCCCCACCAATGGGGCCTTAAAGCTGTCCAATTCTTCCTTGATAAAAAAATTCCCACTCCTTGGACATCAGAATGAGTTCATAGGTGATATACTTACCTTTCTGTTGGAACATAATTGTTTCCAGTTTATGGGGACTTACTACCAACAAATCAGGGGTACCTCGATGGGGGCACCCTGGGCTCCCTCGTATGTCTGCTTACATCTGGGCATGTGGGAGGAGGAATCTGTTTATCAGTCACCAATGTACCTCCGCCACAGTCTCCTGTGGCTGAGGTACATTGATGACGTACTCATGATTTGGGGGGGCACGGAGCAGGAGTTAGTGCTGTTCATGGATGAACTTAATATTAATGACCGTAACATCAAGCTTACCTACACAGTCCACCAGCATACCCTCTCCTTTCTAGACTTGACCCTGATTGCTGACAATGGGAAGATCAGTACCAAAACCCACAGAAAGCCAACGGCAGCGAACACACTTCTCCAGGCCACAAGTGACCATCCAAGATCCCTAATCAGAGGTATACCCGTAGGCCAGTTCCTCCGTATTCGTAGGAACTGCTCTATACAACAAGATTTCGATACAGAAGCTAGGGACCTATATGGAAAGTTTAGGGATAGAGGCTACTCCCACTCATTTATTAGAACAGCTAAGAAAAGAGCCCTCCAGACAGACCGTCAGCAACTTCTTATCAGAAGGGACCCCACGGTTTCCAAAGATAGACATGAACCCCCCGGGATTATTACCAAATATGGCGCCCAATGGGAACAGATTAGGACTATTCTTAATAACCATTGGCATATCTTTTCTGGTTCCCCTGTTCTTGGTGAGATAGTGGGAGAACGCCCCCTTCTCACCGCTCGACGCTCTCGGAATTTGAGGGATCATTTGATCCATTCCGAATACCAAAGATCTCCTACCCAAAACTGGCTTACCCAACTTCCACCTCTAAAAGGCATGTTTAAGTGCGGTAGATGTGCTATATGCAAGTATGTTGAATGCACGGACGTGTTCACCGATTCTGACGGTAAGAGACAGTTTAAAATCTATAATTTTATCAACTGCAACACCACACGAGTAGTGTATATGCTCACATGCCCTTGTGGCAAAAAATATGTGGGTAAGACAAAAAGGAAATTAAAGATCAGAATCGGTGAGCACGTCCAAAGCATTCTCAGTAAAGACACGACGAGCGCCCCATTCCCCTACATTTCCTCAAATTCCATGGGGGGGACCCCACTGGGCTTACTGTCAAGGGTATCTATAGGTTAAATCTTCCCTTTAGAAGGGGCGATTTCGACAGAATTCTCTGCCAGAAAGAAAAAATGTGGATATATACCCTTGACAGTATGTCCCCCCATGGGTTAAACAACGAGTGTAACCTGTCAGTGTTCCTAACACCCTAGTCTTTTTTCTAAGACCCGTCATGTTCTTGTATCCTCCTGTAGGCGGCACACTCATTTATATATGCCCGATCCCTCTCTTTATTCATACTTCATACTCCCTATTGCTTTATTTCAGTACTGTTCTCCACTCTATGCCAATTCTTTTCCCTTTCTTCTCTTTTTCTTCTTAATACACTTTATGTAATTCCTAGAGGTGATGCACCCACGGACTGGCCCGTTCTATTTATATAATCTTTGTTGTCGTATGGTACGAATGGCAGTCTAGTTGTTGCGCTGTTGCCAGGCCAACAGATAGCTGATGTATCCACGTTTGTAAGTGGGAGGGCTATATAAGTTGTCCGCTCTGGCTACGGCGCATGCTCTGAAGAAATCCCTGTGACGGATGAAACGCGTCAGCATGACGCCATCACGCTCTACCTAGCACACACACGGACCCACCCACAAGCCCTGGGTATCCCGTCCACCCTCGTGTGAAGTCCCGCTGCATGGAACCAGGAAGTGGACGCTGTCCTACACCGCACTCAGGCGATACGTCTCAACACGCCTCCACTCCCCATAATCCTAGCTGGTAAATGACCACACAGATCCATGAGCCATATCAAGTCGGCCTGATTTGGATGCAGCTGTTCCGCACTACCTGAGATGGTCCAAGTAGGACTGGAATGCCATGTATGCCTGCCGTACCTCGGTATCCCTGGACTGGTGAGACTGTATCTACATATATTCTAATCGTGACCGCTGTCACTATAGCTACATAGGGGTCTCCCACTCACTGCTCAGTTATCATGCTGTGACTAAGACCGATGAAGGCACATTCATAATCTACATAGCAACTAAACTCACATTACCAGCCATTGTACGCTACTTAGTTGCTAGTGCTATAATCAGCTACTTCCATGATACATACCTAAGGCTCACCTAAGGTCTGTTACTGGCACCCTGCAAGGCGGATTCCCCTTAATCAACGGCTGCACACACCTACCTCCCAGCTCCGACCAGTAACTTTCAGATACATTTATGAGACTTTAATGTCATGTTTCCTTTCATTTATTAATTAAGCCGGGCGTCTGTGTGTGCTGAGTGGTGGCCATCTGTGTGTTGTTCTGTTTTTAGACAACGTTGTCTATTTTATTTTCTCAGTGGTGGTTTTTGGTTCACTTATTGTCATATTTTTTGATTTTGTGTTTGGTGTATATGTGGAACTATTTTTCAAAATTAAATAATTTATATTTTTGCTAAATTGCTGGTTCCTTGTTGAAGAATTATTTTTTCCTTGGGTGGAACTGGTATCTCATCCCGTTCCCTCCCCTTGTGTCCCCTCTTTTTTGATATGCTTCTCAATTCAGAGGAACACACCCCTTCATGTATAATAGATCCTCCGGGTGTTTTGCAATTAGCTTCATATTTATACAGATGCTGTAAGAGCCCATTCACACAGGGGCAACACGACTTCCAGCGCGACTTTGGGAGGCAACTTGGACACGACTTGAGTATGAATCACAGCACGACTTGGGGCAACTTACAACACAACTTGAAGTCGCCTCCAGAACAGGGAATTTTACAAGTGGCCAATCAGAGCTTATCAGCTGTGTGTGAGAAGGAGGGGGCTGGCTGTTTAGTGGAGAAAATTACTTTCTGTTTCCTTTCTGCTTCCTGTAAAGTTGCCTCAGTATGAACAGTGATCAGACTTGGAGGCAACTTCCATTGAAATCAATGGGTACAAGTTGCCTTCAAGTCGGATTGAAGTAGTACAGGAACCTTTTCTGAAGTCGGAGCGACTGCAGTAGTGTGCATTAAGATGGATCCATTCACTTACATAGATTTTTTCATGTAGCGCGACTTGAGGCGACTAGGGGCGACTTGGGGCTACTTGAAGTCGGATCCAAAGTTGCCCCTGTGTGAATGGGCTCTTAGGGTATTTCCCTCACCTGTTATTATTTATATTGAATTAAGCAAAGTCCTCTGGATCATAAGTTCTCCTTTGTTGTTTGCAGGAATACCTAGGGTCAAAATCTGACTTGGACACCTTTCTCACCAAAAATGCTCTGGGTTACTGGGTCTTGAGGATGGATCACTGGCCAGAGCTTGCACAATATGCAATTGAGCTACTGGCCTGTCCGGCATCCAGCGTTCTTTCGGAACGCACATTCAGTGCTGCTGGAGGCTTTGTAACTGATCACAGGGTGCGCCTGTCCACCGACTCGGTCGATCGACTGACCTTCATAAAAATGAATCAGTCTTGGATCACCACCAGCTACCAAGCACCTGATGCTGATGTAACCGAAATTTTTTTGAAATGTCAGATCCCTTCAAGACTGCCTATACTGATGCTGAGTGACTATCCTGTTATGCTGAGTGACTATCCTCTTCCTCAATGATCATGCTGATAGCTTGTAAGAATATTTTTGGTTCTGGGCGCCGCCACCAGTGGCTAAGGCCCAATTTTTCAGACCCCATTTAACAGGGGCATTTAATTACAATATTTGATGCAATATTTTGCAAGGAGGGTTCGTTGCTGTGCTCAACTAGAGTATTTGTGAGGGGTTGCAGTGTTGTGGCACCAGCACCAGTGCCTAAGGCCCAATTTTTCAGCTCCTGTTTAACAGGGGCGTGTAATTACAATTTTTGATGAAATATTTTGCAGGATGGCTCATTCCTGCGCTCCAACTAGAGTATCTGTGAGGGGTTGCAGTGTTGTGGCAACAATGCCTAAGGCCCAATTTTTCTGCCCCTGTTCAACAGGGACATGTAATTACAATTCTTGATCTAATATTTCACAGCAGGGCTAGTTTAAGCACCCACCAAGAGTAACTGTGAGGACTTACAGTGTTGTGGCACCAGCACCCCCACCAAAGGCCCAATTTTTCTGACCCTGTTCAACAGGGGCATGTAATTACAATTCTTGATCTAATATTTCATAGCAGGACCCGTTCCTGCGCCCGCCAAGAGTCATGCCCCGTACACACGGTCGGACTTTGTTTGGACATTCCGACAACAAAATCCTAGGATTTTTTCTGACGGATGTTGGCTCAAACTTGTCTTGCATACACACGGTCACACAAAGTTGTCGGAAAATCCGATCGTTCTGAACGCGGTGACGTAAAACACGTACGTCGGGACTATAAACAGGGCAGTGGCCAATAGCTTTCATCTCTTTATTTATTCTGAGCATGCGTGGCACTTTGTCCGTCGGATTTGTGTACACACGATCGGAATTTCCGACAACGGATTTTGTTGTCGGAAAATTTTATATCCTGCTCTCAAACTTTGTGTGTCAGAAAATCCGATGGAAAATGTGTGATGGAGCCTACACACGGTCAGAATTTCCGACAACAAGGTCCTATCACACATTTTCCGTCTGAAAATCCGACCATGTGTACGGGGCATAACTGTGAGGGCTTACAGTGTTGTGGCAACACCAACACCTAAGGCCCCAATTTCTGCAGAGTATATAGAGCAGGCCCCTACTTTCAAACATCCAACTTACAAACGACTCCTACTTGAAAACGGAAGGAGACAACACAAAGTGAGATGAAATCTACCCCATGGAAGGGAAATTCTCTCCTGTAAGAGTTAATATGGCAAAAACGTGTCTCCTCTCCACTGATGCTTTATCACCAATCCTTGTTTCACTAAAAACCCCAAATTGTCAAAAAACATTTGTCATTGGGACAGAAAGTGAGGTGAAATCTTCTGAAGAGGTGCACAGACAGCAAAACAAACGTCACAGGGGAGATAACCCTTCCCTATGTTTTCCAAAAAGCTTAAAATAGATTTTTTGGCTGGAGCTACACTTTAAAAATGTACCAGTTCAAAATTACAAACAGATTCTACTTAACAACAACCCTACAGTCCCTGTCTTGTTTGCACCGCCTGTATACTGCTGTTCAGAGTATATAGGACCTGGGGGCCCCACGCATTTCCTTTTTTTAATTTGGGTGCAGGGTTCCCCTTAATATCCATACAAGACCCAAAGGGCCTGGTAATGGATTGGGGGTGGTACCCATGCAGTTTGTCTCACTGATTTTCATCCATATTGCCGGGACCCGACATTACATTAAACCCGCAAGCAGTTTTAAATGACTTTTATTACTTTAAAAATGTCATTTTTTGCAGGGACAGTTCTAAGCACGGGAAACACGCGCCACTTTACAGGCATACTATTGACACCCCCCAGGTACGATGATATTTCACTTTTTTTTCACTTTAAGCATCATTAAAATCACTGCTCCTGAAAAAACGTCCATTTTTAAAACTTTTTTTGATGCATGTCCCCTGGAGCAGGACCCGGGTCCCCAAACCCTTTTTAGGACAATACCATGCAAATTAGCCTTTAAAATTAGCACTTTTGATTTTGAATGTTCGAGTCCCATAGACTTCAATGGGGTTCTAAAGTTCGCGCAGATTTTCGGTCCGTTCGCAGTTTCTGGTGCGAACCGAACTGGGGGCTGGGAGGGGGGGGGGGGTTCGGCTCATCCCTAGTCCTGAACTAGGGAGTGCTCAGTACAGAGCACTTCCTGGTTAAGGTAATATAGAAAGCGCATCTCTGTCATTCTTCTCTGACATCTGAAGGGGGACTTGACATAGTTACATAGTTACATAGTAGGTGAGGTTGAAAAAAGACACAAGTCCATCAAGTCCAACCTATGTGTGTGATTATGTGTCAGTATTACATTATATATCCCTGTATGTTGCGGTCATTCAGGTGCTTATCTAATAGTTTCTTGAAGCTATTGATGCTCCCCGCTGAGACCAGCGCCTGTGGAAGGGAATTCCACATCCTTGCCGCTCTTACAGTAAAGAACCCTCTACGTAGTTTAAGGTTAAACCTCTTTTCTTCTAATTTTAATGAGTGGCCGCGAGTCTTGTTAAACTCTCTTCTGCGAAAAAGTTTTATTTCTATTGTAGGGTCACCAGTACGGTATTTGTATATCGAAATCATATCCCCTCTCAAGCGTCTCTTCTCCAGAGAGAATAAGTTTAGTGCTTGCAACCTTTCCTCATAACTAAGATCCTCCAGACCCTTTATTAGCTTTGTTGCCCTTCTTTGTACTCGCTCCATTTCCAGTACATCCTTCCTGAGGACTGGTGCCCAGAACTGGACAGCATACTCCAGGTGCGGCCGGACCAGAGTCTTGTAGAGTGGGAGAATTATCGTTTTATCTCTGGAGTTGATCCCCTTTTTAATGCATGCCAATATTCTGTTTGCTTTGTTAGCAGCAGCTTGGCATTGCATGCTATTGCTGAGCCTATCATCTACTAGGACCCCCAGGTCCTTTTCCATCCTAGATTCCCCCAGATTCTCCCCCCAGTGTATAGATTGCATTCATATTTTTGCCACCCAAATGCATTATTTTACATTTTTCTACATTGAACCTCATTTGCCATGTAGTTGCCCACCCCATTAATTTGTTCAGATCTTTTCTCAAGGTTTCCACATTCTGCGGAGAAGTTATTGCCCTGCTTAGCTTAGTATTGTCTGCAAATACAGAGATTGAACTGTTTATCCCATCCTCCAGGTTGTTTATGAACAAATTAAATAGGATTGGTCCCAGCACAGAACCCTGGGGAACCCCGAGGGTTGACAAGGTTGTCCTCTAACTCCTTGTTTATTTGTATTAATGATGGAGCCCTTGGCCATTGCTCTCCGTACCTCAGTTGCCATCAAGGGCCTGAAGGTGGTTTGTATTGATAGATCACTGGTACTTTATGTGGATGACCTGATCTTATTTCAGCAAAACCTCTCACTGCAGGCAGTCCTCTGGATTCTTAAGGAGTTTTTACATCTTTTCTTCTCTGGAAGTAAGCTGGGCCAAAATACACATTCGCCCATTAGATTAAGGAGCGAAGGACATGGCAGACTGTGACCCCCCCCCCCCCTCCAATGAGTCACACAAATGCAGTACTTTGGTGTTAAAATTTCTGCCAGAATTATGCCCCGTACACACGGTCGGATTTTCCGACAGAAAATGTGCGATCGGAGCGTGTTGTCGGAAATTCCGACCGTGTGTGGGCTCCATCAGACACTTTCCATCGGATTTTCCGACACACAAAGTTTGAGAGCAGGCTATAAAATTTTCTGACAACAAAATCCGATCGCGTCAATTCCGACCGTGTGTGGCCAATTCCGACGCACAAAGTGCCACGCATGCTCAGAAGAAATTCCGAAACATAACAGCTCGGTCTGGTAAAATTAGCGTTCGGAATGGATAGAGCACTTTCGTCAAGCTGCAATCAGGGGCGGATCCAGGGGGGGCAACGGGGCAATTGCCCCCCCCCCAAAATAGTACTGACTCCAAGGCTTTCTCCCTCCGCCACCTCACCAGATTTGCATTAGGAGGCTTCTAAATGCAGCTGCAGGGACTTTATTTCTGCTTCCCCTGGCTCTCCCAAAGTCCCAGGTTCCCTGGGCCCCATCAGTTCATTTAGAGGGGGCCAGTGGCATCACTATGGGGGTCTGGAAGTGATGTGACACCGGGGCCGCTGCTACACACTGGCAGATTTGCAGCACAGCGGTGCGAGTGTCACTTCACTTCCCTGTCAGGCGGAGTGATCTCCACCCGACAGGAGCTTCCTAGTCCCGGCTGGTGTGACGTCACGATTCAGAGGCGGCAGGATTGAAGACAAGATGGACCTGTAGCCAGAGCTCAGTGCACTGCAAGTAAGTGAGCACTTAGCTAAGGAATTGTCATGTTAATTAGCTACGGCGGGCAGTGTTATGTTAATGAGCTACAACGGGCATTGTTATGTTAATGAGCTACGGTGGGCATTCTTATCTTAATGAGCTAACACCTTGTGAAGAGGTTAACGCTTTGGGGGAGGGGGGGGTTAAATAATTTACATTGGTAATTGTAATATGGCACATGGAGGGGGTTAATGTACTCACTGATGTATTACTGACCAGTGGCAATTAACCCCTTTGTGCTGCATTAATGACAGTGGCACTATCATTGTTAATTAACCCCTTTTATGCTACAGCATGAAGGGCTTTATAAACACTGCCACTATTGCCACTAATGCAGCACAAAGGGGTTAATTAATTGCCACTGGTCAGTAATACATCAGTGAGTACATTAACCTCCTCCTTGTGTCATATTACAATTACCAATCATCATCATTATCATCATGATAATCACACAGTACAGGTGTGTTGAGCCACAGCCCCTGTATTGTGTGATTATCATGATAATGATCATATTATAGAATGACAGAAAAATTCATCTTTTGGCTTCATTTACACAGGGCGTGCAGCAGACATGCGTCTAACATGCAGGGCTGTCTTTTACTGGCTTGGGGATGCATAAAGTGTTACATGCATCCCAATGCCAGCATCCCATTTATTTCTACTGTGACACACAGCCGCTATATCCCAATATGTCATGCATGTGGATCCCATAATGCAGGCAGGGTTTATTCAAGGACCCGCACCAGCATGTCATATTGGGATATAGCGGCTGTGTGTCTCAGTAGAAATAAATGGGATAAAACCACCTCGCTAGCGGCCAAATAGCAGTGCTAAAACGGCGCTAAAAATAGCGCCGCTTTACCGCCGACGTCCGCCCCAGTGTGAAAGTAGCCTTATTTTCTGGCAGTGCCCCTCCCGAGACTAGACTCTGGATCCGCCCCTGGCTGCAATGTAAAAAATGGTTTAATACAGCGCACTCTCTTCTTCTTTATAATGTGAGAAGAATGAAGTAGTTTTGCTGCTCATATTCACACAGACTTCTCACAAACTTCTTTCTTTATTATTTATCGTGATTCCCTCAATATATTTTGATTTGTCACATCTGACCAAATTTCTTTTTTGTTGTTTTATTTTTGTTTTTTGTTTTTTTCAAGGCTGTTTTTTTTTGGGGGGGTTGTATTTTTTTCAAGGCTGATGTTTTTTGGGGTATTACTCCATAATATTTTTGTGTGTGTTTTGTGTGTCAAGTTACCACAACACCATTGATATCTTGTATTATTTAATCTCAAGGAGATTGCTTGGTGTTGGTGTCCCTTGTTAATTTCACATTGTATTTTTGAAATGTACCTGAATCCTCACAAACAAACTGTCCTTTTTGAAGGAAAACACAAATAGGCAAGTATAATTGAAACAAAAATTCCTTTAATAAGGGCTCAGAACCAAACAAAGAGGGAGGCAACACTGGAGAAACATCAGAAATTGGCGAAGCCTTTGATCCCCAGGGCAGACATCAATTCTTTTACTGAAAAATTGGTGGCCTGAGGAGTCCATATCTAAGGGATTGCAGCCTGGTCCAGAAGTCCCAGAGATCCGGAAAGCAGTAGATGACATCTGTGTCCCCAGGCTGTGGTACTACAAGAGGCTGCATCTTTTGCCAGACCAGACTGAGCCCAGGGCCATCACTCTCTGGTCTTCTTTCCACGCTTCCTTCACGGCTGTGGCTCTGGTGTTGGAGATGTGGCGGAGGAGGAGTAGGACCTGGAGGAGGAGGAGGAGTAGGACCTGGAGGAGGAGGAGGACTATGTGTGAGGTCACAAATGTGGGTAGCACATGTTATTTGGCCCCTCAAACCCTTATTGAGAGCTTCCAAAATTAAGGACTCACACAGGAGTCGTTGGCCCTCCTCCTTCTGCATCATTTTGCAGGCAGTTATGCCAGCAAAGTCCTCCTCCACACTGTGGGGGGTGCTCAGGGCCTCTGTAGCCTTCCAAAAGAGGCCTATGGCAGCCTCCTCCAGGTTACTCCTCTTCCTGCCACTTTGTCTTTGAAGGTGTAGGGGAGGGACCTGGGTATCAGGCAGCTTGCTTGGCCCGGCCACCTCCTGGCTGAGACTTCCCTGTGTATGAAAAAGGGACATGGTTTTAATTTTTGCATCATCAATCACAATCATAAATTAGTACTCCAAACTAACATCTAGTTAACATCATTGATTGGACAACCATGAAGATTTAGAGGAATGCTATACCTGGCTCAAGCTGGGCTCCTCCACATGTTGCTGCCTGGAAGGCCCAGGTTGGGCGTCAGAAGCCTCAGCTGGGGGGGAAGGAAGCGTGGAAGGAAGACTGGAGAGTGCTGGCCTGGGTTCACTCTGACCTGCCAGAAAATGCAGTCTGTCATAGTACCACAGCCTGGGGACATAAATGTCATCAGCAGCTCCTGATCTCTGGGAATCTTGGACCTTCTTGTGCTCCCTTAGATAAGTGCTCCTCAGGCCACCAATTAGGATCTTCAAATAGGTGATGTCTGCCGTGGGGATCACCGTCTTCACAAATTCCAACAAATTATCCAGCGCTGCCTTCCTCTTTGTTTGGTTCTTATATTCAGGGTGGTTTATCTCCCATAGACAGGGCAGCTCCCTGAACATATCAATGAAGATTGGCATAAAGTCCTTCTCTTTCAAGATATCCATTTTCACTGCAAGACACAACAGAAGACAAACCCAAATGTCAGCCTAAAGTCTTCTAAACTTGTGCAAATACAGGCCTCAATCTAGAAGCAATATAGGCCCAATGTTAAATCTTACCTTCGCAATTATTATCGGCGCCTCCGTTACTCCTTCCTCCGCTCACAGATCGTACGTACTACGCACGCGTGTTACGCTTTATAGACACTGCGCATATGTGAAACTCCGCCCGCCCCTTACATTCTTTCTAGTCTATTCCCCGCCCCTTCTCGTTCGTCGCAGTGGGGAAGAGCACATGGCGGAGACAGAGCAGGTGTCAGATAATTACACCAACGAGGAGGAGGAGGAGGAAAGCCCGGAGCCAGAAACGTCCCGATCCAGAAGGAGACAATTTAAGGCATCAAATATGTCCTTTGGGGAGATGTTGGAGATAGTGGACATCCTGAAGAAGGCCGACTATGACGGGAAGTATGGACCTACCCCAACCCCAATGTCCGAAAGGCCAAGATCATGGCGAAAGTGGTCAAAAGTCTGCACCGGAATTTCGGGGTACGACGATCGAAAAATCAGCTCAGGAAACGGTGGTCGGACCTCAAATTAAGAGAGCACGAGCAGTACAGAAAGATCCTGAGAGTGCTGCAAAAAAGTAAGTAGTTGTGCTGTGTTCCTATTCTTTTTATGCTTATTACGTTCGTGCTGCTCCATGTGCTTTTCTTAACTGTTATTCAGTTTAAAATGTCAACTTTCATGTTCATGGGCACATTATTCGTTCGTATCAAACATTTTTCTTTCGGTCTAGAAAACACCATTGTTTTGGCCATATGCATTTGCCCACATTTTTTAGGGCCTACTTGTCTGAAAATAATTTGGTTGTGTAGATGGGTTTGTTAATAGAATGAAATGCAAACTAGATTCTGTGTAAAGAGAGGACACTCAGCAGCTGTTTACACATCTGGACGCTGTAGCACTAGTATGGGACACAAGAACACCCTTTTTATTAGGGGGCCCACACAGGTGCTCCAGTGTATACTATAGGGGTGTCTCCATCTGTAAAGCTTGTATAAAACAGGTAAAGTATTGAAGCTTGACAAAGGACAATAAAATTTCAACATCTTGGAACTCTGCCAAAATAGACAATTGTACCCCACTTCCAAGCAATGTTTCATATTTATAGTTCTGCCATCAAATATCTGTGTGCTAAGTATACCTATTTTTTTTTTACATAGGGGAGAAAAGACTCGGAGGACACCCCTCATCCGAGGAGACCAGAGACCCCCCACCTCTGGAAGAAGGGGAAATCCACCCAAGACAAGCAGAGCAGGAGGAGGAAGATGTGGTGGAAATTGGCACCACAACAGGTGAGTGTCTGCGACCACAGGCTCAGGTAAGAGATGGATGCCGGCAGATTTATAATACATGGTGTGTTTTTTGTTTTCTATCTTTTTAGGTGATCGTGATGTTGTGGATCCAGATCCTTTCACCTCGGAAAGTGCACAGATCCTGATCGGGGAGATCATGGGGTGTAATAGGGACTTGGAAAACATCAAGAAAAACATCAATGGTGTTCTTCAAAAAATGAAGAACATCATTGGTGTTTTAGGGAGAGTTTAAAACCCCTCCAAATCCCTTTGTTTTTTTGTGTGCTAAAAATTTTTGACATTTTTTGACAAATTTGAGAAAAGCCAAATTTTGAAGATGCACACAGTGTGTCAACATGTGCTATCTGCCATCACGGGAGATCAATGGACGTGTTTTGGGGGTGCAACCCCTTCCTCAATAATAAAGTAGCTGTGAGGAAGGGGTTGCACCCCCAAAACACATCCCTTGATCCCCCGTGATGGCAGGTGGCACATGTTGACATTCGTAAATTTGTGTGCATCTGAACGCAATATCAAGCACAGTTTGTAAATACTCATGTCTGATATTGCCGTCAAGTTCTACCAAAAGTGAACTTTGTAAGTTCAAGATTTGTGTCTTTCTTGTTGGTTTTAAACATGCCTGTTTTATCTTAAATGGACATTTCTACTTTTTCTAATGTGACCCCAAAAATTGTTATACAACAAACATGTTGGTTTGTTTTAAAAACCTTTTCTAAATGCACATGTGATTGTGCTGGTATTAAAAAGATTGTTAATCAAGAATGTGTGGATTATTGTCTCAACGCTACAACACTTTTGTGGTGCTCTAATTGGTGTTTTCCACTTTGCACTACAAGTGCAGTTTCAAGTGCACTTGTAGTGCAAAGTGTCTTTGCCTTTAGTAAATAACACCCAACAGTGCTTTGTAAGGTTACACAATCATGCCGTTTTCAGGACTCACCACATTTCTGTCAGGGTCAGCTAAAACAAACACAAGCAGTAAATGTCACCAAAGATTTGAGTAGTTATTTTTTTTTTTTTATTATAAAAAGGTTTCAGACATTGTCTGGCATATTGATAGCCCCCCTACCCGCAAAGTATTCAAGGTATCTTAGCCGGACATCACGGGCACTCAGGGGGGGCAAGCCAGGACGGACACTTTCATGCGCCGTCGGGGTTGTTTCATTTTGAATTCCAGCCTCAGGCCCAACTGAGCCAGCATAGTTGGCAGAATGTTGCCGTAAAAAGTTGTGTAGAACAGGCCAGGATTATATGATTCAGTTTATACTCCACCATATGTATGGGTGTAAGAAATAGGCAGAACCAGCTGGCCATGATTCCAAACGTGTTCTCCACCACTCTTTTGGCTCTGGCCAGCTGGTAAATAAAAACCCTCTGGTCCGGGGTGAGGGTCCTCATTGGGAATGGCCGCATAATATGGTCCCCCAGCGCAAACGCTTCATCCGCAACGAAGACGAATGGGAGTCCTTCCACATTGTCTTCTGGAGGTGGCAAGTCCAAGCTGCCATTCTGGAGACGCCTGTAGAACTACGTCTGGGCGATGACTCCACCATCGGACATCTGGCCATTCTTCCCCACGTCCACATACAGGAACTCATAAGTAGCCGACACCACTGCCAACATCAAAATACTATTGAACCCCTTATAATTATAATAGTATGACCCCGAGTTGGGTGGTGGGAAGATGTGGACGTGTTTCCCATCAATTGCCCCTCTGCAGTTAGGAAAGTCCCACCGCTGGGCAAAGTGGGAGGCCACAGTCTGCCATTCCTGTGGCGTGGAAGGAAACTGTGGAGTCAAAAAATAAGAATTTAGTCATTTTGCACATAAACAGGGAAAGCAGATTAGACACAAACATTCTTGGCCAACATCAAGATAACATTTATTTGAGGGAGTTTTTAAAGACCAAAGTATAAGGTACACCTATCAGATCCCCCCCCCCCCCCTCATGGGCCATTTCTAACATTATAGGGGGGGGGGGACTCTTGGACAGGTAACCCTCTCCACTTCATTGAGAGATGAATGCCTAAATAATGGGTATTACTTTGAACAGCCCCTCCTTAGTTGCACTATTGGCAGCCCTCTGGACAGGTAAGAAGTGTCATAATACAAAGATATAAATACACATTGTACACATTTGAGCACATTTGGACATTCTGCTATTACCTATCAAGATAATAATAGTATACAGAAACTTGAAACAGTACCATTTGAAAGTATACAGGCAGGCCCTTGCACTACATGCTTTGGGGAATTCATCCATAAATCTGACCACAAAAGAGATGGGTATAGTGTGTATGGGTTTGGCAAAGTCAGCAGATAGATGATTGAGGATAGATAGAGAATTGTTATCAGCTGACTTAGCAGTTGGGGGGAGGGAGGGTTAAAAATGATTTAGGGACCCAAAAAAAAAGCCTCTGGCACTCTGCCTGAATTTAAAGCACAAATCACATTGTAAAACATTTTAGGGGGTGTTTGGGGTAAAGCACTACTATGGAGCTGATAAAATACATTGTTAGGTGACTACATGAGGTGAATATAGGGCCAGGAGACCATGCTGGGGAAGTAAGTGAAGGCAAATATGTATGAAGGACAACAAAAATAATTACCTAAAAATCCAGCATGAATGAGGACAAAGGGGACATTCACAGCATATTACAATCATGGTAATTAGGGAATGAGGAAAGAAATACAATATATTAGCAAACATTAAATACAATAAAATGTGATATTAAAGGATAAAAAACTTACATTCATATACTCCTTCTGCAGGACCTGGATGATGGCAGAGCAGGTCTCCGGGATAATAAACCCCAGAGGCTGGGGGGAGATGCCTGTCGAGAACTTCAAGTCCTGCAGGCTTCTCCCCGTCGCCAAGTACCGCAGGGAGGCGACGAGCCTCTACTCCAAAATGATGGCTTGCCTCATGTAGGTATCCTGCCTGCTAATATAAGGGGTCAGCAAAGCCAACAAATGGTGAAATACGGGGTCCGTCATCCGGAGAAAGTTCCTGAAATCATCAGGATTATTCTCACGGATCTCACGGAGCAAAGGCATATGACAGAACTGGTCACGCTGAAGCAACCAATTCTTGGTCCATGAACTCCTCCCCAACCTGTTCATGGACTGGACTTGTGTCAAGGTAAGGACCCCAACACCAAGCCCCCGCACAGCACGAACTCTACGAGGAGTACGTATACGCAACATGGCAAGAAAACGGTCGGCTGCTCAGAACGAAGTAACAGAACGCACTGAAGAACAGCAAGGCCTGTGAAGAGCGACCTGAAAAACAGTAACGAGCGGACAAGATCGCAATGAATAGTACAATACGAACTGGCTGCACGCACTGAAGAGCAGATACAAACCCACAAGCACAAACTGAACAGCAGAAAACGATCTGAAAACCACGAGTCTGAAAAAGCGCGAATCGTCTCTCACCAAACTTTTACTAACACGAGATTAGCAAAAGGAGCCCAAAGGGTGCCGCACTTGGTTCTGAACTGGCCTTTTCTAGTCTCGTCGTACGTGGTGTACGTCACCGCGTTCTTGGCAATCGGAAATTCCGACAACTTTGTGCCACCGTGTGTACGCAAAACAAGTTTGAGCCAACATCCGTCGGAAAAAATCCATGGATTTTGTTGTCGGAATGTCCGATCAATGTCCGATCGTGTGTACGGGGCATTACTGTCTTTATCTCTCCCAAAAGTACCCCATTATTTACTCTCCTGAGGCAAAAAACTCAGGCTTGGAAACACCTGCCCTTAAATTGATTGACAGGGGGGAAATGCACCTAAAATCAACATTTTGATGAGGTTTCTGTACTTTCTAAAGGATTTCCTGGTGCAAATACCAAATCATACTTTAAGCAAATTAACAAACTATTTGCTTTTTTTCTTTGGGCTTTGGCCAATCCTAGATAAAATTTGGGTACTCTACAGGAGCCCAGGCTGAAAGGGGGCCTGGTCGTTCCTTTCGTGTACAAGTACTACCTGGTAGGTCAGATGATATTTGCCTGCCTTTGGGGTTGATCTAAAGTTGTTCATTTGGCCTAATTCCACCTGATGATGGTGCTAAATAGCCTTCTGATAATATACTGCTCATTTGTTCCTCGGTGGACTGTGAAAAATGGATTTTATTGTAAGCACATGTAGCACCCTCCTAGTTAGGTTGCTAGGATGTTAGGCCCCTTTTACACTGTCGGACTGTTCATGTCCGCCTGTCAGTTTTATCGGCGGACCTGAACGGGTGCTCCATGTTAACCTATGGAGCGACAGATGTCAGCGGTGACATGTCCGCTGACATCCGACCCGGTCCAATCCGCTAAAATCAGACGGATGGCCCTACATTTGCATCCGTCCCTGGCAGATCGGATGGGGTGAGATCTGATGAAAACGGACATGCTGTCCGTTTTCGTCCGATATCTCCATAGTAACCAGCGGCGCTCGACAAGCCCCTCCCCGCTCAGTGAGCAGAGAGGGACCTGTCATCCGCCGGCTCAGCGGAGATCAACGGAGAGATCTCCCACTGAGCTGACGGACAGAGGCGGACTCCGTGGCAGCAGATCCGCCTCGTGGGAATGAAGCCTTAGGTTAATTTCGTTCTTTTTGGCTCCACAATTATTGATTTCTTAACGGTAAAACAGAAGTGTCTTCCTGTCAAAGGTAGCTACCCCTTGCCTCCAGTCATTCTGCTGTTTTAAGTTGCTGTTTATTGAGGTCCCAGCTGTGGCAGAGCTGAGGGGTATACATTTGCAAGGTTATCAGACACCCTTAAACTTCATGTACAGGACCCAGTCTGCCTAGCTTCGCTGGAAGGCACCTGGAGAAAGTTTATTAGGCACAGCTGCTCCCCTGACCTTGTGGGTACTGCTGCAAGATCCTGGTGACTGTGTACTATTGGGATTTCTGGGCCTTGTAGTTCCTCTCTTGAGGACTGACCATTCCCCTTTAGTTTAGTGGAAAGATTTTATGCTAAGTTGAGTAGTTCCTCTCCTGAGAGGTTCATACATTAGTCTCCTCTAGTTTCTCCTAGAATGAATGTCCTTTAAAGCTGGGTCTAGTTGTCTTCCTACTGAGGAGTACATACCTTTGGCCTCTACTAGTTTCTCACAGGAAGATTGTGTTCTTAGCTGTGCACAAGAACTGTCCTTAAAGTTTACAACATAGAGAAGAATGTCCTCTAGTTTCTGTTAGTGGTTCTGGAGTATCCCATACTATGTGAAAAATAAAACTTGCACCAAGCAATATATGAAAAAAAATGTGAAAAAAAATTGATACCTTGTGTACAAAGCTGCTCCCCAAAAAACAGTGAACTTATCACTGTGCAAATGGAAACAAAATTGGATGTTAGGGGGTGCTAGGTGATTATTATTGTGTTCCTTATATGTCATAAACCATGAGATAAAGTGAACATGTGCATAAAGTGCAGTATTTCCTTATATCAAACAATATAACAAACGCAAAGTGAGAATATACATAAAGTGCAATGAAAAAAGACCATATATATATATATATATATATATATATATATATATATATATATATATATATATATATATATATATATATATATATATATAATATGGAGGTGATCAGAAAATCATTCATCAAATTATATTTTATAAGTCCATAATATTCAATGAGGTGCCTTGATTAGTAGACCCACACCAAAAGCAGGAGGGGATTCCTTTACCATATATATTGAAATCTAGACATGTGCACACTGAAATATTTTGTTTCGGAATTTCGTTTTCGTCCGAAAAATACATTTATTTAGTTACTCCCGAAATTCGTTTTTATTTATTTTGTTTTGTTAAAAAATGCATTCGTCCGAAAATCCAAAATAATTAAGGTCGAATCTATCATTGAAGGCTTATGGTGTCTGTTGAATGTTCTAAGAAGGTTCGACGGAGCAGCTAAACTGTACAACGCCGCAATCATACAAGCTATAGTAGAATTCTAATGTTGTATGACATTAGTAATAATTATATTTATTAATTATTATTACTAGTCAACCAACTTTAGAATTTTTCTATAGCCTATGGGCGGAGCATTTGACCATAAATGTCCGCTCGCGGCGACTGCTTCGTCGAATCTTCATGTCAAATCTTTTCTCTCTATGTCGAATAATCTTGGACTAATAGAGTTAGGTTAGGCACATTCAACCTTTTTTGCTATTGTCTCTATAATGTCGAATCTTTTCTCTCTATGTCGAATCTTTTTTCTCTATGTAGAATAATCTTGGACTAATAGAGCTAAGGTTAGGCACATTCGACCACAGGTTTAATGGACACACATCACTATTGTCAGCGTCACGGCGAATCTCCTATCTATATCGAACTGTTGTTGCAACGAAAATGAAAATAAAGCATTTGCTTATGTCGGATCTTTTGGTTTTCAGATTCTGCACGTTCGTTATCATTTGTTAAAACGATAAGGAAAATACCCGAAAATTCGGACGAAAATGCATTCGGACGAAAACGAATGCACATGTCTTTTGAAATCCACCCAATGTGCTCAGAATTGAAAGCTGCTCACCAGATGTATGTGACCTCTTTATTTAACCGGTTCAATACAGGGCAATTCCCTGGGAAGTTCCTTCCCAGGCCAATTTTTAGTTTTCAGCGCTGTCGCACTTCAAACGTCAATTGCGCGGTCGTGCGACGTTGTACCCAAAAAAAATTGACGTCCTTTTTTCCCCACAAATAGAGCTTTCTTTTGGTGGTATTTGATCGCCTCTGCGGTTTTTATTTTTTGCGCTATAAACAAAAGAAGAGCGACAATTTTGAAAAAAACACAATATTTTTTACTTTTTGCTAGGGATGAGCTTCGTGTTCGAGTCGAACCCATGTTCGACTCGAACATCGGCTGTTCGGTCGTTCGCCGAATTGCGAACGATATGGGCCGTTCGCGCCAAATTCGTGTGGCGCGTCACGGCCCATAATTCACTGCGGCATCGCAGTGCATTGCTGGCTGATTATTGGCCAAGCATGCACTATGACCCGCATGCTTGGCCAATCACAGCGCCGTCAGTAGAGAGAGCTGTAATTGGCCAAAGCCAGGGTGGCTTTGGCCAATTATGGCTCAGGGGATTTAGTACACACCCCACACTATATAAGGCCACCTGCACGGCGGCCCTGTGTAGTGTGTGTTCCGGTGTGCTGAGAGATAGAGAGAGAGAGAGACAGTGTCATTTGATTTGCGTTAGATAGATTAGGCAGAACAGTCAGTCAGTTAGCTGCACTTACAGTGTATTGTGTATATATATGCATCCCAGGTGTTGCATATATATATATACACTGTATTCAGTTTAGCTAGATCCGTTCCTGTTATCTTCTATCTAGACTATTTACATTTAATGCAGTGCGTCCTGCTCACAGTGTTCAGCTAGATCCGTTCCTGCTATTTACATTTAGTGCAGTGCGTCCTGCTCACAGTGTTCAGCTAGATCCGTTCCTGCTATTTACATTTAGTGCAGTGCGTCCTGCTCACAGTGTTCAGCTAGATCCGTTCCTGCTATTTACATTCAGTGCAGTGCGTCCTGCTCACAGTGTTCAGCTAGATCCGTTCCTGGTATTTACATTTAGTGCAGTGCGTCCTGCTCACAGTGTTCAGCTAGATCCGTTCCTGCTATTTACATTCAGTGCAGTGCGTCCTGCTCACAGTGTTCAGCTAGATCCGTTCCTGCTATTTACATTCAGTGCAGTGCGTCCTGCTCACAGTGTTCAGCTAGATCCGTTCCTGCTATATACATTTAGTGCAGTACGTCCTGCTCACAGTGTTCAGCTAGATCCGTTCCTGTTATCTTCCTACTGACAGGCAGGCTTGTCTGGTTACAGTATATAAAGCTACCTGAAGAAAATTACAGGTGTTCTATTTGATCCTATTAGTACCACGGTCAGGCAGCTAGACTATTTACATTTAGTGCAGTGCGTCCTGCTCACAGTGTTCAGCTAGATCCGTTCCTGCTATTTACATTCAGTGCAGTGCGTCCTGCTCACAGTGTTCAGCTAGATCCGTTCCTGGTATTTACATTTAGTGCAGTGCGTCCTGCTCACAGTGTTCAGCTAGATCCGTTCCTGCTATTTACATTCAGTGCAGTGCGTCCTGCTCACAGTGTTCAGCTAGATCCGTTCCTGCTATATACATTTAGTGCAGTACGTCCTGCTCACAGTGTTCAGCTAGATCCGTTCCTGTTATCTTCCTACTGACAGGCAGGCTTGTCTGGTTACAGTATATAAAGCTACCTGAAGAAAATTACAGGTGTTCTATTTGATCCTATTAGTACCACGGTCAGGCAGCTAGACTATTTACATTTAGTGCAGTGCGTCCTGCTCACAGTGTTCAGCTAGATCCGTTCCTGTTATCTTCCTACTGACAGGCAGGCTTGTCTGGTTACAGTATATAAAGCTACCTTAAGAAAATTACAGGTGTTCTATTTGATCCTATTAGTACCACGGTCAGGCAGCTAGACTATTTACATTTAGTACAGTGTGTCCTGCTCACAGTGTTCAGCTAGATCCGTTCCTGTTATCTTCCTACTGACAGGCAGGCTTGTCTGGTTACAGTATATAAAGCTACCTGAAGAAAATTACAGGTGTTCTATTTGATCCTATTAGTACCACGGTCAGGCAGCTAGACTATTTACATTTAGTACAGTGTGTCCTGCTCACAGTGTTCAGCTAGATCCGTTCCTGTTATCTTCCTACTGACAGGCAGGCTTGTCTGGTTACAGTATATAAAGCTACCTGAAGAAAATTACACGTGTTCTATTTGATCCTATTAGTACCACGGTCAGGCAGCTAGACTATTTACATTTAGTACAGTGTGTCCTGCTCACAGTGTTCAGCTAGATCCGTTCCTGTTATCTTCCTACTGACAGGCAGGCTTGTCTGGTTACAGTATATAAAGCTACCTTAAGAAAATTACAGGTGTTCTTTTTGATCCTATTAGTACCACGGTCAGGCAGCTAGACTATTTACATTTAGTACAGTGTGTCCTGCTCACAGTGTTCAGCTAGATCCGTTCCTGTTATCTTCCTACTGACAGGCAGGCTTGTCTGGTTACAGTATATAAAGCTACCTTAAGAAAATTACAGGTGTTCTTTTTGATCCTATTAGTACCACGGTCAGGCAGCTAGACTATTTACATTTAGTACAGTGTGTCCTGCTCACAGTGTTCAGCTAGATCCGTTCCTGTTATCTTCCTACTGACAGGCAGGCTTGTCTGGTTACAGTATATAAAGCTACCTTAAGAAAATTACAGGTGTTCTTTTTGATCCTATTAGTACCACGGTCAGGCAGCTAGACTATTTACATTTAGTACAGTGTGTCCTGCTCACAGTGTTCAGCTAGATCCGTTCCTGTTATCTTCCTACTGACAGGCAGGCTTGTCTGGTTACAGTATATAAAGCTACCTGAAGAAAATTACAGGTGTTCTATCCCAGCTTAGTGCAGCTACAGGCCATTAGTATGTCTGGAAGGCCAAGAAGGAGAGGCAGACAGTCACAAGCCAATAAGAGAGGGCAAGCAGGCTCTGTGTCTAGTGCTGGTCGTGGAGACGGTGCATCCTCATCAGCACGTGGCCATGGGACACGCTTGGCCTTTTTTTCGGCAGCTGGCCGTGTTGAGCCGCAACATGCAGAAAACTTGGTCGAGTGGATGACCAAGCCGTCCTCATCCTCCTCATCCTCTCTCACCCATGCCCAGGGTGCTTTGTCTGGCAAAGCAGCGGCCTCTTCCCTCAGCTCAATGTCATCAGTGACTCCTTCCCTGGCTCCACCATGTCCTCATGAGGATTCCCTCGAACTGTTTGACCACAGTGTTGGGTACATGCTCCAGGAGGATGCCCAGCGTTTGGAAGGCTCTGATGATGATACTGAGCTCGATGAAGGCAGTAACATGAGCACGGACAGAGGGGGTGCCCAAGAAGGACAGCAATCTGGCAGTCATGCTCCCCCTGCTGCAGCATACTGCCAGGTTTGCTCCAGTGATGAGGAGGGAGGGGATGATGAGGTCACTGACTCAACGTGGGTGCCTGATAGGAGAGAGGAGGAGGAGGAGGAGGAGGAGGAGGTGGCACATCACCAACTAGGCAGGATGCCCTCCAGGGGCCAGCCTAAGGGCAGCACATTGACTGCATCACACCCCAAAGCTCCACATGTGCAGGGCGCTGCAGTCTCTGCGCGTTATTCAAAAAGTTCTTTGGTGTGGGCCTTTTTTGAGACGAGTGCATCAGATCGCACCGCTGCTATTTGCAACATATGTCTCAAGCGTATCTCGCGTGGCCAAAACATCTCCCGCTTGGGTACCACATGCTTGACCAGACATATGTTGACCTGCCATGCAGTTCGTTGGCAAGCGTATCTAAAAGACCCACACCAAAGAACAAAGAGGATCTCTCCTTGCTCCTCATCAGCTGAGATTTCCAACCCCACTAGACCTTCAGTCCTCTCTGAGACCTGCAGTGAGAGGAATGAAGGTGTAGAATTAGGTGTGTCACAGCCAAGTACTTGTGGGCAATCTGCTTTTGGTACACCGACGTCAGATTGTGCCAGGCAAATTTCCCTGCCCCAGCTGCTGCACCGCCGAAAGAAGTTTGCTCCCAGCCATCCACATGCCCAGCGGTTGAATGCTAGCTTGGCAAAATTGCTAGCACTTCAACTGCTGCCTTTTCAGTTGGTAGACTCTGCCCCCTTCCGTGAGTTTGTGGAATGTGCGGTTCCTCAGTGGCAGGTACCCAAACGCCACTTTTTCTCACGGAAGGCGATTCCGGCTCTCTACCGGCATGTGGAAGGCAATGTCCATGCCTCGCTGGACAGGGCGGTCAGCGGTAAGGTGCATATTACCGCTGACTCATGGTCCAGCAGGCATGGACAGGGACGTTACTTAAGTTTCACGGCGCATTGGGTGACTCTGCTGGCAGCTGGGAAGGATGCAGGACAAGGTGCAGTAGTGTTGGAGGTTGTTCCGCCACCACGCCTCCAAAATGCTGATTGTGACACACCTCTCTCCTCCACCCCCTCCTCTTCTTCTTCCTCCATGGCCTCTTCCTCGGAACCAGCGGTGCTCCGTAGGCGTTCAAGGGGCTACGCAAGTACGCAGGCCAAAAGATGCCATGCGGTGCTTGAGCTGGTGTGCTTGGGGGACAGGAGCCACACTGGGGCAGAGGTTCTGTCAGCTCTGCAGGGGCAGGTTCAGAGGTGGTTGACGCCACGCCAACTTAAGGCAGGAATGGTGGTTTGCGACAATGGCACCAACCTCCTCTCTGCCCTCCGACAGGGACAACTGACCCATGTGCCCTGTTTGGCTCACGTCCTTAACTTGGTGGTGCAGCGGTTCTTGGGCAGGTACCCGGGCTTACAGGATGTCCTGAGGCAGGCCAGGAAAGTCTCTGTGCATTTCCGCCGGTCATATAATGCCAGTGCTCGGCTGACGGACCTCCAAAAGGAGTTTAACCTGCCCAAGAACCGCCTAATCTGTGACATGCCCACCAGGTGGAACTCGACGTTGGCCATGCTGCAGCGGCTGCACACGCAGCAGAGGGCCATCAATGAGTACCTGTGCGACTATGGCACCAGGACAGGGTCAGGGGACCTTGGTTTTTTTTCCCCACGCCAGTGGGCCATGATCAGGGATGCATGCACTGTCCTGTCACCATTCGAGGAGGCCACGAGGATGGTGAGCACTGACAGTGCATGCATCAGTGACACTGTCCCCCTTGTCCACCTGTTGGAGCACACGCTGCGTGGAATAATGGACAGGGCACTTGAGGCAGAACAGAGGCAGGAAGAGGAGGACTTCCTTAGCTCCCAAGGCCCCCTTTATCCAGACAGTGTTCCTGCGTGCCCGCCGATCACACAGGAAGAGGACGAGGAGGAGGAGGAGGAGGAGGAGGAAGATTGTGTCAGTATGGAGGTGGAGCCTGGCACTCAGCATCAGCAGCAGTCTTTAAGGGATCAGTCCCAAGGAACACATGGACTTGTACGTGGCTGGGAGGAGGTGGCTGCGGACGTTGTTGTCCTTAGTGACCCAGAGGACTCCGGACCGAATGCCTCAGCAAACCTACGCTGCATGGCCTCCCTGATCCTGCAAAGCCTGCGTAAGGATCCTCGTATTCGTGGTATCAAGGAGAAGGACCAATACTGGCTGGCAACCCTCCTTGATCCACGTTACAAGGGTAAGGTTGCGGACCTTATCTTGCCATCGCAGAGGGAGCAGAGGATGAAACATCTTCGGGAGGCCTTGCAGAAAGGTCTGTGCAACGCGTTCCCAGAGACTGGGAGGTTACAAACTCCTGTTTCTGGACAACGTGTTGCTGAGGCTTCGGTCAGTCAAAGAAGGAGCGGTGGAGAAGGTGGCCGTCTGACCGATGCGTTCAGACAATTTTTTGGTCCGCAGCCCCAAGGTATGATCGGTTCCAGCAACCATCGCCAGCGTCTGTTTTACATGGTGCAGGAATACCTAGGGGCAAGATCAGACTTGGACACCTTTCCCACCGAAAATCCTCTGGGTTACTGGGTCTTGAGGATGGATCACTGGCCAGAGCTTGCACAGTATGCAATTGAGCTACTGGCCTGTCCTGCATCCAGCGTTCTTTCGGAACGCACATTCAGTGCTGCTGGAGGCGTGGTAACCGATCACAGGGTGCGTCTGTCCACCGACTCGGTCGATCGGCTGACCTTCATAAAAATGAATCAGTCTTGGATCACCACCAGCTACCAAGCACCTGATGCAGATGTAACCGAATAATTTTTTTTGAAATCTCAGATCCCTTCAAAGACTGCCTATGCTGATGCTGAGTGACTATCCCTGAGTAATTATCCTCTTCCTCCTCAATCATCACGCTGATAGCTTGTAAGAACATTTTTGGTTCTGGGCGCCACCACCAGTGCCTAAGGCACAATTTTTCAGCCCCTGTTTAACAGGGGCGTATAATTACAATTTTTGATGTAATACTTTGCAGCAGGGCTCGTTCCTGCATTCCAACTAGAGTGTCTGTGAGGGGTTGCAGTGTTGTGGCACCAGCACCAGTGCCTAAGGCCCAATTTTTCTGCCCCTGTCTAACAGGGGCGTGTAATTACAATTTTTGATGCAATACTTTGCAGCAGGGCTCGTTCCTGCGTTCCAACTAGAGTGTCTGTGAGGGGTTGCAGTGTTGTGGCACCAGCACCAGTGCCTAAGGCCCAATTTTTCTGCCCCTGTCTAACAGGGGCGTGTAATTACAATTTTTGATGCAATACTTTGCAGCAGGGCTCGTTCCTGCGTTCCAACTAGAGTGTCTGTGAGGGGTTGCAGTGTTGTGGCACCAGCACCAGTGCCTAAGGCCTAATTTTTCAGCTCCTGTTCAACAGGGGCATGTAATTACAATTCTTGATCTAATATTTCACAGCAGGGCCCTGTGAGGGCTTACAGTGTTGTGGCCACAGCAACACCTAAGGCCCAAATTTCTGCTGAGTATATAGGGCAGGACCCTACTTTCAAACATCTAACTTACAAACGACTCCTACTTGCAAACGGAAGGAGACAACAGGAAGTGAGATGAAATCTACCCCTAGGAAGGGAAATTCTCTCCTGTAAGAGTTAATATGGGAAAACAATTTCTCCTTTCCACTGATGCTTTCCAATCCTTGTTCCACAAAAAAACCCAAATTTTCAAAAAACATTTTTCATTGGGACAAAAAAGTGAGGTGAAATCTTCTGAAGAGGAGGAAAGACGCAAAACAAATGTCACAGGGGTGATAACCCTTCCCTATGTTTTCCAAAAAGCTTAGAAAAGATTTTTTGGCTGGAGCTAAACAAGTTAAAAATGTTCAAAATTACAAACAGATTCTACTTAACAACAAACCTACAGTCCCTGTCTTGTTTGCACCGCCTGTATACTGCTGTTCAGAGTATATAGGGACCTTTCCTTATTTTAATTTGGGTGCGGGGTTCCCCTTAATATCCATACAAGACCCAAAGGGCCTGGTAATGGCAACCCTTCTTGATTCACCGTTTGTCTCACTGATTTTCATCCATATTGCCATGACCCGACATGACATTAAACCCGCAAGCAGTTTTAAATGAGATTTTTTCCTTTAAAAATGACATTTGGTGCAGGGACTGTTCTAAACATGGGAAACACGCGTCACTTTACAGGCATACTATAGACACCCCCCAGGTACGATATTTAAAGGAATATTTCACTTTTTTTTTTTTACTTTAAGCATCATTAAAATCACTGCTCCCGAAAAAACGGCCGTTTTTAAAAGTTTTTTTTGCATTGATACATGTCCCCTGGGGTAGGACCCGGGTCCCCAAACCCTTTTTAGGACAATACCATGCAAATTAGCCTTTAAAATGAGCACTTTTGATTTCGAACGTTCGAGTCCCATAGACGTCAATGGGGTTCTAACGTTCGTGCGAACTTGCGGTCCGTTCGCGGGTTCTGGTGCGAACCGAACCGGGGGGTGTTCGGCTCATCCCTACTTTTTGCTATAATAAATATCCCAATTTTTTTTTAAAAAACTAATTTTTTCCTCAGTTTCGGCCGATACTACATATTTTTGGTAAAAAAAATCGCAATAAGCGTATATTGATTGGTTTGCGCAAAAGTTATAGCGTCTACAAAATACGGGATAGATTTATGACGTTTTTTTTTTAGCGCCGATCGCGATTTTTTTTCATGACTGCGACATTATGGCGGACACATCGGACACTTTTGACACATTTTTGGGACCATTCACATTTATACAGCGATCAATGCTATAAAATTGCATTGATTACTGTGTAAATGTGACAGGCAGTGAAGGGGTGGGGAGGGGTTAATATGTTTCCTAGGGAGTGATTACTAACTGTAGGGGGAGGGGACGTACAAGGGGAGGAGACCGATCAGTGTTCCTCCGTTCTGGGAACACAGATCGCTCTCCTCAGAGCTGACAGGCTGTGGATCTGTGTGTTTACACACACAGATCCACATGTCGGTCCGGTTAACCGGCAATCGCGGGTGCCCGGCGGACATCGCGGCCGCCGGGCACACGCACCGGGTCCCGAGGAACGCGGCGGGCGCGCGCGCGCGCCCCCTAGGCGGCTGGGAATCCCAGGGCGTCATATGACGCCCACCCAGGATGGGAGATCCCATCTGTGGACGTCATATGACTATGGGTGGGTAGGGAAGTGGTTAAAAAGAAGGTCTAATGCGCTTTTGGGAAATCCTGGATTGGATACCTAGATTACCAGATGAATCCTCTGTATTGTGACCTCCTCTCCACCAAAATATCCCATATGGAAGAAACAAAGGGACACTACATAGCGCAATACTGTTGGTTTATTTAAAATCATACATAAAACTGGAAGGTTGTCTGCTTACATTTGTGGGTGCCTTAGCCTGGCACTGAGGATAGCCTGCAGAGATCGTATTATGGAGCCGCTAGCCGCTGGGCTCACGTCCAGAGCCGGCGTGCATTCCACTCGTGTATAGGAGAAACCGGAAGCTGGGATGTGACATGACCGGAAGCGCCTCAACGTACATTTTGTAGTTAATACCTCCTCAGGAAGCCTTTCTTCCGGGTCCCAGCTTCTGGTTTTTCCCATGTACAAGTGGAACACACGCTGGCTCTGGACCTGAGCCCAGTGGCTAACGGCTTCATAATACGATCTCTGCAGGCTATCCAGAGTGCCAGGCTAAGGCACCCACAAATGTCTGCGGGAGGGAGAAGAGGAGAAGCGGGGGGGGGGGGGAAATGGAGAGATTGGTTCCTTTATATGCAGCCACCCCCACAGCTCCCCCTATGCAGCTTCTTTCTGCTGCCCCCTATGTTCTCTCCAGCCTCCCTGTGCTTTTTCCTGCCCCCCCCCCTTGTCCCCATAGCTCTGCAGGGTTCTCAACTCTTCCGCCAACTGCTGTGGGGGATCTGTCAGGATGAAGCCTTCTCTGAAGCCTTCTTGATCACTGACTCTGTCTGTTCATATCTGAAACATAGTACACTGTGTTTCCCTTGCTTCAGTTTGTGAATGAACAGGAAGCTCTGTACAGAGCTGTTCCTGTCCATTCATTCTGTGCAGCTGAGGCTGCAGAGAAGGAGATTGAGGGCTGTGTCCTTAATCTCCTTTCTCTGTCTCAAAGGTGAAACATCGGGGCACCGAAAAAATTTTGAAAAATATTTTAAAAAATTATATATATATATATATATATATATATATATATATATATATATATATATATATATATATATATATATATATGTATATGTATACAGGGTGATTGGCCAAATGCAGGGTGCATTTGGCTAATCATGGCTCAGGGGGACTAAGTCCACGCCCCACACTTTATAAGGCTGCTTACATAGCGGCCGTGTATAGTGTGTGAGAAAGATTGAGCTATATTAAGCAGGCAGGTTAGTTAGTATATATATACATATATATATATATATATATATATATATATATATATATATATATATATATATATATATATATATACTAACTAACCTGCCTGCCTAATATAGCTCAATCTTTCTCACACACTATACACGGCCGCTATGTAAGCAGCCTTATAAAGTGTGGGGCGTGGACTTAGTCCCCCTGAGCCATGATTGGCCACATGCACCCTGCCTTTGGCCAATTATGGCTCTCGCAGCTGAGCGCGCTATAATTGGCCAAAGCATGCAGGTCAGGTGCATGCTTTGGCCAATCATCAGATGTCAATGCACTGCGATCTCACAGTGCATTATGGGACGTTCCACAGCGCTCTAATTTCTTGCGAACGCCCCATATGTTCAGTTTGTTTGTGAGCAAACGAACACCCGATGTTCGAGTCAAACTTATGTTTGACTCTAACCGCAGGCTCATCCCTAGATCGCTATGAGTGGCCATAGCGATCATGTTATTACAATGTCATAGCTCCCAACTGTCCCTGATTTCGAGGAACTGTCCTGATTTTCAACAATGTCCCTCTGTCCCTCATTCCTCTTCATTTGTCCCTCATTTTGGTCTGGTGCATATACCTGTATATACAGTAAAATGCACTATTTATCAAAAAGTGTTTCACAGTGCTAAACCTTTCATCCATTTTCTATATCGCTGCATTTGTACATTTAAAAAGCCAAAATAAAGGAATAGAAATTGTAAAAAAAAAGCACTTGTGGGTTTAACTAATAGTTTTTTTATAACTCTCCTTTAAAGGGGGCGTGGCAGGGTGTGTGTCCTATGCCTACATAGTTTTGCTAATAGGTGTCCCTCGTTCCCATCTCAGAAAGTTGAGAGGTATGCAGTGTAAACAAAACAGTCATGAACGGCTTCCATTCATGGGTGTTTTGCTTACTATTGTGATGCTGTGATTGGCCCACAGCTATCACATGGTACCTGAGCCAATCACAGCACCTGTGGGCCTCTTAAAGCTGGTATATAGGAAGCTGACCAATGGACACTTGCTATTAAGCCTCTCCAGATCTGCATGTACACTTCTCAAAAAAATTAAAGGAACGTGTTGAAAACACATCAGATTTTAATGGGGAAAAATATCATGCTGGATATCTATATTGATATGGACTGGGTAATGTGTTAGGAATGAAAGGATGCCGATTGATGAAAATTAAAATGATCAACCTACAGAGGGCTGAATTCAAAGACATCCAAAAATCAAAGTGAAAAAATGATGCAGCAGGCTAGTCCATTTTGCTGAAATTTCATTGCAGCAACTCAAAATGATACTCTGCCCCCCACCCCAAAGCACCTTGTGGGGACAAGGGCCTATTCCTGACAACCCTGGGTGGTGGTTGTGGGGGTCTGCGGTGGGGGCTTATTGGAATCTGGAAGCCCCCCTTTAACAAGGAGGCCCCCAGATCCCGCCCCCCCCCCCCGTGAATGAGTATGGGGTACATGGTACCCCTACCCATTCACCAAAAACATGTCAAAAAGTAATAAAAACACAGAGACAGTTTTTGACAATTCCTTTATTAAAAAAAAAAAACAATGCTCCCCGATGTAGATCGATCGTCATTCACAACAACACTGACCTGAAAAAAGAAAAAACAAAACTCCACTGTCAACTAAGGGAAACTGCTGAATGCCTGGCTTGCCATTTGACAGTTCTTATATAGGTAAGGGGCGGAACCACCTGACAACATCACCTGGTGGCACCGCCCTCCTTGTGACGTCACCGACCGGTGCATGTTGGGTTAGTGATGTCACAAGGGGGTGGTGCCACCGGGTGACATTGCCAGGTGGCCCTGCCCTTACCTATATAAGAATTATCAAACGGCATGCCAGGCATTTGGTGGAGCGTTCGTTTCCTTTTTTGGGTCTTGCAGTGGCGTCAGCGTTGTGATTGATGATGGATCTATATTGGGTGACACTGTTTTTTTATTTTTAATAAAGGAATTGCCCAAAACTGCCTCCTGTTTTTATTTAATTTGACACTTTTTTGGTGAATGGGTAGGGGTACTATGTACCCAATACTCATTCAACTACGGAGAAGGCTGGGATCTGGGGGCCCCCTTGTTAAAGGGGGCTTCTAGATTCCAAGAAGCCCCCTGCCCACAGATCCTCACAACCACTGCCTAGGGTTGTCGGGATAAGGCCCTTGTCCCCATCAACATGGGGACAAGGTGTTTTTGGGGGAGGGCGCTCGCTCGTCCCCCCCTTTCCTGACCTGCCAGGCTGCATGCTCGGATAAGGGTCTGGTATGGATTATTTTAAACATTTTTCTATTGCCGGAAATGGTATTGCCGGCAATTTAAATGTCATTTCAGTCATTTTTTTTTCTTTAGAAATGTCAGTTTTGCTGCAGTAGGTTCTATTTATGGTACAGATGCGCCACTTTACAGGCAAGCTAAGGGGACCCCCAGGCACTATATTTGAAGAAATAGTTTATTTTTTCACTTTTAAGCATAATTAAAATCACTGCTCTTGAAAAAACGATCCTTTTTTAAAACAATGTTTGCATAGATACATACCCCATACCCTTTTTATGGCCAATAACTTGCATATAAGCCCTAAAAATGGTGACTTTTGATTTTTCAAGTTCGACTTTATTAGGGTTCGCTGTTCGAGTAAGAACTGTTTCTCTGTTTGGGAGTTCTGGTGCAAATCGAACAGGGGGTGATCGGCCCATCTCTAGCAGAAAACTGGGAATAATTCTACAAGTGGAACAATCTTGTCTGCATTGAAAGAGTCTAAACTGGGGGGTCAGCAACCAGTAGATTGCGGATAGGTGACTGGTAGATCGCGGTCTGGGCTTGCTGACCCGCCATCCCAGAGCATCACACAAGTGCAATGCAGAGGGATTACTTGTACTGTTGGATCTGTAGTAGAGAGCAAAAGCTGCATAACCCGATGCCTCCTCTGTAGTGCCGCCTTCTGTCCAATGTGGAATGATACCAACTGTACTCCACCTGTTATCCCGGCTAGCAGTCTCCAGAGTGGCGTCACACCACTTTAGCTGCAGTTGCCAGGAGTGTACACATGCAGCAGCAGGAGTTATACTCTCTGGCATGGTTGGTGGATGAATGAGGCCACTCTGCCATTGCCCTGCAACCTTGTGTAGTACAAGGGGTTAAAGCAGGCAGTGTTGTATTGCTTTTTCACCAGTTGCTTTAACCCTTCGGACCTCTGAATAGCAATCCCAGTGTGTTTGACAGTTGGTGAGAAGGCGATATGTTGCCTCCTCACCACCTGATTTAAACCCATGATTTCCGTGCAATGCACGCGATTGCGACACGGTAGTACGCCAATTCGAAGTTTAAATCAGGTATGAGGAGGCGACGCTGTGCTCGCTGATCTTTGACTTTTCCTGTGTTGTTCAGGTAGATCTCCACCTCATTAAGGTTGCCTACCCCTGGTCTAAACAGTCCCCTTCAAAAGCTGTGTTTAGTCTGGCCTCCTGCCTCAGAGCAAATGTCCGTTGAATGAAAGAAGCCTGCAGTTCAAGAATCGGTGTCTAACTCCAAAGAGGTTTGCTCCTGTAGTTCCCGCTTGGAGTCCAGAAAGAACTGAAGAGAGAAAGAGTTTTCAACCAAGTAGTCAGAAAAGAGTGCCACTTGCTTACTGGTCTTTTTCAGATTGTGCTATCTATACATATCTTATGGGTACCTGGTTGCTCCTTTGATAGGAAGATACAGCTTTGGTCTCGGACGGTTGGCCCCTAAGGACAAGCACTTTAGGCCATGTTGGACAATCAGTCACCTTCAAGCCTCTGATTGTGCCGAGAGGAATCCTTTACTCCAGCAACAATAGACAAGTTCTCCTAGACAACGTTGATCTTACTATCTCCAGCAGATGTGATTTTAGGAGGAATGAGATAATTAATTGGAAGGTGCGGTTTGGCAAACAGTATATATCTTCTGTTTTTTAACTTGAAAATTGTGCTGTGATCAAGGCTTGTAAGCCGGAACGCGTGAGCCCCTGTATGTTTTTGCTCACTTTTTTAATGCACCAATAAAGAAGCAACAAGGATGTTTGGAGTTGCCGGCTCTATTCTTTGTATTTATGTCTGTATCGGTGTTAGAGAGAGCATCAGAGCCAGATACCCACTGTGGATTTTATCACAAGCCTGCAAAGGACTTACACTGTTTCTGAGCATTGCATTATCTGCTTTTACCAGTGATTTTAGAAGGAGTACTATTGTTGCTCAGAGGAATGCCTGTTTCCAACTCTCAGAGCTGTGTTCTCTGACATACCTCTGTTTCTACATGAGTCAAGATGTTATCCAGCATACATGTCTGCTGGTTGGGTTCTCGATCCACTCCTCTAGACAGGGATCCCTGTCAAGAATACAGAAGGAGTTCTCAGAATCATACAAGAGATTGGCTGGCTAGTCTTTCAAAAGGGGTCATGTGACTCCTACGCAAATCCTTGTGTATCTAAGAGCTTAATTCATCACGGTTAAGTAATCGGATACATCGTTTTTTCCTATTAAAGTATACTGGTGGTAGAACGTTGGGTAAGCCCAGCTTTCCTCTCTTCACCTGTCAGCGTCTTAATACCTGATGATCAGGACCATGGTCTCTCCCATCCCTATATGGAGGTGTGCGCAATGGAAATGGCCTACTGTCCTGGAAGGGTTTTTTTTTCTCCAATGTTGATCATGCACTCAGCTATTCATGTCTCACAAACAGGCAGATAAAGCCATGGGTGCTGGCACAGTAATACATCTTCTGTGCTGCTGAGCTATTGCCAGTCAGGAAGTTGTTTTCCCAATAGCACTCCCCGGTTGGGAAGTTGTTTTGAACATTCTGGTTTTCTGGCCAACTCTTTTATGCTCCCTTTGCCTTTTGTCACCTGACAGCAGGCTTTTTAGTCTCCAGTGAAACTGAACAACATCACACTGGTGTCCTACATCCAGGGGCAGGTCAGAACCTGCAGGGTCAGTCCACTGAGAAGAGGTAGAGATGACTGCGATTTGGGTGGAGTAGAATTTCTCTATCACCTCATTTGAGTCTACATTCAGAACTTCTGGGAAGATTCCATATTCTGTGACCCAATTGGGCAACAGTGGTTCCTACATCCAGATTCCTCCAAGTGAATTTTCATCTCTGAACAAGATGTCAGAGTAAGATCTGCTAGCATCTCCTTACTGTTTCAAGCTGGAAAGCTTTACCCTAGAGGCCTGGGCCAAGCCCCGGGTGTGAATGCTGTGACAGATCAGGAAAGGTCTCACAAGCCATATGCTTTCTCTCCAGTCGATGGGGTTAAAAGCGCCCCGCTAGCGGCTGAAAAGCGTTGCAAAAGCACTGCTTAAACAGTGGTAGAGCGCCGCTAAAATGAGCGCCCCCCCCAGAAGGACCTACTGTATCTGCCAGCCAGCTCACATCCGATCTGTGCTCTGGGGATCTCAGCGCTGCCGCTCCTACTCCAAACCCGACCCGATACTTAGCTGCACCTCCAGCCTCGGCCTTCTCTCAACCACCAGACTGCATCGGGGCGGGGTCTGAGAGTCAGTGGCGCTCCCGACTCCATCCTGCCCCCTCCCCTGTGAACTACCGCTGTGACGCTGACAGAGCGGCCCAAGCGGCCACCACCGCTGCACCCTATTCAGCCACTTGAGCTGCTCTGTTTTTTGTCTGGGGCTGAGTGACAGACCCAGCCTGGAAATAGCACAGCGCTCACGGGTGTCCGTGAGCCTGCAGCCAAATTCGGGAGACTTGGGATGTCTGAAAATCATACTTGCCAACTGCCCCGAATCTCCCAGGACATTCCCGGGATTTAGACTCTTTTCCTGATTTTATTGTTTCCCGGGAAATGTCCAGAGAAATCAGGTTTTTCACGATTTTTCGTCGTTGCCTGCCGCCGCTTGAGGTCCGCAATGTCTCCGCCGGCCACCATTTTTAAGAGGACCAGGTACACCAGGAACACGGCTGGGTGGCTACAATACAGACGGAGCTCCTGCGTCGCCGCCCACCCTCCGCCCCGCTCCGCTTACCCCCCCGCCGCCCCGCTTCACTCCGCCCACCCCCGCCCCACTCCGCCTATTGTAACCACGCGGCCAGCAGAGACACTATTTTGTATACCCCTCTGATCTGCAATGGCGGCGGTTACACTAGGACACCTGATGTAAGGGGGAGCTCCGCTGGGGACACCTGATGTAAGGGGGGGCTCCGCTGGGGACACCTGATGTAAGGTGGGGCTCCGCTGGGAACACCTGATGTAAGGGGGGCTCTGCTGGGGACATCTGATGTAAGGTGGGCTCCGCTGTGGACACCTGATGTAGGGGGGAGCTCCGCTGGGGGAACCTGATGTAAGGGGGGGCTCTGCTGGGGACAACTGATGTAAGAGGGGGCTCCGCTGGGGACACCTGAGGTAAGGGGGGGCACCGCTGGGGACACCTGATGTAAGGGGGGCACCGCTGGGGACATCTGATGTAAGGGGGGCTCCGCTGGGGACACCTGATGTAAGGGGGAGCTCCACTGGGGACACCTGATGTAAGGGGGGGCTCTGCTGGGGACACCTGATGTAAGAGGGGGCACCGCTGGGGACATCTGATGTAAGGGGGCACCTCTGGGGACATCTGATGTAAAGGGGGCACCGCTGGGGACATCTGATGTAAGGGGGGCTCCGCTGGGGACACCTGATGTAAGGGGGCTCCGCTGGAGACACCTGATGTAAGGGGGGTACCGCTGGGGATACCTGATGTAAGGGGGCACCGCTGGGGACATCTGATGCAAGGGGGGCTCCGCTGGTGACATCTGATGTAAGGGAGGCTCCACTGGGGACACCTGATGTAAGGGGGGGCTACGCTGGGGACATCTGATGTAAGGGGGGGCTACGCTGGGGACATCTGATGTAAGGGGGGGCACCGCTGGGGACACGTGATGTAAGGGGGGGCTCCGCTGGGGGCACCTGATGTAAGGGGGGCACCACTGGGGACATCTGATGTAAGGGGGCTCCGCTGGGGACATCTGATGTAAGGGGGGCTCCGCTGGGGACACCTGATGTAAGGGGGCTCCGCGGGGGACATCTGATGTAAGGGGGGCTCCGCTGTAAGGAGGGGCTCTTCTGGGGACATCTGATGTAAGGGGGCTCCGCTGGGGACATCTGATGCAAGGGGGGACTCCGCTGGGGGCACCTGATGCAAGGGGGGGCTCTGCTGGGGACACCTGATGCAAGGAGGGTCTTTGCTGGGACACCTGATGAAAGGACGGACTCTGCTGGGGGCACCTGATGCAAGGACGGACGGCTGGTGGCAGGCGACAGTGACACGCTCAGGGATCCCACTGATTCGGCATTATGGTGAGTTGAATGATTATATTTTATATTACAATGTAATAATAGAAATAATGCACTTCAATCATCCTGACACCATAACAACCATGGTGCCGGGATGATTGAAGTGCTAACACCAGGTGTTTGGAGTATCTTTATCTGCTGATTGTTAAACTTTCTAGAATACACATATTTCTATTGTTGCGTAGGATCTGGGGCTGCTGTCCCTCCATCCCTCTCCCCCCCTTTCCCTCTCCATCCCTCTCCCCCCCTTTCCCTCTCCATCCCTGATTCATCTCAGACACTAACCACATCCCCTTGAGCCACGGCCATTTAAGACATGCCCACTATTTTGCGTAAGCCACGCCCATTTTTCGCTGCGGCAGGCTTAGCGATTTTATTTTCCCCCATGCCACGCCTACAAACGCATGCCCCGCCTACAAACGTATGCCCCACCCCCTAATTATAATAAGACTCCGCCTACAGCCAAAAAAGTGCCCCTAAAAATGTTTACACAATGTTGGCAACTATGGAAAATGGATGCAGCCAGAATTAGTGGAGGGAGATTTCTGCAGCATATTTGGCAAGTACAGAATCACAGTATATATAAAATAGTATGCAAGGTGGTTGGAGGGAAGCTTCAATGGCAACGATGTTTTTATTACTAATTATGTGCGCAGACTGCAGTTCCTCTTTAAACTGATGTGAACAGCTGACGGTGTTTATATATCTGCAAACACGTAAGGGGTATACATTTACTTGTACCTCACATATTCATATACATGGACACATAGTTTAGGAATAAATCGTGTCAAGGAAGATTAGTGTTTTTTTTTTGAGCAGTGAAAACTGAAGCCCTTCAAAAGATTCACTGGAGCACAAAAAAAACGATGACGTCAGGGAAATCTGACAGTTTTCTGAACCGCTCTGCCCTCAAAAGGCTGAACTCCGACACTACATGTTATAAATATCGGCTGGAAGATTGGTCAGAAATCCAGGAGCAGACAAAACGCGCCATGTTTATTAGTGGCAAATGACATTCTACGAAAAGTACACTATAAACTTATACTAACGGAACAACAGCCATTCTATAGAGCGTTCTATTTACACATCACTACATTCTGAACTTTGTTGTGTTTTTTCGGTTTGTTTTCTTTTTGCAGAGGAACACGTGACTTGTGTACGTAACGCTGATAATAACCTTGACGTGCGCCCTCGCAATCGAAGGCAGCGGGTGGAGCCGGGGGGGATGACGTCACGGCAAGCTGGCGCGGTAAGGCTAAACTCTGACATGGCGGGAGGCGGGAAAAGAACAACACAAGATGTGCAACAGGTGAGGGCTGAGCTGACCCGCGGAGCGCACTGGGGGGTGGGGAGAGAGAGAGAGACACACAGGCTCCTCGCTACCTGTCCGGCTATAGTGGCGGCTGCGGAGCTGTCCATTACACTTTGCCTGACAGAACTGCTTCATTCACTTCCTACTGCTGAATGCAATTATACCATACCTGAGCCAATGGGGCCTATAGAAGCGGCTTGTTCAGGATGGCGCAGTAACTTCTATTCGTACAATCACTACAGGACACTGTGCAGGGGGAAGTTGTGGGCAGCCCTGAATGAATACATGTTAACCCCTTCACGCCTAAGGGAGAAACATCGAAGCACAATTTTGCAACTTTGACGTGTGTTAGTAAAACCGTACACATCATCATTGTTCAGGACAAATTGGGCTTTTGTTTGGTGGTAAATGGTAATGGATATTTCCTGACTTTTTTTTTTTTTTTATCCAAGCAAATCTATTAAAAAAAATGATATATAATCTAATATCTTTTTTTAACTGTATAGTTCTAGCTGCTACCATAACCTACCACCAAAGAACAAGGATGAGCTCCGGCGTGTTCGCATGCTGCACGTGCAGAGCCCGCCAGGAAGTTGGCGCAGCGCTGATCACAGGCAGGGAGACATTTCCCGATCTCTGCAGCCGCACATCGGGACAATATCTCACTGCTTGTGATTAGCGCTGCGCCGTGCTTATTTCCTGGCGGGCTCGGCACGTGCAGTATGCGAAAACGCCGGAGCTCATCCTTCCCAAAGAACAATCAATCCAACATAAATAATGAATTCTTCCACTCTGGGCGATCGCAGCGATCCCACATATATGTACGTTGGTTGTGTTATGTACCCGTAGTACAGTCCAGAAACAATAGTGCGCCTTTTTTTTTTTATCCTACCTAAAACACACTGACACCAATTTAAAAAATAAATATAATACCAACCTTGACCCAAGCGCTAACTCTGGGGTTGACCTAGATCAAACCTTGATCTAGGTTTTTTTTTTTTTAATACTTCTATACCGCAGGATGTAATTTGTGACGTCCTGGGCTTTTGGTGGGGATATCTGAATGATGCCTCCAGTTAGACCTCATTCAGATATAATTTTTCTCAGCCAGCGATTCCCTTCACCATAAGAATAATCCTAGCGGCTTGATCGTTCTTACAGGCGGCGGGAGGGGCCCTCACGTATGTTTTGAACACTTTCCATATGTGGGCGCGACTTGCGTGAGCTCGGAGGGACAGGGCTTTTTAAAAGTGGGGGGGCCGTCTTGCCCTCACTCGACTTCTTTCCAATCACTCCATTGGATCTGATAGTTTCCGCCGCTGCTGATCTCTCCGGTAAGCGACGAAAACGACCGGGAAGTGGCGGGGGGTTATCACTACCCATAAAAGTGATCTTGTGGCGAATGCGCCGCTGGGACCACTTTTTTTTTTTTTTTTTTATGTAAAAGAAGATTGCCCATTATGAAAAAAAAATACTAGGGTTATGGCAGCTAGCTGCTGCTATAACAGAAAGAAAAAGGTTTTGCCTGGATCAACCACCAATGAAAATAATCTTGAGTAATTAATAGGATCAGATATTCATCCAATAAAATTATTGGGTGCAGTTTTTGGGTTGCCTTATAAGGCATACAAAACAACAAGGAAAAAGAGATTCCCCCAAAAGAAGGCAATTTACCCAAACACAATCTGCCAAAAAACAATAGATTTATTGAACTACAAAACACCACACAAAAATACAAAAATTGGGCAAAATAGGGAAAATATCAATGACCATGTTAAAATAGATAACGTTATCATTAAAAACAACGGAGCCGCGGCCAAACATACCCCATACACCCACCAATCACTACAGCAGATTCCTACTATATTGGGCAGTATCGTATGAAATAAGTCCTTAGATCAATCCAAGTGTGGATAGTATGGCGGTATGAGGGTAAGGGTGGATGAATGGATGTTTGATTGTGATTATGGAACGAATTCAACACATCATGGAGATTTATAACAGTCCGGGAACTAAACCCATAGCGTGGGTATAACAACAGCAGTGACCGGCAATAATTACTGGAGGTGGTTTCCAGCGGTGATTGACTGGTGAAACGCGTCAGCACGTCACCTCGGAGCCGCAAGCTCACGGTGTTTGAATGCTTGACCGGGCACCAACAGCTGACGGCCGGCTTTCATCCTCTAACCGAAGGCGCTGATACAGCGGGACATCTCCTACGTGACGGCAAATGCAGTTTGGACTGACATCTACAGCGATCTTCTGGGGGTAGAGCTTACGACTTCATGAGCCGCTGATCCACTTGGTGAGAGAAGTATCACTCCAGTTTATGTTTGTAGTACAGCCTGAGTCGTTACTGCTCCCCCTCCTGCTTTCAACAACTGCTCTGCTTGTATGTCCTGGGTTTACAACCACCTCCAGTAATTATTGCCGGTCACTGCTGTTGTTATACCCACGCTATGGGTTTAGTTCCCGGACTGTTATAAATCTCCATGATGTGTTGAATTCGTTCCATAATCACAATCAAACATCCATTCATCCACCCTTACCCTCATACCGCCATACTATCCACACTTGGATTGATCTAAGGACTTATTTCATACGATACTGCCCAATATAGTAGGAATCTGCTGTAGTGATTGGTGTGTGTATGGGGTATGTTTGGCCGCGGCTCCGTTGTTTTTAATGATAACGTTATCTATTTTAACATGGTCATTGATATTTTCCCTATTTTGCCCAATTTTTGTATTTTTGTGTGGTGTTTTGTAGTTCAATAAATCTATTGTTTTTTGGCAGATTGTGTTTGGGTAAATTGCCTTCTTTTGGGGGAATCTCTTTTTCTTTGTTGTTTTGCTGCTATAACAGTATTTAAGGTCAAAGTAGCAAGGTATATCCACAGTGGGCGATCTGTAAGTGGTTAAAGAATGTAAATGCAATAAATTCCCCAATTATAAGAAAAATATAAGACCCCTTTCACACTGAGGCGCTTTACAGGCGCTACAGCGGCTCTTTGCGGGTTGTTTTTTTTTTTTTTATCCCTTTTTTGGCCGCTAGCGGGGGTTTAAACCGCTCCGCTAGTGCCCGACAACCCCCGCAAAAATGTTGGTAAAGCGCCGCTAAAAATAGCCCCAGTGTAAAAGAGGTCTAAAGATGAACTTGCACCAAGTAAAAGATACCCAACATATCAAGACTTAAAATTGTGTGTGATACAGCGACAAACTTTGATACCCTATATTTTCCATAGGTGACGCTCTAAAAGTGGAACTAAACCCATCAATTTAAACATTTAACAAAACAGAAAGTTACCGGGAGTGTAACTGTCACATTGGCTGTGCTCTCAACCAAACTCTCAAACCATCAAGTGGTTGATACCATAACTGATCACATGTGCAGCATCATGGCAGTAAGATGGCAGCTTCCTTGGCTGAAGGTGATAGGAGGGTTTAGTTCAGCTTTAACAACCCCTAGAGGTCATCAGCTTAGAGCTCACTGTGAATATTGGGCCTAGAATTATTACTTTCACCCTGGCGTGTGCAGTGATATGTAACGCAATCCGTTTTCGTGTGTGGGCTGTCCTGACATGTAATTGCATTTGTGTATGTGGGGGATATTTTAACTGCTTGGGTGCACTCTTTCAGCCCTCAAATTTTGGTGGCTGGTGAGCGTAGGCTGCCTCGGAGGAGGGGGGGGGGTGAGCACCGCCAGCAGGCGGGTTCGAGTAGGAGCCACGCTCCCAACCAGGGGAAAGGAAGAGTCGAGCTGGCCGATCATCAGAGAGCGGGGATTGCCCGCTGCAACAGTTTTCATTTGAATTGCTGGGTTCCTGACACCGCTCACGTCACATACAGCCCCGCCTCCTTGCCTGGTGCCACTCATGTCAAACAGTCCCGTCTGCCCGGCGCATTTGATAGACAGAACATCCGTCCAATGCCGAGAGGCACCAGGCGAGACTGACGTGAGCGGCCCTGGATGAGGAGGCGGGACTGTGTGACGGTAAACGGCGCCGGGAACCCAGCAATTCAAGTGAAAGCTGTTACCAGGGGCATACCTCATTCTCTGATGATCAGCCAGCTTGACTCTTCCTCGGCACAGGTGAGGCTGTACTGACAGGTGCTGGTCACGCTGCATTGATGGGCACTGGTGAGGCTGTGCTCAGAGACACTGATAAAGTTGTTAATATTTATTTTTGTAACTTAATTCTGCATAAAACATTTAACTGTAATCTCATGAGTTAATTTGAGGGTGTGTTTAGGGGCGGGGCGTGGTTGGGGTGGGCAACTGTTGGCGAGTAACCCTTAGACCCCTTTCACATTGGGGCCGTGCCGCGTTAGCGATAAAGCGCTGCTAGCCATGGCGGTGCTTTACCGTTTTAGCTGCGCTTTTCGGTTGCTAGCGGGGTGCTTTTAAATGGGAATCGACCAATATCGTTTTTTCAGTGCCGATACAATACCGATATTTCAGAAACCTCTCAGCCGATATTCTGTACATTAAAAAAAAAAAAAAAAATCTCTCATTGCTGTCACAAAGAATGTAAACATCCCTTGTGACAGTAATAGGCAGTGACAGGTACCCTTTGTGGAGGGATCTGGGGTCTATAAGATCCCAAACCCCTCCTCTGCACTTGAAAGTAGGGTTGTCCTGATACCACTTTAAGACCGAGTACAAGTACCGATACTTTTTTCCAAGTACTCGCTGATTACTGATCCATTTTTTTTTTTTTTTTTTTATGTCGTGTGGCAGTTTTCAAAGCACAATACATATTAGGTGGCACTGATATGCAGCACTGATGGGCATGGGGCACTAATGGGTGGCATTTATGGGCACTGAAATGCCATGAGGAAAGGCTGTCTGCGACACCTATCTTCATACACCCTGCACTTGGCCGCAGTAAGCCAGCAGTGCCCATCTTGGTACACCCAGCCCCAACTATATGGGCTAGGTGTAACAAGATGTCCGCTGCTGGCTTACTGCAGCCAAGGGCTGGGTGTAACAAGATGGGCGTCGGGATGTCCAACTGCTGACGTCAACATGGAGCATCACTTCCGTTGTTCCGCCCGCTGACTTCCGATTGCGCCGGGTCGCCTAATCTCTCCCAGGTATTGGATCTGGCATCCGGGAGCATTTGTGCAAGTAAAAGTACTCGCGCAAATGCTCGGTGTTGATACCGATAGTAGTATTGGGACAACCCTATTTGAACGTATTCAAAACGTCAAGATCAGCGTTTTTGAATACTTTCAATTTTTTTTTAAACTGGCGCCTTTAATTTGCCAGTAAACCGGGAAGTGATGTCATGACATCGCTTCCGGGTTACTAGATCCGAGAGAAGGCGCCAGCAAGGCTAAGGTAAGGGACTGTGTCCTCCTATTACTCTAGGCCGTTTTCTCCAGCGGGGGGGTTACTCACAACCCCCCCCCCCCACCCCCCATCTCCCTGGGAATATATGTTGCAGTGGCTAGTGTTAGCATATCTGCCCAGCAACAGGGGATTTTAGGTGGTGGTGGCGGCTTGCTGGGCACATGGAAGTAAGATGTTATCTTCCCTAGTGCACCTGGGTGTCTTTTCCGTGCTGTGTAGCAGCCTTTTAAGCGTGGTTCCTTGTCGTTTTTTTCTGTTTGTCCAGGCCAAAGGTGGTGCCCTGTCTGCAAAGAGACGTTTGGACCAAAACGCTTTGTGCAGATTGCATTACAAATTTAGTCAGGGAGGAGTCTCCATCCATGTGTGGCGATTTGGTTACAACCATAAAGGATGTGCTCCGGGCCACCTTTCAAGCTTTTAGGTCAAACCTAACAGAGGAGCCAGGTCCCTCAAGGGATCCTTCGGTTCTGCAGCCATCTTCAGAACCCCAAGGCGGCTCTCAGATCATTTTAGGAGGTCCGATATCCCAGGACACTTCCCAAGGGTCCGTTTCCCTCGTTCCAGATGAAACCGATTCTGAGGAGGAGGAAGAAAATGAAGCGGAGGCCGCTTCTAATTACAAAATGTCGCTAGAAGAGGTTGGAGGACTCCTGAAAGTAATCCATGCCACTTTGGGGATAGAAGAGGAAAAGGAACTCTCCGTGCATGAGCGCATGTATGCTGGTTTAGGAGATTCAAAAGGCTGTTCTTTTCCAGTCCATTCAGTTATCACTTATATGATTAAAAAAGAGTGTCTGGAACCTGAGAAAAAAAACATTCTTTTCCCGGGCTCACAAGAAAAGATTTCCATTTAAGGAAAATCCTGATTCTATATGGAACAGGGTTCCAAAATTGGACTCTGCCTTTTCTCAGGTCTCAAAGTTTACGGACCTCGCCTTTGAGGATATGAGAACTCTGAAGGAGCCCATGGATAAAAGGGATGGACCTGCTTCTTAAAAGAACCTGGCAATCGGTGATGAACAATCTAAAACCGGCAATGGCAACAACCTGTGTTGCAAGGAATTTAGATCACTGGGTTAACTAGCTGAAAGCCCATGTTACAGTGGATTCCTCAAAATGGGAGATTCTAGACTCCTTTACAACTCTGTCTGCAGCAATATCATATATTCTGCAGAATCTATCCGCATGTCAGCCAGGTCAGCAGCTTTTACTAATTCTGCTAGGAGGGCCTTATGGCTGAAGACTTGACCAGGGGATGCTGCATCTAAAAATAGACTGTAGGATTCCTTTTGCAGGTGATCTGTTATTTGGTTCGGAGCTAGAGTCCATTCTTGACCGTACGGCAGATAAGTCGTTTCCGGTCAAGAAGAAACAGGTGCAAACCCGTAAGCGTTTTTTTTTCGGCCCCAAAAAGGGCAGCAGGAAGGAAAAACGCAGGGCAAGAAGAAGCCATGGTCTTCTCAGAAGCCCAAAGGTAGGAGTGGAGTGCTCTTCAATCCTCCTGCGACCCCTGGAAAACCGCAATGACTCCCTCAAGGTCGGGGGAAGACTCCAAGAGTTTCTTTCTCAATGGAGAGCCATCACTTCAAACCAGTTTATTGTAAATATGCTCGCCCAGGGATATGTGATAGAATTCACAGAAGAACCTCCAAAAAGATTCTTGATGACAAACGTCCCAAGGGATCCGGTCAAGGCTTTTGCCATGAAGTCACTAATTCAGGAACTGAAAACCCAGAAAGTCATTGTTCCGGTCCCGACAGGGGAGTTCTTCCAGGGTTTCTACTCGCATGTATGCCTCGTTCAGACACCTTCGGGAAAGTTCCGCCTCATCCTGAATCTCAAAATGCTGAACAAATCAGAGTACAGAAGGTTTCGGATGGATTCCATTTTTTCAGTAAGAAACCTCCTGTATCAAGGGTGCTACATGGCATCGAAAGATTTACAAGATGCCTACCTCCACAATCCTATTGCTGCCAGGTCACAGAAATATCTGAGGTTAGCACTGAAAAAAGGGAAGGTGGTACATCTGCAATTCAGAGCACTCCCGTTTGGTCTGTCATCATCCCCAAGGGTGTTCACGAAAATAATGGCCGAAGCATTGGCGCCTCTGCGTCTAGAAGGGATCTCAGTTATTCCTTATCTGGACGATCTGCTGTTTTTTGCTCAAACCAGAGAAGGTCTTCAAGAAAACTTGCTCAGAGCCCGTGTTCACCTAGAGTCCATAGGGTAGATCTTAAACCTTCAGAAATCAAATCCTCATTCCCTCACAGGAAGTGTTATTCCTGGGTTTCCGTATCAACTCTTTGGAGCAAAAAGTTTTTCTTCCAGACGAAAAACAGAAAAAATTGGTACAAGTGGTGTCACTGCTACAGTCCAATCAAATTCTGTCCATCAGGAAGGTCATGTCAGCATTGGGAACCCTGACCTCTTCCATACCGGCCGTCCAGTAGGCAAAGCTCCATTTCAGACCTCTGCAAAGTTGAAAACCTGGAATCGCCAGCAAGATTCACTAGTGAAGATCCCTACATCGTTGAAAAGGAGTCTTTGGTGGTGGAAGAACCAGACAAGATATTCAGAGGGCCTGCTATGGTCCTTCCCAACCCATGTAAGGTTAACAACTGATGCCAGTTCCTGGGGTTGGGGGGCCTCATATGAATGGTCAGTGGGCCCAGGGCTTGTGGTCCACAAAAAGATGCACAGAGGTCCTCAAATTGGAGGGAACTAAAAGCTATAGAGATAGCCTTGTCCTTTTGCAAAAGAAGTCCAGGGACAGCATACCCAGATCCTGTCAGACAACGCCACGGCGGTGGCCTACATAAACGGGGGAACCAGAAGCAGAGTTCTGCAAAACCTAGCAAGAAGCATTCTAAGTTGGCCAGAGCTCCATACTCTATCCTTGTCCGGTCCACTTAAAGGGGACCCTAAACGGGGTAGCGGACTTCCTCAGCAGGAACCAGGTATTAGAAGCGGAGTGGCAATTGAATCCAGGGGTCTTCCATTTGATCGTGAACAAATGGGGGCGCCCAAGAGTGGATCTCTTTGCAAGTGTCTCGTTTCTTCTCCCTGAACAGGATCGAGTCATCACTGGGAGTGGATGCTCTGGCGCACAGTTGGAAATTTCACCTCTGTTACGCATTCCCCCCGTTTCAGCTTATCCCTCAGGTCATAGCAGAGATCAGGAGGCTCCTTTCTGGGCCAAAAGGCCTTGGTTTTCATCCCTTCTTCAGATGCAACTAAAACCGTATTGGCACCTTTCGTTAAGGAAAGACCTTCTTCTGTTACAAGGTCCTCTGCTTCACCAGGAAGTAGCAAAGCTAAAACTCACGGCTTGGCTACTGAGGAACCGCTCTTGAAGAGAAAAGGTTTCTCGGATAGATTGGTGGCTACCCTCCTATCCAGCAGAAAGAAGGTTACGAGAGCAATATATTCCAAAGTTTTGAAAGTCTTCACCTCCTGATGCACAGCATCTGACAGATCGCCAAAACAAATTTCCTCTGTTCTGGAATTTCTGCAAGAAGGAGCGGACAAGGGCCTAGCGGTCAGCACCCTCAAGGTTCAAGTTGCGCTGGGGATATTTCTGGAAAAATCCATTTCATCAGAACCCTTAGTGATCAGATTCTTCAAAGCTCTCACCAGGTCTAGACCATTGGTGATCAAAAGCTGTCCAGCATGGGACTTATCAGTTGTTCTACATGCCCTAATTAGGGAACCTTTCGAACCCATTGATTTAGCCTCCCTGAAATTAGTTACTTTAAAAACCATTTTTTTTTTTAGTGGCTGTTACAATAGCTCGAAGAGTCAGTGAGCTGCAAGCCTTATCAATCAGGGAGCCATTTTCTTAGACCGAATTTTTCTGAAGACGGATCCTAATTTTTTACCAAAGGTCGCTTCGGTCCAGAATCGAACTCGGGAGATAATACTTTCTACCTTTTTGTTCTAATCCATCGGGTAAGAAGGAAGAATTCCATACCTTTGGATTTTTGAAAGAGCAGTCTTGAGTTACTTGGAAACCACTAAAGACTTTAGATGTTCAGATGCTCTATTCATTTTATTTTCTGGTAATAAGAAAGGAAGACAAGCTTCCAGAGGAACCATTGCCAGATGGTTGAGAATGGCTATCTCAGAAGCCTATTCCCTTACAGGTCAAGTGAGTCCAGAGAGTATTGGGGCTCATTCTACAAGAGCTTCGGCGGTAAGTTGGGCAGAAAAAGCTGGCGCCACCCCCGAACAAATCTGTAAAGCAGGTTCTTGGACAAGTCTGACAACCTTTGCCCGTCACTATAGGTTAGACCTTATGTCGGCTGGGGACCAGGCTTTCGGAAGAAAAGTCTTACAGGCTGTTTTCCCACCCTAAATGGAGTAAGTCTCAATTATCCTCTTGGGTGCTGTCCTGCAAGACATTTTGGAGAAATGGAAGTTTAGACTTACCGGTAACTTGTTTTCCAATAGGCTTTCAGGACAGCAGTAACGTACCCTTTTTTTACGGTGTTGCTGTAATACTATGATATAACTGTCACTTATGTGTTGCAGCTGGGGCTGGAGTTCTCTACAAACAACTGACGAAGCAATGTGGAGGACTCCAATTAAAGACTTAATTGATGAGGTGTTTCCTGTGGGAGGAGGAGCCATGATCTCTCGGGTGCTGTCCTGGAAAGCCTATTGGAAAACAAGTTACCGGTAAGTCTAACTTGCATTTTTTTTTTTTCAGAAAAAGCTGATATTGGCCTGCAATAATCGGTCAATCCCTACTTTTGACCCCCGCTAGCGGACAACAAAGGGTTAAAAGCGCCCGTGTTGCATGCTGCCGAAGCCCTTTGCAGGAGCTTTGGCAGCGTTGCCCATTCATTTTAATGGGTAGGGCGTTTTGGGAGCGGTGTAGACACCACTCCCAAACTGCCCCAAAGATGCTGCTTGCAGGACTTTTTTTCACGTCCTGCAAGCGCCTTCAGTGTGAAAAGGGTCTTGAGGCCTCACTAGTAGCTCAGGACTTGACATTTTGAGCCCTGCTCTATGTGATGATGATATATATATATTTTTTTTTTTATTCTTGACCGGTTCTCTTTTGAGACCTGAGCTCCAGTGAAGCTAAAGGAACATAGATTGCGTACCATCAGCTTCTTCCCCGACCATAGTGTCTAGGGAAAGTGACATAGGGACTCGAAGTGACTTTATACACATTGCTTCAGGTGGCCATTATTGGGGGGTGTGGAAGAGATCCAGTGGCTGCATAGATGCTGATTCACTTCCATCTGACCATCAGCTTGTCCGACATATGTCTGTGGCAGTGAAAGGGTTAAAGCGTATCTATGCATGGCATGTAATAGTATATTTATTCCCAACTCCTTTTAATCTGAACGATATTGGAGTTTGTAAACTTAAAGCAGAGCTCCGGGATTTTCAAAAAATCCCCTATTAGTACACCCCCCACACAAAACACTAAACAGTTATTACATATGTGAAATTTCAGAGATATGACTGAATTTTCAGGAAGTCAGTTTTCTGATTTAAAAAAAAATGCAGCCTGTATTCTGCCCAAGAGGAGGCGTTAGAACAGTGATTGCATGATATCCTCTTCTCTCGAACTGTAATCGGACTACATTTCCCATGAATACTTGGCATGGGAGTGAATGTGGGAGGTACACTACGCTTGTGTTTGTAAATGTGAAAGCGCCCACTTCAACATAAATCGCACCCCTCATTCTGCAGCCAGAAAGCCATACATAAAACACGGTATGATAGGTTACAGCCTTATAAATGCAAAGCATTTTAATATAAATGCATATTAATATAATTTTAATACATTTAAGTTAATGCATTTAATATAAATGCAAACCATTGCAGCTTATCAGTGTCCACCAGTGGCACTTGTCAGGGACCCCCATGACGGTGAGGTGGAGGTGGAGCGAGGCGGTGACTGTCAGGGAGCAGAGGAGGAGGGGGACACCTCCTCCATGTGTGGCACAGACCGGAGGCTGTGAGACCCCTTCCGCCCACATGTCTACTTCCTCCTGCTTGGCATTTCAGAGGACTACAACGGGGCATGAAGGACCGCTTGCTGAGCTGAGGAGAGAGATAGCAGCCAGTGGTCTTAAAAACAGGAAGTCAGCAGGCAATAACAGTTTTTCAGCAGCCTATTACAGAGGAACTACAGAGCTCAGAAGAACATGGATGGCAAAGTGGGTGAAGGTAGATCAGCAACAAGGACATGGGGAAATAAAATTGGGCCGGAGTTCTGCTTTAAAGTGGATGTAAACCTGATTCATGAAATTTGAGCTGGGCACATATATCTGCAGTGTCTTATCTCTTCAAAGCCCCGTGTCCCCTAGCTGTCTCCTGCTCTTTTTCTGTTATCAGCCCGATAACTCCTGACCAGTTCTCCACATATGATAAAAATAGCTGGAGTTTTGTGTTGGGGAGGATGCTATTAATAAATTAGCACAGAGCTGAACGATTCAACAAACCAAGCTGAAAGTCTCTACCTATGAAGAGAGGGGGTGTGTGCCTTTCCTCTAATCAGCTGTCTTGGCTGTATGCCCAGGCTTTGCTGCAGTGTTAACCAGGAAGAGAAAGTCTCCTAAGGCCTCATGTACGCTGCTGCTCGTAAACGGAGGTTTAGGAGCAGCTGGGCTTTTTTTTTTTTTCAACTGCTCTTGAACGCTCCTCTGTTATCTTATCGGTACATGTACACAGGGTCGTTTCTAGGCAGTTGAGTTTTTTGAGGCTTTTTTTGGAACGCAAAAAAATGGGTTCAGCAGCTTTACAGGCAGTTCAAGCACCAAACATGGTGACTCGTGTTTAGCAGCGTTTCGTTTACAGGCGATTTTCATTTTTGGCTATTTTGGGGGGGAAAAAATATCCATTTTGCCGCATTTAAAAAAAAAAAAAGTTTTAAATGTGGGTTACTATCTGTCAAGTTAAATCGTTCAGGAGAGGTTTTAAAAACGTCCCGTGTACATGAAGCCTAACACGATGTGCACTTCAGTATAAAAAGATGAAGACAGCAGATACACAAATCTCCCTACATAAGTTTTATATGTATATCATCTGAGGCTGTTCACTTAACTAGGTACATGTGAGGGTTTACATCCACTTTAAGGAGGGGGGAGCGTCCCGGATAGCTGAGGTTCTCATGCAATATCGCTGGATCAAGATGGAGCTCAGGTAAGTATGAGGGGGGCTGCTGCACACAGATGTATTTTTTTTTTTTTTTTTTTTTTTTTATCTTAATGCATTAAAGTGGTTGTAAAGTCAGTTTTTTTTTATTTTTTTATCTTAATGCATTAAGATAAAACGCCTTCTGTGTGCAGCAGATTCCTTAAGCCCCCTCTCTAGTGATGTCCATGAGTGCCTCAGCCGTCCGGGATTCTCCCTCCTGATTGGCTGAGACACAGCCATTGGCTCCCACTGTTGTCAAAGTCAGACAATCGGGAGAGAGAGGGGCAGGGCCGAACCACGGCTCCATGTCTGAATGGATACAGGAAGCTGCAGCTCGGGTGCCCACATAGCAAGCCACTTGCTGTGGGGGCACTCGACAAGAGGGAGGGGCCAGGAGCTCCAGCCAGGGACCTGAGGAGAAGACTATCTGGGCTGCCCTGTGCAAAACCATTGCACAGAAAAGACAAGTATAAAGTGTTTTAATAGAAAAAAACGAGACTTTACAATCACTTATGATAATAAACCTTCTGCCTTTTAAAACCACTTTGATCTCCACACATTTACTTCATTGAATTCTGTGACACATATTAACTATGTCCTGTGAGTAGGCACTGCTGTCACATTTCACAGAGGTGTTGAGTTTCAGGAGGCAGAATCGGTACAGGAATCATTGCTTGCAGCCAGCAAGGTACCATTGGATATATAGTCCTTAGAAATTGAAAATAAACAGCAGAGGAAAAGTTGCAAAGCGTGCTGGTAATCCAGGACATTGTGCAAAGCGATGGCAGCAAACAGGCAGGGCTCACAACGTGGAATGTCACTATTACAAAATAACTAATGTTTTATATGGTTACAATGCTGATGCACCATAGAACTCCTTAAAAGTGGAACTAAACCCATAGATTTATAGTGGTTCTAAAGTCAACATAAGTTTGTGTTTTTGTTTTTATACCTTCATTCTACAGAAAATAAAACACAACTCCCCGCTATGTCCCCCCAATCCAGAAAAACGTACCTGATTCCTCTCACCGATTAGGCGCTGTCCTGACTCCTGCACCACTCTCCTCTTTTCCTGGATTCATAGGTGGGAGAGCAGCGGGAGGCATCGGCAACTGCTGTTGGTGTCCACTCACACTTGTGCGAATTCCATTGCGACTTTACCGTGTGACTTTGATGCAACTTTGGATTTGTACGACTTTGGCTTTGACCATTGTGATCGTTTTTGTTTGTGCTCTACAAAGTTGCTAGACATGTGCAGAATGGGAAAAATGTGTTTCAGTTTTGTTTGGTCGGTTTATTTTTGGATGACTTCCAAATTTTCAGAACGATTTGAATATGAATCAGTCGAAAATTAATTGACCGATTCAATTTCTGTGTGAAGAATAGCTGGTTGTTAAAGAGCAGGCTTGGAAGCCAGCCACCGCTTCCTTAAAGTGATACTAAAGGTTCCTCCTTCTTCTTCCTTATATATATCTATATATCTCTCTATCTCTCTCTATATCTCTCTCTCTATATCTCTCTATATCTCTCTCTCTATATCTCTCTATCTCTATATCTCTCTATATCTCTCTCTATCTCTCTCTATCTCTATATCTCTCTCTCTCTCTATCTCTCTATCTCTATCTCTATATCTCTCTCTCTCTCTATCTCTCTATCTCTATATATATCTCTCAAACATGTCATACTTCAACTATGCAGCTCGTTTTGCACATAGTGGCCCCGAACCTGCTCTTCTGGGCTCCCTCGGTGGCTCTTTCGGCTCCTCCCCGCATTTGATAACCCCCTGGGAGAAGCGCGCTCCCAGGGGGGTTACTTTGCGGGCGTGCTCCCGAGTCCAGCATTCTGTGTCCATAGACACCAAATGCAGGCCTCAGCCCCGCCCCCTCGGCGGCCGTGTCATTGGATTTGATTGACAGCAGCAGGAGCCAATGGCTGCGCTGCTATCAATCCAGTCAGCCGAGAGACCGCGTGGTAAGTAAAACTGGGGGGGCGGGGGGCGCTCACTGCCAGGTGTTTTTTCACCTTAATCTATAGGATGCGTTAAGGTGAAAAAACACTTCCCTTTACAACCCCTTTAACAACCGATGATGACTCCTCAGCTGTCAAGGGGTTTCCCCACAATGTAAACAAAAGAACGCTGGCAATGAAAAATAAATGTGGGGTGGAAAGAGAAACAGTGTGGTCCCCCTATGCCATACCAGGCCCTTTTGGTCTGGAATGGATTTTAAGAGGGACCCCACGCCAACATAACTGTGGCACCCCCCACCCCAAATCCATATCAAACCCTTATGTTTCATGCAGCCCGGCAGGTCAGGAAAAGAGGGGGGGTGTGAGCGCCCCACTCCAATCTGCAGGTGCCAGGCACTGGATGTCTGCTAGCATCCACCAATCGTCAGGCAGATCTCAGTTATGTGTCTGGGCCTAGGTAAAAAAAAAGGCAGAGTTCCGGTCTGAGGGGGGTAGGGATGGATTTTGGGAATAAAATCCATCCCTTCTTTTAGTAAAAGCACCTAACACCGTACAGTTAACCCTTTGATCGCCCTAGCTGTTTAACCTCTTCTCAGCCATTGTCATTAGTACAGTGACAGTGCATATTTTCAGTGTCCGATTGTCCGCCACAATATCGCAGTCCTGCTAGAAGTCGCTGATCATCACCATTACTAGTATTAAGAAAAAAAAAGTGAATAAAATTTCCATTATATATACCCTAGTTTGTAGACACTATGACTTTTGCACAAATCAATATACGCTTATTGGGATTTTGTTTACCAAAAATATGTAGCAGATTATATATTGGCCTAAATTTTTATGAATTTTTTTTTTTTCTTTTTTGGATATGTTTTGTAGCAGAAAGTAAAATGGTTTTTATTTATTTTTTTTGTAAATTGTGTTTTTATTTTTGTTTTATAGTGCAAAAAATAAACAGAGGTGATCAACAAAAGCTCTATTTGTGGGGAAAAATTTTTATATAAATTTTATTCAGGGACAGTTTTGCACGGCCGTATAACTGTCAGTTAAACTAACGTAGTGCCGTATCGCAAAAGATGGCCTAATCATAAAGCGAGGTAATTCGATTAAAGGTCTGTTCAAAGCAGTGGGTGCATAACAGTCTGTATAATGTGTGCATTTTTGTATTGTATGGATGAATGTATTAAAACATTGCACGGTTTACTTTTTTCTTTTTTCCCTTTTTTTTTTTTTTTCCCCCACTTTATTGAAATATCACAATCGCACTTTATGAAAAAAAACTAGAAGAGGATGAAGAGGTATGGTTTACAGTATTCAGGATTGTTTATCTGCATTTGTGTCTTTGGTTTTCAGAATAGTGACACAGTAAAGGAAGATGTCAAGAAGAGACGGTCAGATCAGTCTGATGTACCCACGAGCTTACGACAGGAGGTGGAATGCTTGTATAAGCTTACTATGCCAGAAGATTTCTATACATTCTGGACGTTTTGCACGGAGATTGACCCAAAGACGCCCTCTGGTAAAAATACAGCTTTTTTTTTTTGTCCTTATGTAAATAGAAAGAACCGCGCTTGACCTAAAAAATATGTAACCAGCCGCAGTATATAGTGCGATCACACCAAAATAAATAGTCCAAAAAAGAAAGCTGCGTTTAAACAAAACAGTCTATGTAAATGACATCAGAGAGATTTTGAGATCCTTCCAAAATAAACAGCACCGCCACCGTGTACTTTTAAGCAGTAGTGACAATCCACCCTAGTAGTTAAAACCTGCTTACCAGATGGCAAGCATAAAAGGGCAGGTGGCTATAGCCCAGCCAAGGCCTTTTAGCTTGCTAACCACTCAAAGTCGTGAATGGCGTACCTCATGTTCGACAGTCCGTACATTCAATCGCAGGTGCACTTCGGCTTTTTCATTCGTAGTCTTCGTCGGCGGTTCGCACTCACGGTCGCAGGTAGTATCCAAACTTTCGTGTCATGTGCAAAATCTTGCGGTTTATTATGCTTCCTATCCTGCACCCCTTTCGTGAAAAAACTGTCGGTCGTTCTCAATATCACTCGCAATAGGCTTCACTGGTTATAAAATTCATTGTCCATTTTTTTTGTCCTTGTTTGTAAAGGTGAAAGCCACCTAAAGTATTTTAAGTGAAATAAATATGTATTCGCTTCTGTACTTTCAATTCTGCAGTATGGTTTTCTCTTTATTCCGTTTTTTTTTTGGTGAGCGTAAATGTCAGAGAAGGCTTATGCAGAATGACAAATGACCTTTTACAGCTAAAACAGTTGCAGACTACAATGCTTGATTATATATGTTGCTTTTATCAACATGTAACATTTTAAGCTATCTCTGAGATAGACAAAGTGGGCAAGTAAAAAGGTTTGGGTATGCTTGTGTAGCCATCACTAGAGTGAAGAAATCTAGCTATTTGTTTATATGTGTTATTTGTAGGACCAATATAGCATCTGTAGACTGTCTGAACAGGCTTTTTATGGATGAGGCCAGTGAGGAATGATGGAAAAGTAACTAACAAAAGGTAGTCATTTGATATGGGAATCACACATTTTCTTGTAAAGCAGGAAAATGTGCCCAAATGTCCTGGTCTTATGGCATTCCAAACCACCGTGTTACCTCTGTGGAAACTGTTAAATAAATATAGATGGAGAGAGCAACTTTGCCAAGCTAGGGCATTTTTTTTATTTCTCTTCTGATTCTGTTTAGATGATGGTGACCCAAAGATTTTTGTTGCATGATTTTTTTTTTGTACATGTCACGCAAAGGGCAGCCCATTCACTTCAATTAGCTCCCCTATGTACGTTTGTTGCCTAAAAGAAACTCCTCCTATTTGGGTGACAAGCTTAACGTGATTTTTAAACTCGCTTTTTGCTGCGCAATTGTGTTGCATGACAATTCATGGCACTCCTCTGTCCATGGCACCCAGATGTGCGTTTGGGTGTTTTGCTGTGTTTTGGAATTGAGGGCAGAATCGGTACAACTTCAAATTGCAGAATGTGAACTAGGGCAAGTATCTCTTAACCCTTTCATGCCTAAGCCCATATCTAACATTTGTTGCTTGCAAGTTAAAAATCCAGATTTTTGCTAGAAAATTAATTAGAACATATATATATATCTCTCAAACATGTCATACTTATATACAAACATGATATAGATATATAGATATATATATATATATATATTTATATTTATATTTATATTTATATTTATATTTATATTTATATTTATTTTATTTTTTTTTTTTTTTAGCAGAGACCCTAGAGAATAAAATATGGCGATCGTTGCAATATTTTATGTTACACAGTATTTGCACAGCAGTCTTTCAAACGCATTTTTTTGGGAAAAGACGCACTCATTTTTAAAAAAAAAAAACTAAATGGTATATATTATAATATAATTTTATGGCACCATTGGCAGCCAAGTAAACCGGAAGTGACGTCGTTTCCGGATTTGTTCCAGTCTCTCTCTAGCCGGCGGAAGTGCCAGATCATTGCTCGGGTCTCCGGGTGGGACGGGAGGCCCGGAAAGAGTGGAGGGGATGTCCCCTCCCGTCCCTTTGGGATAACAGCCGAGCGGCTTTTAGCCGGTAGCAGCTAAAAACGGTACTGGGGTGATGCCTGCTGCTGGCATCACCCCGGTATGACCCATGAAAGCTGTGAACGCAAATGTGCGTACGGTTGGCACTAAGGGGTTAACCAGTTCCCACCCAGTCAATAGCAGATTGACGGCCTGGTGGTGGTTTTGTTATCCTGACTGGACGTCTTGTCAGTTTGCGCCGTTCACCAGGCATCGCAGCAGCTCAATCTGTGTCCATGGGACACAGCTGATAACCGATCAGAGTATCGGCTCCCCGCTTATACCATGTGCCTGCCGTGACCAATCACGGCAGGTCACAACAGTTGTATACATTAGATGACTTCCTTTCATCTCATCCATTGGATACAACTGTGTTGCTAGCTATGATTGGTCACTGTGATCACATGGTACAGACATGACCAATCGCAACCCATCTGTACTATGTGATTAGCTCTGGCCAATCACAGCTAACCAAAACAAAACAGACAATCTGTTTCATTCAGTAAAATACTTGTTTATAGCAATGTAATGCACTGCTTATAAGCAAAAAAACAAAATGGATAAAAAAATAAATAAATAAACATCCTGATCACTTCCCCAGAGTAGTACAATGTTACTATGGAAACCTATTGCTTTGGTCAGTGTTAAAAAAGAAAAATGTATTAATTTTTTTGTTGTACTGTCACCAGTCAGTGTCTCTTGCCATGCCTCTTGGTAAGAACCTTGGACTTTCTACTTTCCAAAAAGGGTCACACATTCCTTTGATCTAAAGAACAAAACGTTACAATGTTTATAGTTGGCTCAGGGCTGAGGAATGTTGTGATACTTGGCAGACTGCCTGTTTGTGGTGTGTGGGTTTTTTTTTTTTCTTTTGACAGCTGTCGGCTTGAGCAGAGAATTCTCTGCATAGAAAGAATTGGGAAAATGCTTTGTTGGTGCCGGTGTTCTATCGGACAGTGCCTGCTTTCGAGAAGTGCCCAAGCCGCACTGCACATGCGCCGTACTAAACTACACAACAGCTGATTTAACGATCGGCTGTTGAGATGGCGCGGACTGTAGCCGCGGGCTTGCGAGGCATGTAGATTTCAGTGAAGGGTGGGTTTGGGGGTCAAAACCCGCCGTTCACTAGACTAAACACGCCCGGCAAGCGTCCAGGAAGAATGGCATAAAAACATTTCCATTGCAGCACTGCCCATCATTGGTTAAAAATCCACCGCTCACCACAATGAAGATGCCCAAACCCGCCCTTCACCGAAATAAACACGCCTCGCAAGCGCGAGGCATAATCTGACAATAACATTCTCCTGTCGCACCTGTTTTACATAGCAGTTCACACTGCCATATGCGAACTGCAGGGAGTGTAAATACAATGTTAATGACACCCTCATTTTTAGCTTGCATATCGCACTACAATCCAATTCTGGTGCGGACCAAAAAAAGGTCCGTGGCGAGTTTGGTCTGAATGAGAATTGCTGATATTGCATCAATCTGTATGGCTGAAATCGCATCGCACGGACATCGCATGTGATTTTCACTGCGGTGCGAATCACATGTGATCTTGCACCACACACTGGTGTGAACCGGCACTTAAGATCGTGAGGGGGGGGGGCGTGTCCGGGATGGCAGAGGGAGCAGGTGTGTGAGGCCTGAGCTCCCACAGATCGGGACATAATCCTGCAATTTTGGGGTGCAGACACAGGACAAAAGACCCTCCTGTGCCCCCTCTCACCTCTGGGACACCTCTGGGGTACATATCAGCGGTAACCCCCATCAAAAAGCTCCGGAATAGGCCGCGCCGCCGAGAACCGCGGACTAGGCCGAAGCCGCGGCCTCGCCTGAATTTCCGGCCCGCTCAGAGAACCAGGCCGGCGCGGACCGAAAAACCTCCCCTTCCCGGGGGTATAAACGCCGGGAAAGCGACCATCCTGTCCCCCCATCATCCCTGGGGCACCTCCTGGAGTACATATCAGCGGAATCCCCCATTAAAAAGCTCCGAAATAGGCCGAGCCGCCGAGAACCGCGGACTAGGCCGAAGCCGCGGCCTCACCTGAATTTCCGGCCCGCTCAGAGAACCAGGCCGGCGCGGACCGAAAAACTCCCCTTCCCTGGGGTATAAACGCTGGGAAAGTGACCATCCTGTCCCCCCATCATCCCTGAGGCACCTCCTGGGGTATGTATAGGAGGAACTCCTAGCAAAAAGGCCGCCCCGCTGAGAAACGTGGACAAGGCCGAAGCCGTGGTCTCGCCTAAACTTCCTGCCCACATGGAGAACCAGGCCGGCGGATCGACTGAACCGGAGCGGCTCCCAGACTCGGCGGCGGACTTTTAAAGCTGTCATGCAGGCCATAACCTCCCTAACGGAAAAAGTGGATCATATACAGACTCATGTGGAATTTTATTAGGAAGGACTTTGACACTCTGAGAGGCCGCATGCACGAGGTGGAACAGAGGGTCTCACAAAATGAAGACACGGTACGTGACCATGGGGCTGATTTACACGAGTTAAAAACCAAAGTTTAAGTGCTGGAGGCAAGAGCGGAAGATGCAGAGAACCGCAACCGAAGGAACAACTTGCGAATTTTTGGGCTTCCGGAGGGAGCAGAGGGAACGGATCCCACCGCGTTTGCTGAACGTCTCTTGCAACAATTGCTCCCCTCGGCACGGTTTTCGCCATTCTTCACAGTGGAGAGAGCGCATCGCATACCCTTCACCAAGGGCCCACAAGGTGCGCCACCTCGCACCTTCATCTTTAAATTACTTCATTTTCGTGACCGTGACCTGGTGATGAAGGAGGCGAGGGCACAGGGTGAACTCCGCTTTGAAAATGCCAAACTCCTGATTTTTCCAGATTATTCGCTGGAAACACAGAAACAACGGAAATCCTTCGACGCAGTGAGAGCCAGACTTCGAGCCAAGCATATCAAGTACAGTATGCTGTTCCCGGCAAGATTGAGAGTCGAAGACGGCGAATCGGTGCGGTTCTTTAATTCTCCTGAGGATGCCTCCACGTGGATCGACACGCTACCTCGCAGATAAGTTTTACCACAAAAGAAAATCTGTTTATTTCTAGCTATGTGTGCCATGACCGACCGGTGATCTAGAGACGTGCCTTTACTTATTGGCCTGATCATCATTCCTGCCCAAGTCAGTTCCCTGTGTGATTTGCACCAATGTGCCTTATGGTAGAAGGGAACCTGGGGGACCACCGGTTTCCTAAATGTCTATTGATTCCCTGAGATGTTTTGATTGGAGGATTGGGAGTCATTTCTTTCTTTGCACATCCACCTTCCCCCCCCCCCCCCTCCCTCATCCTCCCCGATAATGTCGGTCATGGCCAAGAAAGCATAACTGTTCCTGCAACGTTGAGGTTTAAGTTCGTACCCCCGGCTACTGCCGGGAGACTGCACCCACTTATTATTATGATCCGATCTCCAGCAGAGGACTGGATGTTTTTCATCACCTGACTGCTGCTTGTGGTTACTGTTCCGCTCACGGTACCCCGTTACAGGCGTGTTCGCCTTGGTTCTGAGTTGGGATCCTGAGCCTCCCCGAGGTTTGGGTCGGGGCTGGCGGGGTGGGGGGCTTGGTTGGGAATGTTTTGTTATACTTTGTTGATTTGCTGTTTTTTCACAGGCGATGCAATTTTTCTTGTCACAAGATGCGCCAGGTGCCATGTCCTGACCTTGTCAAGGGTCCGGGCCTTGCAACTGCTTATATATGGTGATATATGGATGATAAATGTGTTCTCGAGCGTAGATGGCTGATTGTACCATAATTTCATGGAACACCAGGGGCCTGAATTCCTCTGTTAAAAGATCGCTGGTATTCCAGTTCCTTTAAAGCACACCACCCCCATATCTGCATATTACAAGAGACCCATTTGATGGGAAGCAAACTTTTGAGTTTGAGACGACCCTGGGTGGGACACCAGTACCACTCTACATATACTAATTACTCCAGGGGGGTTAGCATTTTAGTGCACAAGTCCACACCATTTAGATTGCTGGCGCTGGAGCTTGACCCTGCCGGTCGGTTTGTAATTTTACATGCCATTTTGGACAGACTGGAGTTGGTAGTGGTGGGATTGTACCTACCCCCCCCCCCCCCCCCCCTCGGCCTCTATAAGGGTGCTTAACCAAATTATCTCTAAAATAGCTGCCTTTGGTACAGATAATGTGGTAATACTGGGAGACTTTAACTTGGTCCCGGACCCTGCAATGGACAGGCTCGCATTCAGAGCTGTCCTCTTGGGCGGAGGCGTCTAACTTGACTGACGTGTGGAGGTGGCGTCAACCTTCTCGGCGTGCCTACACTTGTCACTCAGCCTCCCATAAGACCCTGTCACGGATAGATCTTGCCTATGTGGGGGGTTCTGTCCTGCCCATGGTTCGGGACATCAATATACTCCCCCGTGGCATATCCGACCACGCTCCGCTCGCTTTAAAGCTTTCTGTATCTAACGCCCCAGGGGAAAATCTTTGGAGGTTATCCAGATTTTGGTTGACTGACACTAGGGTGTCCGAACCCTATAGATCCGAGGCGATACAATATTGGAGAGACCTAGACCAATCAGAGGCCCTGACCACATCCTGGGATGCATTTAAGGCCTTCACTAGGGGCAGTTTTCAAACACATATCCGAAAGATCCAGAAGGATCTGTGGAGAGAAACACAGACAGCCGAGAGAAGGGTAGCAACATTGGAGGAGGCATATTCCACAACAGGATCCTCTGAGATTTACTTGAATTTCCAGGCAGCGTTGAGAGACTTTCTTTTATTACGCAAAGCGGCCACAAAGACCAAATTTTTACACCAGTCACAAAGAATCTTTGAACATGGAGAAAAAACAGGCAGTATGCTGGCATGGCTGGCGAGGGAAAGCTCCTCCCCGGTGACCATTTCATCTATTGGTGATTCGGACGGGACGATCTTGACTGATCCCGCGGACATCAATAATTTTGCTTCATTCTACCGGGACCTCCTACGGTTCTCAGATGGGATGTTCGGATGAGGAACTGACCGGTTACCTTGACGGGGTGGAGCTCCCTTGCCTGACATCCACGTTTAGGGAGGCGTTCGATGGTCCGATACAATTAGAAGAAATTCAGCGAGCAGTAGCCTCCTTGCAAAACGGTAAGACACCAGGCCCAGACGGAATTCCAGCAGAATTCTATAAAACATATGCTGAAGAAATTCTCCCATCATTTAGATTAATGCTCCAAAAAGCCACGGAAAGGGGCTCATTACCCCCGACTATGGCTGAAGCGGTCATAGTGGTCATTCTTAAGCCTGGCAAACCCCCTGATCAGTGTGCCTCGTATCGGCCAATATCACTCCTTAACGTCGATGCAAAGTTACTGGCCAAAGTACTGGCCAGACGGTTGAACACTGATCACGGCACTGGTCCATCCAGATCAGTCTGGATTCATGCCAGGAAGGGGAACCGATATAAACGTCAGGCGCCTCCTTACGCACCTCTCTAGGGCAGGTGGGGACGGCTCGGAGGTAGTGGCCTTTCTCGATGCCGAGAAAGCTTTTGACTTGGTGGAGTGGCGCTACCTCTGGGCTGTCCTGCGCAAATTTGGATTTGGCCCTCGCTTTATTGGCTGGGTGCGGATGCTATATAATAATCCATCAGCACGCATACGAACAAACAACTCATTGTCATCTTCCTTTCCTCTATCTAGGGGTACTAGGCAGGGTTGTCCGCTTTCTCCTGGGCTGTTTGCCCTAGCCATGGAACCCATGGCTGCCCGCATTAGAGCCTCCCCTCTGGTACAGGGCATCCAGGTGGGAGTAGTGGTAGACAAAATATCCCTTTATGCTGATGATACCCTACTTTTTCTCAAAGACATATCCTCCCTTTCACCAGCACTTCAAATAATTGATGAGTTTGGCATCTACTCGGGCATTAGGGTAAATTGGGGAAAATCGATAATCTTCTCATTAAGTGCATCTGGTCAAAACCCACCGACAGGTACCCCCCTAAACTGGACACCTGAATTTAAATATTTAGGAGTACGGATTAGAGCTCCACTGTCCACATATTTTGAATTGAATCTTCAGCCACTTTTAAAAAATCTCTCGCAAAAATGTACAACATGGAAAACTCTCCCCCTTTCTCCAGTGGGGAGAGTAAATTTAATTAAAATGATATATTTGCCCAAATTTTTGTACTTTTTTCGAAATTCACCTCTGATCCCCCCGGCTTCGTTTTTTACCAAATTAAAAGTTATATTATCTTCCTTTTATCTGGAATGGTAGGCCCCTGAGACTGGCCATGGCTACCCTTCAGCTGCCCATTACCCAGGGGGGTTTGTCCCTACCGGATTTCCAGGTATATTTCTGGGCGGCCGTCCTGGTGACGGTTAGGTGGTGGTTCTCTCAACCACGTGATAACCCGGCAGTGACCCTGGAAGCCGCCATCATGGGGTCCTACTCCTTTCTCAGTAATGTGGTGTTCAGAGGAGTGAAATCCCACCCTGGTATTACGGATCTGATGAGCACTACTATCATAGTTTGGAACAAGGCTAGAAATAGTTTCAACAACCCAGAGAGGTTTTCCCCGCACATCCCTCTTTGGGGCAACCCTAGACTGCCGCATTTGAAATCTGTCCCAGACCCTCAAGTCTGGGCAAGAAAGGGAATTACTAAACTAAAGCACATTGTGCAGGGTGGCAAATTAAGAACATTTTCAGATCTCAAAAATGCTTACTCACTACTGGGCTGGATGCTGTTTAGATATTATCAACTCCGACACGCCTATAGGAAGCAGTTTCCATCTATTATCCAGTTAGAATCAGACCCTGTGGAGGGATTGCTTACATCTAAAATCATAGATAGACCACTGTCTACTCTATATTTTCATTTGTCCATACCCCCTGCAAAGAAACTTGAAAAAACTTTTGTCAAGTGGAAGGCAGACATTGCAGACATTCCTGACTTATCAGAGGATGAATGGGAAACGTGTGTATCCTCTTTTGTGATTAACACTATCAGCCAGAGAGCGATTTATGCAGGTCAAGTTCCTCCACAGGGCCTATTATACCCCAAAACGTCTGACAATTATGACACCTAACAGTCCTGTGGCCTGCGCCAGATGTGGTCTAGAGTCCGCCTCCTTTATTCATATGGTGTGGTCTTGTCCTCGCCTCGGAGACTATTGGACGGAAATATCTAACATTCTCAACCGGGTTACCTCCTTAGATGTGGGTGCTCATCCCAAGGCAATGCTATTGAACATTTTCAGTCCAGACGTTAGAGGTAAATATACCAAACTATTTTTGGGCTATGCTACGTTCTATGCCCGAAAATAAATATTTCTCCATTGGAAGGATGTGTTACCCCCTAGAGTATCTTCATGGCGCCTAGCAATGAACTCTGTACTCCCCACTATATAAACTTACGTATCTTAATCGTAATTGCCCCAAGAAATTTGATAAGATATGGTCGGGCTGGATAGATGCATGGGGTGCTGAGGTTGTGAATGATGTTCAAGTTGACGCAGAGATGCCAGCTGTTATATGACAGGATTGAATTATCTTTAAATATCATTTAGTGTATGTGTTTAATTAAGCTATTGCGGTACTTATGGTTCCTTCCTTGCTGCCCCCCCCCCCCCCTCCTCTTCTAAGTATCCTTAAGCCTTCCCCCCCCCCCTCCCTTTCCTTTTCCCTCCCCTCCCTATCTCCTTCCAGCAGACCCTCTTGATTGACTACTTTAATATACTACCTCTACATCACTGTTTTGCTGCAATGCCATATACTGCTCTCATGCTTCTTTATGTTGTCTATATGGAAAATTGATCATCCATCTTGTGACTATGTACATATACTGTTATTATATCTAAATGTGCCTATGCATCGCTTGTAATGTTTAAATCTTGAATAAAAAATGTTTCTATTGTGAAAAAAAAAAAGATCGTGAGGGGGGGGGGGGGGGGGGGGAATTCACAATCTCGATTTCTTAACAATTAATTGTGCAGCTCTAACAGACCATCATACACACAGGCCGAATGTCGGCCAGTTTTTGAACCCTCCGTTGTTTCCCGACATTCGGCCTGTGTGTACGGGGCTTAATGCTTTCAGTCCTTAAGATAAGTTTAGAGATAAGCTATTCCAATGCCTTTCTGATACTCATGCTAAGTATTGAAGCCATAAACAACTGGAAAACTTAGGCTACCAGTGCTTTCCTCGTTCTGAAAACTATTTCTCTCCTGAGGTGTACTCATCAGCACATTTCTTTTCCAATAGGAAGGTAGAAATCAAAACGCATCAGTGCAATGTTTTCAAGGCTACACAGGAGCTCTAAATCAGCCATGTGATGAGTCGTGGACAAAGCTGAGGTTGTCAATCGGCTGAAGCTACCTCTTCTGTCACCTTTTTTTGTGTCAGGAAAACTTGTCAGAAGTGATTCATGAAGATGGCAGAGGAACAAAGCAGCAGACAAAAAATGACACTTGGTGCTCTGGATTGAGACAAGTACACATTATAGGTCGCAACTAGGGTTCCTCCAGAGTTTGCTAGGGGTTCCTTGAGCAATTTCTGCCTCTCCGATAAGTTCCCACTGACACCATTAATCCTTTTTTGCCATCTGTAAGAGGTTAATTCTTCCCAGTGACCACAAGTGTAAGGAGCATTCTTCCTACGACCATCACACTAATGTCCCATGAGTTTTAGATATAGAAATTTTTAGCAGAGGGTCCCTCTTTTTGAAAAGGTTGAGAGAGGCTGCTATATTTAAGATCTGTTTTGTTCATATTTCATGTCTGAGGTTTACAACCACTTTCAAGCTCACCTAACCCCCCCCCCCCCTCCCCTTGTGACTAATGAAGACATATCTGGTTTCAGATGTTTTGAAGGACACCCTTGGTCTTCAGCTCGTAGGCCCGTATGATATTCTTTCTGGTAAACACACATCATCTAAGAAAAATTGTGATGTGAATTATAACCTGCACTGGCGGTTTTTCTATGATCCTCCAGAATTTCAGACCATTATTGATGGGGACAGCAGAACACAATTTCACATGGGCTACTACAGGTAAGAAAATTGAAAGGGGCTGTCTGCAAAAATGACATTGAACGTTACTTTACGTTGAACAAATGCAAGACTGGGGCAGTTTGTTTTTATAACAGAAAACTGACCACCTGGCTTTGAATGTTTTTCATGATTTCTATATTCTCTATCGTGTGTGTGTATATCAATCTACATACAGTACGTTACTAAAGTATTTAGACCCCCTTCACTTTTCTCAATTTTGTTATGTTGCAGCCTAATAGTTGTTTTAAATTCATTTTTTCCCCTCCAGGACAGCTTACAGCTTAGAGAGATAGGCTTCTCTCACCTAGCACAGGAAACTCATGATCCACCTTATAAAAGACAGCCCACAGGCAGTAGTCCCTCAGTATTTGTGTTTCCTCCTGCCAGACAGGAATTCTGAAGAAATTTTATTTTTCTCTGGCCTTTGTGCTAGGTGTCAGGGACCTTTCGGTTACAGCATCCCAGAACCGGGGCAGTGAACCTGGGGAGGCAGATAGCTTGGGCTGCCCTGGAAAGGGAGTCTTGAATTTTTACTCCAGGGGACCCCCTCTTGCCACAGGAGGCTGGTCGGCAGCATGCCTGTAGATTCAGGTACACTGTCAATGTGGGATTTTGACTCGGGTGAGTCTTCTGGGGGACAGTGCGGACTTGTGGTGTCCTGAAGTTTGGTGCTCAGCTCAATAGCGTTAGTGGTCTGTGCTCCTACCTTGAGAGCAGAGGAAGTGGCTTGGCAGCTATGTTTTTGGTAGCAAACTGACCTGGTGGTGGTTGGGGCTACAAGCTCTGTGCACTGTTCCAGGATAGGTGTCCGATCCACAGCACCAGACCGCGATCCTCACTGCTTGACCTTTCAGGGCTACAGAGAAGATGGTGGAAGCCATTTTGCCCTGCGCTGGTAAGTCACCAGGGAGGAGACGGGAAGCAGGTCTGAGATACCTGGTGAAGAGGAGGCACCAGGGGCTTTGAGATGATTCTCTGTACTATCCACAGACCGACAGGGCTGGTCTAGGGAGTGGGTGTGTGTGTGTGTGTATATCCCCTTTTTTTTCCCTAGTGGTAGGGCTTCATTTGAGTCTCCCTAGCTGGATGGGTGCTGGTCTGCAGCCTGTTTCTCTTTGTAAAAGGTTAATTTTGCCTTGTGTCCTCTCCCTCTAAGACAGAGGATGGGAGCAAAAGGGGAACCACCTAAGGGACAGATGCACAGCCTGCAGGTACAGGTTATCTACTGCCTGGATACCAGCTCCAGTGCTGCAACCCTCTTTGAAATGGAGTCCAGATTAAGGGATTTTCACGAAGGCTCCTTCTCCGCCGGAGCAGAAGCAGCTATCCTCGTGGGCGCTGAGGCCCAACACCATATCCTCTGTTGCTGGCTGAAATCCTGATGTTTGCTGCTGATTAATATGAAATGGATCACAGCAGCTGGCTTCCCCAAATCTTTTGAAGGGAGTACTGCATGGCTGGAGTAGAGGCATCCAGAGTCCCTGACTACCTCCAGATGGGGGGAGGGGCGCATGTCTGCAGAGGCAGGTAAACTATATTGGTAAGCCAGGACGGTATGCAGCCTGCTATGCTGCAGGTCCCCCTGAATGGACAGCTATAGTGTGGTTTTGTGAGTATTCCCTGGTGCAATCATCAACAGACACCAGGGAGGGAGTGCGTTTAGGGAAGCAGTAGGCGGACCTCGAAATTCCCAGGAGCATTACTGCAGACTTCATCTGATTTGCAAAGCTACACCATGTAGTCTGGTTCCACCATGACACCTGCTTTAATTCTGGTAGATGGCCACAAGGTGGTTACCCTTAGGAGGATGTCCTCTTTGGGTACTGGTTGCTGTGGGTGTTTGCATACCTCCTACAAACACGGGGTGAATGTGCTTTGTGTTCCTATCTACCATTTAATTTGGTCATTTGGAGGCAGAGTCCCTAATACCTACAATCTGCAGAGCTGGGGCTGGCAATCTCAGAGATCAGCAGAAGCTGCAACCCGTTAACTCCTTCCTACACTTAAAGCGGAGTTCCACACAAAAATGGAACTTCTGCTTTTCGGAACCCTCCCCCCCTCCAGTGTCACATTTGGCAACTTTCAGGGGGGAGGGGGGTGCAGATACCTGTCAAAGACAGGTATTTGCACCCACTTCCGGCATAGACTCCCATGGGAGTCTATGCCTCTTCCCGTCCCGACCGCGCTGTCTGCTGGGAACACACAGCTCCCAGCAGAGAGTGGGGACCACTAGGGACGCGCATCGCGACTCGCGCATGCGCAGTAGGGAACCGGGAAGTGAAGCCGCAACGCTTCACTTCCTGATTCCCTCACCTAGGATGGCGGTGGCAGCTGCCGAGAACCGAGCGGGTTCTCGGCGTCCCCTGCCGACATCGCTGGACCCCGGGACAGGTAAGTGGCAATGTATTAAAATTCAGCAGCTGCAGTATTTGTAGCTGCTGGCTTTTAATTTATTTATTTATTTATTTATTTTTTTTGGCGGTGTGGGTGAACCCCCGCTTTAAGTCAGGTTTTGCATGTGCTGGGGTCTGTTTACTGTTTACCATCAACTACACTCTTTGTTTTCAGCAATTAAGCCACAGCTAGTGGGGTATGCTGTAGTTTAATCAGGTCTTTTTTTTTTTTTTTTTTTTTTTTTTTTTTTTTTTTATACTGGGATTTGGGCAATAACCCACCCCTAGGCAGGACTAGAAACATGAGCGTAACTTCCATGCAAGAATTGCATGGACAAACCCATGTTTAATGATTGCTGGTTAATACCTGCAGGTGTTGGCTCCTGTTGCACACTTCAGGGCTTATCCAAAGGTGTCAGAAGCTTTCATTTGTCAGATTTGGCCATGTCTGTCTCCCACCTTAGAGGTTAAGTGTACAGCAATCTCTGTTAACATACGTCGTTTAAATATGTAGTTTAAGGAGACTCGCTTTTTACTTCTGTTCCAAATAAAATATTTGGTTATGTCTAGGAACTCAAGCTGTACCTATTATGGGGTAACAGTATCTGCTACGCACTCCAGTTTGTGTGCCTAGACTTCTATCACCTGGAGCTCCCTGGGTTCCTCCACTGAATAAGATGTATGATTGGTAGCCAGACATTAAGCTATATCTGACATGTGTTTATACGAATGGTTGGCATTAATTGCGTATGAATTTCTCTGTGTGGTATTGGAATACACTATGGCGGTTACTTACTAAAGGATAATCCACTTTGCACTGCAAGTGCACTTGAAAGTGGATTTGCCTTTCGTAAATAACCCCCTATCTCTCTGACCTCACACTTCTCCAAGTATGTTATAAATCTATGTATTTAAATACACAACATTGGAGCTTCTGTTTGGGTTATATTCTTTTGGTACCATTGTGGTAATGCCTCATATGTGATCTAATGTATGGACTGAGGCTACATTTCCGCTGTTTGCGACTTTGCAGTGCAGCTTTGATCCAACTTTACAGCCTCTGGATCGGGGTTGCATCGAGGTAGTGCTTGGGGCCTTTTCTAGTTCGTTGCAACTTTGAGTTGCGTAGATTGGAACGGGTGCCATTGAAATCAATGGGCCGTGACTTGTCATGCGACTTTGTGTCCAGTGTCGCACTAATGCAAACTGAACCTAATGGTTCTAATGACCTGCTTGAAGTTTTTATCCATCATTTGTATATGTGGTTGTATGAATTGGGAGGCTTTTACTTAACCTTTAAATTGTCTCGTGCAATCTCCAATAGGTTGTCTTAATGCATTAATGTTTATAGACAGGTGTGTAAATGGCTTAGAGAGAAAATCTCTGGTCGCTGAGACCTTGCCAAGGTATTTTGTCTTTTGCATACATACAGCGAAGGCTCATGGATCAAATCCCTGCTGCAGGACTATATGCGCTCTCCATGCCTGGATCTGGTAAGATTAGAGAACATGGTTCCAGCCATCTACCAGTGGAAGGAGAGAAGTAGAAAAATCTACTTTGCAAGTCAATTTGAAAAGTAACTTAGGAGGTTCCCTTATCTTGTATTGTACTTTTGGTGTTCTTCTTCCAGGAAGGATTTGTGCCCAGTGGAGTGAACGGCTTTGGATGGTGGACGGGGCAGATCTCCCTGCATGGGCTTTACTTGCATATCTGCTGTCTTCAGCTTTATATATTCTTTAGAAAGACTTTCTCTTCCTGTTCAGCACTGGAAGTGTAGTCTGGGCATACAGCCAAGACAGCTGATTTGGAGGAAAGGCATACACCTCCTCTCCTCATAGGTAGAGACTTTCAGAGCTGTTTGTTGAATAGTTGAGCACTCTGCTAATCTATTTTATAGCATCCTCCCCAACACAATACTCCAGCTGCTTTTATCTCAGTTGACAAAGAACTTGTCAGAAGTTATCAGGATGATAGCAGAAGAACAGAGCAGGAGACAGCTACAAGACTTAGTGTTTTGACGAGAGATGATAAAACACTGCAGATATATGTACCCAGCTCAAATTTCACGAATCTGGTTTACATTCACTTTGACATTGTAGTTGAATATGTAAAGTTCTATCGATTGCAGCACTGAGCCCTTTAATTGGGGTTGTGTGGTCACTATAATCTTTCCTAGGGTTTAGGATTTATACAGCAGTATAAACTTGTATAGCTGGTGGTGCAACGGCCATTTTGCTGCAGATCCAGACAACTCCTTCTTGTGATGCGTTCCTTGCAGCGCTAATGGGCAGGAATATGGCCTGTAGATGTGGGTTCACGTCTTGCTATGGCTCTGACCCCCCTATACCTGACTGGGTATGTTTTAGGTTCAGTACTCTGTACATGATAAAAACATCATTGCATCTTTTACACAGCCTTCCTAACAGAACAGCTGTAGCAAGTCAAAGTAATTGTTCTGTTACTGCTACAGGCTCAATCTTCTGGAGTAGTGATCTGCATAACTTACCACCAGCATCACAATGTGCCTTATGAACTCAGACTTCCAACTTTGGGCAGAGCTTCTGTCATTCATGAAATTGCCAGGTTCATTTTTACCCAGTTCCTTTCCAGACACTCATAGCTGCCGTACCAGCATTCAGAGTGGAGAAAGGTCATCGGTATGGGCATATGCATCTAGCATTGGGACAGAAATATTGCTGGATAATTACTTATCTAAATGTCCATGATTATCACATTGGGTAGGATGAGATCTATAGATTTGAGATCAACCTCTAGTTTGCTTGTTCTGTTTTGGAGCCCAGATAAAGGCAAGAAGACATCAAAATATTACTATCACAAGGTGATTATAATTTGCAATGATGGAAGCCTACCATACATCATTGCTGTTTCCCCTGGAAAACTTCAAAGCTCATTCAGACAGAGCAGGGGCCATTTCTTGGGCTGGAAAGATCAGCGCTTCTCCTCCCCAGATCTGTAAGACCGTATCCGGGTCAAACTTCCAAACCTTCATAAACATTACCGATCGGGTCTGTTCTCTAACCATAAACAGGCTGTCGGGAGGAAGGTGCTTAGGAAGGTCCTTAAAGCTGTGGTCCCGCCCTTATCAGGTAGTGTTCTATTTTTTCCTCTGTAGGCCATCCTGGAAGATGACTTGGGAGAACAAGAGTTATTACCTGTTAACTCATTTTCCAGGAATCTTCCAGGACGGTGTCCGTTCCCTTCCTTTTTTTTAGAAGTCTAATGATGTAATCCTAAGCTGGTTGCACTAATGGGAGTTTTTTTTATTGTTTTATCCGTTCGGTTATCTATTAATACTGAGGGACTACTGCCTGTGGGCTGTCTTTTTATAATGTGGATCGTGTTTCCTGTTCTAGGTAGGAGGAGCTTATCTCTCTAAGCCATCCTGGAAAATGAGTTAACAGGTAATAACCTTTTTTTTTTGTTCTCATTACTCTACACCCAGTACCCCATAATGACAAAATGAAAACCGTTTTAGAAAAGTTTGCAAATGTATCAAAAAGGAAAAACTGAAATATCACATTGGCATATACAGTATCTCACAAAAGTGAGTACACCTCTCACATTTTTGTAAATATATTTTTTAATATCTTTTTCACTAAAGAAATGACACTTTGCTACAATGTGAAGTAGTGAGTGTACAGCTTGTTTTGCTGTCCCCTCAAAATAACGCACAGCCATTAATGTCTAAACCAGTGGTAACAAGTGACTACACCCCTAAGTGAAAACGTCCAAAGTGTCAATATTTTGTGTGGCCATCCATTATTTTCCAGCACTGCCTTAACCCTCTTGGGCATGGAGTTCACCAGAGCTTCACAGGTTGCCACTGGAGTTTAATTTAATAAGTTTATTTTGGTCTCATCAGACCACAGTACATGGTTCCAGTAATCCATGCCCTTAGTCTGCTTATCTTCAGCAAACTGTTTGCAGGCTTTTTTGTGCATCATCTTTAAAAGAGGCTTCCTTCTGGGACAACAGCCATGCAGCATATGGTCTGAGCTCTGACAGCAATGCTGGCAGCACTCATACATCTATTTCCCAAAGACAACCTCTGGATTTGACTGAGCAGGTGCACTCAACTTCTTCGGTCGACCATAGCGAGGCCTGTTCTGAGTCGAACCTGTCCTGATAAACCGCTGTATGGTCTTGGCCACCATGCTGCAGCTCATTTTCGGGGACTTGGCAATCTTCTTGTAGCCTAGGCCAGTGATGGCGAACCTTGGCATCCAAGATGTTTTGGAACTACATTTCCCATGATGCTCATGCAGTGTAGTTGAGCATCATGGGAAATGTAGTTCCAAAACATCTGGGGTGCCAAGGTTGGCCATCTTTATGTAGAGCAACAATACTTTTTTTCAGATCCTCGGAGTTCTTTGCCATGAGGTGCCATGTTGAACTTCCAGTGACCAGTATTATAGAGTGAGATCAATGACACCAAATTTAACACGCCTGCTCCCCATTCAGGTCCATTGTACAATTAATACAGTACTTTCATTTTATGGTTTGAAAGTGTTGCAGCCTGTTGGTTTTTTACACTGTCATTCTAGGCTACATCTGAAAGCATAATCTGATTAATGTGAACTTTTCCTATGCGTCACATTTTTGTGTATATTTATTTAAACCCCCCTGCATTGTGAAGTCTCCTATTGCATTTATATCTTCTGTATGTCAAAGACCTTTGTCAATTTACATTTTTCAGAGATTCTCCAGAGGAGATGCCGGTTTTTGTTGGCACTAATGAAGCCGTTAAAGGGTGCCTCATCACTCCATCTGGAGATAATGTGTTTTCTGCTGTCAAGTAAGTGCCCGTCAATTTAAACAAGAAAAAAAAAAAAAAATCCTAATGCGTGATAAGTTGTTTTTTGGGGTTTTTTTTATTGATCTTCTTTTTCCTCTAGGCTATTTGCAACAAAGAAGTTAAAAGAAGTTTCTGATAAAAAAACAGTTGCCACAATAAAAGGTTTGATCGAGAAACTTACAGCTGCAGCAGATAAATTGGGTTACTCAATGGAACAGAAATCTAACTCCATGAAACGGAGAGACAAGAAAGTTAGTACTTGTATTTTCTGTTATGCATTGATTGTTGGCTTATTTCTTTTAACTATTTCCCCTCTATAGCAATGTTTAAAATCTGCATTTATTGCACACACAAACAATTTAATCCCAATTATTTATTTTTTCGTACAGAACTGATTAGGCTGTGTCAAGTAAATGCCAAATATGTCAACCCTCAAAACCGCGTGCGTCTACAAAAATGGCAAAAAATTACAGTACCCAGAATTATCAATAGATGGCGCTTTAAATGCCTTTTTGCGGCTCATCAATTTGGAGCTTGCTGTAACTGAGGGAGTGCTGCTTTCACTCCAGGATATGCAACAATACCAATTATTATGTGTTGTGCAGTTGTTTACGTGCACGTGTGTTCGCATTCATTTGTGTGCGTGCTAGACAACAGGAGTGCGTGTGTGTTGGGTGGGTGTTTTCAATTAAAAAAAAAAAATTGTAGCTGTGCACTACAAAAACTTGGATACGACTCTGGGTTCACACTTGGCAGAGGAGATCATGAAACAACTGTTTATAGATTATAGGGATTTTATGGCAGGTTTCTCTGCTCTGGTAAAATTGTGCTTTAGTGCAGTGGGGGGTAGGTGTTTGCATAGTCCACTGCTGTTCTGAATGCTCTGATGATGCTTCTGTGGTACTGACCTCTAACAATGCTGTGTGGGTGAAAAGCAGCACAAAATGTATTGGTAGGCATAAACCATAGTCTTTTGAATAGGCCAAACTCTGCTGTTGTGAGGGTGAATATCACACACTTGCCTATATTTTTGGGTAACCTCTTTCCCTCCGAATGGTGGTCCTTGTTGTCCAGCGTGTCCTCGAGCAGAGCCCATAGCGGGTGGGAGAGTGACATTGAAGAAAGTAGTTTGGGACCTTTTGTAAGAGAAGGTCCAAAAAAGATTAAATATTTTAACACATGTCAATGTATTAGCAGAGGCTTCTGAATCGCTTCAGCAGTTACCTTAAGTGGCATCCATGGTTCTAATGTTTTGACGATTGATCCTGCATTGGCAGAAGAAACAAAGACTCTGTGGTAAATCCACATGTCCATATGTACACTGTTAAGTCATTGACTCTTTATGATTTTGTTTCCTTGAAATAGACCATTTGATATTTTGTAACATTGTTATCCAGTATCTTTTATATCCTTGAGTTCCTCCTTAGACAGATCTGAACGAACCAAGTTCAGTTGCTTCCTCCAGACTTCAGTCATAAACAGAATGAGGTAGAGCTGCACTTGGGCACATCACAGCATTTGCAGCAAAAAAAATTTAATGGTTTTCCCAATTCTAGGGATTTTTGATCCTGAAACCCCTGGCAATCTGCTTTTGGTGACAGTGTTTGTTCAAAAATTCACCATGGAACAGTGGGTCCACGTCGTGTGTGTGTGTGTGTGTGTGTGTGTGTGTGTGTGTGTGTGTGTGTGTGTGTGTGTGTGTGTGTGTGTGTGTGTGTGTGTGTGTGTGTGTGTATTTATATTATCTCTTGTAATTTGGAGCAGCAGATGTAGGGTTAAGTGGATCCTGAAAGGGCAGTTCTCTGAAAGATAGATTTAGTGGTGTCAGTGCTAGCAGTGGAGGTTATGCTTTCATCTGCCATAACTTAAATAGGTGCAGCGATTTGGAAAGGGCGTAGGATTGTAGCCAGTGTGTATGTCACCTAGGTTTATCACATACAGTGCATCTGGAAAGTATTCACAGTGCTTTACTTTTTCCACATTTTGTTATGTTATAGCCTTATTCCAAAATAGATTAAATTATTTTCCTCAAAATTCTACAAACAATACCCCATAATGACAACATGAAAGATTTGTTTTGAAATCTTTGAAAATTTATTAAAAACAAAAAAGTGCATATGTATTCACAGCCTTTGTTCAATAATTTTGTTGAAGCACCAATCACAGCCTCAAGTCTTTTTTGAGTATGATGATACAAGCTTGGCACACCTATTTAGGCTCTGGCTGGGCCACTCAAGGACATTCAGAGTTGTCCCGTAGGCACTCTGTTATCTTGGCTGTGTGCTTAGGGTTGTCCTCTTGGAAGATGAACCTTCTCCCCAGTCTGAGGTTCAGAGTGCTCTGGAGCAGGTTTTCATCAAGGATGTCTCTGTACATTGCTGCATTCATCTTTCCCTCAATCCTAACTAGTCTCCCAGTTCCTGCTGCTGAAACATATCCCCACAGCATGATGCAGTCACCACCATGCTGCACTGTAGGGAGATTATTGGCCAGGTGATGAGTGGTGCCTGGTTTCCTCCCAGATGTGATGCTTGCATTCATGCCAAAGAGTTCAATTTTTCATCAGACCGGAGAATTTTGTTTCTCAATGTCTGAGAGTCCTTCATGTGCATTTTGGCAAACTCCAGGCAGGCTGTCATGTGCCTTTTTACTGAGTGGCTTTCATCTGGCCACTCTACCATACAGGCCTGATTAGTGGAGTGCTGCAGAGATGGTTATCCTCTACACAAAGAAACGCTGGAGCTCTGTCCGAATGGCCATCGGGTTCTTAGTCACCTTCCTGACTAAGACATTTCTTCCCCGATTGCTAAGTTTGGACGGGCAGCTTGCTCTAGGAAGTCCTGGTGGTTCCAAACTTCTTCGATTTACGGATGATGGCGGCCACTGAGCTCATTGGGACCGTCAATGCTGCAGAACTTTTTCTGTACCCTTCCCCATATCTGTGCCTCGATACAATCCTGTCTCGGAGGTCTACAGACAATTCCTTGGACTTCATGGCTTGGTTTGTGCTCTGACATGCACTGTTAACTGTGAGACCTTCTATACAGGTGTGTGCCTTTTTCAAATCATGTCCAATCAACTGAATTTACCACAAGTGGACTCCAAGTTGTAGAAACAACTCGAGGATGATTAGTGAAAACAGTATGCACCTGAGCTCAATTATGAGTCATGGCAAAGGCTGTGAATACTTATTTACATAGTGTGGCTTGTTTTTATTGTTTTTTTTTTCCCATTTTGCAAAGATTTCAAACAAACTTCTTCTTCCTTCACGTTGTCATGGGGTATTGTTTGTGAAATTTTGAGGGAAAATAATGAATTTAATCAATTTTGGAATAAGGCTGTAGCATAACAAAATGTGGAAAAAGTGAAGCACAAGTGCAATGACAGCAATAAAAACCTATCTGAGTTTATTAACCTTACTCCTAAGTGAAACGGAGACAAAATTATCTAGAGTTGGGATACTTTTTTTTTTTTTTTTTTTTTTCCATCTATTTAAAAAAAAAAAATAGCATAACTAACCTGATTTGGTGCAGATCTTTGTGTCTGATATTCAATTTTTATTTGTTTTCCTGTAACTGTCCAGCTGTCTCCATCCCTCTCCCCTTCTGTTTATTAGGTGGTGACCAAGTCTTTCCATGGTGCTGGTCTGGTGGTCCCTGTAGATGAGAATGATGTTGGCTACAGGGAGCTTCCTGAAACGGATAGTAAGTTTTGGAATAATTTACACTATTTATGTAATAGTCTTTTTTTGTTTCTCTTTAACACAAACGCTGGCTACTTAACCACTTCAGCCCCGGAAGATTTTACCCCCTTCCTGACAGTGTGTTTTTTGCGGTTCGGCACTGTGTCGTTTTAACTGACAATTGCGCGGTTGTGCGACGTGGCTCCCAAACAAAATTGACGTCTTTTTTTTCCCACAAATAGAGCTTTCTTTTGGTGGTATTTGATCACCTCTGTGGTTTTTATTTTTTACGCTATAAACAAAAAATGATGACAATTTTGAAAAAAACGCATTATTTTTTGCTATAATAAATAATTTAAAAGAATCATTTTTTCCTCAGTTTAGGCCGATACGTATTCTACATATTTTTGGTAAAAAAAATCGTAATAAGTGTTTATTGATTGGTTTGCGCAAAAGTTATAGCGTTTACAAATTAGGGGATAGTTTTATGGCATTTTTATTAAATTTTTTTTTTCTTTTTTTTTTTTTACTAGTAATGGCGGCGCTCAGCAATTGTGTTTTTTTGTTTTTTTTGTGACTGCAACATTATGGCGGACATTTTTGGGACCATTGTCATTTATACAGCAATTGGTGCTATAAAAATGCACTGATTCCTGTGTAAATGACACTGGCAGTGAAGGGGTTAACCACTAGGTCGGGGAGGGGTTAAGTCAGTACTAGGGATGTGTTCTAACTGTAGGGGGATAGGCTGTGTGTGACACATCACTGATCTCTGCTCCTCATGACGGAGCAGAGATCAGTGACACTGTCACTAGGCAGAACGGGGAGATGCTTGTCTACATCAGCATCTCCCTGTTTGTCCTCTTTGTGAGGCTATCGTCGGTATCCCCGCAGAGCTCGCAGGCGCACACGGCGGCAAATTCAAAGTAACGGACGGGTATGTTACTTTGCGCAGCCGTGCCATTCTGCCGACGTATATCTACAGGAGCCGGTCGGGAAGTGGTTAAAGTGGAACTTTAGTCAGAAAATATAAGCCCTGCTAGATTACTTTAGGCTGGCCCCTTTTTGCAGGGATAGCTTTGTAAAGCATTGCAAATAAGTGTCTATACAGTTTCAAATTTAGAAATACATGGACTGACCCTGCTCTACACATACTCAGTTGCTCTCTATTTTTAAGCACGGTGCTGAATTTGTAGAGGCCGATCTGCTGACAGGCTAAATATTTACTGCTATTCACAGGCTTTGGGCTTCAGCAAAATGGCAGCCTCCAGCAAGAAGAAACATGAGCAGTGCGGAAGGCAATTTACAGCGCACACTCATTTTGGTAGCATAATTATTAATGTGGGATGTATGTTTCTTGTGACAGAACATTTTTTTTTTTTTAGCAAGTTGTTATGGGTAAAGTTCCACTTTAAATGATCAACTTGCCAACCACCCACAGTATATATACACGTCATTACTTTTTTTTTTTTTCTGTGCGTGATTCGGCATCTGCTAAAAGTGATCCTGGTGGCAGATTCGCCACAGGATCACTTTAAGTCAGCATGAGAGATGGCAACCCCTCATTCGTCTAGTGTATAGGGCGGCACAGATCAGTAGAGTCGTTTATAAAGCCAATCGCCGTCCGGCGCCGCCCCTTGTTTTCTAGAAAAGATGTATAAGGAATTCCAGTAGCAGACCTGACCTCGTTCGTTCCCTTTTTCCTATTTCCAAAATTAAAAAACAAAAAATTAACAAAGCAAAAAAAAGGGTTGTGAAACAGAGAAGAGAGAAAAAAGGGAAAGAAGGGGAGAAAGTGAAGGGAGCAAACAGCAAAAAGGGAAAGGGGGGGTGTATAAAAAAAGTAACGTCATCTTTTACATTATACAAAAAAAATTGAGCTAACTAGTGTTTTTTTTGGTTCTGCATTTTTTTTTATACAAAAAAAGTGTACTTTAAAAAAAAAAATTGCGTTTGAAAATGCAGTGTGACATAAAATATTGCAATGATCACCATTTTATTATCTAGGGTCTCTGCTTAAAAAAAAAAAGTTTGTGGGTTCGAAGTAATATTTTAGTAAAAAATACTAATTTTAAACTTGTAAACACACCATTCCAGAAAAGGCCTGGTCAGCAAGTGGCTATTCGGGTTTATCTAAAAATAAGTGCGAAAAACTCTTTTTGAGCATTCATCACCCTGGTCATCCTCTGGTTCAAATATTTCCTGGTCTGAGGTCCCTGCCTATGGCTCTAAATGAGCTGCAGAGTCCTGTTCTCTTACAGCAGCAGCGTGAGGGGTGTGTGGTTTTGTTTTTTGTTTTTTTTTTTTTGTTTTTTTTTTAATGTAGTGCTTCTGTGGCGGCCAGGGGTCTCTTTGAGCCACAGGACACTTACCTCCTTGCCAGGGCCCTCCCTTGCTACACGTCATCCTTCTATGAGTACACAGTCTCTTGCATTCTGGGTTTCCTGGTTGCTACTGGTCTTGCTATTCTCCCCATCCTACTTTTCTCTATTCCGTATTAAGACAGACACAACAGACATTGCCTCCTCCCAAAAGGCTAGGGTGAGGATTGGGCACTGTTTTCAGCAATGATTTTATAAGGCTTACAGGCTAAAGCCTGTATCTTCCATGAAGCTACTGACGTGTGTCATCAGGTCTCCATCGACAGTCGTACATACTCCCATACCACCACCAAACACAACCGTCATCACTCGCACTAAAAAAAAAACAGACTCCAGACATGGATAATATTCACAGTAAATTCTGGGTTTGTTGCCATCAGGTGCTGCATGATAAGCTAGTATGCCGGTCCTGTCTAAGCGAAGCAACGCAAGATCAAATGTCATCTATCCTGATGTAGTTTTGATTCTAAAGCTGTAAGTCCAGGAATGCATTATGTGGACTAGGGGAACCACCACTACACTACAGTCTACAGTGCCTTGCAAACCCCCCCCCCCCGGCTTTTTACCTATTTTGTTAGATTACAGCCTTTAGTTCAATGTTTGTTGTTTGTTGTTTTTTTTTTTTAATCTGAATTATATGTGATGGATCAGAACACAATAGTCTAAGTTGGTGAAGTAAAATTAGAAAAATATATACATAAAACTATTTTTTTCAGAAATAAATAAAAATGATCATTGGCATGTGCGTATGTATTCACCACCTTTGTTATGAAGCCCATAAAAGGCTCTGGTGCAACCAGATACCTTCAGAAGTCACATAATTACTGAAATGATGTCCACCTGTGTTCTAAGTGTCACATGATCTGTCATTACATATACACCTTTTTGAAAGGCCCCAGAGGCTGCAACACCTAAGCAAGAGGTACCACTAACCAAACACTGCCATGAAGACCAAGGAACTCTCCAAACAAGTAAGGGACAAGTCAGGGTTGGGTTATGAAAAAAAAATAAAAAAAATATCCAAATCTTTGATGATCCCTAGGAGCACCTTCAAATCTATCATAACCAAATGAAAAGAACATGGCGCAACAGCAAACCTGCCAAAAGTCTGCTGCACACCAAAACTCACGGAGGACATTAATCAGAGAGGCAGCACAGAGACCTAAGGTAACCCTGGAGGAGCTGCAGAGTTCCACAGCAGAGACTGGAGTATCTGTACATAGGAAGACAATAAGCCGTACGCTCCATAGAGTTGGGCTTTATGGCAGAGTGGCCAGAAGAAAGCAATTTCAGCAAAAAACAAAACGGCACGTTTTGAGTTTGTGAAAAGGCATGTGGGCGACTCCCAAAATGTATGGAGGAAGGTGCTCTGGTCTGATGGCCAAAAAGGTTAATTTTAGTCTCGTCAAAGAAAATGCTATGTCTGGCGCAAACCCAACACATCACATCACCCAAAGAACACCATCCCCACAGTGAAACATGGTGGTGGCAGCATCATGCTGTGGGGATGTTTTTCAGCAGTCTGGACTGGGAAACTGGTCAGAGTTGAGGGAAAGATGGATGGTGCTAAATACAGGGATATTCTTGAGCAAAACCTGTACCCACTCTGTGTGTGATTTGAGGCTAGGACGGAGGTTTACCTTCCAGCAGAACAATGACCCCAAACACACTGCTAAAGCAACAATTGAGTGATTTAAGGGGAAACCTGTAAATGTGTTGAAATGGCCTAGTCAAAGCCCAGACCTCAATCCAATAGAAAATCTGTGGTCAGACTTGGATTGCTGTTCACAAGTGCAAACCATCCAACTTGAAGGAGCTGGAGCAGTTTTGCGGGGAGGAATGGGCAAAAATCCCAGTGGTAAGATGTGGCAAGTTCATCGAGACTTACCCAAAGTGACTTGGAGCTGTTATAGCTGCAAAAAGTGGCTCTACAGAGTATTGACTTTAGGGGGGGGGGTGAATAGTTATGCACATTGACCTTTTCTGTTATTTTATCCTATTTGTTTGCTTCACAATAAAAAAAAATTTAAAAATCTTCAAAGTTGTAGGCATGTTCTGTAAATTAAAATAAATGATGCAAATCCTCAAACAATCCATGTTAATTCCAGGTTATGAGGCAACAAAACGCAAAAATGCTAAGGGGGTGAATACTTTTGCAAGGCACTTTAAATGGGTACCTCAGTTAACCAATTAAGGACTAGCCTTGTTTTGAGATTTTGGTGTTTACATGTTTAAAACAGTTTTTTTTTGCTAGAAAATTACTTGGAACCCCCAAACATTATATATTGTTTTTTTCTAACGCCCTAGAGAATAAAATGGCGGTCATTGAAATACTTTTTTTCGCACCGTATTTGCGTAGCGGTCTTACAAGCGCACTTTTTTTGGAAAAACATTTTTGAATAAAAAAATAAGACAACAGTAAAGTTAGTCCAATTTTTTTTCACATAGCAGCAAATCGCAGGTAAGCCCTGCGTTCCTTGTGATTTCCAATGGCACCCCAATCACAATGCGATTTTTAGCACGTTTCAGAATGCGGAGATGTGAATGAAGCTTTAATGTGAGTGTCTTGATTTCCAGGAATGATCATGACTATAATCCCATTTTGGCCAGCGATTGTTGTTTCCCATGTTCATTGCTGCCTAGAACCTGCCCTAAAAAAACTTCAGTGGAGGCTGGACCTTCTAATCCAGGAACTGTTTCTACACCCATCACCAGATAAATTCATCTTTGTTATAAAGATTGAGTGGCAAAAATTCTGAAGTCTAGGCTGCTATAGCACTGTGCATGGGAGCGGCAGCTCTCCCAGCTCTGTCCCCCTCTCTGGTAAGATTGATGGGTCTTGCTGCTGTCAAGCAAATCCTGTGACAAGGGAGCGGGAAGAGGAGCCGAACCATCCTGTCTGTGTCAATAGACACTTACAGTATGGCTCGGGAGTGCCCACATAGGAACCTGCTTCCTGAGGAGGTGCCAGAAGATTGGGGCTGCTCTGTGCAAAACCATTGCACAGAGCAGATAAGCATGACATGTTAATTATTTAATTTAGAAAAAATATCACTTTCTGAATATTACAAGGTGCATGTAGAATTGCACTGCATCTGCAAGCCAGTCGCTTTTTAATAATTTGTCTTCTATAAAATTTCTTCCTTTTCTGAAGTTAAGATCTTGACAAGTATCTGCTGAGGAAGAACACCATTCCAGAGGCATTTATGTTTCTAACTAAGCTGTTATTTATTTTGCTTGAAGAAAAACTTTGTGTCTAGTTGCAAGTAACATTTTAAATGTCCATCCATCCTTTTTTTTTTTTTTTTTTTTTTTTTTTTTCTTCTTAGGGGATCTTAAGAAAATTTGCAAAGCCATTGTGGAAGCACCTACTGATGATGTGAGAATGAAAGCCTTTGCTCCTATTCAGGAAATAATCACTTTTGTTCAGTTTGCAAATGATGAGTGCGATTATGGTATGGGTTATGAGCTGGGAATTGACCTCTTCTGTTACGGATCACATGTGAGTAGTTTTGTTTTGCCCTGCATCAATGGAGCTGTTTTTTATACGACTGAAAAATTAGGATTTTTCATTCCTATAAAACAAAAAAAAACAAATTGGAGTACATCAAGGGACACAATGCTTTTCAGAATCTTTATGACAGGGTTATGCCACCACCTTCATGTGATTGGACAAGAAAAAGGCCCCTCCTAAAGCTTTGTAGCAAGCCATAAACTACTAGACAGAGGGGCAGGACTTCTTTCCAATTATGTACTCCAAGAAAAGGGGTTTTATAGGTAAACCAAAAATCCTAATTTTCTTATTGTACATCATAGGACACATAGGGGTTGATTTACTAAAGGCAAATCCACTTTGCACTACAAGTGCATTTGAAAGTACGCTTGTAAGTGCAATTGCTGTAGATCTGAGGGGAAGCTCTGAAATTAGGGGAAGCTCTGCTGATTTTATCATCCAATCATGTGCAAGCAAAAAAATTTTTATTTTTTTTATTTTTTTAATATTTTCCTTGCATGTTCCCCTCAGATCTACAGTGACTGCAATTTCAAGTGCACTTGTAGTGCAAAGTGTATTTGCCTTTAGTAAATAAACCCCATAGTCTTCAGAATCCTTTTGACCGGGATGTGCCAAAGCGCTGAATATGAGGGGTGGGTAGCACAGCAGGAAAGCCAACTGCCCTAAACAAACCATAATAAGGTAGAACATTGCGCAGTAGCCTACAACGAACACACTTCGATCAAAGGTAGCATGCTTGGTTTCTTTTCAGCTGGCAAAATTTTACAAACTTGAGCTTTGGATGCTTGATAACAAATAGCCCAGGAAGCACCAACACTCCTGGTAGAATGGGCCCTTACTGAAAATGGTGAAACTTTCTTCTTCTTTTTTTTTTTTTTTTTCTTTTCCTTTTTTTAAACCATAAGCTTGCAAAATTTGTACAATTGGAAGCTGCGTGACCCTGCATTTTGGTCTAAAGGAAGCACACAAAAAAAAAAATCTGATTTGTTTGTACGATTTCTTCAGTGTCCACTAAGATGAAGGCACAAGGAAAATCTTCCAGGTTCAAGCTTGAGCCAACACTGACTTTGGTAGACTCCTATAGCTGCAATTGCCAGCTGCAAAGATGCCCCCACCAAGGCAAATGGGACTTTAAATAGAGCCTTCAGCCACTTGTCCAAAGCATCCCCTTAATATGGGACATCGTCCACAGCGTTCGCAAGGTTTTTATTGCGATAAACTGCCAGATCTACTGAAGGCATACTCTCTCCATGGGTTATTGCTGAGCAAACCTTTTTGGTGGAGTTAACACTTTGGGTGAGCCCAGAGTGCTAACCTAGTCTGCATCGGAACATCCTTAAGGTGGGGATGTATATAGAAAGATTGAGGATATTGGGGTGGCTGCCATTTAACTACATCCAGAAACATTTGAGGACTCTGGAAGCTGTCATTTCAAATTGGTGCAAACGTCTTCTGTGAGAAAATTCACAAAGGCTTTTTGGGCCAGAGATGAATACTGGGTGCTTCTAAATTCTGAACAAAGGGTCTGAGTACTTAGGACCATGTAATATTTCAGTTTTTCTTTTTTAATCTGCAAAAATGTCAACAATTCTGTTTTTCTGTCAATATGGGGTGCTGTCTGTACAATAATGAGGAAAAAAATGAACTTAAATGATTTTAGCAAATGGCTGCTATATAACAAAGAGTGAAAAATGTAAGGGGGTCTGAATACTTTCTGTCCCCACTGTATATATATTCTATCACAGCTGGCTTTGGAACTGCATGTGCAATTCTAAAGCCAGCTTGGTCTCAGTGCCTCGAACAGGCATCCGGTGACATCATGGTGCCACTTGCTGCCGTTTACAAATTACAGCAAGGACTAGAGGGGGAGAGAGCTGGGATAAGATCTGAGAGGAATGCAGAGGACTGGGACTGTCTTGACTGAGCCTGCCCTCCATGGTATGCCTGAGTGACAGCGAGCATTATGGAGGTCTGACGGCCTCCAGCCAGGTCAGAGTCTGAAGGGGGTCACTGATGGGGGGGGGGACACCAATATAAAGGATCCCCTTTTTATATCCGCAACCTCTTCCCTCAGCGTATTTACTCTGCAGAAGGTGGTCTGTTTTCTCACACACACACCCCCCACATCCCACATCAGGGTTCCCCGCGTGCCCCTTAAATCGGTGTCCTCAGATGCCCTGTTACAGCAGTCTGCTGGATTCCCCCTTACAGTGCAAGGGGTGCCCTTACATCAGAGTTCCCTTATACATCACAGTATTTAGAGTTGTGATTTGTAACTTTCATCTGGGGAGGTTGGCAGCCTTTCTATAGCCAGTGTCCAGTAGGTGGCAGCATAATGCTGTCATAAGGATTCTGATGACTCTCCATGTCCTGTGATGTACGATTTTTAACAAAAAAATAGTGTGCCCACAATGAGGGCACAATTGTATATGGATAACATTGTAATTTAATGTAAGTTAAAGATTTACATTTAAGAGTAGTAACAGACTTCTTAAGTTGTGCTGATGGGTAAATGAAAAACTTCAGGTCAACATTGGTAATGTTATGGGATCTGCCTGTTCTGAACTGGAAGGCCTCATTCACTACATTTTATTGCCTGCTGCAACAAGAATCCAGCAGATTCCTGCGGATGGATTTACAGGTGGATGCAGATGGTTGCAGTCATCTTGCTTGTTCAGTGGCCACAGCTGTACGCTAGTGTTCGAGTGTAATGGTAAATGGAGCATTTACCTGCAGCTAGGGACAGATGATGATTCCTGGACACAAGCTGCTTGCATCCAGGGGCGATCATCTGTCCCTAACAACAAGTACTGGCTCTATGTGCGACCTACACATGGCCAGCTGTGGACGCTGATGGCCTGTCATTTCTTTGTGGATTACGCTGGATTCTTGCTGCAACTGGCAATAAAATGCTGTGTGAATGTGGCCTTGCTGCAGAAGAAAGAACTGTAGTTCACTTGGAGATTACTTTTGTATATACGATGTACACTATCATTGCAGCCTAGGACAATATGGAACTGAAGTAATGGGTTTGAAGAGCTGTTTTTGTTTTCTTACAGTACTTTCATAAAGTAGCTAGACAACTCTTACCCCTGGCGTACAAGCTCCTGAAGAGGGATCTATTTGCAGAAATAATTGAATCTCACCTGGCAAATCGGAGGAAGGATCAAGTAAACCAGCTCGATGCATGATATGGACTAAAAGCACAGTTTAATGTGTTTTTGCTTTTGTTCTTATTAATCTGTGTTATTCTATAAAGATAGTTTTGTAATAAACGTATCTTATCTCTATTTTTGTATTAAGATTGGTTGTAAGATGTGTTAACATGACATTTGGAAATAAGAATTTATTCTAGCAAAATCTTGGGTTCGTATATTCATAACCAGGGCCGTGCTTAGAACCTGGGGCTGATATTTAATTTTTTTGACACCCAATTTGGTGTAGCAATAGTGAGAAGGACTCAAAGGGGGCATAGTTGAACAATATCTGAGCCTACTCCTTGTATACTGAACACACACAGCCAGTCCTTTTGCCCACAAAATATGCTTGTTCCACAAGCAAGAGTGTAACAGATGTACAAACCTCTGCACACCCATTTTAATAAAATAAAACCGTTCCATTACTTTTTTTTTTTGTTTTTTTTTAACTATACAAAGCATAACCACTTCAGCCCCGGAAGATTTGGCTGCTCAATGACCAGGCCATTTTTTGCGACTCGGCACTGCGTCGCTTTAACTGACAATTGCATGGTCGTGCGACGCTGTACCCAAACAAAATTGTCGCCCCCCCCCCCCCCCCCCCCCCAAATAGCTTTCTTTTGGTGGTATTTGATCATCTGTGTGGTTTTTATTTTTTGCGCCATAAACAAAAGCGACAATTTTGAAAAAAAACACTATTTTGTACTTTTTACTATAATATCCCCAATATTTATTTATTTTTTTAAGCTAATTTTTTCCTCAGTTTAGGCCAATATGTATTCTACATATTTTTGGTAATAAAAATCGCAATAAGCGTATACTGATTGGTTTGCTCTAAAGTTATATCGTCTACAAAATGGGTTTTTTTTTTTTCATTGGGACTGCGACATTATGGCGGACACTTTTGACACGTTTTTGGAACCATTCGCAATTATACAGTGCTATAAAAATGCAGTGATTACTGTGTAAATGTCACTGACAGGGAAGGGGTTAACACTAGGGGGCGATCAAGGGGTTAACTGTTCCCTGATTGTGTGTTCTAACTGGGGGGGAGGGGCTGACTGACTATAGGAGACGACAGATTGTGGTTCCTAGCCATTAGGAACTCACGATCTGCCTCTCCTCACAGACATCCCTGTTCTGTTCTGCGTCTCATGCTCGCAATCGCGTGCAGCCGGCGGTCATCGCGAACTCAGGCCACGAGCATCGGCACCCCTGCAATGCAGCAGGCACGCGCCTGCTATCCTGCTTAACCACTTCAGCCCTGGAGGATTTGGCTGCTCAACTGCGTCGATTTAACTGACAATTGTGCGATGCTGTACCCAAAAGAAATTTGCATCCTTTTTTTTTTTTTTCCCCACAAATAGAGCTTGCTTTTGGTAGTATTTGATAACCTCGGCAGTTTTTTTTTTGTTTTTTTTTTTTTGTTCTATAAACCAAAAGAGCGACAATTTTGAAAAAAAACACACTATCTTTTACTTTGCTATAATATCCCCAATTTTTTTTTTTTTTCTCAGTTTAGGCTGATATGTATTCTACATATTTTTGGTAAAAAAAAATAGCAAAAAGCGTATATTGATTGGTTTGTGCAAATCTTATAGCGTCTACAAAATGGGGGCTAGATTTTATGGCATTTTTATTACATTTTTTTTTTTTAGTAATGGCGATCTGTGATTTTTATTGGGACTGCGATATTGCGGTGGACACATCGGACACTTTTGACACTTTTTTGGGACTATTGACAATTATACAGCGATCAGTGCTATAAAAATGCACTGTCTACTGTATAAATGTCACTGACAGGGAAGGGGTTAACTGTGTTCTAACTGTAAGGACTTGCTAGGGGGAAAGAGGAATCTGTGTTCATACTGTGTATGAACACATGATCAGTCTCTTCTCCCCTCAGAGAACCGGGATCTCGCTCTGTCATGGGCGATCACGGGTGCCTGGCAGTTATCTCGCCTGCCGGGCACTCGCTCCGGGGGGCGAGCATCGGGTGTGTGCTGGCGGCGCGCACGCCTAGTGGCCACAGGGCGAAGCGACGAAACATGTTGTCGTTTTGCCAAGCTGTGCCATTCTGCTGCAGTGAAACTGCGGCAGCTGGTCGGCAAGGTTAAAGGAGCCATCGTACACCTACAACGGTTGGCGGGATCGTGCCGACCTGCCGCAGTATAAGGACGCGGCTGGTCGGCAAGTGGTTAAATTAGAACTGCAGCAAAAATGTACTTGGTGTGCAGTAGTCAGGAGTATGAAATAGAAACTAACGCTCAGATTTAACCACGTGCTTTACTGGGCACCTTCACCCCTTTGCTGCCCAGGCCAATTTGCACTTTGACAATTGCACGGTCATGTGACACTGTACCCAAATTAATTTTTTATTTTTTCACACAAATAGAGCTTTCCTTTGGTATTTAATCACCACTGGGCTTTTTATTTTTTGCTTAACAAAAAAAACTGAATTTTTTGAAAATTTTTAAATTTTTCTTTTTATATAGTTATAAAATTTTGCAAACAGGTTTTTTTTTTTTTTTTTTCCCCTCCAATGGTGGGCGCTGATCAGGAGGCATTGATGGGTGGCATGGAGCACTGATTGGCAGTACTGATTGGTGGCTCTGGTGGGCACTGATTAGCACTGAATAGCGGCACTGAGGGGACTAATGTCCCTGTAACAGAAGTTGGTTAACCGCTTTCTTCTTTTTTTTTTTTTTTTTTTTCCCTTTGTCAGTGAGGAAAAAAAGCCACTGACCGGCTTCTGTTTACTTCCATGATTGGCTGTCATTGGCTGACTGCTGATCACGTGGTAAAGGACTGCTGTGATTGGCCCTTTACCCTGACCTGTTATCAGCCAAGTCTCGAGGACTCGGCAATCAGAGGGTGCGCAGACAGCAGGGGAAGACGTCCATGATGGACGCCCTCCCGGCATTTTTTTTTTTTTTACCTCACTGTCAGTTCCTAACTGCAGTAGGGGGCAGTGTGGTGTGCAGCACAGCCCCCCCCCCCCACCTCCCCCCCCCCACCTCCCCCCCCCCCCCCCCCCCCCCCCCGTACAAACTTTTTTTTTTTTTGAACAGTACAAAAGTATACTTCATGTCATTATACAGCAACACACTGACCTGCTGTACAGTGACATGTGATTTTGTACAGTGCACTGCAATAAAATGCAGTATCTCTGCATTGAAGCGCAGCTCTGTACTGTGTTGCAGTGTCAATAGGATGCACAGAAAACCATTGTTTTGTTGGTGTACTTGTGGTGATAGGAAAACTCCTGTCACTGCATGGTGTGAATCCACCCTTGGATAATAATGGATCACATATTTTATATCCTATGGCACTGCAGCGTGAGGATATCGGACCTAAACACACTCAAGCCACTGTTCAAGATCAAGTAGGAGCTGGATAATGAACAAACAGCAAGTAGATTCCGCCAGCCACATACCTCAATTTTTTTGGGTAACCTGTGTGGGCATAGATCCATTTGTGTGGGAGTGTTTTGTTTATTGCCACTTTCCATCATTAAGGTAAATAAATGCCCCATCTTGGATCCACACCTTGGCTATCCATTTACATCAATATTATTTGATCTCATATATCTGTTCACCCATACGATCCTTCTACCAGATATACAAGAAAAAAAATAAGAGGCGCTCACACCCCCCAAGTGATGTAAATTACGTGAACTACAATTACGCTGAATAATACAAACTAAATTCTAGTGCATGTATTAACATGTGAACCTAATCATAAACACAGTGCTTGCACACTCAATTTATAACCATGCATCAATTAATTCACCATGTGGAAAAATCTGTGCACAATGGTGTACTATATTATTCATATAGTATAAACCACCATATCATGTGATATAAATAAAGTCCATAACTGTAAAAATATAAAAATCAGTCCACAATCATGTGACAAAAAATTGTGATATAATTGTGACAAAGAAATCTTTAGCAAAAAAAAAATCTTCAATGGATGCTGTGATCCTGATAAGTGTATGACTCCACGTGTCTTTCACCTCACCACAGTGAAACGTGAATCCACTCCCAAAAGAAACTCACTCACCGATTTTTATTGCCAGCACTCTCATGCACGGCAAAAAATGCTTTTGTTTACCACACTCCAGGGTAATCAGATATACGAATATCCCACAGTGCTGGATTGTGGGTATTCCATATGTGCTGATAATTCTGTTCATTAATGTGCCTCTGATATTTTCCCAAGACAAATCGCTGCCTTCCCTTCAGATATCCATTTACATCAACTAGGTATGATGAAGTATAAATAGATGAGTGAGAGTTCTCAACGTTTTAGGAAAGATTAATATGTGGCTGGTTAGAACCTCTTCCCGTGGTCTCCTCCTCAATAGGACCCAAATATACCTCCCACAAAATCTATTATAAGCCTGGGCTGGTTTCATGGGGTCCTGGAAGCTGCGTACAATTCTGAAATTACAATTATCTGCAAGCACAGGTGATATTGGCCAGATCTAGTGATACCTTCTGCTTAAATATGGTATCAGATAAGCAGAGAATTTGGCAAATGAAACTCGTATTGTGAAGAACTTTAGTTTGTCTGCAAACAATGACCAATTATAATAAACATAGGTTGTACTGTATCTGTTGCATCTGCAATGAATATTGTACTGTTTCCACATGATACTAGTCATCATGTTTTTGAAAGACCATAAATTCTTGAATGATCACTTTCAAGACACATCAGCATTGTATGTACCATCTTCTTTTGTTTTTCTTGAAATTTAAAGCCTAACGCCAGGTATAATTTAGCTTTAAATAGGTAGGTCATCGGGGCCAGCATCAGTTAAATACAGTATACATCATTGTGTTACATCAGCAGGACAGAGACTTCCCATATTATTCCTGGAACAAAACAGAATCGTGTTTTTAAGCCCTTCAAAGGAAGATAGATGGCTATCTCTATTTATTTTTTTTAATAAATACAAGGCTTCCTCTGGCTGAGGTGCAGAGGCAGATGTCATACTCTCCACCTCAGCCAATGAGAGGAAGCCGTGGCCTGGCGTCTTATATGTGGTGTTTTTTTGTTGTTGTTTTTTTTTAACCTCATTTAGAAAGATTCCGAAGATTTTATTTCCGGTTTACCATTTCCAGACAGGTCCAGAATGGGCTGAAGGCCTAAAACTGATTAACACCATTTGCTTCCCTCCCAAAAAGCAAAAAGGGGCATGTAAGAGGTTGGTGACACAAGCATTCCCTTGGCACATTTACTAAAAGCATCAGGCTGATCGTTAACAGCGGCAGTGGCTGGACTGTTTGCTTAAGCAGTGGATGCAATTTCTTCTGGTAGTACCTCTGCATTTGTGCATCGGGCTATAGTCAGAAGAGGGCGTTGAAACACCCCAAAAAAGGGTCTCCCTCAAGCTCTGGAAAGCCTACTCATCTCTACAATGGCATCCTCCCCTGAAAGGGGTGGCTGGTCAGAGTAAGCATCGGGGCCATGAAATGTTTGCAATTGTTTTCAACACTGCAGCCCCGTCTATTTTACTAACGAGTTTTTTTTCCCCAGCCATGAAATGTGTGAAAAAAAAAGGGGTTAGCGGCTTTAATTGCATCCCAGTAGGTTCCCTTCCATTACCCAGGACCCTCTGCGGAACTGGGGGCGGGAAAAGATGAATTTGCCTCAGGGAACCGTGGTGAGGCTGATGACTCACTCCTCTTCTGAGGGGTCAAATGCGGGGGGGGTCAGCTTCACAATCTGTAAGATTGATGGTGCAATGTTTTACTGAATGGTCCGCTCCACATTTATGTACCCTTAACTGAGTTTTTGCGTTCGCTAAAGCTTCCTCAACTGTGCATGCCTTTCCTGTCCATTGCTGGAAAAGCTTTGTATCTGAGTGGGATCGCCCAGATAAGCATTTTTTCACTCCTAAAAAGTTTTCACACTTTATCCTATGGAGGAAAAAATTCCGGTGGGGATACCAGCAATTGACGCTGCTATATCCTCTGGGAATAAAAGTTTGACTTGTCCTGCAGACAATGCTCAAATGCTAAGGGATAAAAAGCTGGAATTCCTATTAAACACTTTTTTCTCTGGCAGGTTTAGTGTTTCAGCCTGCGCTGACCGTAATTGGTCAATCCTTGAGAGACCAGTTTAACTGCTTGCCAACCGCTGGCTGTCATATGACGGCCAGGCGGCGCGGCTCTTGTTGCGGGAGGACGTCATATGACAGCCTCCTATTTAAACAGGGAGTGCGCGCGCATCCCTGTTCCTTCAGTGGCGGCGTGTCACGGAGACACCGCTCACCACCGAGGGGGGTGAACAGCCATTGGGCATGGCTGTTTGCCTCGTGATCGGCCGTGATGAAGTCACGGCCGATCACAGATAGTTCCACCCCACTGTGCACGGCGCATGCGTGCACATCGGTGGCAGCGTGTTCCCGGGAACACTGCTCATCACTGACGATGGTAAACAGCCATTGGCCGGCTGTTTACCCACGTGATTGGCTGTAATCCTTTCACAGCTGATCACTAAATGTCAACAAACCGCGGTAACGAGATGTTACCGGGTTCTCCTCACACACCGATCGTGTGTGAGAAGGAGATTGGATTGCGGTAACATCTCGTTACCGCTTACAGTGTACACCAATCACACTGATTGCGCCCCCCCCAATAAAGAGGACCTGTCATCTCCCATCATAGTACCTGTCACAGTCCATATGAGTACCTGTCACAGTTCGTCTGAGTATCCGAGTACCTTTCACAGTTCATATAAGTACCTGAGTACCTGTCACAGTCCATATGAGTACCTGTCACCGCCCTTCAGAGTACCTGAATACCAGTCACCAGGCCATCAGAGTACCCGAGTACCTGTCACCAGCCCATCAGAGTACCCGAGTACCTATTTTGCAGCCCATGCCTCATAGAATATACGTTGGGGTGTTTGCTTTCCAAAATGGGGTCATTTTGTGGGTAATTCCACTGTCCTGGTGCTCCAGGACCTTCAAAAGTGTGATAGGTAGGAATGAAATGAGGTGTGTAATTTATGCTCGTAGAACGCCTGAAGATGCTACTTCAATGTTGGTCCCCTGTATGTGGCCAGGCTGTGTAAAAGTCTCACACGTGGTATCGCCATACTCGGGAAGAGTAGCAGAATGTATTTTGGGGTGTAATTTGTTGTATGCATATGCTGTGTGTGAGAAATAACCTGATAATATGACAATTTTGTAAATGAAAAATAAAAAAAAACTTCATTTTGTAAAGAATTGTGGGAAAAAATGACAACTTAAAAAAACTCACCATGTTGCTTACCTAATACCTTGGAATGTCTACTTTCTAAAAAGGGGTAATTTGGGGGGGGGGGATTTCTAATTTCCTGACTTGTTAGTGTCTCAAGAAATGAGATTCACCTGATGTACTGAAGGCCTGATCAGATGTGATCAATTTTCAGAGATTGGCACCATAGTTTGTAGACTCTATAACTTTCACAAAGACCAAAAAAATATATACACTAATTTGGGTTATTTTTACCAAAGATATGTAGCAGTATAAATTGTGGCCAAAATTTATGCAGAAAAATCTTTTGGCAAAAAGTGATCATGGTGGTCCCCATGAAAGAGCAGGGGTTGGGGTTTTGTTCAACGGTGCCAAAAGCTGAATGGTGATGTCAAACCCATTCTGGATCTCAAAAATCGAAACGGTTCCTGAATATCCGCTCTTTTTCGCATGGAGTCAATCCAATCAGTTGTATCGATCCTTCAAGGAGGGGAACTTCTGGCGTCAATTGACATCAAGGATGCATACCTCCATGTGCTATTTCCCCGCTCTCCAGTAATATCTACTTTCAAGGTAGAAAATCTTTATTTTCAGTTTGTAGCCCTGCTTTTTGGTCTAGCTACTGCACCTTGAGTGTTTACAAAGGTTCTGGCCCCTCCTCTAGCCAGATTAAGGGCCCAAGGTGTAACAATTATAGTTTAGCTAAACAATCTGCTCTTGATAGACCAGTCGTTAGCTCGCTTAGACCAAAGTATGGTCACCACATTCAACTACCTGGAATACTTAGGTTGGATTCTCAACCTAGAGAAATCTTCCTTAAAACCATGAAGGGGGCTACAGTACTTGGGTCTGATCATAGATACCCCCAGAAAGGGGTATTCTTGCCCCAGGCAAAGATCGGCGCCATAAAGGAACTGATTCAGGTGGTCGAAGCAAGATGAATCCTTTTATTCAGCTTTGCATAAGGTTGTTGGGAAAGATGGTGGCTTTATTCAAGGTCGTTCCTTATGCTCAGTTTTATTTGAGACTGCTGCAAAACAGTATCCTATTGGCTTGGAACAAGAAGGTTCAGGCTCTAGATTTCCAAATGTGTCTGACTCCAAAGGTGCACCGGAGCCTCAGTTTATGGTTAATAACTAAAAATCTGCAAAGGGGAAAATCCTTTCTACAGTTACCTGGGAAGTGGTAACAACATATGCCAAACATTTCTTTTTTTTTTTAGGTTCGGGAGCAGTCCTGGAAGAGGTAACTGTACAAGAGAAGTGGTCCAGTTTAGAAATGACCTTGCCCATTAACATTCTAGAGATTCGGGCAGAGCACTTGGCCCTGAGGGCCTGAACGTTCCGTTGACAGAATTGTCCTGTCAGGATCCAATCCGAGAATGCCACAGCAATGACCTATATCAATCACCAAGGGGGCACAAGAAGTTGTGCGGCCCAGAGAGAGGTGAATCATATCCTATCTTGGGCAGAAATCAATGTACTTTGCCTACCTGCAGTCTTCATTCTAGGAATAGAAAATTGGTAGACGGAATACTTGAGTCGCCAGCAGTTCCCGGGAGAATGGTTCCTTCACCCTAATATCTTCCTATCAATATGTCAAAGATTGGGGATCCCAGGTTCAACAAAGAAATCGACAACTTTGTGTCAAGAACAAAGGATTCGCTAGCATGCGAAACAGATGCCTTGCTATTCACGTGGAATCAGTTCTCACTAACTTATGCATTCCCTCCTATTCTGCCTGCATCCACGACTTCGCGGGATCAAGCAGGGAGGGAAGTCGGTGATTCTTGTGGCCCAGGAGATCTTGGTATGCAGAGATCATAAGGATGGCAGTAGGGGTCCCATGGACCCTACCACTACATCCAGACCTTCTCTCGCAAGGTCCGGTATTCCATCCTACCTTACAAACGCTAAATTTAACGGTTTGGCTATTGAGTCCCACATTCTGAAGAAACGTGGGCTGTCAAGTTCAGACCTCCAGAAGTTCCGGCATCCAGAATCACATATTATAGAGTCTGGAAGGCATGTCTCCTGGGTTGAATCCAGGGGTTGGCACCCCAGGAAGTATGTCATAGGTAGAATCCTTGAATTTCTGCAGATGGGGTTAGAAATTAAGCCAGCCTTGAGTACTTTCAAAGGCCAGGTCTCGGCCTTATCGGTATTGTTTCAACGTCCACTTGCTTCGCATTCTTTGGTTCGTAGTTTTTTTCATTGGGTAACGCAGCTTAATCCCCCGGGTTAGGTCACCCCTGAACCCTTGGGACTTGAATTTAGTTCTGTCGGAGTTACAAAAACAGCCTTTTTGAGCCAGTGCGACATATTCCCTTGGTCCTTTTGACAAGGAAACTAGTTTCTCTGGTAACCATATCCTCTGCAAGAAGGGTATCAGAGTTGGTTGTTCTTTCTTGTTAAGAGCCATATTATTATTTCACAAGGATAAGGTAGTATTGCGTCCTCATCCTAACTTTCTACCGAAGGTAGTGTCAGGTTTTTATCTAAACCAGGATGTTGTTCTACCTTCATTTTTTTCCATAACCCTGGTCTATGGAAGAAAGATCACCACATTCTCTTGATGTGATGAGAGCAGTCAAGGTCTACTTAAGGCCCCTTTCACACTGGGGCTGCTTGCAGGAGTTTTTTTAATATCCTGCAAGCGCACCGCTCCAGTGTGAAAGCCCTCGGGCTCACACTGGAGACACAGCAGCGGCTCTTTCAGGGCGCTTTGCAGGCGCTATTTTTGGCGCTGTAGTGCCTGCAAAGCGCCCCGGTGTGAAAGAGGTCCAAAGGCGACTGCTCAGATTCGAAAAACTGATGTTTTGTTTGTCTTGCCTGAAGGTCCTAAAAGAGGACAAGCAGCATCGAAATCTACTATTTCTAAATGGATTTGACAAGGGATTGTTCAAGCTTATGGTTTAATGGGGAAAGTTCCACCTTTTCATATTAAAGCGCATTCCACCAGGGCTGTTAGTACTTCCTGGGCCGTGTATCACCAGGCCTCCATGGCTCAAATCTGCAAGGCCGCAACTTGGTCTTCAGTCCATACTTTTACCAGATTCTATCAAGTAGATTTAAAAGGTCATGAGGCTATCGCCTTTGGGCACAGTGTGTGCTGCAGGCAGCAGTATAAGTCCTCTGATCTCATGGAGCCCTTCTTTTGTTGTGTCTCCCTCCCTTCAGTTGGCATTGCTATGAGACATCCCACATAGTAACTAATATGGCTCTGTGTCCCGTGATGTATGATAAGAAAATAGGATTTTTATAACGGCCTACCTGTAAAATCCTTTTCTTTGAAGTACATCACGGGACACAGAGGTCCCTCCCTTCTTCCTGGTATACACGTGCATTGCTTTGCTACAAAAACTGAGGTACTTCCAGTAGTGGGAGGCTTTATATAAGGAGTGGACTTCCTGTCTTGGGGTGTGCCAGTGTCCATCACCTGAAGGTGGCCTATAACCCACATAGTAATTACTATGGCTCTGTGTCCCGTGATGTACTTCAAAAAAAAGGATTTTACAGGTAAACTGTTATAAAAATCCTATTTTTTTTTATAGTGTCAGGGCACCCGCCATATATTACCTAAATAAAGGTTTAACCCCCTGATCACCCAGGGGGTGATATCAGTTAGGTTTTTAGTATCAGATAGGGTCTGCGTCGCACTAGGCAGCATGCCAGTAGCGCTAACACCCATACACCTCCCTTAGTAGTATAGTGTCTGAACGGATCAATATCTGATCTGATCAGATCTATATTAGGGTTCCCAAAAATGCATTGTTCGCAGGATCAGTCCAGGTACCTGCTAGCACCTGCGTTTAGCCCCTCCGCCCAGCCTACCCAAGTGCAGTATCAATCAATCACTGTCCCTTACAAAAACATTAAAAACATAACTGCAGCATTCGCAGAGTCAGGCCTGATCCCTGCTAACACAAACAGTTTTTTTTGGAGCAGTCGCTGACAGTCAGTAGCTCTTTTTCCTGTGAGTCTCACTACTGTACCAGTAAATTTAGAGACCAAAATGTCAAATCGAAGGTACAGTAGTGAAGAGGCCTACACATTTATGAGCATGACAGATAGTGAAAAGGAAGTCCCCCATCTGTCAGATTCAGACTCAGAATACGAACCGGTAGACAGCAGCGGCACCCTGACAGATAGCTCTGACGATGGTCCCTGCCAAGGTCAGGCGTACCCGACCATGTTCTGCTGTAGTTGAGGTGCAAAAACCGCAGGGCTCTCGTATGGAGCAGAGAGCCAATACTAGTGCCGCTCATCCTTCTGGTGAACTGGCAAGCACCAGCAGCCTAGTACATCCTGGTCATAGTCAAACCAGCACTGCAGTATCACGTGGTGAGTCCCATAAGTGCAGTTTAAGCTGGTGAGGTGGCTAGCACAACTAGTGTCCCACAGCCACCAAGAAGACAAAGACAGCCCATAGTGTCCTTCCTGCTGCATTTGCCAATCCGAATTGGGAGCCTACCATTTCTGCAGCAGCCGTACTTCCCCCATTTACTGGCCAACACGGAATTCAGGTGGAAACAGTTGATTTTACGTAACTTGATTTTTATTTGCTGTTTTTCACGGAAGATTTCTATAGAGCTATTGTGGACCAAAGCAATTTGTATGCTGGTCAATTCATCACCGCTAATCTCCAGTTGACCCTTGCCAGAGATTGATAACCTATTACGGTCTCAGAATTTAAGACCTTCCTGGGTCTATCCCTCCTCATGGGCATAACTAAAAAGAGTGAGTTGCAGTCATATTGGTCCACTGACCCAATTCACCGTATGCCTGTGTTCTCTGCCTCCATGACCAGGACACGAGACGAGCAGATCTTGTGGTTCATGCACTTCAATGATAATGAACTCTGTCGTCCTCGGGGTGACCCTGGATTTGATCGGCACAAAATTCGGCCCCTCGTAAACCACTTCAACCAAGAGTTTGCAGCCTTGTTTACTCCCGATCAAGTTGTCTGAGTTGATGAGTCCCTGATTACGTTTTCTGGCCGCTTGTCTATCAAACATTATCTTCCCAGCATATGCCAGAGATGGGGTCAAGATGTATAAGCTCTGTGACAGGGCAAAAGGCTATACATATAGTTTTATGGTTTACGAGAGAAAAGATAGTCACGTAGAGCCAGAGAACTGCCCAGACTACATAGTTAGCCCTGGTAAGATTGTGTGGGACTTGGTGTCACCCTTATTCGGAAAGGGGTACCACTTGTACGTGGACAATTATTACACGAGCGTGCCACTTTAGTCACCTTTTTGATTATGGAATTGGCACATGTGGCACCGTGCGATCTAATCGTCGGGGCTTCCCCCAACGGCTTATAGAATCCCGACTTAGACGGGGGGAGAGAGCCTACTTGAAGTGTAATAATTTGTTAGCAGTGAAGTGGAGGGATTCACGGAATGTTTTCGTTCTTTCCTCCCTTCATGCAGATACGACAGTCCAAATTCCTATGGCGACTGGTGTTGTGGAGAAACACCTCTGTGTCCACGAATACAATGTTAACATGGGAGGGGTGGACTTCAAGGACCAGTTGCTGGCGCCGTACCTAAATTGCCCGTAAGGCCAGACTCTGGTACAAAAAAGTGTCTGTATACTTATTTCAATTGGCTCTGCTGAACGCTTTTGTGCTATACAAAGCTTCAGGACGAACTGGATCCTTCCTAAAATTCCAGGAAGAGATCTTTACAGAGATCTCCCTTCTGTTTCCGGACGGTGCTACGACCCACCTTCCCAATGCAAATACAGTGAGCCGGCTGCATGAGAGGCATTTTCCGTATGTCCTTCCTGGTACCCCTACCCAAAGAGCACCCCAAAGAAGATGTGTCTTCAGAAAACGCAGATTTAGGCGTGACACCCGCTTTTATTGTCCCTCCTGTCCTGACCAACCTGGTCTCAGCATCGGTGACTGTTTCGAACGCTACCACACACTAGTGGAGTACTAGCGTAGGTTACAGCACTACGCAGTCCTATGGCACACTAACACAGGGTCTCAAAAGATGAGATGGCCATCATATTTTGAGAGACCCTAATCTGGAACGTTCACAGTTTACAGTTTTTATAATAGTGAAAAAAAAACACAAAAAAATATAAAATAAAAAAGCCAAAAATAGTATTGGTTTTATTTTTCTTCTCTCTATTGTTCTTTATGTTCGCTCCCTATTGTCCGCTTTATTGTTCGCTCACTATTGTTCTATATCTATTGTTCTCTCTCTGTTGTTACTGTATTTTAGAACTGTAATGTATTATTTTTACTATGTTTTATTGTATTTGCTTTGCAGGTATGGTATGTCTTACTGTTATACTGCAATGTTACTTTGTTTTATTAAAGCGGGGGTTCACCCACACCGCCAAAAAAAAAAATATTAAAAGCCAGCAGCTACAAATACTGCAGCTGCTGACTTTTAATACATGGCCACTTACCTGTCCCAGGGTCCAGCGATGTCGGCGGGGGACGCCGAGAACCCGCTCGGTTCTCGGCAGCTGCCGCCGCCATCCTATGCGAGGGAATCAGGAAGTGAAGCGTTGCGGCTTCACTTCCCGGTTCCCTACTGCGCATGCGCGAGTCGCGCTGCGCGTCCCTAGTGGTCCCCGCTCTCTCCTGGGAGCTGTGTGTTCCCAGCAGACAGCGCGGTCAGGACGGGAAGAGGCATAGACTCCCATAGGAGTCTATGCCAGAAGTGGGAGCAAATACCTGTCTTAGACAGGTATCTGCACCCCCCTCCCCCCTCCCCCCTGAAAGGTGCCAAATGTGACACCGGAGGGGGGGAAGGTTCCGAAAAGCAGAAGTTCCATTTTTGTGTGGAACGCTGCTTTAACCATCATTTGCTTAGCAGATACACCATTCAGCTGCAGCACGGGTTTATTTATTCTGACAGCAACAGCGTTTGCTCCCACGATATGTAAAGCCGTGACTCCAGCGATGTCGGAGGTGATTTCACCACCACAGTTAAAAAAGAGCATATATGCCGAAGCATGGGGGCAGGGGTGGAGGAGCGATTTGCTCCTAACATTAGAGGTGGATTGCCCCCATGCTTCCGTATATATTTTTTAGGCACAGATTGCGTTAAAAATTTTTTTATTTTTACTATGTTTTATTGTATTTACTTTGCAGGTATGGTATGTCTTACTGTTATACTGTAATGTTACTTCGTTTTATTGTTAACCATCATTTTCTTAGCAGGTATGCCATTCAGCTGCAGCACTTGAATCAACTATCTTGACAGCAACAGAGTTTGCTCCCACGATACGTAAATCAGCGACTCCAGCGCTGTAGGAGGTGATTTCACCACCACAGTTAAAAAAAAAATGGTGCATGTATGCCTATCATTAGAATTATCATTAGATGAAGGGTGGTATTCTAATGGTGGGCATATCTACCGATCAATCTCTTTTTTACGTTCAGCCCACAGTTTGCATGAAAAAAAGAACATTGCAATGTATGCCCAACAAGGACCAGCGACGTACTGATATGTTGCTGGACTTTGAGTGGTTATACCAGAATAATGCCTGCAAGTTTAGGTATCATTCTTTTCAGCCAGCGGTCGCCTTTCATGTAAAGGCAATCCTAGCGGCTAATTAGCCTCTAGACTGCTTTTACAAGCAATGGGATGGAACACCCCCCTGTCTTCCATTGTTTTCTTGGGCTCTCTTGTCCCAACAGGGAACCTAAGAATGCAGGTGGTGGTCCTGCCAGCAGACCATAGAGCTGATCAGAGACCAGAACGGCTCCAATCATCTCTATGGACTAAGAAACCGGAAGCTACGAGCATTTCATGACTTAGGTTTCGCCGGATATAAACAGCGCCATTGGGAAAGCATTTTTATCACACCGCTTTGAGGGCAAAGGAGAGATCTAGGGTCTAATAGGGACCCCAATTTTTTCAAAAAGAGAGTACCTGTCACTAACTATTGTTATCATAGGGGATATATACATTCCCTGAGATAACAATAAAAATGATTTTAAAAAAAAAATGAAAAGGAACATTTTAAAAATAAAATAAAAAAAATAAAAAAACACCCCTGTCCCTCCGTGCTCAGGCGCAAAGGCGAACGCAAGCGTTGGCCTGGTGTCATATGTAAACAGCAATTGCACCATGCATGTGAGACATCACCGTGAGGACATTAATTTTAGCAGTAAACCTCCTCTGTAAATCTAAAGTGGTAAACTGTAAAGGCTTTTAAAAATGTATGTAGTTTGTGCGCAATTTTAAAGCATGTCGTGGTATCCATGTACTCGGCATAAGATCGTCTTTTTTTATTTCATCAAACATTTGGGCAATTATAGTGTGTTTTAGTGCATTAAAATTAAAAAAGTGTCTATTTTCCAAAAAATTGCATTTGAAAACAAAGTAATTTTCTTGCAAAAAAATATATTTTTTCATGTAAACAAAAAGTGTCAGAAAGGGCTTTACCTTCAAGTGGTAAGAGTGGGTGATGTGTGACATAAAGCTTCTAAATGTTGTGCATAAAATGCCAGGACAGTTTAGCAGCCCCCCGCCCCCCCCAAATGACCCCTTTTTGGAAAGTAGATATCCCAAGCTATTTGCTGATAGGCATGTTGAGTCCATGGAATATTTTATATTTTGCCATTTTTTTTTTTTTGCACAAAGATGTCACTAAATTATAGATTGCTCAAACATGCCATGGGCATATGTGAAATTACACCACAAAATACATTCTGCTGCTTCTCCTGAGTATGGGGATACCACATGTGTGAGACTTTTTGGGAGCCTAGCCCTGTACAGGACCCCGAAATCCAAGCACCGCCTTCAGGCTTTCTAAGAGCGTAAAATGGTGATTTCGCTTCCTCACTACCCATCGCAGTTTCGGAGGCCATGAAATGTCAAGATAGCACAAACCCCCCCCAAATGACCCCATTTTGGAAAGAAGACACTTCAAGCTATTTGCTGAGAGGCATGTTGAGTCTATGGAATATTTTATATTTTGCCACAAGTTTCGGAAAAAAAAAAATATATATATATTTTTTTTTAAAAACAAAGTTGTCACTAAATGATATAGTGCTCAAAAATGCCATGGGCATATGTGAAATTACACCCCAAAATACATTCTGTTGCTTCTCCTGAGTACGGGGATACCACATGTGTGAGACTTTTTGGGAGCCTAACTGCGCACAGAACCCCGGAAAACCAATCACCGACCTTTAGGATTTCTAAGGGCATAAAATGGTGATTTTACTCCTCACTACCTATCACAGTTATGGAGGCCCTGAAATGTCCAGATAGCACAACCCCCCCCCCCCCCAAATTGTGACAAAAAATTAAATATTAAATGGGCTCAACATACCTCTCAGCAATATCCTTGTGGTGTCTGCCTTCCAAAATGGGGTCATTTGGGGGGGTTGTACTGCCCTTCCATTTTAGCACCTCAAGAAATGAGATAGGCAGTCAAACTAAAAGCTGCGTAAATCCCAGTAAATGTACCATAGTTTGTAGACGCTATAACTTTTGCGCAAAACAATAAATATAGGCTTATTGACATTTTTTTTAACCAAAGACATGTGGCTGGCCTAAATCTATGACTAAAATTGAGTTTATTGGATTTTTCTTATAACAAAAAGTAGAAAACAATTTATTTTCAAAATTTTCGGTCTTTTTCCGTTTATATCGCAAAAAATAAAAATGGCAGAGGCAATTAAATACCATCAAAAGAAAGCTCTATTTGTGGGAAAAAAGGATGCAAATTTTGTTTGGGTACAACATTGCATGACCACGCAATTACCAGTTAAAGCAGCGCAGTCCCAAATTGTAAAAAGTGCTCTGGTCATTGAGGAGCCTAATCTTCCAGGGATGAAGTGGTTAAGGTAGGTAAGTTTACCATGAGTAGAGAAGAACCAGAGCAGGCTCAAGGTAAGAACCTTGCTACAGCCTCATTTCCTCATTCGAAAGAAGTAGCCTGCATGGCCTTCCAGGGACAGGTTCTCTTTGAGACAGTCCAGGTCAACAGCATTAGAGATGTGCCTGAAGTTGAACACTTGTCATTACTAGCGGAAGAAGGCTAGAGTACAGATTGTAAGGTCTTTTTCTCCTTCTAATTGTTAATGTGTCTTTTCTCCACTTGTGGTCTGCATATCCTCTGAAGGTTTTCTGGGTCAAGGTGTTTCTGCAAACAGTTTACTATCTAAAAGCCCCTGGTGGCAATATCTGGTATGCATCTTAAAGCTTTGGCTCCATTTCCACTAGTGGGACTTGTCGTGTGACTTTGAACACAGGGTCACATGACAAGTCTCAGCCCATTGATTTCAATGGCATCCGTTCCAGTCTATGTGATTTAGGGTTGCAAAGACTTTGAAAAGGTTCCTGCGCTTTGTTGCAACTTAGATCCAGAGACTGTAAAGTTGGATCGGGGCTGCACTTGAGGTCGCACTCTGAAACACGCAACATTGGGGTTGCAATAGTAGAAACGTAGCCTTAAGGGGCTGGGTTCAGATGGAAGTTTTCCCTGGAAAAATACATACTTTGAATTGCCTCCCTTCGCCTGGGACATTTTCTGGCTTGCCAGGCATCAAAGATAATTAATGTTTCGATCACTTTCTGTGCCTTGCTTTTGGACCTATGTATGCACTACCATTCTGGGATCCTGCTCCTTGTCTTTTGGTCAGCACCTCATGTATTAGGATGCTGGACCTAGTACTAGGCTCAATGCCTTCTTGAAATATTTTCATAGAGAGATCCTTAGATGGAGAATTATTGGTGCAGGCTCTATCAAGCAACCTGACATGATCCTCCAGGTATTCCAGTAATTTAGGTTCGGAGATCATCGCTGGAACCGACTCACCTTGGGAATGTCTCGATGGCCCTACTCAGACTCAGGACAGAGTGCTTTTTCTCCTTGATAACTTTAAACACTCTAGTCTCAGATTCAAACTGTCTGTACCAGGAGCGATCTGGATCTCCACTTTTGTAGAGAAGCCTAGAACTGAGGGTAGCCTCATGTGAGGCAATTCTTTTGGCCTGGTTTCACCCCAGGATCTTACGGGCCTCTGTTCTTCAAGAGACAAGTTGACTCAGTCTTTGGTCAGGTGATTTCCATATTTCTGAGACTCGGGGGTCTGGCTCTAGAGCAAGGAAGTCTTCTCTTCAAGTTTTAAGGAACCGCAATGGAAAGACACCTCAGACAGTGGACCGTTCAGGGAAGAGACCTAGACATCCTTGCTATCAAGAGGGTTGGTTGTCTTGGGCGTATTGTTTTCCAAGGTAACACCCAGAAGTTCTGAGCTGTTTTATATAATCAACAATTTTCAGGTGGATTCAGTTTTGCAGTAGCAAAAGGCTAGATTGGTATCCTTGGCAAAAAGTCAGGCTCCAGCCTTGTCAGGCATACATCTTGGCAGGCAGACTGCACCTGACAGCAGTGTCTAAACCTGTTAGATTGATTTGCCTGGAGCTGTGTCCCACGTGGACAACTTCAGAGGTTGGCTACGGGACCCCTGAGGTCAAACTAGAGGCTAGTTAGTTCTGGCTCAGGTGCAGTGGTCCTCTGGTAGGATGCTCCTGTGACTTTCAGTACTTCCCTTGTTTGTCTCACATGTTCGGAATGAAAAGTGTTCCAGGTTGATTCAGGATGTGGTACTCCAACCTAAAAGGGGCGCTGAACAGTTGCTCTGAGGGATCTACTGGATCAGGATCATCTGTTCCCAAGGAATGTTTTGCCAGCCAGCTTCAAACTGCTTTTGACAGCTTAATTATTGAAGCTCAAATTCTGAGACCGGGCATCATGGAGTCTAGTAATCCCTTGATGCTAAGCAGGGGTGGGGTCTACCAATCCATGTTAAATCTATTGCTAGACATGTGGTGATTGCTTATCTTGGTGTAAGCCTCAGGACTTTCTCCCAAAAAGTTTATTCGCTGTACAAGTCCTTTCCTGCAGCTGGGCCAAGGTTAGCATTTGGCTTGTAATATTGCTGCCCATGTGACTTTGTGAGATCTTAAGTAGTTTGCTCATAGCCTTCACTTGGGTAAGTGACTGTTTTTAAGGCTGGTGACCTTGTCTAGCATGGAACCTTTCACAGGTTTAACATAAGACAAGGTTATTAGAAACCAGTTCCCCACCGGTTAGTTTCTATCTGTCTCCTCAAACAGGACATCCATATTCAGTTCCTTGATCTGGATCCAGTTCACCCAAAGAAATTTTCCGTCTCTTGGTTTGATGTGATCGGGATGGAAAAATTATTTTAAAGCCTTTACTTTCCTCTTTTGTATTTCAAAATGGATCCTGTAGGGATGCTTTGATTTCTAGCTCCATCGTGTCAAGTCGACTCAGCAGACCATCAACCAACTCCATGGTCTAGAGCAGTGTTTCTCAACTCCAGTCCTCAAGGCGCACCAACAGGTCATGTTTTCAGGATTTCCACTATTTTGCACATGTGATTTGATCAGTTTCACTGCCTTAGTAATTACCACAGCTGTTTCATCTGAGGGAAAACCTGAAAACATGACCTGTTGGTGCGCCTTGAGGACTGGAGTTGAGAAACACTGGTCTAGAGTTTACTGAAAAAAAAGAGGTTTTATAAAAAAGAGTTTTTTTATAAAATATTTTCTCCACAACTTTATCCCTGATTTGTCTGGTGTGTTCCTTGGCCTTCGTGATGCTGTTTGTTCACTAAGGTTCGCTAACAAACTTCTGAGGGCTTCACAGAACAGCTGTATTTATATTGAAATTAAATTACACACAGGTGGACTCTATTTTCTAATTAGGTGACTTCTGAAGGCAATTGGTACCACTAGATTTTAGTTAGGGGTAGCAGAGTAAAGTGGGCTGAATACAAATGCACACTACACTTTTCAGATATTTATTTGTAAAAAAAAATGTTGAAAGCCATTTATCATTTTCCTTCCACTTTACAATTATGTGCCACTTTGTGTTGGTCTATCACATAAAATCCCAATAAAATACATTTACGCTTTTGGTTGTGACATGACAAAATGTGGAAAATTTCAAGGGGTATGAATACTTTTTCAAGGCACTGTACATGTACAGTCCCCAGTTCTGATATATCAAATTGAAGATGTTTGGGTGAAGATTCAATTTTCCTTGATCCTGGCAATAGCAGTTGACGTAGTCCATTTTCCAGTTGTCCATGCATTGACAGATCACTGGACAGTGAGTCCATGAGGTTATGTGGCTTGCTTCCTTGATGGCTGCATGACTCCTGGTGCCCCCTTAATGGTTAACATAGGCTACACCTGTGGCATTGTCTGAGAGCAACCCGAATGTCCCTGCAGAAAGAGGGTTCAGCATTGCAGAGTCATTAATACTGCTCTGAGCACCACAATGTTAATGGGGAAGTTGACATCCACAAGTGACCATGCTCTTTAGACAGTGAGGAACTAGAACACTCCGCTCCAGCCCGAAAGACTGGTGTCTTATCACTTTCCAGTGACAGAAAAGCAAGGACTTCCCTATTATCAAAACTGGCCTAGAGATTCACCAAGGTAGGGGAATTCTTGCTTTGTTGGACAAGAGCGGGCTTGTTCCAGGTCGACAAAATGATGTTGTGTTGGGGGATTCTTAAATTAAACTGGGCAAATGGTATCGCCTCAAAGAAGGAATTCTCATGGAAAAATCTCCTTGTGGCAGGTCTATTTTACCTCCATTCCCAAGCATGGAATTTTCTTTTCTGAAGGAAAACCTTTTTGCCTGTAATGTGTCCAGGACCAGGCCCAAGTATTCCAGGCGCAGAAAAGGCTGAAGAGCAGATTGCTTTTCAAATTGATCACCCAAAGCCTGAATTAGAATTGTCCTGTGGACAGTTGTTAGCTGAAATGAGACGAATCTTTTAGACCAGTCCAACCCTGTCCTCAGGGCCCACTAACAGGCCAGGTTTTATGTATTACCTTGGGGAGATGCAGACTAGAATACTGCGATCACTGAGCAGCAAATGAGATCACCTGTGATGTATTTCAGTTATCTTGCAAACCTGGCCTGTTAGTAGGCCCTGAGGACAGGGTTGATGACCACTGTTTTAGACGTTCCTCCAGATAACCTATATGATCTGAGAGTTCTGAGAACAGAAAGGAGAGGCATTAGGACATTTGTTAATACTATGGGAGCAGAGGATAGGCTAAAGTGCACTGCGACAAATTGGAAGTGCCATTGTGTGCGATTACAAACTGCATAAAGTACTGATGAGGTAGATAAATGGAAACATGGAGCTAGGTATCTTGGTTGTCTATAGATGCCATCTATTCCCCAAGTCTCAGAGAGGTAAGTACTGACCTTGCAGATTTTTTGAAAATTTTGGAATATCAAGGCAATTGTTCAGGGATTTTAAAGTGGTTGTATACCTTTTTTTTTAAACTTTTACCTACAGGAAAGCCTATAATAAGGCTTACCTGTAGGTAAAAAAAATATCTCCTAAACCTGTACGGTTTAGGAGATATTCCCCTCGCAATGAGCTGCTGACTGCAGCAGCGCATGCGCACAGGGGATTCTCGGCTGAAAGCCCGGCTGCCGCCGGACTTTGCCGGAAAAAAAATGTCTCCCATGCGCGGGAGTGACGACATCGCGGCTCCGGCCACTCACAGCGCCGGAGCCGCCATACCCGGAAGACACGCTGAGGGGAAATATCAGCTCCCTCGGCGTGGACCGGGTGAGATGTCAGCACCTCGTTCTAAGGTAAGTATCTCATAATGAGCTAGTATGCGGTGCATACTAGCTCTTTTTTTTTTTTTTCCCTACAACTGTAAGGGAAAAGGCATAAAGACAGCGGGTTTACTACAGCTTTAAGTCCAGAACAGGACAAATACCACAGTTAAGCCTCATACACACGATCAGATTTTCAGCAGTGAATTGTGTGATGACAGACTGCCTAAAATCCCACCGTTAGTATGCTCAGACAATTGTTGTCCAACTTGTTGGATGGCAGGCTAGTAAATTTTCGGCAGTCTGTTGTCAGATTTTCCTATCGTGTGTACACAAGTCCATCACACAAAAGTCCAAAGTGTAAACATACATGCTCCGAATCAATGCTCACATTAGCAGAAGGTGCCCAAAGGGTGGCGCTCAAAAGCTGAAATTCCACATAGTACGTCACTACATACGTGTTTGTTGGCCGACAATTGTGTACCGTTTGTATGCAAGACAAGTTCCTGGCACACGCCCTTCGGACAAAAGTCTGAAGCTTTGTTGGCAAACAATCCGATCGTGTGTACGAGGCTTTAGTACCACGATCAAGTCTGAATAAAATCCTATAAACCTATTTCATAGGAGGAGAAGATTCAGGGCATCTTGCAGAGATCTTATGGTCCTTGAACAGTCTGGGTTATTCATAAGAAATTAATCCGGTATGTAGAGTTTGAACTCTATTTTGTATTCCTTAACCACTTGCCGACCAGCTCACACGGTTATACTGCGGCAGGTCAGCTCTCCTGCACGAACGGGGAACGGCCTTTGTAAATAAGGCGATTCCCTGTTCTGCCAGATGACATGACAGAGATCTACCGTTCCCAGTGATCAGGAGCAGTGATCTCGGTCATGTTCCAGAAAGCCCATCCCCCTACAGTTAGAACACACCTGTGACTGCCTACTACACTTAACCCCGTCCCTGCCAGTTTCATTTTTACATTGATCAGTGCATTTTTATAGCACTGATCAATGTAATAATGGCACTAGTCCCAAAAAAGTGTCATTTGGGGTCAGATTTGTCTGCTGCAATTCCGCAAAAAAAAAAAATTAAAAAAAAAAATCGCAGATCACCGCCATTATCAGTAAAATTAAAAAAATCTATCCCGTAGTTTGTAGACACGATAACTTTTGAGCAAACCAATCAATATAAGTCTATTGCGATTTATTTTAACAAAAATATGTAGAATATCTATCGGCCTAAATTGATGAATACTTTTTTATATATTTTTTTAGAATATGCATTATAGCAGAAAGTAAAAAAAAAAATGTTTTTTTAAAAAAAAAAGTTGTTTTTTTTGTTTATAGCGCAAAAAATAAAAACCGCAGAGGTGATCAAATACCACCAAAAGCAAGCTCTATTGGTTGTGAAGTTGGAGCAGTTAGGCCTTGTTCACACCTATGCATTTTTTAGCGCGTTTTCAGTTTTGCAGAAACACACTACAGTCCATAGAACATGGTTTCCTATGGATGCAGTTCACATCTGTGCATTTTATGGAAAGGGCCAGGGTTTTTTTTCTGGTTCCATAGACTTCAATGGTTTAAAGCTGTGTATTGAAAAACGCAAAATGCACCAGCAATATGCAAACTGCACAAGTGTGAATCAGGCCATAGGTGCTATGCGCTTTGTGGAGGTAGAGGTCCCTGAGGAGGGGGGTTTGGATCTCCTGCTGTGAAATAAAACCTTCCCCTGCTGTGACATATTTTATGAATTGGTCAAGCGCCTCTCCGGATGCCCTCCTTGAAAGGGTATATGTATAGTATCCAAAACATATAAAAGCATCTGCGGTATTCCCCCTAATAAATATCAAGGAAATAATTTATTGCTGACTCACCCCTGATAAATTAGGTTGGGAGTCCTAAGAACTACAAAACAATTCTCCTGCACTTGGGTTCTTGGTCTAGGTGCAGTCAACCCTTTTTTGTAAGGAATGTCAATGGCCTTGCTGCCCTCCTCAGAACAATGGGTGTCCTTGGAACTGGAACATATAAGAAGGAAGGGTGCACCGAACTTGTGCATTACCAAAAATATTTGTAATAAAAAGGTAAAAACAGCAATGGTTATGCTCACATAAAAACGTGGTATAGAAGCATATCAAGGCAACAGCAATAGCGGTTTCTCTTAGGTCTAAAGTTAGAACCGGAGATGCCAGAGAACCAAATGGTATAGCAGGGTGGCGAACGTGTTTTCGAGGGAGGACCCTCTTCCTCAGAGCCAAACGATGAATCATTACTTTGGCTCTGAGGAAACGCATCGGTCACCCTGCAGTACCATCTGGTCCTCCAGCATCTCCAGTTCTATACTATAGACCTAAGAGAAACCGCTATTGCCTTGATATGCTTGTATACCACGTTTTTATGCGAGTATAACCATTGCTGTTTTTTACCTTTATTAAAAATATTTTTGGTAATGCACAAGTTTGGTGCACCCTACCTCCCTTCTTTCTTATATGTTACAGTCCTAAGAACTAGAAAAGGTTAACCATCTAAAAAGTTCATAATCTTTATTATAAAAATTTGGGTTAAATAACAAGAAAACTTCCACCGTTCACCATTAAAAACATGACAATATTGTCATGTTTTTAATGGTGAAAGGTGGAAGTTTCTTTGCTATGGAGAACGTTGGGAGAGACATCTGAGATTTAACCTCTGAGATTCCGGGTTGATGGAGAGAAAGACAGAAGCTGAAATAAACATCTTGAGTGCCATTTGACCTTTTGCATTATAAGAGGTCACATATGTTCCGGTAAATGCATGGTGTGTCTGGCTCAATTGGTGATCATTTAAATACACTCACAGGATGAGGATTGGAAGAATACTATTTTTAGAATAGACAATGTCGTCTGAACACACGTGACGTTATTGACGTGATAATTGGACTGGAATTTCTCACTTTGTTTTGCAGACCTTTTATAAATTTACCAGTTTTACCAGTATTTACACTTATTGATGCTCACTGTGTATATTATATAATATATCGTTTTTTCACATTGCGGCTAAAATATTTTAAAGCGCCCCTCTGTTTACTTTACATTAAGGGACATGTTTCCCTCCCGTCTTCTGATAGTTATTTCCATTTTTTACTGCTTGTTACAACTAATCAGACTAGTTATGGGAGGAGTTATGGGAGGAGTTACAGCTAGCCAAGGTGCTAGCCTCTGGTCTGTGTGCCTAGTGTCTAATAAAGTAACAGGTGGCAGTGTAAACCATGGTGCATGAATGCAAACTGCTGTTATCGTGGAATCATAGTATTTTTTTTTTTTCAGAATATAAACATCTAAACATCATAGACCTTGTACTGATCGCCTCCATTTTCATCGTGTCACTCCTACTTTCTTATTTTCACAATTGTGTAGTTTGTTTTAACCGCTTGGCATCCGCAGGCCGTCATATGACGGCCTCGACTTTCGGGGGTTATATCTGAATGATGCCTGAGGCTACAGACATCATTCAGATACCGGCATTTTCAGCCGGCGATTCCGTACACCATAAGAACGATCATAGCGGCTGTTCCACCGCTTGATCGTTCTTACGGGTGGCGGGAGGGGACGTCCCCCCCCTCCCGCCACCCTCCGGTGCTTCTACCGACTCACCTCAGCGATCGGTGAGTCGGATAGCGGATCCGCCGGCGCCGGATGTTCACCATAGAGATTTCCGACGGACCAGATGGTCGCCGGAGTCTCTATGATCGTTCGGAGGCCGGGTGCGATGTTATGACGTCACGCCCGGCCTCTGCATTAAAAAAACCGGCGCCGCTTCGGCTGTGAAGCGGCGATCGTTTTATTTTATCTTTTTATTTTAGTCTTCCCAGCCTAGAGGTGAGATGTGGGGTCTTATTGAACTCATATCTCACTGTAAAGAGGACTGATCGTGTCATATTCCTATTACAAGGGATGTTTACATTCCTTGTAATAGGAATAAAACTGATCAAAAAAAAAAATTTTTTTAAAAGTGTCAAAATTAAATTTTTTAAGTAAAATTAATAAAAAAAATAAATAATTTTTAAAGCGCCCCTGTCCCCGTGAGCTCGCACGCAGAAGCGAACGCATACGTAAGTCCCGCCCACATATGAAAACGGTGTTCAAACACACATGTGAGGTATCGCCGCGAACGTTAGAGCGAGAGCAATAATTTTGGCCCTAGACCTCCTCTGTAACTCAAAACATGTAACCAGTAAAAATTTTTAAAGCATCGCCTATGGGGATTTTTAAGTACCAAAGTTTGGCGCCATTCCACGAGCGTGTGCAATTTTGAAGCGTGACATGTTAGGTATCTATTTACTCGGCGTAACTTCATCTTTCACACAACGCAAAAAAATTTGGCTAACTTTGCTGTTTTGTTTTAAAGCATGAAACTGTTTTTTTTAAAAAAAAAAAACGCGTTTGAAAAATTGCTGCGCAAATACCGTGCAAGATAAAAAGTTGCAATGGCCGCCATTGTATTCTCTAGGGTCTCTGCTAAAAAAGCATATATAATGTTTGGGGGTTCTATGTAATTTTATAGCAAAGAAATTATGATTTTTGACATGTAGGAGCGAAGTGTCAGAAATGGCCTGGATGCGAAGTGGTTAAAAAAACTTGTCAGTTTTAGTACAAGTGTGTTGCGATGAGAACTGTTGCTGTTCTTCATTTATGGCAGCATACAGCACAGGTGTATGACTGCAGAAAGCAGAATATTCACATAGAAAGGGTATTTTAATGAATTTTAAAAGTGCCAATAAGTTTTAAAATCATAATATATTACCATATATGACAATATAATGAAATAAACGTGCTTGTCTAATTAATGTAATCACCCAAAACATCTGAATACCACCCTTCAAGATACTTGGCTTATGCGTTAGGCCCCTTTCACACCAACGGACCGATCAGGTCTGCCTGTCTGTTTTACAGGCGGACTCTATAGGACCACCCATTGTTCTCTATGGGGAGACAGATGTAAAACGGACATGTGTTCGTATAAACCCACCTGCATCTGATCCGGGCTTCCAAAAAGACGGATCAAATCACAGCTGGAAATGGACAGGTGGTCCGTTTCCATCCAACCGCCCCATAGAGAACAGCGGGCTGTGTCTGTGTCCACTCAGCTATGCGGACAGATCTACTTGACTGTGTCCACCTCGTGTGAAAGGAGCTTTATCTTCTGTTGATGGGTTTATTTTAACAGTGAGAGACAGAACAACAAAAGTATCCAGAAAAGCACATTTCAAAAAGGTTATAAATTGATTTTCATTTTAATGAGTGAAAGAAGTATTTGATCCCCTATCAACCAGCAAGATTTCTGGCTCCTGGGTGTCTTCTATACAGGCAACAAGCTGAGATGAGGAGCACTCCCTAAAATGGAGTGCTCCTCATCTCAGCTTGTTTCCTGTATAAAAGACACCTGTCCACAGAAGCAATCAGATTCCAATCTCCCCACCATGGCCAAGACTAAAGAGCTGTCCAAGGATGTTGGGGGCAAGATTGTAGACCTACACAAGGCTGGAAATGGGCCAAGCGGTCAAGACCATCACCAAGCAGCTTGGTGAGAGGGTGACACCCGTTGGTACGATTATTCGCAAATGGAAGAAACCCAAAATGACTATCAATCTCCCTCGGTCTGGGGCTCCATGCAAGATCTCACCACATGGAGTTTCAATGATCATGAGAACAGTGAGGAATCAGCCCAGAACTACACAGGAGAATCTTGTCGATGATCTCAAGGCAGCTGGGACCATAGTCACCAAGTAAACAGTTGGTAACACACTACTTCGTGAAGGACTGAAATCCTGCAGTGCCCGCAAGGTCCCCCTGCTCAAGAAAGCACATGTACAGGCCCGTCTGAAGTTTGCTAACGAACATCTGAAATAACGAACATCTGAATGATTCAGAGGAAAACTGGGTGAAACTGTTGTGGTCAGATAAGACCAAAATAGAGCTTTTTGGCATCAACTCAACTCACGGTGTTTGGAGGAAGAGGAATGCTGCCTATGACACCAAGCACACCATCCCCACCTTCAAACATAGAGGTGGAAACATGCTTTGGGGGTGTATTTCTGCTAATGGGGCAGGAACAACTTCACCGCATCAAAGGGATGATGGACGGGGCCATGTACTGTCAAATCTTGGGTGACAACCTCCTTCCCTCAAGCCAGAGCATTAAAAATGGGTCTTGGATGGGTCTTCCAGCATTACAATGACCCAAAACACATGGCCAAGGCAAAAAAGGAGTGGCTCAAGAAGAAGCACATTAAGGTCCTGGAGTGGCCTGCAGTCTGCAGACCTTAATCCCATAGAAAATATGTGGAGGGTGCTGAAGGTTCGAGTTACCAAAATGTCATCCTCGAAACCTTAATGACTTGGAGAGGATCTGCAAAGAGGAGTGGGACAAAGTCCCCTGAGATGTGTGCAAACCTGGTGGCAAACTACAAGAAATGTCTGACCTCTGTAATTGCCAACAAGGTTTTTGCCACCAAGTACTAAGTCATGTTTTGCGAAGGGGTCAAATACTTATTTCACTCATTAAAATGCAAATCAATTTATAACTTTTTTGAAATGCGTTTTTCTGGATATTTTTGTTGTTATTCTGTGTCTCACTGTTAAAATAAACCTACCATTAAAAATATATACTGATCATTTGTTTGTTGGTGGGCAAACTTACAAAATCAGCAGGGGATCAAAATTCTTTTTTCTCTCACTGTATCTGCATTTGAAAACCTAGCTGCAACCTTTAGAAGTCTACTGACATAATAACCATTCATAAAAAAAAGGGAGAAAACACAAAACAGTGCTAGGTTCCCCAATAAGTTTATTTCTGGACTTTTCACAATACAGAACGTCTCATCTTCAGTAGTTACTTTCAGTAAATTAAGTTATTAACTTAATACAATTGTGACAAAATGCTCCAAGAATCAAAATCTTTCTACATAACTGCTGACATACATAAGCAATCCTCATGGGCTACCGCTGAGCAGGAGCATCTGGTTATAGAGAAATCACATTCTCTGTAAGGCCTGAACCATTAGACATGATAGGAGATCTAAAAGCCAATACACAAAATGTCATATATTCAGATATGTGGGCTAAAAAAACAAACAAACATTTAAATAAATGAATACAACCCTGCAAGAAAAGTTTCAAGTGAATTGTGTGTCACATCCACAGCCATAATTCCTGGAACAATTGTGCACACTTGGAGATTTAAAAAAAGCAAATAATTGTTATAGCTGTTCATATTTTGCAATTCAGAAAGGACTCATTTCATTTTAGCGTTGATGATCACAATTTATTGCTTTCTTAGAGGTATTTCACTTTTTCCGTTGCTTAGTAGTATTAACAAAGTTGGCAAAACTGTGCTTATAGTTCAAGCCTAGATTGTAATCAAACAGAATGGAGATGATTTCTGATCACGTTGCTTCAACACCTGGGATCTGTGGGTAATATTTTACAAGGGTGAAGTGTAGCTAAAGTAGGACTTAAATTCCAGTTTTAGACAGAGTGAAGAATGGTTAGAACTTCTGCAAGGTATTTACAGCAGTATGTGCCCCCAGCTCAGCTGATTTAATGTCTGACAACACTGTCGCAAGAGCAGGAAGTAACCAGAAAAAACCCTGAAAAGGGTTATAGACTGCTATAAAAAAAACAAAACAAAAAAAAACCACAGGTTCTAAACCTTCCCTACACTATCCAAAATAAAACATTTTGGCTGGCATTTCACTTTAGGATATTTTGTCTAAATATACTTGATATCGAACGGTATAAATTATATGTAACGCACTTCTCTTCCTCCACATCTCCAGACACCATGAAGAAAACTTCCATCTCCCCACCTGAGTGGGCAGAATTTTTTTTTTTTTTAATTCCCATTCTAAGGATTGGGGCAAAGGCTCAGTTATCATCCCTGTTGAGTAATAGCGGAGCAACGTGGATGCGATTAGTATGATAACTTTCCATAATGCATAATTTTCACTAGTTCCTATTTACCCACAATAAAAAAATAAATAAAAAAAATTGTGGAGCTTTCTTTCCTCCATGGGATTTGGGTTGAATGTTTTTCCAAAACATAATGAATCAAAAATGATTTTTAAGCATTTCAATATTAACAAAATCAAATACAATTAATTTCTAGTGTGAAATATAATCTAAAATTTCCTCCAGTTGTAGCTCAATGACCACACTAGTAAGAGATGTGCGATTAGTGCAATTATAAATCAAGTTTCTCCTCCAATAGTTTTCCCAAGTTCCCTGAAACTGTCATGACTGATTTAATATCGAACAGAATATAAATACAAAGGAACATTTTCCACTGTCACATCATTAAACTTCTAAGATTATGTAGGTAGAGCAATTGTTCTCAGTGCCTGTTGTATAATTATGGTTGGTAATAACTGGTCAGAGTAAAGGGTTGTATTCCAGGGGTTTCCTGAAGCGTCATATAGTGCAGTGCTATCACCATCTCATCAGCTCCTATTATCGCTCTGTCCTGTGGCAAGATCAAGGATCAGGGACATTAATCATAATCTTAACACTGCAAAACATTAGTAGGTGAAAGGAATTCCCAGCATACAAAAATAAAATTGCATAAACCACTTCACACCATGGAACAGAGCACGATGGGTAATTTGAAACAATTCCGTTTTCTAAACTGTTAAGCCGAAGTGCCATCTATCCTCTGCACTTTTCAGCATCCCTGTACCAAGCTAACTGCTTTATGGCACATACATATGTTGAGAATTCGTATAATAATGGCAGTATATCTCAATATGAGACTTTGCTGCATTAAGTGACTCCTCGTCAAGTAAACTGAGGAATGAGGAATGGGGAGGGGGGGGGGGGGGGTGAGGAGTGATGGAAGAAGGTATTGTATAGCAAGAAATTAAATTTGTCCTGGAATGTACAAAACGTAGTATAGTTATCTGACAGTAGATAGCATGAACACCAGATTTCCTTCAATGATAAAAATGGTAGCAAGTCTTGAATAATGATGGCTCAATTCAGGATATTTCCTGTATACAACAGGGATAAATTTAACAAGTCTAAAACAATCCTGTACCAGACTTGACCATTATTTCATGCTCTCACAGTCACAGTATTACACTGCCCTCTAGTGGCAAGTTATTCACAGCGGATGACCCAACACAGCTGAGCAGCTTCTTCTGTAGTCGTGCAGGGAGGCAACTTTGCTGTAAAACAGATCATCTTCATTTTTTTACCAATGTGCCAAATTACTCTCCTATCAGGGTAGAGTGTCCTTCAACAAAAAAACCTCCTCTTCACTCTCCTCTTGCTCTTCTTCTTGGATTCTGTTCAGTTGAACATTATTGACTCTGGGTCGTGGTTTGCCATTTGGGCCATATGGCGAAGGATATCTTTTTTTGTGATAATGCCAAGGAGGCGTCTAAGAAAAAGAAAGAGGGTTAATAAATCAAAGACCTTGCTAACAGGAGACATGAAGTTTCGGCTGCTAGGATCATTGTGTAAGAGGAAAGAGATGCAGATAGCGGGATCATGTGTGTCAAGGGAGGAGCAGACCACCACCAATAATATAACAAGATTGTGTTTTAGTAGCTTTGCTGATGAAATGCAACAGCCTTCTCAACAGCAAAACATGCTTAATAAATTAAGAGATATGTGTATGAGTTCATTAAATTATCTAATACTTATCCTAAATCACTTTGCCATTTACTGACCAAGATCCATTATTAGACCAGTACATGGAATTGGTAAATCAAAAGGTAGGTTAAGGACGCACAATTACTATCGTCAGCCTTATTTTAATAAAAAGGGCGTGGGAGAACCATTACTTGTATATGGCCCAATCAAACATGAAGATTACACTCAGTTCAGCAGTCTTATATAATAATACATTATTTATACCCTGGATCACATGACAAGCTCAATGTACAGACAGACAATGAAGAAATTAAATATGGGAATCTACAGAGAGAAGACATTAAATTGTGAGTATGTGATCGTTATCCTGATTACATATTTAGACAACTAGGTTAGCTTAATGTTAAAGAAATGTAGGTACAGGCCAATACATCTTCATTAAAATGTACTTCTAAATTAGACACGACGGGCAGCCATTCTGAGTGCTAAGTTACAATATTGCAAATTATACCCACAGATGACTCTGCTTACTGAGTTCAGCAGTGCTGCATAGTAGGAAGATTTTTCATGCTCCATTTACTTGGTTGAGGCCTTCTGATACACTGCACCCTATATGCCAACACCGCCCACATTTAGGACCCATTCACACTATTGCTTTTGAGTTACTGCAATGTTGCAGAGCAGTGCCATTCATTCTGACTGCACCTGGCCAATGGACTTAGGTATAAAACCCATATTGGGGCTTTTTTTGCCATGTGTCTCATTAGGGAGATCCCTCTTTACTTCCCCGTCTCCTAGACACAGCGGGTAGTGAGAGAAAATCCCTTCAAAGTAGTTATCAGGGTCACCAGAATTAGTGTGACCCTGGAAAATTTCCCCTATATTTCTGTTCTGGTGACCGCGCAAAATTTGGGATTTTCTTTTACTTTTGATCATAATAGTCACCAGGACAATTAGAGAGCGTGAAACCTCCCAAACATTGACAGAGACATCAATAAAAACCTCACAGGTGTTCTAATCCCTCTCTATCTAAAGCCAAATAAAGCTTTGCCTTCCGTTATACTTAAAACAACAGTATACCCCTTCATGTGGCACTGGGCTACTTTACCTGACAATTGCGTGGTCATGCAACACTGTAACCAAATGAGATTTATATAATTTTTTTCACACAACTAGAGCTTTCTTTTGGTGGTATTTGATCACCGCTGGAGATACATATACATATATATAATCCTGTGAACAGTGACTACCTTTAACCAAATTAAGAGATTTGATTTTTATCTAAATTTTTGTTAGGTTTTATAGCAGATAGTAAAAAAAATATTTTTTTTTTCAAAATGGTCAGTCTTTTCTATAACAAAAAATAGAAAACCCAGTGGTAATCAAAAAAACACCAAAAGAAAGCGCTATTTGTGTGAAAAATAAGATAAACATTTTGTTTGGGTACAGCATTGCACGACCGCACAATTGTTAAAGTAGCGCAGTGCCGCATAGCATCAAATGGCCTGGTCATGAAGGGGGTAAAACCTTCCGGAGCTAAAGTGGTTAAACTACTACATTACAGGCACCTTGTGCTGCCTGTTGTGAGTTCAGCTACTGAGCACCAGGTTCCCCAAATCTCAAGGACATTCTGATAAACATGCATCAACCAACCTTCCTGGTCCAGAACCCGACTGGCCAATCACTATTTTGCAGCCACACCTGCCAATAGGGGGGTGCAGGAACTAGAAAAACTGATATTTTCATATTAGATCATCCTTGGGGGTATGGGCACCTGGGTGCTATATAGCCATTTTATGCCATTTTATGTTTTTTTTCTTTCTTTCTTTTAGGAAAGTACAGAAGTAAAAACCCTGCACTCATCAAGCTGCCCACAAAGTTATATTCGCCAATAAAAATGAAGCTTTGGAATCTGATAATTGCTTCCTTAAATTGTCTAGAGCAATCAGGATAACATCACAAAGTGGAACATATCGAGCAGATGGCCTACTTATGTTGGTTAGTCATTTCATTTGTGAGAGGAGGCATGAAATTCTTAAAAAATATCAAACTGCAAAGCAAGTAAATATGAAATGAATGTTTAACAGCAGCACAATATAGCCTTTTTATTTAAAGCAACCAGCAGCATGCCAATTTTAAAGCCAAGAAAAGATTGCTACAATGATGAAAAGATGAATCAAATCAGGAGGGAAATGGAGCAATTGCAATAGCATTAGCTTCCCTTTGTGTGTTTGCTTTCATCCTTTAACCTGTTCTCAAAACATGAAACCAGGTTACTAAGGAAGGCCATAGACAGTGGTTGCAGGAAAGAAGTTTGCAGGATTCCCCCATCAACACAGTCTGTGCTGACGAGGGAATCCTTCCTGCCGAGATATTGTATTCTGGCAGTGATTCTTGCTAGCGACTATAGCAGCCGCTAGCAATAACTGCAAGTAAATCTGGGAGGCTTGGTTGTACCCAAGTTGATCGATCAACTTGGTACATTGAGCCTGCCCATACATGGTTCACATTTCAGCCGCTTCCTGCTGACCCAGAAGATTCGATCTGGCTATGGCCACCCTAAGGCAAGACGTCCATTCTTTCTGCAATTATTAGTCCTCTGGTTCTTTTAAAGGGAAATTAACTAAAGCTTCAAGGAATGTTGGATTTAGTGAAAATAACAGTAAATGCTGAAAGTGGCAAATCCACGCTTGGGGTGATTTTTAATGCTGCAGAATGATTTACTCTCTCGTTACCAATCAGCTTATTTCAAGCACAAGGATTTTGATTTGCTAGCAGTTCATTAGGTGACTGCCAACATGAGGTTAAATTGTTCACCTATATCGCTTCAGCCTTAATAAATTCTATTTCAGGGTATAGAAATGAGTGCCTTTGTAGAAGCACTTATTACTAAAAATGTATCATCAGGGCTAATAAAAGGTGACGAATGGCTGTGTCTAAGGCAACAAGTTTAGCAAAGCTTTCAACAGGAGGGCTACAATTAAGAGATAAAGACAGAATATTCAGTCCATCAACAGTCTTTGAAGCGCGTGTTTTATTAGCTATGCATGTGTATGGCTGAGATAATAAGGAATTTAGGTCTACAATCTGCTTATGCTTTACTGCTTATGTAGGGAATAGTAAAATGTTTATTAAACTTCATAGTAGCCCTTCTGGTCTTTACTCTCCAACTACAGCTTACACAATAACCTACAGAAGAGTAGGTATATATATCAAAAGGGATATATGTCTTTAACCGCTTCCCTACCACCATACGTGTGTGTGTATATATATATATATATATATATATATATATATATATATATATATATATATATATATATATATATATAGCCTGGTAAGAAAGCAGTTTTAACCGGGATCATGGTTGAGGCTCCAACCATGATCTCAATATCGTTTTTTTAGGACCGGCGATTCTCTTTTATGTAAAAGTAATCTGAACGGCTAAGGAACTGCTGGATTACTCTTACAGGTGGCAGACGGGGTAGCCACCTCCCTCCCACTGCCTTTACCTGCGTCTCCCCTGCAATCAGGGAGCCCGGTGAAGATGTGAACAGTGGCATCAAACCAAACCGTACCCAAATATCAAGGAGATCAGGTTATATAGACTGCAGAATGATTTACATTGGATCCCTCCTAGCAGTGATAGATAATCTGCCTTAGTCTTACAATCATGCAGGCAGTGGTGGTTTGGTTAAAGCACACAGTATTAAAACCAAAACCAAAAATGTAATAACTTACAGTTTACCAATCAGTATATGTGGTGGCTGCATTCATTTTCTTTTTTCAGGCTTCCCTGTCTGTTTTCACCTGGTGATCTGGCCAGTAACACCCCTCCTGTATTAGGGGCACATATGGACATCTGCACCGTCAGTCTGGGGGGGGGGTGTTAGATGTACTAGCAGATTTAAATACACTGGCAAATTGAAGGCAAACTTCATCTAGTACTTTATAAGCAGTTATAGCAAACCGTTTTATTCCTTTTGGGGCTAAACGGAAAAAAAACCCGACAGATCACCGTACTAACACATGCCATGTTGGTGCGGCAATCTCCCCCACTGTGCCTTTGTGGTCTGAAAGGGGGACTATACATCTGCGAGAGCTGATCGGATGCTGGTTTTACAGCATGTCCCCTTCAACAAACGCCGGACGTTAGACCAGCTTCTGTCGGAAAAACAGCTGTACACACTGACCAAATGTCGGCTGGTTTCTGTTGAATCAACCAATACTAGGGGATATCTAGCCCGTGTACCCAGACTTACTGATGAAAGAAAGCCTAAAAAAAGAAAAGGAATGCAGCCACCACATCAAAGAAATAAGGTGCAATGTAACAAAATGTTTGCTTTTGGGTTTGATGCCACTTTAATTATTAGAACTACCTGTAGTGTAATGCAAGCATTCTGTATTATTTATCTGTAAAATATTGTATCCAAATAACATATAAAATTGACCAATTACACCTTCCCTTTAACCACTTCCCGACCGCCCACTGTATATTGACGTCCTGTTTTTTAAAGATGGATATCTCGGTAACGGCAGCAGCTGCTGCCACAACCGAGGTATCCATCTTTAGGGCCGGCGATTCTGCACACGATAATGGTGGTCTATGCGGCGGGTTCGCCGCGAGATCACCGTTATCGGCGGCGGGAGAGGTGCCACCCCCCCTCCCGCCGCTCTCCCGCACCCTCCGCCGCTTACCGGAGCCGTCGGTAACGGCGGAGGCGATCGGGTCCTTTCACTGCTGAGGTACTGAGACGAGTGAGGCCAAGATGGCCCCCACCCGTCTCTATACCATGTGACGGCCGGAGCGACGTCATTACGACGGCTCCGCCCACTTCTCTTAAAGGCACAATTTATTTTGTGTCATTTTTTTAAACGACTTTTTTTTTTTTTTTTTTTTTTTTTTTTTGCATTATAGTCTAAATATGAGATCTGAGGACTTTTTGACCCCAGATCTCATATTTAAGAGGACCTGTCATGCTTTTTTCTATTACAAGGGATGTTTACATTCCTTGTAATAGGAATAAAAGTGATCCAAATTTTTTTTTTTTAAAAAACAGTGAAAAAATAAATAAAATAAAGTAAAATAAATAATTAAAAAAAGAAAAAAAATTTTTTAAAGCGCCCTGTCCCGACGAGCTCGCGCGCAGAAGCGAACGCATACGTGAGTAGCGCCCGCATATGAAAACGGTGGTCAAACCACACATGTGAGGTATCGCCGTGACCGGTAGAGTGAGAGCAATAATTCTAGCCCTAGACCTCCTCTGTAACGCAAAACATGCAATCTGTAGAATTTTTTAAACGTCGCCTATGGAGATTTTTAAGGGTAAAAGTTTGACGCCATTCCACGAGCGGGTGCAATTTTAAAGCGTGACATGATGGGTATCAATTTACTTGGCGTAACATTATATTTCACAATATAAAAAAAAAATTGGGCTAACTTTACTGTTGTCTTATTTTTTTTTTCAAAAATGTGAATTTTTTCCAAAGAAAGTGCGCTTAGAAGACCGCTGCGCAAATACGGTGCAAAAAAAAGTATTGCAATGACCGCCATTTTATTCTCTAGGGTGTTAGAAAAAAAACAATATATAATGTTTGGGGGTTCTAAGTAATTTTCTAGCAAAAAAACCTGTTTTAAACTCTTAAACACCTAAAATCCAAAACGAGGCTGGTTTTGAAGTGGTTAAGAACAGCAGACAAATGTGGAACTATGAGGAAAATAAATTAGATATACAATATAAGACAGTGTTGATTACATGAGTCCCCTGTTACAGTTTCATTACCTGTGAACAGGTCAGGCTATCCAACAAAAGTGGCAGTTAGAGGGGTTAGAACACTGACAGGGATGCTTACAGCAGTCATGCTTTAGTCATATGGTGTATGACTTAGCAACTTCAAAACCGAGCCAATTCTTAAATTTGTTGATATTTCTGTAAAACAAACCGAAACCTGCAGTGACGAAATCCTCGTCGCTTCTGCTTTCTGACATCACAAAGGATGAGGAACAATGGAACTCTGTTCAGTGCATTCCATGCGACCCGTTGCATCAGTACCGGGCTCCTCAGTGGGATGGGATAGCCTGGTAAAGGCAGAGGTGGGGGGACTGCCTTCTACCGCCTGTAAAAATGATCAAGCGGCTTTAAAGCCTCTTGGGTCACCTTTACCTGAAAGAGAATGGCCTGCTCTGTAGAGAATCTCATTTAGCTGCAGCCATGAAACCGGTATAACCACCTCAATACGAGGCCATACAATGCCTTGAAAAGGTATTTATACCCTTTGAAATTTTCCCCATTTTGTCATGTTACAACCGAAAATGTAAAATGTATTTTATTGGGATTTTATGTGATAGACCAACACAAAGTGGCACATAATCGTGAATTGAAAGGAAAAAAATTAATGGTTTTCAAAGTTTTTTTACAAATAAATATCTGAAAGGTGTGGGGTGCATTTGTATTCAGCCGCCGAGTCAATACTTTGTAGAACCACCTTTCACTGCAATTACAGCTGAAAGTCTTTTTGGGGATGTCTCTACCAACTTGGCACATCTAGGAGAGTGACATTTTTGCCCATTCTTCTTTGCAAAATAGCTCAAGCTCTGTCAGATTGGATGGAGAGCATCTGCGAACAGCAATTTTCAAATCTTGCCACAGATTCTCAATTGGATTTAGGTCTGGAGTTTGGTCCATTCTAACACCCGAATATGCTTTGATCTAAACAATTCCATTGTAGCTCTGGCTGTATGTTTAAGTCATTGTCCTGCTGGAAGGTGAACCTCTGCCCTGTCTTAAGTCTTTTGCAGACTAACAAGTTTTCTTTTAAGATTGCCCTGTATTTGGCTCCATCCATATTCGCATCAACTCTGACCAGCTTCCCTGTCCCTGCTGAAGAAAATCATCCCCACATCATGATGCTGCCACCACCATGTTTAACGGTGGGGATGGTGTGTTCAGGGTGATGTGCCACACATAGCATTTTGCTTTTAGGTCAAAAAATTCAATTTTGGTTTCATCTGACCAGGGTACCTTCTTCCACATGTTTACTGTGTCCACCACAAGTGGAAGAACTGCAAACAGGACTTCTTATAGCTTTATTTCAACAATGGCTTTCTTCTTGCCACTCTTCCATAAAGGCCAGATCTGTGGAGTGCACGACTAATAGTTGTCCTGTGGACAGATTCTCCCACCTGAGCTGTGGATCTCTGCAGCTCCTCCAGAGTTCCCATGGGCCTCTTGGCTGCTTCTCTGATTAATGCTCTCCTTGCCCGGCCTGTCAGTTTAGGTGGACGGCCAAGTCTTGGTAGGACTGCAGTTGTGTCATACTCTTTCCATTTTTGGATGATGGATTGAACAGTGCTCCGTGAGATGTTCAAAGCTTGGAATTTTTTTTTTATAACCTAACCCTGCTTTAAACTTCTCCACAACTTTATCCCTGACCTGTCTGGTGTGTTCCTTGGCCTTCATGATGCTGTTTGTTCACTAAGGTTCTCTAACAAACCTATGAGGGCTTCACAGAACAGCTGTATTTATTACGGAGAATACATTACACACAGGTGGACTCCATTTACTAATTGGGGGACTTCTGAATGCAATTGGTTCCCCTAGATTTTAGTTAGGCGTATCAGAGTAAAGGGGGCTGAATACAAATGTACGCCACACTTTTCAGATATTTGTAAAACAAATTGAAAGCTATTTATCATTTTCCTTCCACTTCACAATTATGTGTATTTCAAGGGGTATGAATACCTTTTCAAGGCACTGTGTGTGTGTGTGTGTGTATATATATATATATATATATATATATATATATATATATATATATATATATATATATAATATTTGTTAAAAGGTTAGCTGGACTTTTATTTGTTGCATACTTTAAGTATATCTATATTCAAAACATTCATTTTTTTTTCTTTACTCCTGTGTCTCTATTTACTAGACTGGAAGTGAAGGAATCTCTCCAGAGCCACTTCAAAATCCATCTAAATGTACACCTCCATCTACAATCAACCTGTCCACAGGCTGACAAATGCTACTGCACTATTTCACTGCAAAGTGGACAGCATTGCCACCCAGTTAAGAAAAGTGGAAAAAACACACCAGAATCCACTGGTAATAAAACTGGGGAATGCTGGTGACAGACTGCAGCATATGTCCGTTTTTATTTTGCCTATATTCTACATACAAGGCCCAATTTAAGCACTGTCTGCCATCTTAGGTGAGAGTTGGACTAGGCAGAGCTTAACTAGCAGGCATTAACAACGTTCTATCATAATCATTTCTTGCACAAAGAGACCGATCCCTGCCTGCACAAATTCTTCCTTTTAATGAAGCCTTTAAAGAAAGTCAATCTTTGCTTTTGAAAATACTGGTTTCCTGGCTTTCGCACTGAACCACTAGCTTTCATAATTTGAGTCACTGACCCAGAAGAATACAGATAAAAACTTGACTTCTCCTCAAAAGTTCCTGATTTGCAAACTTATTTCAAATTAGGAACTCAAACTACTAAAGCCAGCAGTCAGTAAAACAGGCAGGCAGCTAGCATTCTGGAAATTGGTAAGCAATGGTAAAACCCATATTTTTCTTGACAGATTTACTTTACTGCGCTCATGCGTCCTGCAGCATTTTTACACTACAATTTTTTTTTTTTTTTTTTGTAAAACTTTTTGGATGATATTTTCATACAATGATAGGCCATGCAACACCGAAAACATTGTGCAGTGCAACAGTGATTAGTGGCGAAAGGCTGTAAGTTTTCTTTTCAAAATGTTTGATTGTTAAATCCCTATGCCTGCCATGGAGAGAATTACACAGAACTGCACAATCACACCACACAAGTAGACTCTGCTTCAATCTAACGAGACACAATACAGCCTAATAATCACAGTCACGCTTAAAGTGATTGTAAAGTTGTTTTTTTTAAAACAAACATGTTATACTTACCTTCTATGTGCAGTTGGATTTGCACAGAGCAGCCCGGATCCTCTTCTCGGGTCCCTCTTTGCTGCTCATGGCCCCTTCCTCCTGTCGAGTGCCCCCACAGCAAGCAGCTTGCTATGGAGGCACCCAAGCTGAGCTGCAGCTCCGTGTGTCCAATCAGACACAGAGCTGCCATTTGGCCCCGTCCCCTCTCTCCACGGATTGGCTAACTGACTTTGACTGACAGCCACGGGAGCTAATGGCGCCACTGCTGTGTCTCAGACAATCAGGAGGGAGAGTCTCAGATGTCGCTGGACAGAGAGGGACCTCAGGTAAGTATTAGGGGGTGCTGGAGCGGCTGCTACACACAGGTTTTTTTTTATCCTAATGCATGAAGATAAAAAAACTTCTGCCTTAACAACTTCTTTAACTACACCAAAATTCTGTGACTAGAGTGGGCCCTAAACATAGGAGGCTGTACAATCCCAAAGTAACGTCTTCCTATGTTCACAGACTGGCACATAAGGTTTTAAATATTGCATGCTTGGCATTGTACTTATTTCTGTCAGCTAAGAGAACCATTGCCCAGGCCTGGAAAAAATCTACAGTCCTGTTCCAGGGAGTGAAAAACCGTAAATGGCCCTTATGATTAACGAACAGATGTTTAATATTTTAAAGGACCTCCACTCCGAGTTTCTCAAAATTAGGGAACCTTGGATTGAGTATTCTTTCCCCTCATTACATTCGGCTAGCATTGGCCGTCTATGACTGATGATTGAGGTGTTCCCTAGTTCATGTCCCCACCCCTCTTCTCCCCCTTCTCATCTACCTTCTCTTCTCTTTACTTTCTCTCTTACTCTTGGGGCCTCCAACCCCTGTTCTTTTTTTTCCCCCTCTTTATTTTGGGTTACACTAAAGCCTGGTACACACCATCAGTGAGTTTTCATTCATTCCAGTGGGCAAAAAGGAAAAAACTGAAGAGCTCCAGAGGCGATCCTGTGCCAACAATCCGATAATAGTACAGCAATCTCTCCTGCTGTGCTATAGTGTTCGGACAGGGGGACCGCCCCCCTGCCAGAACACACCATTGGCTGAGAGCGCTGATCAGCAGACCTTTTTTGGTCATTCCCCTTCGACAGAAGGTGGACGTTCAGCCGGCTTCCGTCAGACCAGCTGCCATACACATGGGCCGAATTTCAGCTGGTTTCTATTAAACCGGCCGATACCCCCCTGATATTCAGCCCATGTGTACGGGGCTTAAGGATAGGAAGCCTACTCTCTGGCATCCATAGACCTACATTATGGGGCATTCTACTCGGTCTTCTCATTCAATGTATTTTGTATTCTGGCCTATGTTCTGTGTTCTGGCCTTATTTGACAACTTACTATGGTTTGGATGTTTCTTTTCTTAGCACCCACATGTGCAAAATTGGTGCTCATTTTATGTTTTGAAAACCCAATAAAAATGATTGAATCAGAAAGTAGATATTGCATACTAGTCAATATATCCTATACCGACTTTATATAATGTGTTGCAGTGTGCAGTAAATAGGTCGCATTATGTTGCGCCATGCTGTGCATGAAAATGCACTACCAGCAGATTAGTGTGACTGAAGCCCTCAGACTTGAAGTACATGTAACCCTATGAACTTCAGCCCACCATCAAGGAGCAGCCACAACGGCCTACGTACTACGTAACTGCTATACTGGGCCCACAACATAGAGATTTGACATATATATATATATATATAGACATATATATATATATATATATATATATATATATATATATATATATATATAAATAAAAGTGCTGTGGTGAAAACTTCAAATTCTTACAAAGCAAATGTGAAACATTGTAATGACACTGTGTGCCAAAGAGTCCTACAACATCCAGAACAGAGGTCAGATAACCTTTTGCAAAAAGTTGTTAGACATTTAGGAGGCCTTTTCCCCGATAGTGTAATGAGGTGTGTGCGTGTGTAAGAAGAGTTGCTGCTTTTAACTGCCAAGTATGCTTTTGTGGTTGCTGTGATCAGATGATGTCTGAAAGGTTCGAAATTTCATGCGTCCTGCTTTCTAAAAAAAAGGTGTCTACAGGTTAAAGGTGCTTTGTCTAATCACCAAGGGTTCCACGTGCTGCTTTAGATGCTCGAGATGTTCTAAAATGTTCTTCTTTGTGATGATCCCCAAGACAATCCTGAAACAGATCATGTTATGCTAATAACTGAGTTTGAACTACAAATGGAAAAAACAAAAAGAATGAAGCAACATAAAATAATGACAGTGTTATGGGCCAAAGAATGAAATGGAGGTGACAAAACATGCCACAAAAGGTATCACTGATCTGAAAGAGTTAAAAGTAGGTCATGTGATATTCGCCAAGAAAAAAAAAAAAAGTAATTACTACAAAATGAAAGATTTTCTGAGGTGCGCTGATAAAATTGTTATCTGTAGCAAGCAAGTACCCCCACAGTGGGACCGATTTAGCAAACAGATAAGAGTGCCAGTGCTGCCCACAGCTGACACATGACCACTTTAGAATCTAAATGTGAAATAATCCGATTGGTTGCTGAACATGGCAGAGCTCTTTTCTTGATTCTATAAATCTGTCCCACTGGGATACATATATTGATAACAGAGTAAGGGAAAAAAAAAGCAACATAATGGCTAACTGGCACACAAGAAATAAAGAGATTGCTATGGGTTTTATGGTTATGGTCATTTCTGAAAAAGCTTTGATCTGATTCTCAGTTAGTGACATGTAGTATACTAAAAATGCCAATTAAAGCACAAGAACCGTCAATGGACATGGGATGAACAATTGAGAAGTCACAATTCTGAAGCTTGCAAGGAAAAGAAACAAGTAAATGATTCTTCATGAAAAGTTTTGTGACTGTGCCTAGCAAAATATACAATGTTAGTCAATTGCTTAACAGCTTAGAACTGTCCCTATTTTATTACCAGTCTCTGACAATAAAGACAGACCTTGTCTGTAAAAAAAAAAAAAACTAATAATAAATAGAAAAAAAATAGCAATGCAAACTATGGAGATATCTAGAAAGGATAATTTGATGTGTGCCTGCAGTGACATGTAACATGTTACACTGGGCCCTATAGCAGGCACCTGCACACTCTTTTCAGTTTGCTTCTACAACACTCTGGGAGCCCTAAAACACAAAGCACTCTATTATACAAATTCCCACCAGACCTCAAAAGGCTAAGGTTTGATTTGGCATAAAACCCAAACAAGTTCTGGTTGGAATTTGCAAAACAGTGTGTTTTTGGAGCACTCTGGGAATAAACTGGGTGCAGTAAGCTGGAAGTATAGTTTGGGGGACTTTCACGAGGTATGATGCATTTATTTATTTTTCTGTCCATATAATAGGCTGTTCTTTTTAAGAAACATGGCCTGCAATTTCCCAGAGCTGTGTTTTTATGCTGCTGTGCTGTGAAGAAACTGCACCCAGCCACAACTAGATGGCGCTATTTTAAGATGGGAGACTTGCTCTGCATTGAACGGGACAAATAGTTCATCTTCCAGGAGCAGCTTAGGCACAGCAAAAATCAACCTTCTGCCAAAGGAACTTTATTTCCTAATGTATACTGGTGTCTTAATGGATTCATCGAAACATTTGTTTGCCTGCAGATGGTTTATATAAATGCAGAAAAATATTCATGATGATATCAGCAAGCAGATTTAGTCACACAAAACACAAGCAAGCAGGAAATGGCTGAGCAGCACATTATTAGTAATGGGCTCACACATGATTAAATACAGTCCAGTGTTAATTCAGTGTGGTTTATGGCATCTGGTCAAGTTCTGCTTGTATCAAATAAGAGGAAAATGTTACATGAAGATTATCATTTACATTACATAAACATTATAACCATAAAACAAGTCCTGAAATCACATCCAACTACACACAGACCATTCAGATTGAAAGAATGATTCAAATGCAACAGGTTTTTAAACATAAACTAAAACAAAACCGTGTATAAAAAAGCCAAATCACATTGGTATCCTTAAAAAAAAAAATCAACAATCATAAAATACATTAACATTGCATTGTGAGGAAGGTGATAGGAGCAGCGTTAAATTAACTGCAGCTTTAGTAGCGACAGCGAAGGCTTCCTGTGGAATATGCTAGATTTAAACTTGATCTCCCTACCAGTGTTTCCTGTCCACATTCACCCACCTTGCAGAAGTCACCTCTGCTTTTGCCGCATTCCCAAGAATCTAAAAATCAATGATTTCAAAGCACTCCTAGTGTCCATGACAGATGTGCCTAGCAATTTGGGCATGAGGAGTTCTCATCATTGAAGTCCCTGAGAAATCAATGGTTTAATGCTTCAGCATCTATCAAAAACTGGAGTGTCAGCGTTGGGTAAGTGACCCTTCGAAGCACACCTGCCATGTGATGGTAAAACTAAAGTAAGACTGTACTATATAGTAATTACCACCTGCTGCCGCATCTTAGGCCCCTTTCACACGGGCTCCTCTGACCAGGGGATTCCACTTGCTCAGAGGGGGGGGATCACTCCACTGATCCCCGCTGAGCAGGTGGATGACAGGTCCGTGTCCGCTCCGCTGTGCAGAACAGACACGGACACAGTCCCACTCTCCTCAATGGGAAAATGGGAAGGAAACGGACTGTCTCCCCGTTTCGATATGATCTACCGGATGTATGGAAAATAGGAACACCATCCGTCGTTTTTTTGCGGACATAATCGGATGTGTCCGTTGATACCTGTCGCTCCATAGGAGAGACTGGTGGGTCCTATCAGTTCCACCAGAAAAACTGACAGGTGTACCTGATCAGTGAGCCTGTGTGAAAGGGCCCTAAGGGCTGGATTCACACATGTGCAGTGCAAATTCCAGCTCCGTTTTCTCTGCGAAGAGAAAAAGCAACTGTTCAGCGATTCCTCTCCGTTGTGCAGATCAGCTGAGAAGGGAGAGGGGGAAGGTGTAGTGAGGAGGGGGAGAGAAAGCCTGTTCACAACGGAACGCTGCTAATCAGATTTGTCCCATAGAAGATTATGTGCCTGCAATTCGCACCGCAATACCCAGAAAATGCACACTTTTTTGGGCAATGCAAAGTGCGAATGCAACGCACATATGTGAACCAGCCTCATTCAAATGAGCAGATTTTAAAATGTCCTGCAAATTGGATGCAGTGTAAGCCGCATCCAATGGTGGTAGGTTAATTGGATCCTGTCTAAATTGCCCCTAGTGTATGTATGAATGTGAGTTAGGGACCATAGAGTGTAAGCTCATTGAGGGACTGATGTGAATGTACAATGTATATGTAAATCGCTGCATAAATTGATGGCGCTATAGAAGTACCTGAAATTAATTAAAAAAAATAAAAAATATAGTGAATGCAGGGTCCTGGGTTTAGTAACACTTTAACTTAAAGGGAGTCTGTCAGTATACAACATGTAAGAGCTACAACCACTGACTAGATTTCAAAGACAAGTTCTGAGGTGATCCTTGTGACAATGGTGAGGTCTGACAAACCCAAATCTGTGTGAAGTGGGACTAACAACATGCCTTCACTAGTTTCCCCAGAATTCAAAAGTCAGTAACAAATCAGGCAGATTAGAACCTGCTGTCACTTGGATTGTCATGTGTGCTGGAACATCTAAGTGCAGGGTAATTCTTAGTGACTTATCAAGATGTGAAGCCAACATCAGAACTTTTAAAAGAACTATAAGCTTCTGAATTTCTCTCCTGATAATATTCATTTCACTGCATGAAATTAAATCTAACCGCTTACCGACCAGCCGCCGCAGTTATACTGCGGCAGTTTGGCTAGGCTGCGCAAATCGCTTACTTTGGTCCCTTTAATAGCTATAGCAGGCGCCCACTGCATGTCGCCGGAGCCAATGCGCTTGGCCGCCGGCGACCCGCGATCGCTCCACAGAGAGCCAGAACAGGGGTCTGTCAATGTAAACAAACACATCCCCGCTCTGACAGGGGAGTTGAGAGATAGTCTGTTCCTAGTGATCAGGAACAGCAATCTCTCTGTACTCCCTGTCAGTACACTCCCCCGAGTTAGAAATACCTCCCTAGGGAACACTTAACCGCTTCATCGCCCCCTAGTGTTAACCCCTTCTCTGCCAGTGCCATTTATACAGGGGTCAGTGGCTATTTTTAGCTCTGATCACTGTATTAATGTCACTGGTCCCAAAAAAGTTTCCGATTTGCCCGCCGCAATGTCACAGTCCTGCTAAAAATCACTGATCACCGCCATTACTAGTCAAAAAAAATAATAAAAATGCCATAAATATATCCCCTATTTTATAGACACTATAACTTTTGTGCAAGCCAATCAATATACGCTTATTGCGATTTTTTTTACCAAAAATACGTAGAAGAATACATATTGGCCTAAACTGCTGAAAAAAAGTTGACTTTTTTTTTTTTTTTGTGGATATCTATTATAGCAAAAAGTTAAAAATTGTCCGTCCCCCCCCCCCCCCCCCAAAATGGCACTCTTTTTTGCTTATAACACAAAAAATAAAAACCGCAGGGGTGATAAAATACCAACAAAAGAAAGCTCTAATTGTGGGGAAAAAATGGACATCAATTTTGTTTGTGCACAGTGTTGGCACGACCAAGCAATTGTCAGTTAAAGCGATGCAGTGCAGTATCGCAAAAAATGGCCTGGTCATTAAGGGGGTAAAACCTTCCAGGGCTGAAGTTGGTAATATCCCTATATGACGAATGGAGCTTTACATACTGTATCTGCTCTTTACTCCACTGCCTGGTGTTTAAATATGTGCAGTAATCTGTTCTGTAGAATACAGATTCCTGAACTCTGTGAGCATTCTACAGCTGAACTGTATAAATAAAGCTGCCCTATGACGGTCCACTGATGTAAGCCTCATTACTACATCATTAACATATTACATTTCAGCCTCATTTTACATCAACACTGCCCCAATCATCCACCACACAAAACAATAGTTTTAAGTGGAGGCCTTCTTCACACTGGAAAAGGTTTCCACATTTAATCTTGGGCCTTATTGAAAGGGAATTTATAGTGGTTTTATATATACTTTTTCTATTATCTTTAGGACTAAAAATGACAGGTAAATAGGAAATATTGCTTATTAATAAATGTGTATTTCGCTTATTTTCAGACTGAAAGAAACATTTTTTTCAGTTTCTCTATACCAGCACTTGAAAAAAGCCCATTTACAAAAGTTCAATAGTTCAAGCTGAAATTGAACGTTACACATAACCAATGAGACAAAGCAATGACATACCCTCCTTCTGTACAGCTCTGTCTGAGGGATCAATGAGAGTCTGAAAATAAACAATTACTGCTGTACTGTCTCCTTAGCTAATCCAGTGTTCTTGGAATGCTATGTATTAGAGCTGCACAATTCTGACCAAAATGAGAATTACGGGTTTTTTTTTGTGCTTAGAACAAGGATCAATCACGATTCTGGCGGCGGCGCAACATCATCTTTTACATTATACAAAAAATTGGGCTAACTTTACTGTTTAGTTGTTTATTAATTCATTAAAGTGTGTTTTTTCCCAAAAAAGTGCGTTTGAAAGACCGCTGCGCAAATACAGTGCGATTAAAAAAAAAAAAAAAAAAAAAAAAAAAAATATTCTCTAGGGTCTCTGCTAATAAAATATATTTATATATATATATATATATATATATATATATATATATATATATATATATATATATATATTTGGGGGTTCTAAGTAATTTTCTAGCAAAAAATACTGATTGTAACATGTCACCAACAAGTGTCAGAAAATGGTTTAGTCTTTAATTGGTTAAACTTCCCTCATTTACAGACTGAAGTTCATTCCTTTGATCTAAAAGGACTAAGTGTTACAATGTATCTCTAAGAGGATGCACACTATACAACTTTTGTTGTTCAATTTCCTTTAATTTTACCTTCAACTATGTAGTGTGCCTGCCTGATTGCATGCACATTGAAAGGGTTTAGGTTTGACCTCATATGATATGATTTTGGTAAATCTAAAGGAAAAAATGTAAAGAAAATTGTATAGTGTGTATCCAGCTTAAGCGATGTTGTCATAATCTTGGCAGACTGCCTGGATTTTATTTTTTTTTTAGACAGTTTTCAGCTGTTAGAGAACTCTGCATAGAAATCGGGAAAATGCTTTGTTAAGATCGCTTGGGGGAAGAATCGTGATCTGATTCTTTAACGATTAATCATGCAGCTCTGCTACCTATACATAAAATATTAGTTTTCAAGAAATATAAAACCTTAGAAAAGTGACCCAAAACCATTATAGGTTCCCTTTAAATAGTCCCTTATGTTTTCATATACTATCTGAAAACATTTCACACAAGTGGTACAAAACAGAAAAGTAGATTAACTGCCTAGAAGTAATACATCAACACATTAGTAAGTAAAATAAATAAGGTAACTCACCCATTGTGAGTGACAAGGCACTGTCTAAGCCCCAGCTTGCGGAATATATCCACTACTATCTCCATTGGTGTATGGTCAGTTACTGTAAAGGGACTCATGTCCAGGATGGTGCGGAGTTTCAGGGGGCGAGGGCTTTCTGCAGGCAGGGATGGCGTGTGTTGGGCAAAGCATACCCGGGAGCTTCCAACAATGCCTTCCTGCTTTTTTCTTGCATTTTCTAACAATGGGAAGCAAAATATTCTTGTTAGTCACAGACACTCCTGCGGGTCTTCAACATAAACCTGTCAGGACAGAAATATTTGACGTGATTTATGTGTTATAGACTGTAGCACCTGCTTTAGTTTGGGAACACTTAATTTTGGACTGCAAATCTTGGTGTGAGTCTCCATTTTTCACACTCAAACCTCATTAGGATACAAATAAGGGAGCAACCATTGCTAGCTTTTAGTTTGTTGATGATGTGAGTCTAGGAATGTCATCCTCATTCTGGATTAATAACTTGGTAAATTCTCTGACAAGGAACCCACATGTATCTCAGCAAATAATGAAGAACAACAATATATATGGAGCTTGCACCTTCAAAAAACAAGCCACCAGGGTCATCTAACATACTTTTGTCTTGACAAGTTCCTCTAAAGCATATCTAAACTCCAAAACAAAAATGTTTTACATAGAATTTCTTACCAGTTCCTAGATTATCTGTTTCGTTTTTTTTCCAGGCTTTTTTTCCTTTATTGGAAACCTCCTTGGGTAGCTTTGCTTCCTTCACCATTGTGTATATTAAAAAAGCCATGGTTGCCATTCGGAGCTTTAACCCTTCTCACAATCTCTCAGCAGCACTTAGGTGGGTCTTAAGGGTGGGGGTGGGATGGACTTCCCTATCTTGTGATCACAGTGATTGGCTGTCACAGCAAACATGTGATTGAGAGCCCTGTCTGTGATTGTAAAGGTTAGTTTTTGGGGTTTTTTTTAATTAAAAAACATGTCACGCTTACCTGCTCTGTGCAAGGGTTTTTTTTTTTTTTGCACAGAGCGGCCCCGATCCTCCTTTTCAGGGGTGCCCCGGCAGCGCTCCTGGCTCCTCTTCATCAAGTGCCCCCACGGAGATGCATTCCATAGGGGCACCTCTGCGGGAGCGCTCCCAAGTCCTGCTGCTGCGTCCATTGACACAGACAGCAGGACTCGGTCCCCGCCATAACTGAATTTGACTGACAGCAGCGGGAGCCAATGGCTCCTGCTGCTATCAATCTATTCAATGAGGACCCAAGACAGCGGCTGGAGCTGCTGGGCTCGTGCCCCTCACTGGAAGGAATAGGTTCAGGTAAGAAAAAGGGGGGCAGCTGCAGCACAGCAGGTTTATTACCTTAATGCATAGAATGCATTAAGGTGAAAAACCACAAGACTTTACAACTCCTTTAACTGACATTTTTGCTGCGGAATCTCGCCGGAGCTCTGAGTGCAGTCGCGGCATCTCAGAATTGACTGTGAGCTAGGATCAGTGGGCTTCCTACTCCCCCCGTCTCTCTTTTCCTTCTTTCTTCTTCTCCTTACAAAATCCTTGGCTGTGCAGCTACAATGTGCATTGAAGCCTAGAAGTGCACCAAGTCAGTACAAAAAAAAAAAAAGATCTGCAGCTTTGAAGTTAAATTATTGTGGGAGCAAAAGAAGTTCTACAGCTTAAATGTGGTTACCCAAAATCAAACAACTGGTTTATAAAGAAACCGTAACAGAATTAGTAAATTATTATCTTTCTTACCTATAGCTAGTGTTAGATCTCTTCTCAGAGCAAAACCGACCAGCCGTTGGGACTCCTTTGACATTATGACAGGAAAGCCATTGAAGCTGGTTTCATTGATCAGGCTTTCTATATCATCTACAGTCATATTATCTTGAGTGAGAACTGCCAGAGGTGGGTCACTCCTCCTTGGCCTCATCACATCACGTGCCAGTGTAGTGTGCGTGAATTCTTCCTTTGCATCCAAGAAAGGATAGCCATTCAATCGTATGTGAGACTCATAGATGCCTTCCCGTCCAAAAGCATCTCCAACCCACTTACTGGTCATTACAGCCGCCATTAGTGGTACAATGTACTCCAAACCTCCTGTGAGCTCAAAGACTATAACAACGAGGGACACAGTCATTCGAGTTACTCCACCTGTAACAAATACAAACCATAATATAGTAGTGTAGTATGTAGGAATATATTAACTAAAGACCATCTAAGTCTCATCCCCTACAATTTATTTTCTACCAGTAAGACTTTAGTGTTCTTTCCATTAAAATTCCCCTGGGACAGAGATTTGTATGACACTGACGAACATAATCACTAAATGTCTTCATTTATCTGTCAGGGACATTAGTGCTAAAATCACCAAGAGATTTTTCCAATCTGTACTCAAAGCCATAAAATATCAGTCCCATACAAAAGGAAGAATCTCACTATTCCTTTTTCAAAAAGTAGGGAAACCTGGAGTTGCACTTGACTTACTGCAGATATCTCAAGTGACTAAGTGCTGGACCTGGAACTAGGATTCAGAGGTCTCGCTGATGAGTGCAGGACCTGGAATTCAGGTTAAGATCTCAACTGAGTGCCAAACCTGAAACACGGATGCAGAGGTTTCACTTATTCACTTATTTCACTTATGCTTTATTGTTTTTTTTTTTTTTTGCCTTCCTCTGGATCAACTGTGGGTATTGGTTTGTATTTATGGAGGTTTTGTTTTTGTATGTGCGCTTTTTTTTTCCCCCTATGTTGAACTGGATGGTCTTTTTTCAACCAGATTAACTATGTAACTGACGAGTGCTAGACATGGAAAAAACGGAGGCCAGAGGTCCCATGGAAAGCCATTTGTAGAGATCACCAGCTCATGAGATGCTCAGTAGTGAGCAATATATTAGTCACAAGTAGACAGGTGCAATGTTTTGGGGTTTAGACTCGCATCTTCTTCAGGCAGTGAGAAATTCTGAACACTCCAGCATCCATTGAATAGAAGCACATAACAATATGAGAATTACCTACTCCTAAAGCCGACCAAAGATGGATCGAAAATTCCGCTTAACCAGACAAATTTTGAACCATTGATGGGCAGATCTACCGATGGACATTAGTGCAACCAGCCCGTCAGGTTTTTTTCTTGTGATCACTTCCAGCGGCTACAGCCGCCAGCAGTGATCATTGTATTCTGACAGCGGGAAACCTCCCGATGTTAGAATACAATAGCGCAGCAGGAGGGATTCCCCCATCAACACAGTCATTGATAAGGTAATCAAGCAATTTTCTTTCCTTCGACCCATGATTGAAGGAAAGAAAATTGCATATTCTATGGCCATCCTAACACTGACTATCTCCAGAGTATATAAACAATGAAAGTGATTGTGAACCTTTGCGTTTTATTTTTTTTTAAATAACAAACTTGTAATACATACCTCCACTGTGCAGTTCGTTTTGCACATAGTGGCCCCGAACATCCTCTTCTGGGGTCCCTCGCGGCTCCTCCTCCCATCAGATAACCCCCTAGGAGAAGCGCTCTCTCGGGGGGTTACATAGGATGCATTAAGGTGAAAAAACACAAGGGTTTACAACCCCTTTATGTACTAAAAGAAATGACCATAACAACTGAACAAACATACGCATCATTTTTTTTTTTTTTGCTTGATTATTAGCTTGTCAGATGTGTTGCCCCCAACTTCCCCCTTTTCTTGAATTATTTAGAATAATTATAATAGAATTGTAATTTGAGAAAAAAAATTTTTTTTTTAACAAGTTTGAAAAATAGCCCTGGTCCTTAAGTGGTTAAGTAAGATCTAGTATGATGTGCAAAGTAAATACATTCTATTTATGTTCAGTTTTTTTTGTAATGTATTTGTCTAGGTCCCAGAAATGAACCATGTCCCAAGTATGTTGAAATATCAGAGAGAGTTTTGTAATATAAGGTGTGACGTGTAAGCATTGATCAAAGTGTTGCAGCATTATAGTCAGTGCTTGGCCCCTAACTTCCCCCTTTTCTTGAATTATTTAGTGATTTATCGAATGTAATCTTGGCAAAGTTGTTAGAATTGACTAAATATGACTTATCGCTATAATGACCTCTCATGCTATTTTTTAACATAGCTTACTAACCTCCATCTTGGCCAGTGTATGTGTGGAGGTTTCTTTCCTTTCTACTATCTTGTGCAGTCACTGTGTTACCTCTGCTCACGTGTAATCCAGCCTTTTTGATTTTTTTTTTTTTGGCAGGAACAGGGTCCCTGCAGGTTGCTTAACCATAACTTTGTGCTAGTGGCAATAGTCATCACTTTGAAGGCCTTTATGATCAGCTGAGCTGGTGCTGTTTCTGATGCACATACTGTGAAGATGGGGGTAGGTCCTTGTTAAGGGTGGGGCTTTTTCCATTGTTCTGTGCTACTATTTAATGGATTCTAGTACGGTCAGCATTTGTCTGAAGGAGCTGGTATAAGCTCTGAAAACACTACACTTTTTGATTTGCTACCAATAAATTGATCAAAACTGAGCATCTGATGTTCTGGCGATTTCTACGTTTCTGGTGAATATACATACACAACATGGATTTTGGAGAAAGTCCATTCAATGTGAGTCACTACAACACTCACCCAGAAGAGGTCATGAAGCAGTTGGGATTGCACCATAGACTCTTCAACATTGTTAGACCATATATACAAGCAGAGATCTCAGTGTTGGTCCTGGAAGATCGGTGCAGAGATCTCATTGACTGAAAGCTGGACCTTTTACAGAGATCTCATTGATGAATGCAGCACTGAGAACTCCAGATGCAGAGATCTCAACATAGCATATAACATAAGCATTAGAGATGAGCTTGGGCATCATCCTCCAAACTATTTCTAGCCAAACTTACACTTTGATCTATTTTCTGGTCCAATCGTCTGTGAGATGTCATTCCCTGCCCTGCAGCACATGTAAACAAAGGGGTGAGAAGCTGGTAAAGCCAGTGCCCCAATGGCAGTGACTAAATATGGGCGTGTGTCCATACTAGGGCACTGATGTTACCAGCATCCTGAACAGTGGTTTATATGTGCTGCAGGGCAAAGAATGACCCAGCCCACAGCTGACTGGACTAGAAAGGAACACTTAGTGGAAGTTTGGATAAAGTCAAGTGTGGAGAATGCCCAAGCTCATTTCCAATACGCATCACAAACTTACCCAAACAAGCAGCAGCCCCAACCATAGCATACAGCCCTGGGGTGATGCAGTCTGCGCCTACTTCACACCACTGCTTGAATATGAACCAGTCATGGTGGTAATAAGCCAGCTGCTCGACAGCAATACCCACAATCCTTCCTGCTATGGCACCAATTGCCATGCTAGGGATAAATAGTCCTGATGGAACCTGCAAAGGGAAAACTACAAGTAAAAACTGATTCAGAGTGTTTAAAAGGAAAAAAAATATATACCAAACCACAAAGTAATAAGAGCCCTTTAATAGAAAGGCTAGAAAATGAACAAATAAAAGATCACTTGCTTTAAACACCCTCCTTACATAAACTCTAGGGTAGAAAAGGTCTGCTTAAACTGTCCGTACTGGCTTTCAGATATGGAACAGTCAAGAAATACCTGAGGCTAACTAGTGACTCAGAACTTTGTTACCTTAATGCCAAATGTGAAGACTGTCATGATGATTTTGAACACAAGCGCCAAGCACAGTTGCCACATAGCAGAGTAAACTCCATTACCAGCAGGCCGGTCTGGAATATCATCCACGATCTTGCTAGCATTCATATCATTTTTATAATCACAAAGTGTAGAGGATTCCAATGGCCCACAATCCGTGAAGAGCTCTTTAATCAGTTGGCTAGTATTGAAGCGAGTGTAGGGGTTTGGGAAAGCAATGATTGCAGTAATGGCAGCCACCACAATAACCTCCAACACTGGGTACTTTCCAAACTTTGTTGTCTTCCGGCGCCGACACCAGGCAATGTTTGCACGGATGAAAAAGGCTCCCCACAGACCGCCGAACACTCCTAGAAGGATGAATGGGATCAGTTCAAATAGATACCATGGAGTGTGGTACTCTACATAAAATAGCACAAGCCGACTGTTCCCAAAGGGATTAATAGATCGCAAGATGAAAGCGGCCACCAATGCTGCAAAGAAGGACCTCCATAATGTCTTGAGAGGGAAATAGTAACTGACCTGGAGAAACAGAGATATATGAGAAAACAACATTGACAAAAAAGGGAAATTACTACTGACTCCAAATTTCCAGTAAATCTTTTTCGCTTTTCTTTGAAGCTTACAGAGAATTTCAATTGCTTCTGCTACTATTTATGCATCCAAGTTGCAAGTGTTCCACCATGACTAACTATTCAAGCCATTAGAACTTCTAGCGCTGTGTGTTAAACAGCCTGGAACAGGACAACTGTTCAGCATGGCACATACAGGTATACACTTTCATGGACTCTCTACTCAGTTGTCTAGCCAAGTATTACTTCGCAACAATGGATTAAAATGTCAGAAAGCTTACTGCACACTGCTATGATCCTTTGTGCAATGTTCCTAAAGGAGTCAACCAAATAAGGACATGTATAGTTTAACTCCTTGGGAGGACTTCTATTTTCTACCTTGGAAACTAATGGGCCGACCAAACAAGTGAAATGAGCCCATATACATTATGTTTAGGATACACTGATCTAGTAATTCTTGCACAACCCTGTAAGGAAAAAGGGAAAAAAAAAAATTACTAACTTCTTCCAAGCTGAACAGGACACCGCCAATAGGTGCGCCAAAAGCTACAGATACACCAGCAGCTGAAGCTGCCGAAAGAACCTACAAAACAGAAAAAGTAAATGTCATTAAGTCTTCTATTAAAGCTACTGCACACTCTCAGAAAAGATACAGTGGCTTCCGAAAGTATTCGGCCCCCTTGAACTTTTCAACCTTTTGCCACATTTCAGGCTTCAAACATAAAGATATAAAATTTTTATTTTTTGTGAAGAATCACCAACAAGTGGGACACAATTGTGAAGTGGAACGAAATCTTTTGGATTTTTGAAACTTTTTTAACTAATAAAAAAATGAAAAGTGAGGCGTGCAAAATTATTCGGCCCCCTTGGGTTAATACTTTGTAGAGCCACCTTTTGCTGCGATTACAGCTGCAAGTCGCTTGGGGTATGTCTCTATCAGTTTTGCACATCGAGAGACTGAAATTCTTGCCCATTCTTCCTTGCAAAACAGCTCGAGCTCAGTGAGGTTGGATGGAGAGCGTTTGTGAACAGCAGTTTTCAGCTCTTTCCACAGATTCTCGATTGGATTCAGGTCTGGAATTTGACTTGGCCATTCTAACACCTGGATATGTTTATTTGTGAACCATTCCTTTGTAGATTTTGCTGTATGTTTGGGATCATTGTCTTGTTGGAAGATAAATCTCCGTCCCAGTTTCAGGTCTTTTGCAGACTCCAACAGGTTTTCATCCAGAATGGTCCTGTATTTGGCTGCATCCATCTTCCCCTCAATTTTAACCATCTTCCCTGTCCCTGCTGAAGAAAAGCAGGCTCAAACCATGATGCTGCCACCACCATGTTTCACGGTGGGGATGGTGTGTTGAGTGTGATGAGCTGTGTTGCTTTTACGCCAAACATATCGTTTTGCATTGTGGCCAAAAAGTTCGATTTTGGTTTCATCGGACCAGAGCACCTTCTTCCACATGTTTGGTGTGTCTCCCAGGTGGCTTGTGGCAAACTTTAGAGAAGACTTTTTATGGATATCTTTGAGAAATGGCTTTCTTCTTGCCACTCTTCCATAAAGGCCAGATTTGTGCAGTGTACGACTGATTGTTGTCCTATGGACAGACTCTCCCACCTCAGCTGTAGTTCTCTGCAGTTCATCCAGAGTGATCATGGGCCTCTTGGCTGCATCTCTGATCAGTCTTCTCCTTGTCTGAGCTGAAAGTTTAGAGGCACAGCCAGGTCTTGGTAGATTTGCAGTGGTCTGATACTCCTTCCATTTCAAAATGATCGCTTGCACAGTGCTCCTTGGGATGTTTAAAGCTTGGGAAATCTTTTTGTATCCAAATCGGGCTTTAAACTTCTCCACAACAGTATTACGGACCTGCCTGGTGTGTTCCTTGGTCTTCATGATGCTCTCTGCGCTTTCAACAGAACCCTGAGACTATCACAGAGCAGGTGCATTTATACAGAGACTTGATTACACACAGGTGGATTCTATTTATCACCATCAGTCATTTAGGACAACATTGGATCATTCAGAGATCCTCGCTGAACTTCTGGAGTGAGTTTGCTGCACTGAAAGTAAAGGGGCCGAATAATTTTGCACGCACCACTTTTCAGTTTTTTAATTGCTAAAAAAGTTTAAAATATCCAATAGATTTCGTTCCACTTCACAATTGTGTCCCACTTGTTGGTGATTCTTCACAAAAAATTAAAATTTTATATCTTTATGTTTGAAGCCTGAAATGTGGCAAAAGGTTGAAAAGTTCAAGGGGGCCGAATACTTTCGCAAGCCACTGTATATACTGTACATGAGAAAGCCTGGATAGAAGTCATATAAAAGGAGTTTTCCGAAGTGAAACGAGAACTGGATCCTTGCTCCTGATCTTTCTATTCTAAAAAGCAAAATAAATGGTCTTGTGAAAATCTGCTTGGCAGATTTGGCCTAACTACTAAACTGCAATAATACTCAGGGCCCATGTAAAATCTCAATGCAAATTTATAAAGGTACAGCTGTGTGCCTTACATCAGTGAATTGCACTCTGCTTACCAAACCTCTCATTGGCAGAAGGAATCAAAAGGTTAGGACTAACCTTTGCTGTGGAGCATGTTGTTTGGACAGAGAAGAACTAGTCCAAAGTTCACTTTAGTGATGAAAGCAAGTTTACTTTATTTTTTTACTTTTATTTTTTTATTTATTTTCCGACGGGAAACATTATGTTTGTCGTAAAACTGGGAAAGACTGATCCCAAAGTGTGTAAAGAAGTCAGTGAAAGGTGGAGGGGGAAGTGTCATGGTTTGGGGGATGTTTTCAACATCAGGATTTGGGCCTCTTATACAGCTACATGGCAGAGTGAATGCAAATGTTTATCAGAACCTTCATCGACAACATATGGTTCCTTTCCCTGCGTTCATCACTCAATCAGCCAGCAATTTTCATGCACGACAATGCCCTCTATCAGACAGCAAAACTGGTAAAGCAGTTCCTTGAAGGTTAAAACATGAAATAATGAAATGTCCAGCCCAGAGTCCTGATCTAAACATAATAGAAAACCTCTGGAAAATCGTTGGCGACAAAGTTATGGTCAAGAAACCCACTACAGTTTCTGTGGAAGAGACTAAAATAAGAGCGGATCAAAACCACACCAGAGAAGTGTGAGAGACCAGTGATGTCCTGTGGCTGCAGATGTGCTGAAGAAGTCATTCAAAGCAAGCCCCCCCCCCCCCCCCCCCCACTTTCTACTAAATGTTGATTGTTATAACCTTCAGAAATTGTATTCTCTCTCAGTGCTACAGTCATTGCTGCTTTCTAATTTTGATCATTGGGTTTTCTACAAAAATAGGATTTTTTTCGTCATACTTACCTGTAAAATTCTCTTTCTTTGAGTACATCCTGGGACACAGAGTTAGGCTAATATTCAATACCTGCTCGGTTATACTTCATCTCCAGGTGAATGGACACTGGTAGACCAAAGGTCTTTAGACAGGAAGTGATCCCCTATATAACCCCTCCCATACAGGAAGTACTTCATTTTTGTAGCACTGAATCCTCAAAAAGAGGGGAGGAACCTCTGTGCCCCATGATGTACTCAAAGAAAAGGATTTTACAGGTAAGTATGACGAAAAAATCCTATTTTCTTTTTCATATATCGTGGGACACAGAGTTAGGCCAATATTCATTACCTGCTGGGACATCCCAGAGCAATAGCCTTGAGGGGAGGGAGACCCCCTGCCAAACAATAGCCATCAGACCTTATACGGCAGCCCACAGTACACTGAGGCCGAAAGCCGAATCCTCGGCTGCTTGAACATCCACTTGATAAAATTTTGTGAACGTATGCACTGAAGACCAGGTAGCAGCCTTACAAATCTGAGCCACAGATACCTGATTGCAAAAAGCCCAGGAGGTTCCTACACCCCTAGTAGAATGAGCTCTCACCCTAAAGGGAGGAGCTTTAAGTTTCAGACCATAGACCTGAATGACCAATTGACGGACACAATTGGCAATGGAAGCTTTGGCAGCTGCCTGCCCCTTATTGGGTCCTTTTGGTAAAACAAAAAAAGGAGTCTGATCCTCGGATCTCCGCAGATCTAGACAAATAAACCTTGACTTCCCGGACAACGTCCAAAGAATGCAGTCATATCTCTCCAGCCGAACGAGGCCGAGAGAAAAAAGAAGGCAAAATAATGTCCTGATTAAAAAGAAAGGCCGACACCACTTTTGGCAAAAAGGATGGAATAGGAATATGTCATAACACGCCCCTGTTGTAGTGAAGGATCAAGTATGGTTCCCTGCACGAAAGGGCCGCCAACTCGGACACCCTTCTAGCCGAGGTGACGGCCATCAGGAAGGCTAGCTTGCCTGACAGCAAGTCTAATGGAATTTCCTTGATCGGCTCAAAGGTTTGTTTCTGTAACACAGACAGCACCAAGTTCAAGTCCCAAGGACACATAGGTGACCTGATGGGGGGAAGCAAGCGAGTTGCCCCCTGCATAAAAGGTTTGGACCAGTGAATGGGAGGCTAAAGGCCTTTGGAAGAATACTGATAGGGCCAAAACCTGACCTCTGATTGTACTCAAAGCCAATTTGATTTCCACAGCTGACTGTAGAAAAAAGAGAATTCTCCCAATCACGTATTTCCGAGCAATACAAGTCTTCCAGACCTTATGATAGATCTTCTTAGTGACAGGTTTTATAGCATTTACTAGGGTAGACACCACTGGTCCCGAGATGCCACGGTCCTTTTAACACCCTGGCTTTGATAGCCATGTCGTCAAATTTAGAGACAGGTAAATTGGGGTGGAATATAGGACCTTGAGACAGTAGATCGGGGCGACATGGAAGTGTCCATGGCCCGTCTATTGTCAGTCTCACAGTCTCCGGGAACCAGGGCCTTCTGGGCCAGGCTGGTTCCACCAGAATGACTGGAACTCCCTCTCTCTGAAACCTGCGCAACAAATGTGGAAGGAGAGGGATCAGAGGGAAAGCATAAACCAGGGAGTACTGGCTCCATGGAACTACCAGAGCATCTGCTCCGATCACCAGAGGATCTCTTGTTCGGGACACAAACTGCTGTAGCTTGTTGTTGAACCTGGATGCCAATTTATATAATATTTTGGCGGCGCATGCAGATGCAGCGGCTAGGTGCTCCAAAGCGCAGCAGAGACTGTTTTTCCTTCGAAGACTGAAGCAGGCTGGATTGCCCTTAAGGCTTCTGGTCAATTTCTATCATTGTACCATTGAGAGTATTCTTCTCCACTGCGCTGTAGTGTGGTATGCCAGCTGCAGGGCGGAGGAAAAGAAGTGCCTGTCTCCTGTGGTGAAAACAGCACAGCGGATCATAGGAACAGATCTACCAAATTTGGACACAGCATATGCCAGCTGACTAAAAAAGCGGGCAAAAGCTATTAGTATTGATCCAACCCACCCAGGTTATAGTGTGTTTGTCCCATTGCCATCAGGGAAAAGATATAGAACACTTAAAACGCACACTAATCGCTTAAAGCATAGTTTTTTCCCTAGGGCCGTATTGTCCATAATCCCATCAGGTACAGTGTTTTAGGAATTTTATGTCGAATTTTAACATTCTTTTATTTATTTTTAAATAACATTTTATATCTTGATATATTTAAATAGATATGTGGGCATGTGCTAGGAGTATGTATGTGTGGTTTTCTTGAGAAATGTTTTATTGCTGCTGTAAAGAGTATCCGAAAAAAATTTGTTGTATATATACAATGACAATAAAGTATTTATCTATCTATCTATCAGTAGGTCGGCCTCTGGCCATCCCCAACGTTGGCAAACTTCCTGGAACACCCCTGGGTGTAGGAACCGTTACCCCGGGCAGATTTGCTGGCGGCTGAGATAATCTGCCTTCCAGTTTTCTACTACCGGGATATGGACCGCCGATAGGATCGGCACATGTCTCTCTGCCCAGGCTAGTATGTGGTTCACCTCCTTCAGAGCTGAACAACTCCTGGTACCGCCTTGGTGGTTTATATAGGCCACTGCAGTGGCATTGTCGGACTGAACCCCGATAGGGTAGTCCTGAAGCTCCACCGTCCAGGACCGTAGGGCCAGTCGTACTGCCTGTAATTCCAGGATGTTGATGGGCAGGATCTGTTCTGTCCTTGACCATTTCCCCTGAGCTGTGAGCCCTTCTAGGATCGCTCCGCAGACTGAGAGACTGGCATCTGTAGTCAGTACTCTGCAAGTTACCGGGAGGAAGGATCTTCCCTTTCGCAGGTTCTGATCCTGCAACCACCAGTTTAGGCTTAAGTGTGCCCGAGGAGATAAGAACATTGGATAACCCAGGGCTTGTCCTTTCCTGTTCCAAGCCAACAAGATGTCTTGTATGGAGGGTTGTCTGGTGCCCCTTATCTGACACACCTGATCCTTCAGGACACAGATCCTTGCGGGTGGCAAGAATACTCTTGCTTGGACTGCATCTAGGATCAGACCTAAATACTTTAGACTTTGAGCTGGTCTCAAGGTTGACTTTTCTCTATTTATGATCCAGCCTAAGCTTTCCAAATACCGCACTGTGCATGTTATGCTCTGTTCTGGAGCCTGTAGTGAGCCTGCAGTGAGTGATCTCTGAGCATGTCATCTAGATACCCGAGCACCCAGATCCCTTTGGGCCCTTAAAAGACCCAGTACTGGTGCTAGGACCTTTGTGAACACCCGGGGGAGCTGTAGCAAGCCTGAAGGGTAGAGCCACAAACTGAAAAGGATGATCCTCTACTGCAAATCGCAGGAACCTCTGATGAGACTGAAATATAAGTACGTGTAAATACGCGTCCTTTATATCGATGGAGGCTAGAAAGTCTCCCATCTGGAGTGAGGCTACTACTAAGCAGACAGACTCCATCCCAAAAGGACTGGATCAGTAGATACTGGTTCAGGGATCTTAGGTCCAAAATGGGCCTTGTGTCCCCGTTTCGTCTTTGAACTGTAAACAGGTTCGAGTAAAACCCTGTGCCTTTTTCGGATACAGGAACCTCTACAATCACTCCTTGATGCACTAAATGATGTAGTGCCTGAAGCTATGTCTCTTTTTGGAGGATCTGCGGGAACGCTGGATCTTAAAAACCTTTGAGGGGGAACCCTCCACAACTCCAGCTAATTGCGGGATATAGTTGAGGTGACCCACTCGTCCTGATTTATTGTTCTCCAAATGTCTGCAAAGTGCAGCAGCCTTCCCCCCACTCGATGGAGTGGGGGCATCCCCTTAAAAGGAGGGCTTGGTGCTTGGTTTAGACCACCCTGTTGGCGGCAGAACTGCCTTGGCGCTGAGACATTTGAGGAAGCAGTCCCAGAGGTTTTAAACGAGGGACGCCTGGTGCTTTTCTTCACAGGAAGTAGAGAACTCTTCCCTCTGGAAATCCTTTGGATATATATTTGTCCAAATGATCACCAAATAAACATTCCTCATGAAAGGGGAAACCTGCCAAAAACTTTGTACAAGGAAGCATGGCTGACTAGTTCTTAAGCCACAAAAGTCTGCGCATATGTATAGACAAGAGAGCCAAACGAGAAACCTGCTGTATTGAATCCTTTATGGCGTCAACAGCAAAACACAGCGCTCGAGGAAAAACTGTCTTATTTTCAGGCAGATCATCCTCCTGAATAGGCCTGTCAGCCGGTCAGATCCTTTACGGACTGGCAGATACCAATTGCTGCAACAGCTGGCTGAATAGCTGAAATGGCCAAAAAAAAGGAAGCTTTTAATAAAGACTCCAATTTCTTGTCAACAGGGTCTTTCAAGCCCTGTGCGTTATCTACCGGACAAGTTAAGTTCTTGTTTAAGGAAGAGACTGCTGCATCTACGGCTGGCATGCTCCACTTCTTAACAAACTTCATCCATGGGAAATAAAAAGGGAAAAACTCTTAGGAGGAACAAAAATCCTGTCAGGATGTTCAGCATGCACAGCCTGTTCCAACAGAGGGTGTAAGGGGAAAGCCTGTGTGGCCTGAAGAGGCCTCAGGGATCTTAAAGAGGCTCATTAACATCTGCAAGAGGCAACTTAAAGGCAGAACGAACCATTTCGGTAAGAGTCAGGATCAAAAGCCTCTGATTGAGAGGCCGACACCAACTGGATACCTTCTTGTCCAGATTGCTCAGAAGGAGAACAGTTCATCCTTGGTGATAAAGGGGTAAAGCAGCAGCGTTGACTGTAGGCACAATACCAGATAAGCGCAGCGGCTCAGATTGCCCGGAAGCCTCTGGTCCTTCAGGGGATACAACACTAGGGATATGACTAGGTTCACCAGGAACTACTGACGACATAGCTGTGCCCTTCCCAGTAGTGTTAGTCCCAATCCTCTTTTTTGAAGACATTTACTAGCCACAAAAAGAGAGTACCTGAGGTGTAGTGTTAAAACACCTCAGAAGGGAGACCCTTTAGTAGCGCTCACCAAGCCTCTATGAAACAATCCTGCCAAGCACCTTTAGCCTGCCAAGCAACACCTGGTGACTCACGTGACCCGAGTAAGGAGAAATGAACCACTGCAAATGCCTGGTTCAGAGACTGCTCTGTGTCCCACAGCTGCCTTCTGGAAGTACCGCATACTTGGCATTAACAGCTCAAATAAGCTGGCTGGGCGCTGGAATGTTCTGTGCGTGCATGCGCACGCACATGCGTGGTCCCGGCGAACGGGCATGGCTGTATTCGTGCATGTTGCGAATCTTCGTGCGCCAAGATAAAGGCTACAGCGCATGTGCGGCAAAGCTGCATGCGCCATGGCCGCCAAACTGCTGAGCCCAGCGGCGCTCTTGCGAACGCGAACCAAGGCGCAATGGCACACCATTGTGCGCCCTCATACAGGTAAAGAACAGCCAGACACAAGCAAAAAAAGGTACATTTTGCAAACACCCACAGCCAGCCCAAACTCCCCCGTATGGCCACAGCACACAGGTGTCCAGCCTCTAGCTAGCTTGACTGATTGTTACAATCACCGGGAGACACCACAGTAAGTAAAGGAGTTTCACTTACCTGTCCAGGCTTAGAAACTAAGAGCCCAAACTTCACCCATCACAGCGGGTTCTTGTCACTTGAGGATCTTCAAGGACTGGGTACCCTTTTCATGTTTAGGGCCCACTCTCTTGGACCTGTACAGCACCCTGCAGGAATGCCTTAGCGCTGTGGTGTCCAGGATTGCACTTTGCAGAGTCCAGCGCCTGACGGCCGCATTACAGGCAAAACCTTGCAGGATCTTGAGTCTTATTTGCGAGGCTCAGGTACCATTTATCTAAGCTTATAAAGCCTGTGTCAAATGTATCCGATCAGTCAATCCCTTGATTCATTTAAGAACAGTTTGTGGGACTAGAGACCTGGAGCTCAGAGAGCTCAAAAACAACCGTGCCATCCACCTTGCAGACACTGGTAAAAAAAAACTGAAGTACTTCCTGTATGGGAGGGGTTATATAGGGGATCACTTCCTGTCTAAAGACCTTTGGTCTACCAGTGTCCATACACCTGGAGATGAAGTATAACCCAGCAGCTAATGAATATTATTCTAACTCTGTGTCTTATGATGTATGAAAAAGAAATAAAGTTTTTTTTTGTTGAAGTGCCTTGGTATTTTTGAAAAACACTTTTCTTTTAGCATGGTATAGCCACAACAAAATTCCATCAAATGTTGAGCAATGAAGATTACATTATTTCTGAAAAAATCAAGTGTTCATAAATTGTTCTCAAATTTTGATCTCCAGTTTATATGTGAGGAACACACATTCAGTGATTGCAGTAGCTGTCAGATCAGCACAGATTACCACAGATTACCGCTTTCGTTTCATCACTTATTTGGCAGTGCACTGGTTTTTTCATTATACATTTTCAGCCACAATATGCTGCACACATGCACCTAGGTGGGGGATACTCTAGAGACTTGGTGAATTACATTCTCTAACATCAACACAAAACAACGATGCTGAGGACAGCAACAGAGTTATTTAGAAGAGAGCAGGGTGCTCAATAACATGTTCATGTTGTCTATTTGTAAGTCCTCTGTCCGGTTAGTCTGGCAAATGGACACAGCAGCAATATTTGGCTGTAGGGCAGAACCTGCAAGGTCAAGGAACACCTTTAAGAGGGCTTCCGGACACCTATCAACAGAATCCTTAAAAGAGGGCACGTCCTCAAAAGGGCCTGTAAGATGTTATTTGAACACTGAATTGGCAGGATACATTACCAGAAGAGTCAGTTTATTCTCAAAGTGATATTAAAGCTTTGGGTTGTAAAAAAAAAAAAAAAATCAAACACCTGCTCTGTGTAATGCACAGAGCAGCCCTGATCATCTTCTTTTCGTGTCCCCAACCGGCGCTTCTGGCTCCTCCCCCTTGACCAGTGCCACCAGTTGCAAGTTGCTTGCTATGAGGGCACTGGTGTATGCTCGCTCCTGAGCCCTGCACTGTGTGTCCATAAGACACACAGAGCTGCGGCTCGGCCTGCCCCCTGCTCTCTCCCCATTGGCTCACAGGCTTGATTGACAGCAGTGGGAGCCAATGGCAGAGAGAGACACAGGGAGGGAGCCAAACAAAGAGACCCAGGACAGCCAAGGCAGTACACAGGTTTTTTACCTTCAGGCTTTACAGCCAATTTAAATATCTTTTTCATAGAATAAATTTAAAAGGCATTCTAAAAGGCTTAAAGTGGATGTAAACCCTCACGTATACCCAGTGAAGTGAACAGCCTCAGATGATACACAGAGATGAAACAAATCCACCTACATAAGTTTTACATGTATATCTGCAGTCGTTAGCTTTATATACGGTTTAAAAAGTGCAGCTCCTGTTAGAATTTTCTCTTCCTGATTCACCTGTGGATGTGGATTCTTGTAATACACTGTGAGACATCTGATTGGAGGAAAGGCACACACCCCCTCTCCACATAAGCAGAGACTTGCAGAGATGTGCTATGAATAGGCCAGTTCTCTGCAAATGTATTTATAGCACCCACCCTGACACAAAGTTCAGGCTGGTTTTATCTGATGGAGAACTTGTCAGAAGTGATCTTGCTGATAACAGAAGAATGGAGCAGGAGAAAGACATGGAACTTAGTGCTTTGAAGAGAGATAAACACTGCGGATATATGTGCCCAACTCAAATTTCATGAATGGAGTTAACATCCACTTTGGGGATTTTTACCTTGCTGCTTTGACACAGACTGCACCTGCACTGTGCATACGTACACACTCCCCTCTATTGCAGAGACTTCCTAACTTTTGGGTGGAAACCCAAACTATTGTCAGGTCCTAGATTATAAGAAAAAACACCTTTCTCAGCTCAGAACTGACATTCTGGAGCCCCATCATTCTGTATTCTTGAGAACGTGTTTTCTACTACATCTTCATGGTGACAGGACCTTGCACTGCCACAAGGGAAAGAAAAATCATCTGCAGCTTCTGCTACAAAATAATGGTTCTCAATACTTTCCTCCATAATATCTTCAAAGAAAGGAGGTTCTGCCTCTGAATCATGAATGGATCAGGGGGACATGCAGTGTTTCTGGCCTCTGGAAGCTGAGGGTTCTAGAAGTGACTGGAATAGCATCCTGCTTTTGTCATACAGGCCACAGGGTGTGTGCTTAAGAGGGAGCTAGATCAGATAATGGGAGAAGTGTCATAATAGGACATTGCTCCAAGACAGGAGAACAGCACAGACCCTGAGCAGTGTTTATCTTTCCTTTACACAGGAAAAAAACCCAGCAATTTTAAATTGCTCGCACAGAGAAATGTTGGAGACAAAATGACTAATGCAGAATCCAGTGCACAAAGCATCTAATACAGGGAACAGTCCCCAAGGTGCACACCAATGGTAACGGATACTAGAACTGCCAGATAGCTTAATGCAGCAGTGGGTCAGATCTTGACAGAAGTTCCAGAAAAAAAAATTGACTGTTTTAAAAATGTATACTTCTTTTCCAGAGGAAAAATAGGATTTTTTATTACAGCTTACCTGTAAAATCCTTTTCTTTCGACGGACATCACGGGACACAGAGCCACAGTAATTACTGATGGGTTATAGGGTATCACTAGGTATTGGACACTGGTCACACCCTAATCAGGAAGTTCAACCCCCTATATAACCCCTCCCCTTCCAGGGATACCTCAGTTTTGTAGCAAAGCAGTATAGGTGTATTAGAAGAGGGGCGGGACCTCTGTGCCCCGTGATGTCCGTCGAAAGAAAAGGATTTTACAGGTAAGCTGTAATAAAAAATCCTATTTTCTTTTCTCGGACATCACGGGACACAGAGCCACAGTAATTACTGATGGGATGTCCCAAAGCAATGCCAACTGAGGGGGGGGGGGGGGGGGAATCACAACCAAGTAGGGTGCTATCAGACCTGAGGACCCTGTACCGCTGTCTGCAGCACACTACGCCCAAAGGCGATATCCTCATGCCTTCCTACATCCACCTGATAGAATCTGGTGAATGTATGAACTGAAGACCAGGTTGCGGCCTTGCAGATCTGAGCCATAGAGGCCCGGTGATGCACTGCCCAAGAAGCACCAATAGCCCTTGTGGAATGTGCCTTGATCTGAAACGGAGGAATCTTCTGTTTCAAACCGTAAGCTTGAATAATCAACTGTCGAATCCATTTAGAAATGGTCGCTTTTGACGCTGCCTGTCCTCTATTGGGACCCTCCGGCAGCACGAACAAGACATCCGTCTTGCGAATCTGAGCAGTTGCCTCCAGATAGGTCTTGACTGCTCTTACTACATCCAAAGAATGTAACGACCTTTCTTCCGAAGAACAAGGTTCTGGAAAAAAAGGAAGGTAGCACAATGTCTTGGTTTAGATGAAAATCTGAAACCACCTTCGGTAAAAAACTAGGATGAGGGCGCAGTACCACTCTATCCTTGTGTATAATCAAGTAAGGCTCTTTACAGGAAAGAGCTGCTATTTCTGATACTCTTCTAGCAGAAGAGATAGCTACCAGGAAAATTAGTTTCCTCGTCAGAAAGACCAAAGGAATCTGACGTATTGGTTCAAAAGGTTGTTTTTGTAACACCGATAGAACCAAGTTCAAGTCCCAGGGGTTTAGGGGCGCCTTAACCGGAGGATTAAGACGCATCACCCCCTGTATAAAGTTTCGGATCAGAGAATGCGAAGCAAGCGGCCGTTGAAACAACACTGATAAGGCCGACACCTGGCCCTTGATGGTACTCAAGGCCAGCTTCATCTCTAATCCTAATTGTAGAAAATCCAGAATTCTACTTATGACATATTTCCTGGGATGCCAACCCCTGGATTCACACCAGGATACATAAGCTTTCCAGACTCTATGATAAATCATTCTGGAAGCTGGCTTCCTTGCATTGATCAAGGTAGATATGACAGGACCTGAAAGCCCACGATTTTTCAGAACGTGGGATTCAATAGCCCACCCGTCAAATCTAGCATTTGTGAGGCAGGCTGGAACACCGGACCTTGAGCTAACAGGTCTGGGTGTATCGGTAGGGTCCACCGGGAACCCACCATCATCCCTGCTATTTCTGCTTATCAGGTTCTTCTGGGCCAAACGGGGGCCACCAGAAGTGCCGACTTCCCTTCTTGCCTGAGTCTGCGAAGGAGCCGTGGCAGTAGCAGAATGGGAGGGAATGCATAAATCGGTGAGAGCCGATGCCACGGAATCACCAACGCATCCGTCCTGCCTGCAAGAGGATCCCAGTCAACCGGTAGGAAGGATTTCCCCTTCTGTAGGTTTTCGGGTATGAGCCATCAACTGAGGCTCTGACGCATCGCATGCGATAGGTGCATTGGAAAGTTTAATGCCTGCACCTTCCTGTTCCAGGTCAATAGAATACTGTGTTGCAACAGTTCTGCTTGGAACTGCGCATAGGGAACTGCTTCGAATGAAGCCACCATCTTCCCCTGCAGCCTCATACAAAGGCGGACAGAAAGACCCTTCTTGGCCCTGACTGTCAGAATCAGCTCCCTTAGAGCAGTGATCTTTGCCTGCAGACACTTCAGTTAAGCAGGAAAACTGGGCACATATAGGCCTGTATCTCTGATGCCTATTGATATCAGAAATTCTCCTCCCTGCAGGACGGAGATTACTGTCTGAATTGATTCCAAACGAAAGGACTGCATCCTTGGGAATCGTTTCAGATCTCTCAAATCCAAAATGGGTCTGTCGTCCCCATTTGGTTTTCGGACCATAGAAAGATTGGAACAGAGTCTCAATCCTTGATCCTTTGTGGGAACCCCCACAATGACCTCTTGCGACCAAAGTCGCTTTATCGCTAGAAGGAGCGACTGCTTCTCTTCTGGTTTTCTGGGAACACCTGATCTGAGGAAACGAGGAGAGGGACATTCTTGGAACTCCAGTCTGTACCCTAAGGTTACCATGGAGATTACCCATCTGTCCTCGAAGTCCTTCTGCCAGGGCCCTGAGAGCTGCAGCAGTCTTTCCCCCCACTCGAGCGAGCGGGGCGCCCCTTCATGAAGAGGTCTTAGTGTCTTGCTTAGAAGACCTGTTCCCCCAGGATTTCTTGTGTCCCTGGGGTTGACTCTTGTTTCTTGCCCCAGACGGAGGGGACCGTCGTGATTGCCTGGAGGCTGATGCCCCTGGTGCTGGGGAAAGAGTCCGTTTAAAAGAGGGACGCTTACTCTTCTTCTTATCAGGTAAGAGAGTGCTTTTCCCACAGGAAATCGTCTTGATATAATTATCCAAGTCCTCTCCAAACAACCTTTCACCACGGAAGGGAAACCCAGCCAGAAGCTTCTTACATGGTGCTTCGGCTGACCAGTTTTTCAACCATAAGATTCTACGTATATGCACCAACCCAAGCGAGAGGCGAGAGGTTTGCACGATAGAATCTCTAATGGCGTCAACAGCATAACATAAAGCCGCAGGAAGGTTAGCAAACCCCTAGGCCTGCTGTTCAGGCAATACTTTGATGACCTGCTTAACATGGTCTCTTAAGTATTGACAGACTCCAATCGCTGCTACTGCAGGTTGGGCCACTGATCCTGCTAAAGAGAACAAATCTTTCAATAAGAAGTCCATCTTTTTATCCACGGGATCTTTGAGCATCTGAGCGTTGTCTACAGGACAAGTCAGATTACTATTTACAGAGGAAATGGCCGCATCAATGGCCGGTATTCCCCACCTCTTAATAAACTTTTCTTCCATAGGATAAAGTGTAGAAAACTTTTTCGGCGGAAGAAATCGCTTATCTGGGTGATCCCACTCAGAGTAAAGCAGCTTTTCAAGTAAATTATGAACAGGAAAAGCATGTGCTGCTTGGAAAGGTTTCAGTGACCCCAAAGCAAAAGAGGTTTCTGTAGTAGTTTCAGGTAGGGGCAACTTAAATGTGGAGCGGAGCAAACCAGTGAGGATCTGCACTAAGACTTTCTCCTCTTGGGAAGTCGCAGAGGGTCCCTCTCCACCTGAATCCTCCGAAGAGGAATCATCTGTCCCATCCCGATCCTCTGAAAGGGATTCATCTCCTTTATCCCAGAGCTCCTCTGACTGAGGGTCTTGGGGAGCAGAGGAAGGCCTTGTGCGTTTTCTTCCACTCAGTGAAGATGTAATCGCGGCCATTAGTTTTTTCTCTAATCCAGAAATGGTTGAGGAAAAAACTTCTTGTGTAATGTACACAGGGGCTGAAGTGCCGGCAGCAGATGTAGCCCCTAACCCCAATGGCTCTCCCTGTCCAGCTGCCCCTGGTCCCTCAGGAAGGGATGGTGTAGCAGACAGGGGGTCCTCAGAACCTGAACGAGACCCCCTAGTGCCTCCGGTTCTAGGGGTGCTTGAACCTCTTCTACCCATAGTGCAAAGCAACAAGGTGTGAGGTATCAAAAACGAACACTGACTGCTGAGCGATGTAGTCTGGCTAAAAGCCTTGCTACCAAATGCCCAATCCTGTGTTCTTTAGTGAATGCAGCCTAGGGGAATGCCTGTGTCCCACCTTACATGTGACTGTCAGCTCTGTGTCTCTCCAAAGCTCAGAGCACCTGTACAGTGTGCTTTAAATAGCCATGCTTTCAGGCACTGTGGGCGTCTGGGCACGCTGACGCTGTGCTGACGCCCCGCCCCCCCTCCCCCCCTCGTTTTTTAAAAACGAGCGCTTCCCGCGCGAGCCGACCCTTTCTGACAAGCCTGAAGGGAGGCTGGGGTTGGGGGAATAAGGAGGAGGCCGGCAGTGATGGGCCCTGCATCGCAATGCGGCTTTGGTGGCGGCGGCGGTAGCGGCTGTGACAGTGCGGTCTCACCCGCCTTACAGCCTACCTGAGCCTTTCCCTAGCCTGGGGGGACCATCCCAGCAGAGAAAACCCCCCACCATCTACCTTTGGAGCTGGAGGAAGAGCCTGTGCAGTGGACGCTGAGACAGATCAAGCATGAGAAGGTTTGTGCTCTTGGCCGCCCCCGGTGGTCACAATAGGCACAGCATGCATTCACTTTAAAGGAGAAGAGCCACTAGAATTTAAAATTCTGTGGAATCTCCTCTTACCTTATCCAGGCCGCAGGGTTCAGTTTACACAGACCCAGCCTTCGCCTCTCACGGTGGGCTCCGTTTGTGAAAAACCGTCAGAGACTGGGGCCCCCATCAGTATGGGGATCCTTCAGTTCTGGGCCTGTAAAGCACCTCGCCAGAAATTAGGAAGTTTAAAGCCATTTTCTGATCCGCGGGTCCAGCTCTCTAAAAAGAGAAGCGTTACAGGTAAAACCTCGTTTCTTCGGACACGAGGCCCGGGTACCATTCAATTCGGCCATGAAAAGACACTTTGAATGGATCCGGTCGCCTGGCTTGCCCCAGTATAGGATCTTAGGATATTCCTTTTGGAGCTTCAGCACAGGACATCTTTGCACGTCCAACACCTAAGACACTGGTGTAAAAACTGAGGTATCCCTGGAAGGGGAGGGATTATATAGGGGGTTGAACTTCCTGATTAGGGTGTGACCAGTGTCCAATACCTAGTGATACCCTATAACCCATCAGTAATTACTGTGGCTCTGTGTCCCGTGATGTCCGAGAAAAGAAAACAGGTACATCACCTAGGGATACATAAAAAAACAAACCTGGAGTCTCACATAGTGGGTGGGGTTATACGGTGTTCTCTGCGGGAGGCTCAATCAAGTTTTTTTTTTGCAGGGTCCAATCTGCTGAAGGTAGATGCAAATAGTCAAGAAATAGAAGTCCTATGCTGTACAATTAAGATAATAGATTGCTAGAATACAAATAGGTTGTTTGAATCAGTGGAACTAAGAAAAGACATCTATCCTCCTAGGATACTAGCACAATACAAAAACATGCTAGTACTAGGAAGGATTATCTCTGGGCTGGCCTACACATTGTTTACCAGGGTCCAATCCTCATTTGGGGCGGAAGTATAACTTAAAGGTTTATCTTTGTCCCTTAATAGACAAGGGAAAACTATATTTTCATGAATATTGATTGACCACTCTTAGTTCTTCCCATGACCCAGCAATGAATTGACAGCATTTAGCAGTACATACAACTGTCAGGATTTGAGCCTAACTTGAGATGAGATGGCTGTCCTTTACATAGCCTTAAAAAAAAGCTGCTCACCGCATATATGTGCAACCATTTTGTAGCTTGTACGTGTATGCCAAGCTTACCTCCCTTTTCTTCGCCTCATTTGTACTATACTTCGGAAAGAGGTAGGAGAATATATTTCCACAGCAGCAAGCAACGTGTACTAAGGGACCCTCCTTCCCTAAGCTCAGGCCTGAAGCCACAGCAAGTACCAGTGTTACTGTTTTGATCATTAAAGTCCACTTTCCCAAGTAACCTCTGATGATGAATCCACTTAAAATGGTTTTAATCTGCAAAATTGAAATAGAAATTATGTAATTAATGCCTTACAATTTCAGTACAACGCACTGCTGGAATTGCCGTGCCCATTTTTCTAACAGATCATTACTTTAACCTTTTGCTTAACTAAAGCCAACAATACTACTCTGGATGCAGCAAGAAATATATTACATCATGGGTAATCAGCAGTTATAAAGATATTACATAGGTTTTCTCCCAAGAGCAACATGGGAAATATAAATGTTGCCTAAAAAACAAACTATGAGAGAAAGAGGGTATTGATACAAGTTACATTACCCAACTGGTTGACTTTGTTGACCACGGACAGGTCATCACTTCTTCCACTGTCACATTGGTTTGACAATATATGGCCTGACATGAGCAAGCCAGATCAGTTTGTTTTATATCTCAGTAGTGAACAGTGAAAAATAGTAAGGGGCTTTACACACACACATACATCTCTTTAATGGAAGATTACAGCTGGTATATGGCAATGGTAAATAACGGACAGTCTGATGCATCTACCATATTATTATATACACTATTATAGAAGCAGCACAACCAAAACTCACCTCTGGAATTCCTGAGCCACAGGCATAGGGGGCAAACACTTTCACCAGACAAACAGCCAAAAAAGCAAAACTCAAAGCCCAGAAGATGTACATAATGTAGTTCATTATATAAGATCCAGGCCCCTATAAAAAAGCATAAAAATAGCATTTTAAGTCATTCTGTTATGCGATTTGTAGCATATGTAAACGGACAACAGGCACTTAAAGTGGTTGTAAACATCAATCACCTATAATAAGGCTTACCTATAGGTACTGTAAATATCTCCTAAACGTGCAGAGCTTAGGGGATATTTACTATATATGCAGCCGAAGTCATCAGCGCATGCACTCTGAAGGAACAGCCACCCAGGCCATTCCTTCAGAATCCTGTGCCGTAAACGGCTACTCCCCGCGCATGTGTGGGAGTGACATCATCGCCGCTCCGGCCAGTCACACAGCCAGAGTCTGCGAACCTGGAAGGGAGATGGAAGCGGCCTGCAGCGATGACAGCACATTGCTGGAATGCTTCGTTTTCAGGTGAGTTTCAGATAATGTGCTAATATGCGATGCATGCTAGCGCATTATAGCTTGACCTTGCAGGTCAGAAAAAAAAAAAAAAAAAAAAGAAGACGAGCACCCAGCTGTTTACAACTGCCAACTGCTTTAAAGTGATGCTATTATCTAAATAGCAAACATGTGAAGTATAAAATAAAATATTATATATATATATATATATATATATATATATATATATATATATATATATATATATATATATTGCACACATCATCTTATGCAAGATACAGGCGCCAAACTGTCACATGAACATTTCAAACTACGAAAGTCAATTCATTTCAAAACATCTTGCTCAATATGTGGAATGGATAAATAAATAAATGTTGGAATAAATTCAACATAGTGAGAACAAGAAGTTGGAGAAGTGTGGATGGCAGTGACTTACCTAGATTGATAGCTAGATATACAGTAGGATTAGCATTGCACCGATAACGATACTAAGCATTCGCACAAGTACTTGTGCTCATGCAAATTCTCTGATACTAAAATGGATACCTTTAAGAAAGCAGACTGACCCAGTTCATGGATATGCGAATTTGATGCGTTTTAAACCAAATCCGATTCGCATGACATGTGAAACTGCAGTCTTTTCATTAGAGCAGGTTCACATATGTGCAGGCCAGCTGCAGCATGTTTTTAAAAAGAGCCCAGTACGATTTTGAGCATGGTTCAGGTGAACCGCTGAACAAAGACGCACCGGAGAGGGCTGAAAGGCCGCTGTCAAAACCGAACTGCTGCCTTTTTAGGGAGAGAAACACAGGAGGATATTGTGCGAAGGCACAGCGGTGCTAGACGTGACATCCGGACCGCAGAAGCTCTGGCAAGTGCTCCACCGCTACAACATCAGGGTAGAGGCAGGTGAGCTGGACGTCATGTGTAAAAAATAAATAAATAAATGCTTCCAAGGGCAAAATAGGTTTCGGAAATTGGTATTGGTGAGTACTTGAGAAAAAGTATCAATGCTCATACTTGGTCTTAAAAAACTGGTATTGGTACAGTAGATATATGACCTTGTTAAGGCACTTCCTGTTATGAGGTGACAACAGTCTTTAAATTGTGCTTCTACACTGTCACCATGTAAAAAAAACATGACACTAGTTGAGACTACAAGCAGCCATGCCAATAAACATTATGCAGGTATGGCCCACCAATGTTACCATCAGGAAGCCATTCCAGAGCGATGGCATGCAGCAGAAATGCACAGAGACAAAAATTCAAAGCACTGGGAAAAAAGATAAAAAAAAGTGAAGCAAGTATCTTAATAAAAAAATATTACTTTGATTTAAAAAAAAAAGCCTAAATAGAATCTACCCACAGTTTCATGACTTTTTTTCCTATAGATTACAGTCTATAAGGACAATATCATTGTGCTTTTAAAAAAACGGTCCCTTTTAACACTATGGAATCTATGTATAAAAAGTCTGCTAAAAAAATGTGGCACGTATTCTGTTATTCTGTGTAATATAATTACCTTGTATGATTGTCAAGCCTATCTAGTGGGCATAGAGCATTTTCTTTCTTTACCGAGGTATTTTAAAAACAAAGCATTACGGGAGAATAAGGCAAGTAGGAGCTGTGCGAATGTGTGTCACATTTGTACAGCAAAACGTATTACGCAAAGATCCTATAAGAGCCAAGAAGAGTTCCGATAAAAATGTTTTTGTTTTTTTTAATTAAATGAACCGTAGAGAAAATATGCTGGGTATATCAAGGTTTATCTAGATATTCAATAATGAGAATGTTTGATCTAAGTGGGCATGGAGAACAAAAGATAAATGCAGTTCAGTTTGTAAAAAATTGAATATTACAATTAAAATACTTTTAAGTAACCAAAGACAGGACACATGCATTACACAAATGTGTGTGAAATCTTGCCTGGAAACACACTGTCCACAGCTTCAGGGAAGGTTAACACCATAGCTTGATGCTGGAAAATGCGCATTCTGTGCTAGGGTTTCCCACACCACAGATGATCGTACTGCCCTTGCTGTCTGCATGCCAGTGCCAATATACTGTTAATGACACCCCAAACTCATTGCGCGTGCGGGCACCTAATAGCATAGTACCGCAGTACCATGCAGTTTCAACAGTTTGGTGCAGCTTTACTTTTTTCAGCAGTTAGGTGCACTTGGAAGCCCCCATTTAAACAAACGGACTGTTGAAATGCACTGCACGGGAATGTGGACCCCATCCCTCAGAAAAGTTTAAAATAGACCGTAAACAAAAGTTTAAAGTAAACCGTTAACTAAATGTTATATGCTATATGACAATCCAGTATTTTGTTCATTCAATGCGAACTACAGAACATGTTGCTGGGGCTAAAAAAAAACAAAAAAAAAAAAAAACAGTGTGTAAGGGGTAGACGGGCTTGAGACAGTGCACTTCACTAGAAAGATGAATCGTGGTGAAAATTTACACAAATATGGCAACTCTTGTTTCAATAATAGTCAAGAAAATATCAGACGTACACACAAAAAATAATAAAGTTGCAATATTTCCCCAACAAAAATGACAAAAACTCAAGATTAAGTTTCTGAGCTGAAAACAATATATGTATATTGAATTGAACAGATAAAATTATCCTTTTTTTAATAACAAGTGTAGGAAGACTTACTTCTGCCTGGCCAATAATAAGATCCGCCCAGGTGTTCCATTGTGGACACTTGTCTCTTTCATCAAATGTGGCAAAATTTGAGTCCCAGCAACATTGCTCATGGTTAAACCAAAACTTATTCATGCAAATCCCTTCCTTCAAATCTGCCATCCAGTCTGCTGCAATGTCTATTAGGCCTGCAAGGGCACCTGGGAATACAAATTTTCCAAGTATTAAGACCCATTTTACAACTTGGGTAGGATTGAATCAAGCTTGTATAGAGCACCTTACAAAGATACAGTACAACAGCAGACATCTCTATATATCTCCAAGTTACCCATCCCAAACTGCTCATGCAACAATTTCTCCTATTCTGGTAACATCATTCCGGGAAACAGCAATTTCAGGACAGTACCAGGATACCTCTGGGTAATACAGGTCATTGTATATGGCAAAAGTACATGGTACATGTGTTAAAAGGCTGGAAGCATTTGTTCACTCATCTAGCCTTAACCACAGGTTCTGCAGATCCATACAAACAGCCACGGCTACTCAGCCCGTCATTACTTTGTACTGTACAGGCCAAGCAGTCACCGCTGTTCGCATACACCTTTCATCCCAGCTGCAGGAATCTGCCGATTCTTGCCGCTGGAGTCCAGTGTATGAATGTAATTTCTCAAAAAAAGGAACCGAATAGAAAGTCTGACTACAAATAAGGCTACTTTCACACTGAGGCAGTTTTCAGGCGCTTTAGCACTAGAAATAGCCTCTGAAAAGCGCCTGAAAACTGTCTCCCATTCATTGCAGTGTGCTTGCGGGACGTTACAAATAGTCCTGCAAGCGGCATCATAGGGGCGGGTTGGGAGTGCTGTATTTAGCGCTCCCAAAATGCCTTGCCCCTTGCAATGAATAATGAGCAGCGCTTCCAAAGTGCCGCAAATTGGGACATTTTACCATTTTTCTTTTGGTAAAAGTCGCCCCGCTAACGGTCGAAAAGCACCGCTAAAACAAGCGCCACTTTATCGCTAAAGGCCGGGCGTCCCAGTGTGAAAGTAGCCTAATACCCATTATTAACCACTTCAGCTTTCATACCCGTTTATGCCTTTTAGACCATAACAATTTTTAAAGAACAAGAGACCAAAAAATATGAGGCTAAAAATTAAATATAGTAATTTATTAAATAATAATGTTGGGAACATCATAAATCATATCCAATTTGAAATGAGCATACCCACCCCCTAAACATAGGTAAGGAGCCTTCAAAATGTAAACAGTGGTGAATCTGTAACATAAGGACAAATATCACCAAACACTGGTAGTGACCATATGGAGCTATATCTGTAGAGGGGTGAGTAGCTTCCCCTTTAATGGAATGAACTGTGCTCAACATGTTTCGCGTTGACAAATAACACCTCTTCAGGAGTGTGATGGGTTATTTATGATTTAAAAAACAGAAAACATGCGTGAATCAGGTAGAGCGGGGGACAGAGCCATTGGTAAGCATGACCCCCTCGTAGGCAGATATGGAGATACACGGGAGAGGTTCTAGGGGGCTGGAAATTTATGATGGTAGCCTGACTATGGATCTATATAGTGTTGCATTCACAGTTTGAATTCTCCAAAGTGCATCTGCTAAGCAAATCTATACTTATATCAAGCCTTTAACCAGCATGCAGTGTCAACTGTTGTTTGATGCTTCAAGACAGATGCCCAGCCAGAGCCCTCCCAATGGACATCCCTATCCTCAGCATGTGTGGCTCTGCCTGCTTCTCCTCTGTTCACTGCCAAACAGACCACTGAGAATGAACAGCTGGTCTAATCGATTAGACTGTTTCAGGGACAAGGCATAGCATACTATCATATGTCCATGGTAGCCATGCCATGCCATGCGGACATAACCCAAATTGTTTCATAACAATTTCTACACTTCTGCTATCGGTATGTTTATCTGGTAATAATCTTGTTAAATACCCAAATCATATTTATTTTTTTTTTAGAACAAGGCTTTTTGGCGATTATTGTCTTACAATTTTTTTTTATGTAATCCAGACAAAAAAAAACAACAAAAAAAACACACACAACGAAACCAGCGTTTTTTTTTTTTGTTTTTTTTTGTCCATTCTTCTGTGTTGGCAGTCCATTCAAATGAATAGGCTGCCTCAATGCAAAATATGTAGTAACACAATACTTCAGGAGGGAAAGGTGTGAAAGGTACTTTAAAGTGGAAGTCAAGGCACTTTATCTGTAACAGTGCATTAATATTTCATGATTGCTCTGCAGCCAGCATTCTAGATAGAAACATATAAATCAGTCCCAAACTAGGTAAAGCTTTCTGTAGGCTGCAGGGGTGGCAATTCTGTCACTTCTTATTCCATCTCATTTCAGAGTTTGTATGAGAGATGGATTACCACTCACATCAGCCCTTCCACCCATAGAGACTGAACGACTGTTAAACTCCATGTTACACCTACTGTCTGCAGAGGAAAGCTCCCCCAAATGTCATGCAACTACATAACATATTACCAACTATCCATTTTTTTGAAAATTTTAAAAAGCAAGACAGCAAGATCATGCAATCTGATTTTATCCTATTTTCACAATTTTGCTTATTTTTGTGAAAGTTGTTCACTACATGAATCTGGGGTTTCTGCACTGAATTAGTATTTATTATGCTGCTTTGACTCCAGATTCAACATTTATGCTTGGTATGGTGGCTGTGTTTTTTCAAGCTACTTCTGCTTTCATTTTCACCTGGTATTCCTGAAAATAACACTTCCTGTCCCTAGGTAGCTATGTCACTCCTATACTGTATGTGAAGGGAGCCATAATTATCTGCAGTGTTAATAGTGGACTGCATCATATTTGTATCGGGGTAGGTTTAAATGCCGTGGGGGGCGGGGGGTATGTGTAGGCAAAGTTGTTCCAGTGTCCAATTACCTGAACCCAGGTTCTATGAATATCCAGCCTGTGTCCTGGACTTTACAATTATGAGAACAAAAACTGCTGTGTTAATGCTAGTAACAGAATACATCACATGCATATATAGATTTGAAAATTTTACAGGTGGTTGGTTCTCATTCAATCCTATGGGGGGAGCCATACTCCACAGGAATCTGCCATGAATTGGGCTCCTCCCCACAGCAAGAAATGGGGCCATGGCACATAAGCACAAGATGAAGAAGGGATTTTTCAAAAGAAAGAATAAAATGGCGGTCGTTGCAAAACTTTGTCACACTGTATTTGCTCAGCGGTCTTACAAGCGCACTTTTTTTTGTAAAAAAATAACATTTTTTGAATTCAAAAATAAGACAACAGTAAAGTTAGTCCAATTTTTTTTTATATTGTGAAAGATAATGTTACGCCGAGTAAATCGATACCCAACATCTCAAGCTTCAAAATTGCACCTGCTCGTGGAATGGCAACAAACTTTTACCCTTAAAAATCTCCATAGGGGACATTTAAAAAATTCTACAGGTTGTACGTTTTGAGTTACAGAGGAGGTCTAGGGCTAGAATTATTGCTCTCGCTCTACCGATTGCGGCGATTCCTCGCATGTGTGGTTTGAATACCGTTTTCATATGCGTGCGCTGCTCACGTATGTGTTCGCTATTGCATGCAAGCTCTTATTTATTTTACCTTTTATTCTTGTAAAAATTAAAAAAAAAAAATTGTGTCACTTTTATTCCTATTACATGGAATGTAAACATCCCTTGTAATAGAAAAAAAGCATGACAGGACCTCTTAAATATGAGATCTGGTGTCAAAAAGACCTCAGATCTCATTTACACTAAAATGCATAAAAAAAAAAAAAATTAAATGTCATTTAAAAAAAAAAAAAAGTCTCATTAAGAGCTATGGGCGGAAGTGACGTTTTGACGTTACTTCCGCCCTGCAATGATATGCAGACGGGTGAGGGCCATCTTCCCCTCACTCATCTCCATACCAAGCCAGGGAGAGGACCAGATCGCCTCCGCCGCCACCGACGGCTCTGGTAAGCGGCGGAGGGCACCGGAGAGACCACTTTTATCTGAAACCGGACCGCTCACTGAAGAAGAGGATACGGGTTATGGTAGCTAGCTGCTGCCATAACAACGATAACCCTCTTCAAAAGTGCCGACGTATATCGGCGTGAGCTGGTCCGGGAGTGGTTGATAAAATAGTGGCATAAAACATTTATGTCTCCTTTTTTAAATACCTGGCTTTTAAAAGCAGACATCAATCAGTTACTTACCTGATGCTAAACCAGTTAGCGTTACAACCAGCCATCCTGACCAAGCGTCATAGAGGCTTTTAGATAACTCCCATGCAGACTCCTTCTTTTTGCTGTTAATCTGGGGAAAAATAATAATATTTGTTGTCAACAACAAAACAGTTTCAGTTATATTCTTCCTTCCTTCCAAGATGTAAAACCATAGGACCCCTTTCACACTGGAGGCAATTTTCAGGCGCTTTAGCGCTAAAAATAGCGCCTGTGAAGCGACTGAAAAATGGCTCATCTGCAATCCCAGTGTGAAAGCCCGAGTGCTTTCACACTGGGGCGCTGCGCTGGCAGGACGCTAAAAAAAGTCCTGCAACAGCTTCTTTGAGGCCCTTTAGGAGCGGTGTATATACTGCTCCTAAAGCGCCCCTGCCCATTGAAATCAACCCTTTATTCGGCCGCTAGCGGGGGAAGTGCCTCAAAAACTACGGTAAAGTGCCGCTAAAAAAAACGGTGCTTTACCGCTGACGCCCGGGTGCTCTCAGTGTGAAAGGGCTCTAAACCTCACACTGCCAAAAAATTACATACAGAAACTGAATACATTTTACTTTTTTGACTGTTCTCTGAATGATCTTACTCATACTCTTACAAGGAACAAACCACCCAGACACATCAGTAGATACTTTCCAAAGAAGCTCGCCCTTTGCCCACACACACTTGGTCCAGTGCTGAAGCTGATTAAGTAACCAATATGGTTTTGGAGGAAGATAAAGCCTCCATGATAAATTAATTTGGTGGGACCTGAACCCATTACCACTGTGCACCAAAACTGATATTTAAAATATTGGTCTGGGAAACGGAACCACCCCCCAACTTCTAGTATTCCAATGGCCTTCAAATGCAGTACCTGCTTCACTCACTCCTGGGAGCGGACTTAAAAAGGATTTAAACTGACTATATCCTATGGCTTGGTGTGGACATGAACAGTCATGGAAGGCCTACAGGCTCGCAGGAAAGTGTCCCTCCTTGACCTTGCTTAGGTTTTGGTTAGTAAAAAGGATATTCTTTAACCACTTAAAGACCACCCACCGCATATATACTGCGCAGGGCTGGTCTATTGTGCAAAACAACGTACCTGTACGTTGTTTCATGCAATAGTGTGGGTGGGCGCCCGCTGCACGCAGGGGGAGCGCACGCGCAGGTCCCGCAGACTCGATGTCTGACGGCCACCCGCAATCGCTTCACGGAGGGGCAGGACGGGGATCTGCCTATGTAAACAAGGCAGATCCCCGTTCTGACAGGGGAAGACACTGAGATCTTCTGTTCCTAGTAATCAGAAACCGTGATCTCTGTGTTGTCCCAGTGAGCCCATCCCCCCCAAACAGTTAGAACACACACACTGAGGGAAAAACGCACACACACCAAGAGAACACAATTAACCCTTTGAATGAAAAAAGGACATCAATTTTATTTGGGTACACCGTTGCACGCCCGCGCAATTGTCAGTTAAAGTAACGCAGTGCCGTATTACAAAAAACGGCCTGGTCATTAAGGGGGCAAATCCTTCTGGGGCTGAAGTGTTTAAATGTGTGACTGGTCTAGAGCAGTGAAAAAAAACAAGGGGAGAATGTACTTGCTAAATCAAGGTCATTCTGGTTAGCCAGCATCTATAAAGTGAAACTGAAACTTACCCTCCGATGGCGCTCCCGGTCTTTACACTTCTCTCTCACCCAGTCAATGGTATGGAAGTCATCGTAAGTGCCGACTCCTGGGATAGGCTCATCTAGCAGATCCAGCAGATGGGTGCTACTACTGGCACCGCCTCCATTTGACATGTTGTAGTGTGTTCCTAGAAAGACGTAAAAAAAGAGTAGACTGAGTTTCTACAATTCAAACAAAGCCATCATAGACTGCAACAATGTATTCACTGGATTAAATTACTTCAGTAAGGAGGCACCTTCATGAGTATGGGATTTCTTACAGTATGATGTATCCTACCAGGTTCCACGTGGCTGACAGAGGCAAGACTTTGTTTTTATTACACCTGCTGAAGCAAACCTCTTGCTGGAGCACAGGGGATAGAGATAGCTCTTTAAAATAAACCCCATATGGGAGTAAATCATCCCACATCACCAGTGTTATTTGGAATGCCACCTTCTTTGCTACTATACTGTAAAGCTTTTTATACGAGAATCCCTCCTGTCCCTGCATCAATCTTACATACAGTATGGAGGTCGACCGATATGGGTTTTTCTCTGGCCGATGCCGATATTTAGAAATCGCGGTGGCCGATGGCCGATATATGATGCCGATTTTTTTGGGCCGATATATTTGGCCGATTTTTTTTTTTTCCTTTCTTTTTTCCCTTCATCTCATAAAATCTAACAGTTAGACCCCTTTCACAATGGGGCGTTTTTCAGGCGCTTTTGGGCTAACAATAGCACCTGTAAAGTGCCTGCAAAACGGCTCCCCTGCAGTCACTTGGGCTTTCACACTGAGGAGATGCGCTGTCAGGATGTTAAAAAAAGTCCTGCAAGTGGCATCTTTGGAGCGGTGTATAGCGCTCCTCCATCACTCCTGCCCATTGAAATGAATGCGCACCGCTGTCGAAGCGCCTGCAAAGCGTTTTGGCAGGGGCGCATTTAACCCCTTCCTTGGCCGCTAGCTGGGTTATAAGCGCCCCGCTAGCAGCCGAATAGCGCCGCTAAAATGAGGGTAAAGCGCCGCTAAAACTAGCAGCGTTTTACCATCAATGCATGCCCGCTCCAGTGTGAAAGCAACCTTAAGGGCCCTTTCACACTGGGGCGGGGGCGGCGGTAAAGCGCCGCTATTGTTCTGCTAGCGCACCGCTCCAGTGTGAAAGCCCTCGGGGCTTTCACACTGGAGACAAAGCAGTGGCACTTTCGGGTCGGTTTGCAGGCGCTATTATTAGCGCAATAGCGCCTGCAAATCGCCCCAGTGTGAAAGGGCCCTAAGTAATAAGTGATACAGAAAATTTCTTACATTTATTAAACAAAACAAACCTCCAATCAGTTCACTTGTATGTATAATTTAGATTAAAAAAAAACTAGATCTTAAATATTAAATACACAAAAACAGGTAATCAAAACTTTTGGACGAAAAAAAATGGGCTAACTTTACGGCTTAGCTTTTTTTTTTTAATTCATTAGTGTATTTTTTTTTAAAAATATTGCGTTTCAAAGACTTAAACTTAAACTTATTTGTTTCAGATGGTGTCAATCGTGTGTGGCGGCAACCAGGTAAAGAGCACAAAGACAAGTGTGTCTTGCCTACACTCAAGCATGGTGGTGGGAGTGTGATGGTCTGGGGCTGCATGAGTGCTGCCAGCACTGGAGAGCGATACAGTTTATTAAGGGAACCATGAATGCCAACATGTGCTGTTATAAACCGAAGCAAAGCATGATCCCCTCCCTTCAGAGACTGGGCCGCAGGGCAGTATTCCAACATGATAACGACCCCAAACACACACCCAAGACGACCACTGCCTTGCTAAAGAAGCTGAGGGTAAAGGTGATGGACTGGCCAAGCTTGTCTCCAGACCTAAATCCTATTGAGCATATATCTGTGGGGCATCCTCAAACAGAAGGTGGAGGAGTACAAGGTCTCTAACATCCACCAGCTCCGTGATGTCATGGAGGAGTGGAAAAGGACTCCAGTGGCAACCTGTGAAGATCTGGTGAACTCCATGCCCAAGAGGGTTAAGGCAGTGCTGGAAAATAATAGTGGCCACACAAAACATTGACACTTTGGGCCCAATTTGGACATTTTGACTTAGGGGTGTACTCATTTTGTTGCCAGTGGTTTAGTCATTAATGGCTGTGTGTTGTTATTTGGAGGGGACAGCAAATTCACTTTTGTCGGATACTGTAGCGGGATATCACCATTTGTTATTGGCACTACAGAGATTTATATCACTTTCCTTGCTTGGGGGTAGGAACACAACTACACTATTATTAGCTGCTCCTGTCATCTTGCTTGGACTAGGAGACCCAGTGCCCTTATTTAACTTGACATCTTCATTTTCAGACAGCTCGACCCTTACGGTTTCTAACCCATTCCTATTAGTCAATTTTAGTGATAGGCCAACAAGAGTGCGACTGGGCTGGACAAGAGAATAAACGCACCATCAGACCCTGTCAAAGCTTTGGCTGTCAGAGAAGCCCAGCATATGACTATATCTGCAAGTTTTATAAACCTATTTTTGGGTGCACTGGCAATCGTAGAAGTTCACTAATAGGCTGGGTTCATACTGGTTGCACAAAAAACTGAATAATCTCTGAGCTGCCTAGGAAAGAGTAAGCTGTACTTTGTACCCTTCAAACACTTCAGCCTCAGCGACATACCCATTAGTCATCTAGTTGAAGGGGTTATACTGGAATGATGCCTGCAGCTACAGGCATCATCCCAGTATTTTTTTCAGCTGCCAATGGTCTTTAATCACTTCAATACTGGGCCAATTCTGACACTTTGCTCCTACATGTAAAAATCATCATTTTTTTGCTAGAAAATTACATAGAACCCCCAAACATTATATATGTTTTTTTAGCAAAGACCCTAGAGAATACAATGGCGGTTGTTGCAACTTTTTATCTCACACAGTATTTGCGCAGGAATTTTTCGAACGTGTTTTTTTGGGGAAAAAAACTGTTTTGTGTTTAAAAAAAAAAACAAAACAGTAAAGTTAGCCCAATGTTTTTGCATTTTGTGAAAGATGAAGTTACGCCGAGTAAATAGATACCTAACATGTCACGCTTCAAAATTGCACACGCTCGTGGAATGGCGCCAATGTTCGGTACTTAAAAATCCCCATAGGCGACGCTTGAAATTTTTTTACTGGTTACATGTTTTGAGTTACAGAGGAGGTCTAGGGCCAAAATGATTGCTTTCGCTCCAACGTTTTCATATGTGGGCGGGACTTACGTATGCGTTCGCTTCTGCGTGCGAGCACACGGGGACAGCGGCGCTTTACAAATTTTTTTTTTTTTTTTTTATTGTTAATTATATTTTATTTTTTTTATTTTGACACTTTTTTGAAAAAAAAAAAAATTGATCACTTTTATTCTTATTACAAGGAATGTAAACATCCCTTGTAATAGCAATATGACATGTCAGGTGCTCTTAATAGTGAGATATGGGGTCAATAAGACCCCATATCTCACCACTAGGCTGGGAAGCCTGAAATAAAAAATAAAACGATCGCCGATTCCCAGCCGAAGCGGCGCCGTTTTTTTGAATGGAGAGGCCGGGCGTGACGTCATAACATCGCACCCGGCCTCCGACGATCATAGAGACTTCGGGGACCATCTGGTCCGCCAGAAATCTCTATGATCTACATCCGGCGCCGGCGGATCCACTCTCCGCCTCACCGATCGTAACGGTGAGTCGGAGCAAGCACCGGAGGGCGGCGGGAGGACGTCCCCTCTCGCCTCCCATAGGAACGATCAAGCGACGGAACGGCCGCTATGATCGCTCCTATGGTGTAGAGATTCGCCGGCTGAAACCGGCAATATCTGAATGATGTCTGTAACTACAGACATCATTCAGATATACCTGCTCAAAGCCCAGGACGTCATATGACGTCCGTGGTATTGAAGTGGGTAATGTAAAAGCAATCCTCCAACCCCCCTCTTCCCGAGCTCTCCCCTCCCACCTGGGAGCACAGGACTAAAGCAGACAGACCATAGAGATGACCAAGGACCGTAACATCACCAATCATCTCTATGGTCTAAGAAACCGAAAGTGACGAGTGTTTTGTCACTTCCGGTTTCGGCTAATGTAAACAAGCCGTCACCAGCCTGTGAAAGCATCGGATCAAACCAACCTTGGTTTGATCTGATGCTTTTAAGGGCAGAGGAGAGATCAGATGTCTAATATACTCCGCAGATCTCTCAGTAAAGAGTACCTTTCACTACCCATGCTATCACAAGGAATGTTGTTCATTCTTTGTGATAGCAATCAATAAAAAAAAAATTAAAAAAAAGATTTTTAAACCGTATAAAAATGAAAACAAAATGAAATAAATAAATGAAAAAAATGTAAAGCCCCCCCCCCGTACCTCCATGCGTCAATCCCACATGCATACATAAACAGCGATCGTACCACACATGAAGTATCACTGAGAATGTCAGAGTGAAAGCAATAATTCTAGCACCAGACCTCTTGTGTAAAAAGTGGTAACCTGTAAAGGTTTTTGAAGTGTCAAATATGGATAATTTAATGTTCCGTAGCTGGTTGTCATTCCGTGTACCATGTTGTTTGGCGTCTACTTACGAGGCATAACATCATCCTTTATATTTTACCAAAAAACTGGGTATTAAATTGTGTTTGTGTGCACTAAAATTCATTCAAAGTGTAGTTTTTCCAAAAATTTGCATTTGAAAAATTGCTGCGCAAATACCACGTGACATAAAAAAATTTCAACACCCACCACTATTTTATTCTCTTGGGCCTCTGCTTAAAAAAATGTTTGGGGGTTCCAAGTAATTTTCGAGCAAAAAAATAAATAAAAAACTTTGATTTTTACATGTATGACCGAAATGTCAGAATTGGCCTGGGGTTCAAGTGGTTAAAGTGTATGTCAAGCCAATGTTTTTGCCTAAAAAGAGTAAAGGATTAGAACCCATGTTGGTTTTTATTGCAATCCAAGACTTCATTAGATAGATTTCCTTTCAGCTTTTTGTTATCTGTTTTCCTTTTGCAAATTTTCCCTCACTTCCCGTCTCCTGAAATCGATGTCAGTAGAAAAAGAATTGAAAGGACAGGGGTTCCAATCCTTCCCCACTATGTCCAAAACTTTAAAAAAAAAAAGATTTTGCTGGATGTACACTTTTAATGTCTAAAACTATTTAGTTATAAACCATGAGAAGCAAAGCAGATGGTCAGCAGTTGTTCCTAAGACTATTTTTACCAGTAAACATTTGACAGTAACATTAGTAAAACAGCAACAGAGGAGGAAGCGGCTGGGGATCAGGTCTCAATTTTCAAGCTGAATAAAAACACCATCGGTACAAAGACCTGTTGTCTTCCGAAATATGTGCATGTTCTGGAAACTTGATATGTGCAAATCAAATGTTTCCCCAATACTGACACACAAGTATTTGTATCAACTAATTAAAACGTATTTCATTAAAGTGGTTGTAAAGGCAGTTTTTTTTATCTCAATGCATTCTATGCAGTAAGATAAAAAAAACCTTCAGTGTGTAGCAGCCCCCCCAATACTTACCTGAACCCCATCTCTATCCAGCGATGTGCATGACTACCTCGGCCGCCCGGAACGCTCCCTCCTGATTGGCTGAGACACTGCAGCAGTGGCATTGGCTCCCGCTGCTGCAAATCAAATTCAGTTAGTTAATCAGGAGAGAGAGGGGGGGCTGAACCGCGGCTCCGATTTTGAATGGACACACGGAGCTGCAGAAGGGACCCGAGAAGGGAAGGATAGGGGCTGCTCTGTACAAAACCATTTCACAAAGCAGATAAGTAGAACACGTTTTTTGTTTTTTTCTTTAAAAATAACAAACGAGACTTTAGTATTACTTTAATGCCCAATTTATAATGTGAAATTCAGCCCTAAAATCTTAAAGCTAAAAACAGAAATGGGCTTGGAACTAGTGCTGGTGCATGGGTATTATTACCAAATTCATAATGATTAAAAAATGTATGAATTGTATACAGTGCACTTAGTTTTGCACACCTGTGACCCGTATTTAGCCAACATGCCAAAGCTCTCTGAAGAGATCCCGACTTTAATGTCAGGATCCACCCAGATGCCTGGACCAACAGCTGGCTCAGCATGCCACTGAGAGCCTGAGCCAGCCCCTCCCGCCCCCTCCACAGCCCAGTGCTCCAATGAGCACTGGAGGGGCAGAGCAGAGAATGTGACTGTCAATTAATTTATAAATTAAATGAACACGGTATGCGAAAATGCAAAGATGTGAACCTAGCCTCATTCCATGAGGGTTCATGTAAAAAATACCTACGTGTTTAGCCATACTATCCGCTTCTGTGGATTTATGTAGCAGAAATTTCTGCAGCATCGTGATTCATGGTTATAGCACACCTTAAAGCAGAACTTTACCCATAACAACTTGATAAAAAATAAAATGTTCTTTAGTAAAGAACATACTGTACATTCCACATTAAAAAAGGAGGAAGAGTTTGGACTTTAAATAAAGCATGCGGCTGCCACACACACATGTATTGCTTCATAGTACAGTTGAAAATGATGTTTATTTGTAACATAAAAACCCTCTGAGCCACAGCAGCATGATGGCACGAAAAATATTCCTGAATATAGAAAATTTCATGTATGTGGTCTAAATAATAAGCACATGATTAGGACAAAAAGGCATCCAAAAAGCTCAATGCGTTTTGTGGATCCCTCCACTTCCTCAGTAGCAGATGCGGAGTTGACATGCACACAAGTTGACACAAAGGGGTTTGAATGGCTATTAAAGGTAACCATCCTCACCTGTGGTGTGTGTGTATATATATATATATATATATATATATATATATATATATATATATATATATATATATATATATATATATATATATATATATAGAAAAGGTCAGTGAGTCTCTGGACTCCTGACAGACCCTTATATCTTTCATCCAGTGCTGCACTGCTGTTTCTGGATTCTGAGTCATGAGGAAAGCAAAATAATTGTCAAAGGATCTGTGGGAAAAGGTAGTTGAACTGTATAAAACAGGAAAGGGATATAAAGATATCCAAGGAACTGAGAATGCCAATCAGCAGTGTTCAAACTCTAATCAAGAAGTGGATAATGAGGGGGCGTGACTGGATGTGAGCAAGGCAGGACGTGTTTCCTGGAAGCTCCACATCTCTCCTGCAAAATCATCAATTTTTAGGAGCTTTTCTGCCCGCTTTCCGGTACCGGACATTGCAGCACTCCTGGACATGAAAGAGGGGGGATCCAGGCACCAAAGTGTCAGTGCCAGACTCACTCCACACGCGGCCCGGAAGCAGCCTCCTCCATCTTGTCATCTCCTCACTCAGCTAAGAGCACCAAGAAGCAGGCCAGAAAGATGGCAAACACGGCTGCAGCACTAGCTGGGAGGGGGGGTCGAGGAGCTGGAAACGTTCTCCTGGTTGGCTGCATAATGATCAGGTGTCCTCTCACCTACTGGATTCAACTACCGCATACTGGACAGATAATCTTGAGTTGACAGATCCTGCGATTGTATGGCATGCTGTCAAGGCAGTAGCTAGGGGGGAGGGTATTTCTGCTATAAAGATGGTACGGGTGGAGCAGACTGCTAAGATTCGTTCACTACAAGACAAGGAAAGAGAAATAAACCTATAAAAAGCATCTCTCAGCAAACTGTTCAAGAGAGATAATATAATTTCGTTGAACACATGAATGATCTGACTGCAGTGTTTTTTTCACACAGGGAAGTGGTATGGGAACTAACTATGCCTCGGAGTAGGCTGTGAGGAAATACAAAGGGCTCTGTACACGCAGTCACATATCTTGTACTAGTCACATGTCTAGCTTCTGTCTAACCATTCTCCACGTACCTTCATGCCTCCAGAAGACACTACACTATATATACTATACATACTACAAATACACTACTCTGTATATACTTACCTTGCTGCCCTGATTGACATTTGCATGAGTGAAATTGCCCTCCTTCCTCTGGCGGATAAAAAAAAAAAAAAAAAAGCACACGCATTGAGAAAAGCCATTCCAGTATAGGAGGTTCCAGAGAACCTGTCAAGCTGGGCCAGTAGTACCTGTTAAGCAAGTAAAACAGGATTTCATGTTTGCATAATGTATGTCACACATCACTAATCCCCTATACTCTGTAGCATTATATTCAACTCAATGCAGAATCAAGCAGAACACGGCATCCTAAGGTAAATCAGAAAGCAGGTATTTTAAAAGCCGACAGCTGGACATCTGATATTTTGGGCTAAATTTTCTGCTAAATTAATTGCCTTAGGGCCGGTTCACACTGCTGCATGGTGTGAGATCGCATTTGATTCGCACCGCACTGCAAATCACATGCGATGTCCATGCGACGCGAATTCAGCCAGACAGTCAGTCTGGCTGAATTCGCATCGCATTCGGACCAAACTCGCACAGGACCCTTTTTTTGGTCCACAGCAGAATCGTATCGCATTGGTGTTCACCCCCATGCAATCGGATTCCTGTCCGAATTTGCAGATCGCACTGCGATATGTGAACTGATGTGGAGGTGTCATTAACTTATAATTGACACTCCCAGCAGTTTGCATAGGGCAGTGTGAACTGCCGCTGGGAGACATGCGATGCGGGAACCTGCAGTGGATTCGCAGGTGAATGAGCAGCGCTTCCAAAGCCCCTGAAAAGAGCTTTGGAAGCGCCGCAACACGGGTGCTTTTAACCCCTTTTTTGGGGTTAAAAGCATTCCGCTAATGGCCGAAAAGCGCCGCTTAAACAGCACTAAAGCGCCGCAAAAATGAGCGGCGCTTTAATGCTAACGCGGCCCCAGTGTGAAAGGGGTCTTAAAGTGATAATATAGTCTTGTTTTTTTTTCCCTATAGAAATAACAAACATATTATACTTACCTGCTCTGTTGCAGTGGATTTGCACAGAGCAGTCTGGATCCTCCTCTTCTCAGGTCCCTCTTTAGTGCTCCTGGCCCCTCCCTCCTGTTCAGTGCCCCCACCGCAAGCAGCTTGCTATGGGGGCACCCAAGCTTCAGCTCCGTGTGTCCATTCAGACACAGAGCCCCAACCCAGCCTTGCCCCATCTCTCCCCTGATTGGCTAGCTGACTTTGACAGCAGCGGGAGCCAATGGTGCCGCTGCTGTGTCTCAGCCAATCAGATAGGAGAATCTTGGACGGCAGAGGGACTCATGGACATCGCTGAACAGAGAAGGACCTCAGTTAAGTATTAGGGGGGCTGTTGCATACAGAAGGCTTTTTCTCTTACTGCATAGAATGCAGCAAGATAAAAAAAAAAACCTTCTGCCTTTACAACCCCTTTTATGCATTCTATGCATTAAGATAAAAAAGCCTTCTGTGTGTAGCAGCCTCCCCAGCACCCCTCAATACTTACCTACCAGCACTCTTCTGGGTGCGGATGCTGTCTGAGAAATCTGCCTTCCAATTTTGTACACCAGGGATGAAGGATGAGCCAGACTTCCTTACTGAAGAGAGACCTATTATTTCCTGATGGTTGACATATGCCGCAGTTGTGGAGTTGTCTCAATGGATCAGAACTTGATGTTCTAACTGATCAGTCCAGAGCTAAAAGGGACAACCAGACTGACAGACATTCAAAGATTTTGTTTGAAAGGTGTAATATTCTCAGTCTACCATGGCCCCTGGGCTGACAGAGTGCCTAGGACTTGAAGGATGGCATCCTTTGTCAAAATGTTTCATAATAAAGGAAACAATAATTGAGGTTATGGCAGGGTTCCAAAACCACAACGCCTGGCCCCAGGGGTGCGACAAATCAGCAATGTCCAGGGACAGAGGATTTTGCCCACAGCGACAAGATGTTGAGCTGAAGATTCTGGGAATGGAATGGTGCAAAGGAGACCAATGCGAAAGAAGCCACCATCAGAACAAAGACTCGCACACAAAGTTTAATGTGATGAAGATTTTGTTTGGGCAAACAAACATTTTCTGGTCTATGCCTTTGTTGGATATCTCATTTAAGGTACTCTGACTAGTCACTAAGGTCTGGGACAGCCCCAAACAGGACCAACTGCAGGGCAGAACTAGCAAGTGCCAAAACAGCCTTTTCCAAGGCTTCTCTGAGGGTTCTTTAAATGAATGGTCTGCACAGCCTACTCACATAGCAAAGTGTGTCCTTAGAGTCAGGTTCCTGCAAAGAATTGCCATGACTTTGAACCTAGAAATCATCCTTCAGTAACAAATCAGAGCTTGGGCTGAAAGGCAAGCACTCTAATGCAAGACTCAGAAGACATTTAGAGGAACACGCACGAAGGCTCAGTAGGGCTGATGCACTAAAAAAGCATGCAAGCTTGGAAAACAACAATGCAACGCGACTAGCGAGATTGTCAATCCAATAAAACCCATTTATCTAAAACTACCGTATGCCTCAATTGATAGGAAGAAAAAAGCCAATAAGCTGGCAGGAAGTTTAGCAGGTATCCAAAGGTGTCTGCATGGCCTTTAAACCGTTCCTGGAATGTGGCAGATGAGCAATCAAATGGACTATTGTTTCACAAGAATGCAACCCAATGAACTTTATTTGCACTAAACACAATGCAACCAAAGTTTATCAAACAAAAACACAGGATCTCACTACAAGAACCACCCTCAGATAGCAGCCCATATCAAACAACCTCTTGCTGAATTAACAAAGAACAGCAATTGTAATGCTTTAATAGGATGTGTGTCTTATGCCTTTATCTCAACTGAGAAGGCCAACTAACTACAAAGACACAACAAGATCATCATCTATAAGTAGTGGAAGAATATTGTCGCATTGATCACGTAGAACTTAGTTAATTATTAGCAAAAAAAAAAAAGAGTCGCCCTGGGATTTTAAATGAGGTGGTCACAGCCACTGAGTAACAAGAGTAATAGCAGTATAAATTAGAGGTCGACCGATATTTGGCTCTTTTTACTTAATCGGCATCGGCCGATTGTGCTGATAAAAAAAGCCGATTATACCTTCAGCGGGACTTGCAAATGACTTCTGTAATAGTCAATGCAAGTTGTCTGAAGTTTTCTTTCTCCTCCTCTGGGCAGCCTGCCAAATCTGATAAGAAGATACATTGTATCTCTTTCAGGTTCTTTTATCAATAGACTGAACTCTGTGGAGAAGTTTTCAGTTTAACCATTTAAAGACTAAATCTTTTCTGACATTTGTTGCTTACAAGTAAAAAGCCTGTATTTTCTGCTAGAAAATCACTTAGAACCCCCAAACATTATATATATTTTTTCTAGCAGAGACCCTAGGGAATAAAATAGCGGTTGTTGCAATATTTTATGTCACACGGTATTTGCGCAGCGGTCTTTCAAACGCAATTTTTTTTTTTAAAAAATACACTAATGAAATAATAATAAAAAAATAAAAAAAAGCAGTAAAGTTAGCCCATTTTTTTTCGTCCAAAAGTTTTGATTACCTGTTTTTGTGTATTAAATATTTAAGATATAGTTTTTTTTTTTTTAATCTAAATTATACATACAAGTGAAATGATTGGAGGTTTGTTTTGTTTAATAAATGTTTAAATATAAAAAAAATTCTGTATCACTTATTACTTAAGGCTGCTTTCACACTGGAGCAGGCAGGCGTTGACGGTAAAACGCTGTTAGTTTTAGCGGCGCTTTACCGTCATTTTAGCGGCGCTATTCAGCTGCTAGCGGGGCGCTTATAACCCAGCTAGCGACCGAAGAAGGGATTAAATGCGCCCCTGAAGCGCTGCTGCCAAAACGCTTTGCAGGCGCTTCGGCAGCGGTGCGCATTCATTTCAATGGGCAGGAGTGGTGGAGGAGCGGTATACACGGTAGCGGTATATAGATGCTGCTTGCAGGACTTTTTTTTTTAACATCCTGCCAGCGCATCGCCCCAGTGTAAAAGGGGTCTAACTGTTAGATTTTGTGAGATGAAGGGAAAAAAAAATAAATAAAAAAAGAAATCGGCCTAATATATCGGCCCAAAAGAATCGGCATCATATATCGGCCATCGGCCACCGAGATTTCTAAATATCGGCTTTGGCATCGGCCAGAGAAAAACCCATATCGGTCAACCTCTAGTATAAATGTTTATTAAAATTATTGTACATACATGGATAATATAGCATATTAGCTCAGCCAATGGATTTGCACATAATGAAGAGAATAAATAAAGTTGATACAAACGTTATACAATGCAGTATATACAAATGCACGCATCAGAAAACCTGACGCGCGTTTTGCGAGATCATTGCTCGCTCATCATGGGTGGATGCGGATGAGATGCTTCAATGAATGAAACCAGAGTTTCCATCGCTGAACTCCAAATGGACGGCAGCAGCCAGAGTATGGCACGGAGCTGATCCAATAATGGAGCAGACATAGAGACCATGGGTAAGAAAGTAAATCCTGAAAAAATGTGTTTGTCTTGATATGCAAACAGCTGAACAGCAATGGAAATCTCTGTGGTGTGCATAGTATTGGTGAGCGAAGGAAGTGTGTTAGTTAATTAGCAGCCATGTAGTTTCTACAACATTGTGGATTGCCACAAGTAAGCACGCAACTTTTTTGTTATATGGTCTACACCAGTGGTTCTAAACTCCTGTCCTTAGGAGTTAGGACCCACTAACAGGCCAGGCTTGCAAGATAACTGAAATACATCACAGGTGGTATCATTTGCTGCTCAGTGATTGCAGTATTCTAGTTAAAATCTGGCCTGTTGGTGGGTTTTGAGGACAGGAGTTGCAAACCACTAGTCTATACTGTATGACTGTTCCCTCCCCTCCGCTACATAAAATGGAACCACATAGCCCCAAAGAGGAATTCCTATCCAGGGATATTCCAGCAGCCTCCGGGTTTAGAGACATACTTCATTGTGCAGTATATTTATTAACCAGTTAACGGCTGCGCCATAGCCGAATGATGGCTACATCGCGGCTCGATAACTCTGGGAGGGCGTACATTGACGTCCTCCCAGAATCCCGCTGCCACGTGCCCCCTGGGGCGCACACCCAGGAATATCCTTGGACCCGGCGCATCATGGTAAATGGCCGCCGGACGTTTACCACGTGATCGCTCCATCAAATGACGGAGCGATCACTTGTAAACAAACCGGCGTCATATCCATTTTCTCTCTCCCTTCTCTGTACCGAGAGGAGGGGGGAGAGATGGGGTGCAGCAGTGCTGTGAGCTGGATCTGTAGTGCCCACAGCGCTGATCTGTGCCCATTGCAGCCTCATCCAGCCATCCATCTATCCATGCTCAGCTATCCATGATGTCATACTCATCCAGCAAATGCATCCATGCTCATCCATCCATCCTCAGCAATACTCATCCATCCATGCTCAGACATCCATCCCTAATCAGCAATACTCATCCAGGCTTAGCCATCCATCCATGCTCAGCCATACTCATTCATGCTCAGTCATCCCATCCATACTCAGCCATCCCCATCCACAGCTCATCCATCCCCATTCATGCTCATCCAACCACATCCATGCCACTACAGAGGCTCACAAAAGTGTAATAGGTAGTCAAATTAGATTTGACATGTCTGCCCCTAAAACACCTGATGGAGCCCCCTGCATGTTGGGCCTCTCTATGTGGCCAGGCTGTGGAAAAGTCTCCACATGTTGTATCGCCGTACTCAGGAGTAGGAGAATCTATTATGGGGTGTAATTTTTGGTATGCAAATGCTATGTGTTAGAAATACTGTATAAATGGCCAACTTTGTGTTAAAAAAAAAAAAACACGTTTTCATTACACATTTTCAAAAACTTGGAAAAAAATGACATGTTCAAAAGACTCATTATGCCTCATAGATTATACATTGGGTTGTTTTGTTTTCTTTCCAAAATGGGGTCATTTTTGGGGCGTTTTAATTGTCCTGGTGCTCCAGGGCCTTCAAAAGTGTAAGAGGTAGTCAAAAAATATGTGTAATTTATGCTCCAAGAACGCTTGATGGCGCTCCCTGCATGTTGGGCCTCTGTATGTTGCCACGCTGTGTAAGTCTCACACATGTGGTATCGCCATACTGAGGAGGAGTAGTAGAAAGTGTTTTGGGGTGTAATTTGTGCTATGCATATGCTATGTGTGAGAAATTACCCGCCAATACAACAATTTTGTGAAAAAGAAAAAAAAAATCTTGATTTTGCAAAGAATCGTGGGAAAAAATTACAACTTCAAAAAACTCACCATGCATCTTACTTAATACCTTGGAATGTCTACTTTCCAAAAAAGGGTCATTTGGGGGTATTTGTACCTTCCTGGCTTGTTCGGGTCTCAAGAAATGAGACCCGAACAAGCCAATTTTCAAAGATTGGCACCATAGCTTGTGGACGCTATTACTTTCACAAAGACCAAATAATATACACCGATTTGGGTTATTTTTAGCAAAGATATGTAGCAGTATAAATTTTGGCCAAAATTTATGAAGAAAAATTACTAATTTGCAAAATTTTATAACAGAAACGAAGAAAAACACATTTATTTTTTTTTAACAGAATTTTCGGTCTATTCTTTTATAGCGCAAAAAATAAAAAACCCAGTGGTGATTAATTACCACCAAAAGAAAGCTCTATTTGTGTGAAAAAAAAGGACAAAAATTTCATATAGGTACAGTGTTGCATGACTGAGTAATTATCATTCAAAATGTGGGAGCACCGAAAGCTGAAAATTGGTCTGGTTAGGAAGGGGGTTTAAGTGCCAAGTGATCAAGTGGTTAAAGTGGATGTAAACCCTCACATATACCCAGTGAAGTGAACGGCCTCAGATGATACACAGAGATGAAACAAATCTCCCTACATAAGTTTTACATGTATATCTGCTGTCTTCCCCTTTATATACTGTTTAGAAAGTGGACACCCTGTTAGAATTTTCTCTTCCTGTTCCAGAAAGGGGAGGGGAGTCTTGCCATACACTGTGAGACAGCCGATTGGAGGAAAGGCGCACACCACCCTCTCCTCATAGGCAGAGATTTGCATAGTTGTGCTGTGAATTGACCAGCTCGCTGGTAATCTATTTATAGCACCCACCTTGACACAAATTTAGGCTGGTTTTATCACGTGTCAGAGAACTTATCAGGCTGATAACAGAAGAATGAAGCAGGAGAAGGCCACTGGAATTAGGGCGCTGAAGAGAGATAATAAAACACTGCAGATATATGTGCTTAGGTCAAATTTCATGAATCGGGTTTACATCCACTTTAAGACCAAAAGAAACGTAACATAAATTGCACACACATCTAATGGTGTCACTTACGGCACTTTTAACATATCCTGGCAGTGTGGAATGAGAAGTTTACAGCATCAAGTGCTCAATGAACTTTAATATATGAAAGGTCACTGGGCTTCTGGTGAGTGAACAATTACAGTTCACGTGGTGGAGTGCACGTGACAGGAAAAAGATTGAAGTGACTTTTAATGGCACTTAGGCAGGCCATACATAAGCGAATTCCTTTCCTGCAATCAGGGGTTACAGGAAAGAAGAAATGTGCTCGATTCACCCATCAGCACAGACCGTGTTGACAGCAGAATCCCTTCCGCTGAGCCACTGTATTATGCCAGCCGCTAGCGATAATCGCATGGAAAATTCAGCAGGCTGGTAATATCCAAGTTGATCGATTGATCAACTTGAACTTGGTACATTTAGCTTGCCCATATATGGTTCAAATTTCGCCCGCTTTCTGCTGAACTGGCCGAGATTCTAACCAGCTATGGCCGGCCTTAGCGCTGCTCTCATTACATGCATATTATCGAATATTTAAGCTAACGAAGGAGGGATGAAGCAACAGAAAAAATAACAAATGTTATAGGACATATGATCTTTTGCTGATGTAAACGCTCCACAAATCACTCCGCAAATTATGTTGCTGCTACACAAATTAAAAGCTTGTTTGGCTGTACTTCTGTGGATCACAGGAGTGCAGTTCGTTCTGCACTCCTATGACCTGTTTTCAGCCGACAGCGGGCAAAAGCATGCTGTCGACTGATGTCACAGAGTCACTCCAGGCTAGGGAAAGATAGCAACCATATGGTCGGGATCCACCCAGGAGCCTGGACCGGCACTTGGCTCAGCCTCTCAGTGGTCCGCTGAGAGCATGAGCCAGTCGCTCCCACCCTCTCCACAGCTCAGCACTCCAATGGGGGGGGAGACAGAGCAGACAGCAGTGACTGACAGTTTCCAGGTCTCTACTCACGGAGCACTGAGAACTGAGTAATCGGTGGTGTTTAATTGCTCGGTTATCAGTCTTGGAGTCGATGCTGCATCCACCTAACCAAGCGTCTCTTAATAAAAACTAGATGAAAAAAAAAAAATGCCTCCAAATGTCACACGATCAGTCAGTAAGTATTGCTACGAAGATATCCTTGGTTCCTACAAAAGGGACAGTATTCTTTTCTCCCGGTGACAATTACCAAAAACAGCATATACAAAATACATTTTGGTCAAATATGATGTCTGTAATACTGTTACATTAACTATTATCAACCATTATCAACTACTGAGCAATACTATGTTGCTCAATGCTGTGTTAGGCTGATTACACCATCATGCTAGAAAATCATACCACTAGGTATGAATTGACTACTAGGAATGCTAAAATGCTATAGGTGTGTTCCTAGGTCATGAACTCCTGTGTGTGCGATAAAAGGTGACATATTCACACCTTAAAAGTAACCAACAAAGACACAGCACCTTTAACACGATGCACTGCAACACCAAGATAACATAAAAGTAGCTAAATATAACTGGATCACGTGCACCCACACGGTCTTCAGAAAAAAAAAAAAATCTGCTAGAAAACTGAAAAGCAGCCTGCGGCCATTGGAAGATTATCATTTCTTACATGGGCACACAGCCGCAGCAGCTCTGACAGTTTCAGCAATTTGATTTGTACTAAATATGTCAACACTGGATATTGTGAGTTTTTTCCCTGACTGTATAAGTGTTTTATGCGCCAGTGCCCGTCATCCAAAGACTGCTCTTGTACCTTAGGTCTTAATCGTCCACGGAACTAATTCATTTTCTTAGTAGACACACACACTTCTACACTGGATTGGTATGTACTGGAACATGTTGCCACACATGCAAAGCTAGCAGGACTTGCAACATGCGGTAACATTATGCTGATGCAGCAACAAGATTTTATCACACACACGACACGCATAACCGATTCCCCTAAACAATTATTGAAACTCAATGCTGCTCTTTGCTTAAAATGGTTTTACAATTCCATCAATAAAGTGGAAACTCATCAAATGTCCGCCTAAGGCTGTTGCAATTCTAGATAAAATGTCAGCCTGATGCAGATTCGGTTTAGAAATCCCACTGAAAACAGGCGCGTGAATCCCGAAAGGCAACAATAAAACAAGGAAAGTGCAGTTCAGGAGCAATATGGGTGTGTGTATATAAATAAATATATACATACATATACACACACACATATATATATATATATACATATATACACACACATATATATATATATATATATATATATACACACATACACACACACACATTATATATATATATATATATATACATATATATATATATATATATATATATATATATACATATATATATATATATACATATACATACATACATACATACACACACACACACACACACACATATATATATATATATTTTTTTTAAATCATACTTACCTAGGTGGATGTAGCATCGCTCCAATGCTGCATCTGTTCCCCGCCGGCTCCAACACTGAGAACTGAGCGATCAAACACTGCCGATTGCTCGGTTCTCACAGCACCCCGAGAAGAGAGCTGTTCACTGTCAGTCAGCGCTCTCTGCTCTGCCCCCCCCCTACGCACACTGGAGCGCTGGGCTGTGGAGGGGGCGGAGACAGTTGACTCAGGCACGTGGGCGGATCCCGAATTGGACATGATCTTGCCAAAGCCTGGATGGGCTCTGTGATGTCAGCCGACAAAACTGCAGAACAAACTGCACTCCGATAATCCACAGGAGAAGTACAGCCAAACGAGCTTTGTCTGTACTTCTCCTTTAAGCAGACAGGAATTTGATGCGAACAGAGGACTTCTCATTAGTAGTAGCAGGTGTCTTCTGACCATTAGGCATCTGAAAATGGTAAATTCTGACAAATCGATACCTATGGGTATGTTGTGGGGGGTTTTAGCTTTCCTAGTAAAGTGGTTTTCTTGAAAGGTTAACCCGCCATCCACTGACTCATCAATACACTTTTCTGCTGCTCTCTCAGAGCAATGGTCCTGTGTAAGCGAAGGTACCTCCTCCGCCTAACGGTGACCGGTCGCACAGACCCATGCATTGCATCAAAGGTAGGAAGGGGAGATCACACATTCCCACATACCTGGAGGCTCTGGGTATTTCCTAGGGCTCCCACAGAGGAATGACGTGGCAGAGGAATGCAGCCCTGCACAAAAGAACCTGTCAGTTTGACTTGAATAGGGTAAGGGACAGATTCTTTATAGCAGACACCTAAAATAACTCAAAGAAAATGTTACTTAGAACTAAAACGAGAGCAACAAGTTTTAAAATCATGAACAGCAGCATTCTGAACTATATTTTATGCCTAAAAAGTGGAATCTGAAAAAGAAAACATACGGGTATCATTCAACTTTAAGAATGGAGGATATCTTGTGGCAAAATAGTGCAGCAGAGAGCTCTAGGCTACAGAAGAGCAATGCAGCTCGAGCGGCTTCCTATGGTTGGGCCTTAAAGCGGTAGTAAACTCCGTTTTTTTTCTTGAACCTAGAGGTAAGCCTATAATAAGGCTTACCTGTAGGTACAGTAAATATCTCAATGGAAAGAATGTTGTCCTTTGAGAGAGCCGTGAGACAGCCTTGAATCCCACTCGCATGTGCAGGAGTGACGTCATCGCGGCTCAGCTATTGAAATGACCAGAGCGGTGAAGATGGAATCCCTGTCAGCGATAATATTGTGTTGCTGGAGGGATCTGTTTTTTAGGCAAGTCTGTCATTATGGGCTACTATGCAGTGCATATCCGATCCTGCAGGGAGGACCATTTTATTATTTTTTTTTGGTTTACTACCGATTTAAAAAGGGAACTAAAAACTCTGGAAGCATTGCCCAAAAAAAGCAGGGATGGAGCATAGAACTAGTCACCAGTATAGCTTGTGGCCCTCCTTGCAGGGGATCTTTTACCATTAATGATAAGTGACATTCTCAGGCATATTACTACTCCAAGCCCACCTTAGCTATCCCACCAGGAACCTGTCACTGCAGACTGCCAATCATAAATCGGCCAAGGCATTGGCCCCACAGCTGCACGTACACACACCCCTTGTGTTAGGATGGCTACGGGGCGGGAAATGCCCTGGCCACTTGCGACTGGCAGTCCACAGTGATAGCTTTCTGGCAAGATAGCTCTAACATGAAGCAGCAGTACCTAAAGCCGAACTTCACCCTAAAAGGTAAGTTCTACTTATATTTCTTTCCCTGTCCTCTCTCACTTTTAGAGGCTTTTTTTTTTTGGGGGGGGGGGGTAGGTACCTAGTTTTAGCAGGTACCTGCTCCCCCTTCCGCTCTGACTGCCTAGGCGATCGGAGTGGACTTTCTCCCCCTCTCCCTCCTGACTGGCTGAGACACAGCAGCAACGCCATTGGCTCCCGCTGCTGCCAAAGTCAGTTAGCCAAACAGGAAAGAGAGGGGGAGGGGCTGAACCACGGCTCTGTGTCTGAATGGATACACAGAGCTGCGGCTCGGCTCAGGTGCCCCTATAGCAGTGATGGTGAACCTTGGCACTCCAGATGTTTTGGAATTACATTTCCCATGATGCTCATGCGCTTTGCGGTGTAGTTGAGCATCATGGGAAATGTAGTTCCAAAACATCTGGGGTGCCAAGGTTCGCCATCACTGCCCTATAGCAAGCCGCTTACTGTGGGAGCACTCAACAGGAGGGTGGGGCCAGGAGCACTTTAGAGGGACCCGAGAAGAGGAGGATCCAGGCTGCTCTGTGCACAACCATTTCACAGGGCAGGTAAGTAGAACAGGTTTGTTATTTTTAAAGAAAAAAAAAAAAAAACACACAAGACTTTAGTATCACTTTAATGTGCTGTAGCAAATCTTCACTCTAAGTTCAGTTCCCAATTAAGTATGTTGTTGAAATGGTAGAAATCCTATTTGAATCCCGTTTAAATTCTATGTTTCAATATTACAAAATATTGTAAAGTCCACGCTAGGGGAATACTAATGCAGACCATGGTATATGCACATCACCTGTGATGGATTTGGAGTACAGAACTGATAATAGAGCTCACACGCAGGCAAATAGAGGTGCCACTTCAGGTTTATTTTAATGTTTTACACATACACCATCTCCGATGGTGCAAAAATAACCATCCAATGGAGTCCTTTGTAGTCTACTACGGTACTTTTGCCTATGGTTAGAGAAATGGAAATTGCATTATTGCTGGTTTGAGTATTAGAAGAAAAATGTTCCAATGGGGACAGTTCTGGTGACCTGGGGGTCCATAAGGAATTACCTAATTTGCAGGGATTTCCTCTGACTTCCTGTTTGGCTATGGAACAGGAAGTGAAGGGAAATCTCCACAATGGAACACAGATGGCAAAAAAAAAAATAATAATAATAAAAAAAATAATAATAATCTAACAGGAGTTATAACTCTCCATTACTCTATTCAAAATAAAAAAAAAAATAAAAACGTTTTGCCTATAGTTCTACTTTAAAGTCACACAGTCAGCTTTTATATGGAGAACACTGATAACAGAAAGTCTTTGTGTAAATATCCTCTGCTGAGCTAAAATCAATAGGGTGTTATTCTACCCCTGTTGAGATGAACTTTCAAAGAGTTCTCAGCAAATCCTGGCTGGTGTTTGACCCACAGGCTGAAAACCTCAGCAACTGATATGAGGATGAGTCACCCCGACCGACCGATGTCCCTCAACACCTGCATTTTACTGCTGCGTCACCATCTCTGTGCCTGACAACTGCTGGCAGCTGCTACAGTTTCCACGCTGGCAACTCAGTACCTGCAAGCCAACAATAAAACCCAACCCTGATTATGTCATTTGTTTTTTTAAGATTTGAACACAGAATTCGAGACAAATAGACTTAATGATGTAAGCATCTAAAAGGAAAATGACTTCAAAAAAATGTTCTTTCCTCGGTTTACAGTATTGATGCATCTCGAGTTATGGCAGCCATGTCATTCACATACTGGCAGTACGGAGCAACACAGACAGTCCTTTTTTTACATCCTTTGACAAATGGGGCCTACAGGAGCAAAAAGGTGATTTTCACACAAAAGTCCTTATGCTGAATTTAAAGGGAAACAATCTAAACATATATAGAATTTTGCCACTGCATGTTTTCTGTAGAGCGTACAGGCAGTGCTAATTTCATTGACGAAGATTAAAGCCAAACTTCAGTTATTGTTTTCAACTTTCCATCTATTAAATCTTCTGCCCTTGTTGTTATAACTCTGGATAGTAAAAAAAAAATTTCTGCCAGTAAATACGCTTTACAGCCCACTTCCTGTTTGGTAAAAAGCCTAGGCTTGTGACATCATGCACAGCTCTCACAGAGTTTGCTAAGAAGAGGGGGAATGAGTCATAAGAGGGCCAATGAGAGCTGCAGAGCTGGAGGTGTGCCTCTGTGTGTCTGTGTAAATCCAGGAAGTGAACAGGTAGCAGCTTCAGCTGCCCACAGTTAAACTGGTTGCAGCCAGACTCCATGGAGGGAGATTTCTGCAGCATATATGGCAAGTACATAATCACAGTATATATAAAATAATATGCAAAGAGGTTGGAGGGAAGCTTCAGGATGGCAAAGATGTTTTTATAACAAATTATGTGAGAAGACTGCAGTTCCTCCAAGTGTTATTTCTGTCTGCTGCTTTGTTCCTCTGATATCAGCATAAATCACTTCCTCCAGAGCTCCTCTGTTTCTTTTTTTTTTTTTTTTTTTTTTTTGGGCTGAACGAAAATAAAAACTCAGTGTGTACCAGGCATTATTCACACAATGATCCACATTGCCAAGTTTTTACATGTGTTCTATTGCCACTCGAAAGGATCCCATTCGCCAGACTGGAATGGGCCACACTGGATCATACACCAAATGTAGCAGACAACAGCTATAGAAAACAGATTTTCTATTCAGCATGTCCATATTTTTCCACACTGCGCACATGGTTTTCTATACAGTGAGAGAAAAAAGTATTTGTTCCTCTGCTGATTTTGTACATTTGCCCACAGACAAAAAAATGATCAGTCTATAATTTTAATGGTAGGTTTATTTTAACAGTGAGACAGAATAACCACAAAAATATCCAGAAAAACGCATTTAAAAAAAAAAAGTTATAAATTGATTTGCATTTTAATGAGTGAAATAAGTATTTGACCCCTTCTCAAAACATGACTAAGACTTGGTGACAAAACCCTTGTTGGCAATCAGAGGTCAGACGTTTCTTGTAGTTGGCCACCAGCTTGGCACACATCTCAGGAGGGATTTTGTACCACTCCTCTTTGCAAATCCTCTCCAAGTCATTAAGGTTTCAAGGCTGACGTTTAGCAACTCAGACCTTCAACTCCCTCCACATATTTTCTATGGGATGAACGTCTGAAGCCTGGCTAGGCTACTCCAGGACCTAAGTTACCAGTTGTTTTCTTGGTGACTATGGTCCCAGCTGCCTTGAGATCATTGACAAGATTCTCCCGTGTAGTTCTGGGCTGATTCCTCACCGTTCTCATGATCATTAAAACTCCACTAGGTGAGATCGTGCATCTAGCCCCAAACCAAGGGAGCTTGACAGTCATTTTGTGTTTCTTCCATTTGCGAATAATCGCACTAACTGTTGTCACCCTCTCCCCAAGCTGCTTGGCGATGGTCTTGTAGCCCATTCCAACCTTGTGTAGGTCTACAATCTTGTCCCTGACATCCTTGGACAGCTCTTTGGTCTTGTCCATGGTGGAGAGATTGAAATCTGATTGATTGCTTCTGTGGACAGGTGTCTTTTATACAGGTAACAAGAGGAGCACTCCCTTTTAGGCTCGGTTCACACTAGGGGCGGCACGACTTGCAGGTCGCCTCACCGAGGCGACCTGCACATGACTGCCACGGCGACTTGCAAAACGACTTCTGTATAGAAGTCTATGCAAGTCGCCCCCAAAGTAGTAGCGTCGCTCCGGTTAGAACGGTTCCATTGTACAGAACGGGAGGCGACTTGTCAGGCGACTAGGTCGCCTGACAAGTTGTCCTAGTGTGAACCGGCACTAAGAGAGTGCTCCTAATCTCAGCTTGTTACCCATATAGAAGACACCTGGGAGCCAGAAATGTTGCTGACTGATAGGGGATCAAATACTTATTTCACTAATTAAAAGGCAAATCAATTTATAAAACTTTTTTGATTTGCATTTTTCTGGATATTTTTGATGTTGTTCTGTCTCTCACTGTTAAAATAAACCTACCATAAAATTATAGACCGATCATTTGTTTGTCAGTGGGAAAACGTACAAAATCAGCAGAGGATCAAATACTTCCTGGAAGGAGCACAGACGAACCCCCTTGAGCTATTCTGTCAGGAAGCTGTCAAAGCTGATTTCCTACCCCGCAGTCACACATATGCTAATGATTGGCCCTTGGCTTTGACCGCTTCCCAGCGGGATAACTCAAGTGGGTTTGGTAGATCTGAGATGAGCTCAGGCATGTTTGGACAAAAGAGATGTCTGAATAAACCTGAGCTTATCATTGTTGATTATCAGATGCAGAAAAACACCAGTCACCACACGTGTGAACGGGCACTTAGTTTTATTCTTTTTTTACTTCATTGAAGTGTGCCAAATAACACTTCAGAGAATGACAGGCATGGCAGAGGGTTGCATCATACTGTAGTGAAATGTGATGTTTTGGGTAAGGGCTGGTGACACTTCTGCTTAGCAACCCAAATGAACCATTATGACGTGAGCAGCTTCCCAAACATCTGCAGTGGTTCCTATTCAAACGCTTCTGGTTTTACACAAAGTGCATTTGTTTTGTAACCAGTATGTGACCACTGGATGCATCTATGAGGTTAGATGCCGCATGTATATCCTGATTGCTATTTTGATGTCTTTTGACATAAAGGTGTTTTTCTGTTATAGTCTTAATTTAAAAAGGTCCATTTAGATGGCGGAAATGTGACGTCAGGGGCGGGGCTAAGGCCATTTCTTGCTCTCCGATTGGTGGATGGTTCTTTAAATATCTTTATTCTATATCACAATTTGTCACATGCCTGATGAAGGGGTCCTGCGTGGCTCCGAAACATTGCTATCTGCTGTACCGATGTGATGGCTGATTAACCACTTCAATACCGGGCCTATTCTGGCACTTCTCTCCTACATGTAAAAATCATTTTTTGCTAGAAAATTTTCTCAGAACCCCCAAACATTATGTTTTTTTAGCAGACATCCTAGGGAATAAAATGGCGGTCATTGCAACTTTTTATCTTGCACAGTATTTGCGCAATAATTTTTCAAACGCCTTTTTTTTGGAATTAAAATCATGAATTAAAAAATAACAAAACAGTAAAGTTAGCCCAATTTTTTTGTATAATGTGAAAGATGATGTTACGCCGAGTAAATAGATACCTAACATGTCATGCTTTAAAATTGCGCACACTCATGGAATGGCGTCAAACTTCGTTACTTAAAAATCTCCATAGGTGACGCTTTGAAAATTTTTACAGGTTACCAGTTTAGAGTTACAGAGGAGGTCTAGTGCTAGAATTGTTGCACATGCTCTAACGCACGTGGTGATACGTCACATGTGTGGTTTGAACGGCGTTTACATATGTGGGCGGGACTTGCGTGTGCCTTTGTTTCTGAGCGCAAGCTACCAGAGACAGGGGCGTTTTAAAAATCTTTTCCTATTATTTTATTTTTTATTCTACTTAATTTTTACACTTTTTTTTACATTTTTATTTTTTTGATCACTTTTATTCCTATTACAAGGAATGTAAACATCCTTTGTAATAGGAATCTATGTGACAGGTCCTCTTTATGGAGAGATACGGGGTCAATCAGACCCCGCATCTCTCCTCCAGGCTGGAAAGCATAAGATCGTGAAAAAAAAAAATCACCGATCTTCATGCTGACAGCCGCGATCACGGCTTTGTTGACATCTGGGATTCCGGGCGTGACGTTATGACGTCACGCCTGGGCCTCCGACGGTCATAGAGATGACTGGTGACCATGAGGTCATCGGAAATCTCTATTGTCGTCATCCGGCACTGGGCGATTCTTTCTCCGGGCCTCCGAAGGCACGGGAGAGCCTGGAGAAGCACCAGATTGCGGCAGCAGGGGGGGGGGGGGGGGCGTCTGCTCCCGTCGCCTATAAGAACGATCAAGCGGTGGAACTGAATCGCCGGCTAGAAACAATGATATCTGAATGATGTCTGTAGCTACAGGCATCATTCAGATATTCACACTCAAAGCAAGGACGTTTTTTTACTATGGCCCGTTTTGAAGTGGTTAAAAACTTTGGACCCGTTAGGATTAGTACGTTTGGGTAAGGGCTGGTTCACACAAGGTGCAGTGGGACTGCATTGGTTGGCTATTCCAACGCAGCCGCAACGCATGGACAAGGCAAAATGCCTCCTTTCCCATGTGCCTGGTTCACACCACTGCGTTGCAGTTGTGTGTGGTCAAGGTGTGCTGATGAAAAAGTACTACATGCTGTACTTCTTATCAACGGAGCAAGGTCAGAGGCAATCTACTGCTGACCGGCAACTAAACTTAATGAGATGTCTGTGACCTCTCAACGGTTTTTGTTTTAACAAAAGGAAAAGGTGCAATCGGCCGAGCTCAGTGCATCTTCACTGTGCTGAGCTCAGCCGGATTACTCTGCAGTGAGTGAATAGTGTCAACCAGTCCTAAAGAGGAACTAAACGTATCAATTTAGTGGTTTCACAAGTTACATTCCCGGCATGCATTGAAAGCACAACCAAATGGCTGGTGTCATTACTGATCACATGTGCAACACCATGGAATTTAAAGTGGAACTTTAGACAGAAAATCACTCCAGGTTGGCCCCTTTTGTAGGTATAGCTATGAAAAATTAAAAATAAGTGTCTATATTATTTCAAATCCAGTAATATACTGTCTCCCCCTGTCCACGCTCAGTTGCTCCCCATTTTTAGGCACTGCTGAATTTGTGGAGGCCGATCTGACGACAGCCTTAAAGCGGAATAAAACCCTCCTATCCTTTACAGCCAAGGAAGCTGCTACTGTTTGATCTGCAACTGCCATGGTGCTGCACATGTGATCAGCTACGACACCAGCCATTTGACAGTTTGGTTGAGGGGACAAACAAATGTGACAGTTGGCATTCCAAGAGTGTACCTTTTTGGAAACTGTTAAATCGATGGGATTAGTTCCGCTTTCTGATATACTGCTGCTCAGGGGCTCTGGGCTTCTGCAAAATGGCAACCTCCAGCAAGAAGAAACAGGAGCAATGCTGGAGGCAATTTACAGCGCACACTAATATTGGTAGCATATTTATTAATGTGGAATAAATGTTCCTTGCTTAACTACTTCCCACCCGGCCAATGTACATAAACGGCCGGGTGGGCGCTCTCTCCTTCTGAGTGGACGTTCAGGAACGTCCCTCAGAAGGAGCGGGATCGCGCGCGCGCGTGCCCGCGCAGCGGCGCGATCCCGATGCGCTCGTGTCCCCCGGACACGGCGCATCTCGGATCGGCAGGAGGGCTCTGTGATTGGCCCTCCTGATCACATGACGGCCGTGTCCAATCACAGCTGTCATGTGATGTAAACACAGCCGGTTGCTAGGCGATCAGCTCTCCTCTCCTCACACGGAAGTTGTCGCTGAGGAGGAGAGGAGAGGGGATCGCTGCAGCCGGCTGATGATCAGTGAGTATGAGCTGTTTTTTACAGCTTTTTACTCACTGATCACCAACCTAGTGTCAACACACATGTAAATACATACATGTAAAACACACACATGTCCCCACATAATGTAAAACACAAACATGTCCCCACATAATGTAAAACACACATGTCCCCAAAACACATGTCCCCAAATAATAAAAAAAGCTGTCCCCCACATATGTCACACTAAAATCACATGTCCCAATGGTAATCTGCACACATATGTACGTGATCACCTGCACACATCTGTACATGATCATTTGCGTACATATGTCCGTGATCACACAAACCAATTATTATACACTTAACAGGATTTTTTTTATCAAAAACATGTAGCAGAATACATTTTGGCTTAAATTTATGACAAAATTCGATTTTACTGGATTTCTTTTAAAACAGAAAAAAGAAAATATTGTTTTTTTTCCAAATTTCCACTATTTTTGCGCTTATATCGCAAAAAAAAAAAAATGGAGTCGTGAATAAATACCACCAAAAGAAAGCTCTATTTGTGCGAACAAAATGATAAAAATTTCATTTGGGTACAGTGTAGCATGACCGAGTGATTGTCATTAAAAGTGCGAGAGCGCTGAAAGCTGAAAATTGGTCTGGGAAGGAAGGGGGCGAAAGTGCCCAGTATTGAGGTGGTTAAGGAAGTTGTAAACCCATGGGGAGAAATAAAAAAAACTGCAAGACAAAGGCATAATAAGCTAGTATGCAAAGCATAGTAGTTCATTATGATATACTTACCTTAGATTGAAGCCCCTGCAGCGCTCCCTGAACACCGCTTTGGCCAGCGACACGTTTCCCAGGGTTACTTCCGGGTATCACGGGCTCCGGCGCTGCGATTGGCAAAGATGACGCTACTCCCGCACATGTGCACGGGAGCCACCGGTAGCAGCGCGTTAGCTGAAGCAACTGCACGAACGAGCCGTTGCTTCAGTGCGCATGTGTGGCGATGATGTTGGCACACGCTGATACAGGGGATATCTCCTAAACTATGTTAATGGTAGCTACAAGGAAGCCTTATTATAGGCTTACCTGCAGTAAAACGTGGTTGTAAAGGGTTTACAACCACTTTAAGTTGGTATGGGTAAAGTTCCACTTTAAAGTGGTTGTAAACCTCAGACATGAAATATGAATAAAGCATATGCCTCTATAGTGTGTCCTTGTCTCACTTATGAACACCAAGTGTCATTTTTCTACTACTTCATTCGTCTGCTATCAGCATGAAACACTTCTGAAAAGTTTTCCTGACACCAAGAGAAAAAAGGTGACAGGGGAGGGATCTCCAGCTGACTGACAGCTTCAGCTCTGTTCCTGTGTGAAGGGGGTGTGTCCCTTCCCTCCAAGCTTTATAAATTCTGGACTTTGAAGGGATGTAGAGAAGAGAAGACTGCAGATAGACAGATACAACTTATGCAGGAGGGTTTTTTCATCTTTGTGCATCAACTGAGGGGATATTCACTTCACTGATTATATGTAAGGGTTTACCAAAGACATTAAAGATCAATAGAGGCTAAAATGGCAGCTTTCTGGGCTAAAGGATAGAAGGGTACAGTTCCGCTTTAACCACTTAACGCCCGTATGACGGCCTTAGGGTTGAAGTGGTGTTTTCAGCCGGCGATTCCCGGTTATGTAAAAGCCATCCTTCAGTTCCTTTCTGGGCTCTCCTGTGCAACTGGGAGGCTGGATTAACAATCCGGGAGCAGCGGATCACCATAGAGCTGGCCATAGACTGGATGCAGAGAGAGAGAGAGAGATTAGGGTTTTTTTTTTATTTATTATCTCACGCTTTCCAGGGTAGAGGAATGATCTGGGGTCTCATTGACCCTAGATGTCTCCATAAGGAGGACCTATCATGTCTTATTTCTATTACAAGAGATGTTTACATTTCTTGTAATAGAAACAAAAGTGATCAAAAATGAATAAAATAAATAAATAAAAAGGGACGAAATAAAATACAACAAAACAATATTAAAAAATTTTTTAAAGAGGGAGTCCACCTAAACCGCCAAAAAAAAAAAATATTAAAAGCCAGCAGCTACAAATACTGCAGCTGCTGACTTTTAATACATGGCCACTTACCTGTCCCAGGGTCCAGCTATGTCGGCAGGCGACGCTGAGAACCCGCTCGGTTCTCAGCAGCTGCCGCCGCCATCGTAGGTGAGGGAATCAGGAAGTGAAGCGTTACGGCTTCACTTCCCGGTTCCCTACTGCGCATGCGCGAGCCGCGCTGCGCATCGTAACTGGTCCCCGCTATCTCCTGGGACCTGTGTGTTTCCCAGGAGACAGCGCAGAGGGACAGGAAGAGGCATAGACTCCCATGGGAGTCTATGCTGGAAGTGGGTGCAAATACCTGTCTTAGACAGGTATCTGCACCCCCCTCCCCCCTGAAAGGTGCCAAATGTGACACTGGAGGGGGGGGAGGGTTCCGAAAAGCGGAAGTTCCATTTTTGTGTGGAACTCCGCTTTAAGTGCCCCTGCCCCTCGTGCTCGCACGCAGAAGCTAGCGCATACATAGCTAGTACCCGCATATGTAAACCACACGTGACGTATTACCGTGAGAGCAATAATTCTAGCACAAGACCTTCTCTGTAACTCTAAGCTGGTAGCCTGTAAAAAAATGTTAAAGTGTCACCCATGGCGATTTTTAAGTACCGAAGTTTGGCGCCATTCCACGAGCGCAATTTTAAAATGTGACATGTTGGGTATTTATTTACTCGGTGTAACGTGATCTTCCACATCATACAAAATAATTGGGGTAAATATTGTGTTTTGTTTTTAATTCATGATTATTATTTTTTTAATTGCTTTTGAAAAATTGCTGCACAGATACCATGTGACATAAAAAATTGCAACGAGCGCCATTTATAACCCTAGGGTCTCTGCTACAAAAAAAAAAATGTATGTATGTATGGGGGTTCTGATTAATTTTATAGCAAAAAATAAAACAAACAAAAAAAAACTGATCTTTACTTGTAGGAGAGGAATGGCTGAATTGCCGAATTTTGCAGCAGAGCATGGTGTAGGTGAATGCAGTACAATGTACACTGACGGCAGGTCATGTGATCCCTCCAGAAGGCCTGTCCCTGTCATTCACACTACACAATGTAGAGGCCGGGACTACAGAGGAGGGATCTGTGATAGGGATCAGTGGGAATCGGTGATATGTACCGGCGATCTGTGCTGTGCCCCCCCCCCCCCTACATAACAGAGCCGGGGATCATCCGACCGAACACAGCCGTGGGAGGATCGCCATTTTCACACCTCGGTAGCAGAAACAGAAGCGATCAGCCTGTGATCACAGATCGTACCTCTCTTATGGAGCTCCCGCAGTGGTATGTCATCTCCACCCCCATCGTAGGGGAGGTAGGGGTCCGCCGCCTCTTCCATGGAGGATCCCGCAGTACAGACGAGTCGGGGATCGGCGGAGAGATGGAAGGATCACGGCTCAGCCCGGGACGCTGCCATGTCTGATCAGTGCTGCCTCCTTGCAGGGACACTTGGTGACGTCAGAGGCGAGGGATCAGCCTCGGGGACTCAACACTGCAGACTAGCGGTGACCGAGGGAATCGCCATCACCTACTGCATTATACAACCACCCCCACATTTTATTAGCACATCCCCACAGGCTGGCCTGACACTGTCCCTGCAAAGGCTTCTATGTAGTTGTATCTAACCCTGTACTTTGCAGATGTCTATATATAAAACAGGCAGGTAGACCTGTCCACAGATATGACAAGGAAGGACTCTGATCCATGAACATGGAGTGGATAGATCACAGCCTGCCTGTGTCCCCATAGATAGGTATAGGGGCTTGTTTACAACAAATGGGTAGAGTTGCACTAGTCAATGCATGGACAAGGCAGAAAGCCTTAGTCTCCATTGTATCAGTTCACACTAAGTTGCAACACAAGTATTGTGCCGCTTATCAAAAAAAGTAGCAAAATTCTCACTGCAACAAACAAACACACAATCACAGCACTCACACAATGCACAGCGAATGTCAGACACGGGCTGATGTGTGCTTTGTAAAGCCCATAGCTCTTAAAAGGGACATTTTTGTTTAATTTTTTTTTTTTCAAACAACATTTTTTTTTCATTGTATTTTAGTGTAAATATGAGATCTGAGGTCTTTTTGACCCTAGATCTCATATTTAAGATGTCCTGTCATGCTTTTTTTCTATTACAAGGGATGTTTTTCATTCCTTGTAATAGGAATAAAAGTGACAATTTTTTTTTTTTAAAAGAACAGTGTAAAAATAAAAAGTAAAATAAAGGAAAAAAAACGTTTTAACGTGCCCCGTCCCGCCGTGTATACGCGAGTAGCGCCCACATATGAAAAAGGTGTTCAAACCACACATGTGAGGTATCGCCGCAATCGTTAGAGCGAGAGCGATAATTGTAGCTCTAGACCTCCTCTGTAACTCAAAACATGCAACCTGTAGAATTTTTTAAACATCGCCTATGGAGATTTTTAAGGGTAAAAGTTTGTCGCCATTCCACGAGCGGGCGCAATTTTGAAGAATGACATGTTGGGTATCAATTTACTCGGCGTAACATCATCTTTCACAATATAAAAAAAATTGGGCTAACTTTACTGCTGTCTTATTTTTTAATTCCAAAAAGTGTATTTCTTCCAAAAAAGTGCCCTTGTAAGTCCGCTGCACAAATACGGTGTGACAGAAAGTATTGCAACGACCGGCATTTTATTCTCTAGGGTGTTAGAGAAAAAAAAAACAATATATAAAGTTTGGAGGTTCTAAGTAATTTTCTAGCAAAAAAAAATAATAATAATAATAATAATTTTAAATACCAAATCTCAAAAAGAGACTCGGTCCTTAAGGCCCCTTTCACACTGGGGCGGTAGGGGGCGTCGGCGGTAAAACAGCACTATCTCTAGCGCTGTTTTACCGCGGTATTTGGCCGCTAGCGGTGCGGTTTTAACCCCCCGCTGGCGGCCGAAAAAGGGTTAAAACCCCTCGTATAGCGAGGCTATAGCCGCGGTATTACCGCGGTATAGCCGCGCTGTCCCATTGATTTCAATGGGCAGGAGCGGTTAAGGAGCGGTGAATACACCGCTCCTTCACCGCTCCAAAGATGCAGCTTGCAGGAGATTTTTTCTTCTCCTGCCAGCGCACCGCTTTAGTGTGAAAGCCCTCGGGCTTTCACACTGAACAAACAGCGGAGGCTGTTTAGGGGCGGTTTGCAGGTGGTATTTTTAGCGCAATAACGCCTGCAAACCGCCCCAGTGTGAAAGGGGTCTAAAGAGGAGTTCCACCCAGGGGGGCCATAAAAAAAAAAAAAAAAAAAAAAATTAAAAAAGTCAGCAGCTACAAATACTGCAGCTGCTGACTTTTAATTGGACACTTACCTGTCCTGGAGTCCAGCGAAGCGGGGGATCGAAGCCCCGCTCGTCTCCCCCTCCGTTCAGCGGCGCGGGCATTGCAACTGTGGGTGCCGGGCTGTGGCTTCACAGCCTGGCACGCACTGCGCATGCGCGAGCGGCGCCGCTCGCCGTGATTGGCCGCTCAGTCACCTGGGACCTGTAATGGGTCCCAGATGATTGACAGGAGGGAGGGAGCAGAGCGGAGCCCTTCCTGTGCCGAGGGGGAAGTGATGTCACCAGCCCAGGCAAAGGAAGGGGCAGACTACGAGGGACCACCTAGCAACAGGCATTTAGAGGTAAGTTTAAAAAAAAAAATATCCAAATGTTTTTTTGGGTTTTTTTTTAGGATTTTTTATGTACGTTTGTTTTTTTGGGTGGAACCCCACTTTAAGTGGTTAAATTACTATTGTAACTGTGATCACTGTGGTTGGTCACAGCGATCACATGGTACTAGCGCCACTGAGTGGTCGGGTAACGCGGTCAGTAATCGGCTGTGTCCAGTGTGGAAAGATTGCACCGCTGCGCGCCCCCAGGGGGCACACGCATGGTGTAGTTCGTAGAGGACCTAAAGATACATCCTCCCGGAACTAGAGTGTACCCGCCTGGCCATCTATGTACGTTGGTAGGGTGGAAATTATTTAAAGAACTTTATTGAAATTTCACATAGTGACATTAAAGAGGTTGTAAACCCTTGAGCTTTTTCACCTTAATGCATTCTTATGCATTAAGGTGAAAAACCTCCTGTGATGCAGCTGTCCCCCCTCTTTTACTTACCTGAACCCAGTCTTTCCAGCAACAGGGACGAGCACACCAGCTCCAGCCAGGGTCTCGGGTCCTGAAGGGATAGAATGATAGCAGCGCAGCCATTGGCTCCGGCTGCTGTCAATCAAATCCAATGATGCAGGAGACGGGGGGGGGGGGGGGGGAGAGAGGCTGAGTCCTGTTGTCTATCAATAGACAAGGCAGCAGTATACGGGAGCGCACCCACACGAGTGTCCCGAGGGGGAGCGGCTCTCCAATGGGGAACTCGAAAAGAGGAGCCAGAAGCGCCGTGAGGGACCCCAGAAGAGGGGGATCGGGGCCACGCTGTGCAAAACCAACTGCACAGAGGAGGCAAGTATGACATGTTTATTTTTTTTCTTTTAAAAACTAACCTTTAGATATCTTTTAAGGTCTATCGCCCCCCCCCCCCCCATATGGCCTGCCATACTCTAAAAAGTGGGAATAGAGATTCATGCAGAAGACGGCGCATCTTGACATTGAAGGTGCAGGAGTGGGGAAACATAAGGGGGACTCTTCTTAACAGTCAGAGAAAGAGGTGACTTTGCAATCAATTTTGTATAATTTTTCCACAGGGGAAGAGAAGTCCTCTTACCACCAGTAACAGTCTTGTATAGGAATATCTAGGGCCTACTTAGGAGATGTTATCCCTAGAAGGGCATTCAGGACAAACAAGGCAGTTCTGCAGTCCAGCACTTTAGCCAAGATGCCTTACACATGTGTGCTACAGCTGCCCAATCACTTTTACTGTTGTAAGAAGGGCTGGTCTACCAAAACTCAGCAGGTGCTCTATAAGCAGTCCTTGATCCATTAGTAGAAAATGAGTGAGGCACCTTAGGCCCCTTTCACACGATCGGACTGTTCAGGTCCGCCTGTCCGTTTTAACGGCGGACCTGAACGGGCGCTCCATGTTAGCCTATGGAGCAACGGATGTCAGCGGAGACATGTCCTCTGACATCCGTCCCCATCCGATCCGCTAAAAGCAGACGGAGGCCCTACGTCCGGATCTGTTGCTGTCCATTTTCAAACGATCCCTCCATAGGCAGCAACGGCGCCTGACAAGCCCCTCCCCGCTCAGTGAGCAGAGAGGGACCTGTCATCCGCCGGCTCAGCAGAGATCAACGGAGAGATCTCCCACTGAGCCGGCGGACCGAGGCGGGCTCCGTGGAAACGGAGTCCGTCTCGTGTGAATGAGGCCTAATGCAAAAGAACGGTCCCACCTGTTGTCTAGAATCAGAAAACAAAAGTAGACAGGTATTTGCTCAGGGTAGGAGGCAAGGCAAGTAACCTGGACAGCTGGTAGTAAGTCAGATGGCTGGAGGTTGTCAACATCGCTGTAGGCAGGCAGCAGGAACAGTTCAAAGTTCTACATGGCTCTCTGCAACAGAAGCAGCAAGCAGGGAGATGCTTTCTCTACACTGTATGCTAGGAAAAACAGCATGGAGCACATGGCAACACTCCACTTTATGCATAACCTCAGCTCTCAGTCAAGTAAAGAGAAAGATAAAAAAAAAAACAAAAAAAAAAAAAACACACGGGTTAGGTCTTTACAACAGAGCTGAAGAAAAGATGTCCATTCGCCTAGAACAGTAGCAAAAACCTGAGGCACGCTGGTAGTAGGAGTTATACCATAGCTCCCAACTGTCCCTGATATGAAACAAAGTCCTCCTCATTTGTCCCTCATTTTGGTCTGATCTATATAGTTGTATATAAAAAGCACTTTTTATCTTTTTGAAAGCGTTTCCCAGTTTTCCCAAATTTTACATTGCTACATTTGTAAACTTTAATAGTCAGTATAAAGGAATAGTAGTGGTGAAAAAAAGTACTTGTGGGTTTAACTAATCATTTTTTGTAGAATTATTTCAAGGGGGGGGGGGGGGGGGGTGTCCTATGCCTGCATACTTTTGCTAATAGGTGTCCCTTGTTTCCCAATTTTCTCAGCAAAGCCCCCCAAAAGGGCTGATTAAAAAAAAAAAAAAAAAAAAAACAATAAAGAATAAAAGAAATATTATTGTAAAAAATAAAAATTGTAAAAAAAAAAAAATAACACACACATACAACGTTCACCCCCTCCCCCCCCCCCAAAAAAAAAGCAAGCACTGTTAAAAAAAAAAAAAAATGAAAAAAAAAACACTGTCACGTGACATTAAAAAAAAAGTATCGGTAATCGGTATCGGCGAGTACTTGAAAAAAAGTATCGGTACTTGTACTCGGTCCTAAAAAAGTGGTATCGGGACAACCCTAGTTCACATCATAACTGCTTCCAAGTCAACGGAAATGCACAAACAGCTTGAAACAAGTTGATGCGGTTTATTTTATTTAAAAGAGTAACTCCACTTTTGTTGAGGAAAAGAAAAAAGAAAAAACAAAAAAAAAAAACAATCCTCTCTGGGTAATAGCGGGAGTCCGGCGACCAATCTTTTTTTAGGTTATTGAGACACTTTGCTAACCCCAAAATAATACTCACAGTTTGGGTGTAATATTTCCGACTCTGTCTGTTTTCGTACTGAAGAATAACTTTAAAAATGTGATGCTGGCTGTTTCCATCTTGCTTTTGGGCATGTGAAGCCCACAAGCATTGATTTCCTGGATGCGGTGAATGCTGTTCATTCACAGCTTGTTCACACACATGATCATTGTTCCCGCACTGAATCTTGGGAAGCCTGACACTAAGCTCCCAGGAGACAGTGCGGCGCCGGGGAAAGGCAATAAACACGCCTACTCCCATGGGAGGAGAGACAGGAAGTGCCACAATAAAGTACAATATAAAGGCAATTACAGCTATAAAAAAAAATTTTGTGCGGCATTTGAACATCTATGCAATTAAGTGAAGGGGGTAAGATTAAGTTAAAAATTTGAGTGGAACCCCGCTTTAAGCCCCGGACCATTTGGCTGGCCAAAGACCAGAGCGTTTTTTGCGATTCGGCACTGCGTCAGGTTAACTGACAATTGCGTGGTCGTGCGACGTGGCTCCCTGACAAAATTGATGTCCTATTTTCCCTACAAATACAGCTTTCTTTTGGTGGTATTTGATTACCTCTGCGGTTTTTATTTTTTGTTCTATAAACAAAAGAGCAACAATTTTGAAAAAAAAACACACTATCTTTTACTTTGCTATAATAAATATCCCCAAAAAATATATAAAAAAAAACAAACATATTTTTCCCTCAGTTTAGGCCGACATGTATTCTTCTACATATTTTTGGTAAAAAAATTGCAATAAGCGTTTACTGATTGGTTTGCACAAATGTTATAGCGTCTACAAAATAGGGGATCGTTTATGGCATTTTTATAAATTTTTTTACTAGTAATGGCGGCGATCAGCGATTTTTATTGTGACTGCGACATGATGGCGGACAGATCGGACACTTTTGGCGCTATTTTGGGACCATTCACATTTATACAGTGATCAGTGCTATTAAAAATGCATTGATTACTGTGTAAATGTGACTGGCAGTGAAGGGGTTAACCAGGAGGGGGCGCTGCAGGGGTTAAGTGTCTCTTAGGGAGTGATTATAACTGTGGGGGGGGTGAGCTGTGTGTGACACGACACTGATCACCGCTCCCGATTACAGGGAGCTGTGACCAGTGTCCTGTCACTAGGCAGAACGGGGAAATGCTGGTTTACACCAGCATTTCCCTGTTCTTCTTCTCCATGAGACGATTGCGGGTATCCCCGCGGACAAAGAGTCCACGGGACCTGGGACCCGGGATCCGGCGGTGCGCACGCGACCACACGGCAGTAAATTTAAAGGGACGTACCTGTACACCCATTTGCCTGTCCGTGCCATTCTGCCGACGTATATGTACGTGCGGCGGTCGGCAAGTGGTTAACAAACTTTGTTACGGATTCCTACCCATTTCTGGTCTGAAGAAAAAATAGCTATTTGTTTTAACATGTCTTGCGCAGACTGATCCAGAATGGGAGGGGCTGGTTCATTATACTCACTTGGTGCACAGTCAGTGTTCTAATGAGAAAAGCTGCATTGTCTGTGTCCATTTAGAAATGTATAACAATTAGGGAGTATCTGACCAAAGTCAAAATTCCTATTGCAGTAGATGCCTAAAATTTACCTTATACCTTAGTGCAGACTAGGAAAATCAGTGAGCCAATTACACAAGCATATTGCACTGAATTTTAGAGAAAATTACAGTGCTACAGATTGAAATGGAAAGGTAATTTTCAATAATATTAAAACTACAAGATAGCTTGTGTAGCAATCTATTTTTTATTTGCTACATATCTTTTCCATGAAAGTGAAGTTCCCCTTTAAAAGGATGTCAAGCACAAGTCAGGAGGAGGTCAGTTACAGCTGTCAATGAATTCTGAATTATATCAGAAGCTACACTGATCTAAGAGCCCTTGCACACTGGGGCGGGGGGCGGCATCGGCGGTAAAACGCCGCTATTATTAGCGGCGTTTTACCGTCGGTATGCGGCCGCTAGCGGGGCGGTTTTACCCCCCGCTAGCGGCCGAGAAAGGGTTAAATACCACCGCAAAGCGCCTCTGCAGAGGCGCTTTGCCGGCGGTATAGCCGCGCCGTCCCATTGATTTCAATGGGCAGGAGCGGTAAAGGAGCGGTATACACTCCGCTCCTTCACCGCTCCGAAGATGCTGCTGGCAGGACTTTTTTTACCGTCCTGCCAGCGCATCGCTCCAGTGTGCAAGCCCTCGGGGCTTTCACACTGGAATGAAAGCAGCGGCACTTTCAGGGCGGTTTGCAGGCGCTATTATTAGCGCAATAGCGCCTGCAAACCGCCCCAGTGTGCAAGGGCTCTTAAAGTGATTGTAAAGGCTCGCTTTAAAAAACAAAAAACAAAAAAAAAAAAAACCACACAAACATGTTATACTTACCTGCTCTGTGCAGTTGGTTTTGCACAGAGCAGCCCGGATCCTCCTCTTCTCGGGTCCATCTTTGCTGCTCCTGGTCCCTCCCTCCTTTGAGTGCCCCTCAGCCAGCAGCTTGCTACAGCGGTCACCCAAGCTGAGTCAGAGCTCCGTGTATCCATTCAGACACGGAGCCCCAACCTGGCCCGGCCCCCTCTCTCCCCTGATTGGCTGACTGACTGACAACCGCGGGAGCCAATAGCGCAGCTGCTGTCTCAGCCAATCAGGAGGAGTGTACTGGAGGGGACTGTGGACATCACTGGAGAGAGAAGGAGCTCAGGTAGGTAATTGGGGGGGGGGGGGGTGCTGGGGAAGCTGCTACACACAGAAGGCTTTTTATCTTAAAGCAGTAAGATAAAAAACCTTCTGCCTTTACAACTCCTTTAAAAGGCAAGTTAAATACACCTGAAAGCAAATTGCATTTGCTAAACGCTAGCCCTAAGCACCTCTACATAGGCCTCAGCATGAAATTATAATGTATATTGGTGAATTTTATTTGACCTGTTTTAAGCCTATTTTAATGCACACAGGACGTTTAAAAAAGGTCAGCACTGCTGCCAGGAAAAAGCAGAGTTAAAAACGCACAGTTAGCCGCATTTTTGAATAGCATTTATGGGCGTTTTTTGGCTTATTTTCAGTAAAAACACTCCCTATAATGTAAACGTCAAACACAGCTAACAGCTTGTTACAGCAATTAGCCGCATTTTTACAGCTCAACATCCTCTGCTCCTGGACGCACAGGCTGTCATTTTTTTTTTTACTGTCCCTAAACGTTTTGGCCTCCAAACGCCTCTGACAGTTTATGTGTGCATGGACACATAGGCTAACATGGAGGGGCGTTTAGAAGCAGTTAAAAAAAAAACGTCAAATGCCCCTAACAGCAGCTGTAAAAACGTCCTGTGTGCATGAGCCCTGTTAGCTGCTAGCTAAAAAAAAAATAAAAATAATAATATATACATTTCATTTTTACCTGGCAAAAGAAAAATGGTAATTTGCACAAGTCCACTATGTATCTTCAAGCTTTTATGTTTATCAGTGCTCACCCTGATGTGGTCTAGAGCAGCGGTTGCCAACCAGTGATCCGTTGACCACTGACGGCTACCACTGATGGTCCACAAGAAAATTTTGGTGGGCCCCAGGGGTTCTGCTGCAAATTAACATTTTGGAGAATGCATTCCGCCCAATGTGGTTTCCAGTGTTGTTCTTAATGCTCGCGGACAGTCAATACTGATGCCTTCTCTGTAGTTCCAGGCTCCTGCGAACTCAGAGGGAGGTGCCGGGAGCAGGAGGTAAAGAAGGAGGGAACTTCCAATGGCAGCGCTGATCACATAATGTGGGATGGAGCTTGAGCACATGGCTGGATAAGGAGGTAAGATCCAATTACGAGTCTGTGTAAGGCAGCAGAGTGATGCAGAGAGCCGCAGCATTGTGTGTATAAGGCATGTAAAATTCATGTTAGGCCCCTTTCATACTGGGGCACTTTGCAGGCGCTACAGCGCTAAAAATAGCGCCTGCAAAGCGCCCTGAAACAGCCGCTGCTGTGTCTCCAGTCTCCAGCGGTGCGCTTGCAGGATGGGAAAAAAACTCCTGCAAGCAGCATCTTTGGAGCGGTGTATTCACCGCTCCTGCCCATTGAAACCAATAGGGCAGCACGGCTATACCACTGGCAAAGCTCCACTGCAGCGGCGCTTTGCGGGCAGTTTTAACCCTTTTTCGTCCACTAGCGGGGGTTAAAACCGCCCCGCTAGTGGCCCAATAGCACCGCTAAAATGACGTTAAAGCGCCGCTAAAAATATCGGCGTTTTACCGCCAACGCACCCACCGCCCCAGTGTGAAACCGGCCTTAGTGGTCTACGGGATTCAAAAGTGCAAGGTTTAGTGGTTCGAGAGGTCTGAACAGTCGGCAGCCACTGCTATATAGTATGTTTCTTTTAATCCAGCTGCAATTGTAAATATTACTCAAATGTCATTTAATGTACATTAGCACCATTATTAGCAGAACTTTTGATTAACAATATAATATTTCTGCAGCCTGAATTTATAGAGTTAGTTATTTCTAGCCAGCTACATTGTGCAGTCATTTTCCATACACTATAGATCCTGTACAGTGCTTATATGCTTGAAATAATAGTCTCAGTATGCTGTTGCCAGGCTTCAAGAGGGAATTAGGCTTTGTAAGTTTTAAACAGCGCATTTCCCCTGTGTGAATGGATTAGGTTTGTTCTGAAATAACCATATTGTACAGCAGATCACGGATTTATAGAACAAGTTTCAATTGCACTGGACGTCTGAAACTGTAAAAGCCTTGAATGCAAAATAGTAAATACATACATTATGTGCATACACTGCTTAGCAAGCTGTACAGGGATGGCCACACGTTACAATTTGTGCATGATGTACAATCTCTATTACAGCAATACTTAGGAACTTTCTGAATCTCACCTAGTAACACCAATTATTTTGCTTTGGTACCAGCTTTCCAGTTTGACAGCCAAAATCTCGGGTGGCCTCATCGTAAATTTAAAGTCAGTAAGTGACACTGGTGCTTCACATGACTTGAGTCCCAGCGTGACCGCCTGTTGGTAAACATGGATGGGAAAAAGTTGCCGGGTTACATGGTCGCCTCACTCCAGCAGGGAATGGGAAGTCCTACATCATATCTATCCAATGGGATCGTGAGCGCGGGACGCAAGCAGGACCATGCATACGCCAGTATGCAAGGCCTGTCTTGGAGCCCTGCTCTATCACTGCCCCAACAAAACTGACCAGCCCACCTTTCCTCCATGTCGCAGCAGGCACCAGTCTACTAAGGTGCCTCCAGCAGACAAGATCCATTCTGTAGCATAGTTTTCATCCATCACACTGTCCACAGTGCTCTGTAAGTGATACTGCAACCCTACCTGAACTGTAACATACAGGCGAGTCACCAGACTGTACCCTTGCTCTATTTACATCCTCCATGGCCTAGACACTCATCATGGAGAGATGCCTAGCCCTCCAATCCACAGAAGCCCCAAAACCTTAGGGGAGCCCCTAGAGCAAGGGAATCCAGGCCACACCCCAAACAGGCATGGGATACACAAGTTCAATATGGTATACATCTAATGCCGCGTACACACGGTCGGACTTTTCGTCTACAAAAGTCCAACGGACGCTGACGGACTAAAGCTGGCTGGTAATCCGATCGTGTGTGGGCTTCTCCGGACTTTCAACTGACTTTTTTAGCCTCAAATCCGACGTACTTTAGATTTGAAACATGCTTCGAATCTTTCCGACGGACTCGAGTCCGGTCGAAAAATCCGCTCGTCTGTATGCTAGTCCGACGGACAAAAACCCACGCTAGGGCAGCTATTGGCTACTGGCTATGAACTTCCTTATTTTAGTCCGGTGTACGTCATAACGTAAGAATTTGACGGACTTTTGTGTGATCGTGTGTAGGCAAGTCTGTTCGTTAGAAAGTCCGCCGAAAGTCCGCCAAAAGTCCGTCGAAAGTCTGTCGGACAGGCTGTCGGACTTTTGTAGCTGAAAAGTCCGACCGTGTGTACGCGGCATAAGTGCCCAGCAGCCTCCCATCTCCCCTGGTTCATCCCACTGACACCGACAGAGGCATTTTTTTCCTTCCAGTGCCACCACCAACACAGGACCTTGTTTTTCACACTGATGGGGTTTTTCTTCAATGCTGAGCCGCTTTGTACACAGGACATTATAAGAGCATCAGCAACTAAATTAACCTGAAAACACACTGCATCTGCCCATTGACACAGTATATGCGCATACTGTATATAGTGCAAGCACTTAAACCAACCATTTCAATTATATCTAGTCAGATAGACCTGTACTAAAGAGATATTGGTAATTCAAAAGAAAAATTATAGGATGTGAGTTGCCTTGCCAGCTTAAAAATTCTAGGGCATCGCTAATACCTACACGAGGGGCAGGCAGCGTACAGCAAGAAGAAAACATCATCATCATATCAGATTGGACGTTATTCTGCCATGGTCTCTACCACGACATCCTTCGCATTCCTGTGTGTACTGATGGTGTCCATGCTTGCAGATGTAAACACTAACCATACCTTGAAGGCCAATAAGCTGCAATTGTGAACAAATATAGTGGTTATACCTAATGTTTTGCAGTTGAAAACTGAAACGGTTTCAGGCCTCTGGCTTGCAGTTTCAGTTAATCCTTCAGTTATTCTTCAATGCCATAACCTGCTGTACAATATTGCAGGGTGAACTTAATCCTCTCAGACCTGCAGATTTAATTAAGTAGAGTTATCCTCTAACGTTGCTTTAGTTTTAAATAGCAGATTTTTTTTTTAAAGGTGATTTCTTTTCCCCATTGTGCGGGAAAGTAGGTTTGGGACCATTTTGAGCTTCGTATGTCTTTTAACCTTGTGCTTTGCCGCGTTTGTACGAAAAAATTGGCACCCGCATGCCTCATTTCAGGTGCTATTGACAATTAATAGTACCTTAAATGCGATGTGTGCTATTTGCATTCACGGACAAAAGATCTAATGTTATACATAAATATGTTAAAAAGGTTATCCATTGTCATGGCGTGTACTTTATCACTGGACATGACTATGTATACAAGCCATGTTTATTCTGTAAATACTTGATGTTACTTTGTACTGCCAGGTAAAGGTTCTGCCGCCTAAAGCCTGGTACACATATGGCCAATGACTGAGGTGCTGATCTGTGTATTCTGATGGGCAGCGGGAGAGATCTCTGCAGCAACATCGCTTGTGTTGATGCAGGGATCCGTCAAGTTTTTTTTTTTCATTCAACTGTAGACCAAGATTAATTGTTTGTAAAACACAATATAGGTCCATGAGTTGGCTGACCAATTGAAAACAACGTGCTCTCCGTGTGACTAATATTTTATCTTAACAGTACACCGTGACTCTGCCTCACCTGAATGCAAGTCCCTGTTGTATTCTGTTTTTTTTTTTTTTCTCATTTAAATGTTGTATTCTGTTTTTATGTAGATTTTACACAGCGTCCCAACTTTTTTTTTTTTAATTGGGGTTGAAACTACAGTATATCGTTGGATCATAGGCAGCCCATAGACGGTGCAAATTTCTTTCCTGCAACCAAGGGTTGCAGGAAAGAAATTTGCATGACTCCCCATCACCACAGACAGTGTTGACAGGGGACTCCCTCCTGCCAAGCAGTTGTCTTCTCCCTGCGGCGACGTCTTCCCCCACCGGGAGAAGACAGTGATTAATCGCTAGCGGCTATAGCAGCCGCTTGCAATAATTGGAAGCAAATTCGGAAGGCTGGTTGTACCAAAGTTAATCGATTGAGCAACTTGGTACATTCAGCCTGCCCATTAATTGTTTGATGTATGGCGAGCCTTAGATTTAAATTTTTTGTGACTCACTACACACAATTAAATGATCTCAAAATACCAGCTATTGTGCTGCAGTTGTATGACAATCATATAAAGGTAAGAGTACTGAACAAAGCAACATAAAACCCTGGGAAAACTAACCGCTAGCATGGCGCTTTTAACCCCGGCTAGTGGCCAAAAAAGGGTTAAAAACACCCGCTAAGCGCCGCTGCTGAAGCGCTTTGCAGGCGCTTCAGCAGTGCTGCCATTGAATTTAATTGCAGGAGCGGTGTGTACATCGCTCCCGCACCACCCCAAAGATGCTGCTTGCAGGACTTGTTTTTTACCCCGTCCTGCAAGCGCACAGCCCCAGTCTGAAAGCACTCGCACTAAAACGCCTGACAAGTGCCTCAGTGTGCAAATGGAATAAAAAGGATAAAAATAAAAATATGAAAAATGTCATCTAATGACATTTTAGCCACCAACTTAATAGATGCCACACTTCATCTATAAAGTGCACCAAAATGCGGTGCGCATTGATTTAACATTGTTCATAACTGATCAATTTCCGTCATCCCCAGCCAGCTTCATGACATGCAGTATGCGTTTGTAATCTATCATTACCTCTCTGCTTGAATGCTTGTCTCTTCGCTTTCTCAGTACACTACAAGAAAACAGCTGAAAGGTCATCTGTCATCCTGCTAACATGTCAGCCTGGAGCGAGGTAACCGACTACATTGTCTGGGGTAGTAAAAGCTTATTCTAATGAATTATGAACTAACAGGAAAATACCATTATTAAATTTAGAATTGTATTAACCACTTGCTTACTGGCCACTTAAACCCCCTTCCTGCCCAGGCCAAATTTTCAGCTTTCAGCGCGGTCACTTTTTGAATAACAATTGCGTGGTCATGCTACAGTGTACCCCATTTTTTTCACACAGATAGAGATTTCTTTTGGTGGTATTTAATTGCTGCTGTGTTTGTTTTTTTTTTCAAAATTTTCGGTCTTTTTTTGTTTTTTTGTTTTATTTGGCAAAAAATAAAAAACAAAACTGTTTCATAGCGTGTTATAAAATTTTGAAAACTTAATTTTTCTCCTTCATTGATGTGCGCTAATGAGCACTGGTAAGGCAGCACTAATGGGCACTGATAAGCACTGATAGTTGGCACTAATGGGCAGCATTGATCTATGGCACAGATTATGAGACACTGATGGGTATTGATGGGTGGCACTGTGGGCACTGGCAGCTGATACTGGTGGGCACAGAGCCGTTGCTTTCTGTATGAGGGACGGATGTCCCTCTGACAGAAGCCGGTGATCGGCTGTCAGCGTGAGGGGAAAAATACCGATTACCGAGCTTCTGTTTACATCACGTGATCAGCAGTCATTGGCTGACAGCTGATCACGTGGTAAGGGGCCCGGGATCGACCCTTTACTCTGATCTGTGATCAGCCGAGTCTTATAGACTCAGTGATCAGAGCGCGACCCACAGGGATGCACAGACAGCGCTTGCTCGGGAGGTCCATGGACTACCTCCCGGCAATTAGGGCCCGCGTTGTAGACGTGATGTAGTTATTCATTATATAACCCAAGTCAACCGCAGACAGACAATGGAATTTATGTACATTTGTGGACCTTAACCGAGCCTCTTTCTGAGATTTGTTGTTTACAAGTTAAAGACAGGTTTTTTTGCTAGAAAATTACTTAGAACCCCAAACATTATACATTTTTTTTTTCTAACACCTTAGAGAATAAAATGGCGGTCATTGCAATACCGTATTTGCGCAACAGTCTTACAAGCGCAGTTTTTTTGGAAAAAAATACTTTTTTGAATTAAAAAAATAAGACAGTAAAAGTAATAACAGTAAAGTTAACCCAATTTTTTTTTTTTATTGTGAAAGATAATGTTACGCCGAGTAAATTGATATTCACAAATGTGTTCACTTCTGCACGTGAGCTCGTCAGGACGGGGCGCGTTTAAAAAAATTTTCTTACTCATTTTATCTTTTAATTTTTTATTTTTACCCTGTTTTTTTTTTTTTTTTTAAATTGTGTCACTTTTATTCCTATTACAGGGAATGTAAACATCCCTTGTAATAGAAAAAAAGCATGACAGGACCACTTAAATATGAGATCTGGGGTCAAAAAGACCCCAGATCTCCTATTTACACTAAAATGCAAAAAAAAAAAAAGTGTCATTTAAAAAAAAATCTTAAAAAAATTAAAAATGGCCCTTTAAGAGCTATGGGCGAAAGTGATGTTTTGACGTCGCTTCCACCCTGCAATGATATGGAGACGGGTGGGGGCCATCTTCCCCTCACTCGTCTCCATGTCAGGCTAGGGAAAACATCCGATCGCCTCCGCCGCTGGCTCCGGTAAGCGGCGGAGGGCACCGGAGCACAACGGGAGGGGGGCCCCCTATCCCGTCGCCGATAAAAGTGATCTCACGGCAAATCCGCCGCAGAGACCACTTTTATCTAAAAGCGGACCACCCGCTGAAAAAAAAAAAAAGAGGATACCGGGGTTATGGCAGCTAGCTGTTGCCTTAACAACGACACTCCTCTTCAAAGTACCCACGTACTTGTATAACGACAGTGGGCGGTCCGGAAGTGGTTAATTGTGCATATACAATGTACTGGTTTAAGTTTTGTTGATGCTTTAAAGTGGTTGTAACCCTTAAAAAAAAAAAAAAAAAAACAAGGATCCTGTTCCCTTTTTAACATGTTAGACCACATTGTGCTTGTAGGGGTGTATTTTTTCTTTTTCTAAGCTGTAAAAAAAAACCTGGTTGATCTTGCCAGTTCTTGTGTCCCCCTGTGTGTCCTGACCACGGTAATCATAGCTGCTGACCCCCGATTACCGTGGTCAGTTTACGTGCCTCTGTCATCCGCAGCTCTCCTCTCTCCCCTTCTCCTACCTGCCTGCTTTCCAGCTCCTGTGTGTGAGCCGTCCCTCCCCTCCTATCACTTTTCTGAGCGGCAGTAAAGTTACTGCTCACAATTACTGCCAGCCCTTCTGTTAGGACAAAATGTACTATACAGCGTATGTGCCTTTTTAAAAATCTTCTTCTAAATTCCCTATTTTACTTCACTGATCTGAGATCACGTGACTTCCCGGCAGACAGAGGGAGATCTCAGCCCCTCCCTATGTAGTGCATACATCGGAGAAGCAGAGCAGTGGGTGGTCACATGCTAATCGGCAAGGTGAAAAGGGTATTTAGAAGAACTTAAATTAAAAAAAAAAAAAAAAACACATACACCATATATTATAGTACATTTTGTCCTAGCAGAGATTCTGAGAAGTGCCTTTACAACCCCTTTAACCACTTGCCTACCAGGCACTTACACCCCCTTCCTGCCCAGGCCATTTTTCTGCTTTCAGCGCTGTCGCACTTTGAATGAAAATTGCGCGGTCGTAATACACTGTACCCAAACAATTTTTTTATCATTTTCTTGACACAAATAGAGCTTTCTTTTGGTGGTATTTAATCACTGCTGGGTTTTTTTATTTTTTACAATAAAAAAAAGTTTTCTACTTTTTTTCTGTCAGTAAATTTTGTAACTAAGTAATTTTTCGCCTTCACTGATGTGCGCTGATGAGGTGGCACTGATGGGCACTGATAGGCTGAACTGGTGGACATTGATGAGGTGACACTTATGGGCACTGATGAGCACTGATTAGGTGGCACTGATGAGGAGGCACTAAAATGCCGCACTTATGGGCACTACTAGGCAGCACTGGTGGGCACTGATAGGCGGTACTGATGGGCATTGATTGACAGCAGTGATGAGCAGCACTGATGGGTGGCACTGACTGACATCGCTAATGGGCACTGATTGGTGGCACTTGTGGGCACTGATAGCTGGCATTGATGGGCAATGGTGGGCACTGCTTTGTTACACTTTTTTGCACTATTGTAATAAGAGCGCTTATGATCAGTGCCCTAATTACATACCTAGCTGTCCCCTGTAAGGAGATGCTGCTGATTGGCTCTTCTCTCCTCACACTCTGTCAGTGTGAGACGGGGAGAGCCAATTATCGGCACTTCCTTGTTTACATGTGACCGGCTGTGATTGGACACAGCCAATCACATGGTTAAAGAGCGTCGGACACGGCTCTTTACAGAGATCGAGGTCAAGCTGTGTCCCAGTAACATGGTGTGGCCACGATCGCCGCGCAGGCACGCCAGAGTCCCAGTCCCAGAACAAAAGCTGCACCCCACCGCCGTCATTTGACGGTGGGCGGGCAGCAGTTAATAAGACTCCTGTCTAATTTTTTTTTCCAATTGTTCAGAGGGGGAAGGGTTAGATTTTTCAGTCAGATTTTTAAACTGTATGTGAACCCAAACAATTGACTTCCTGTATTTGCTACATTTTGCAATAAATACCGTAATCTTTTTCAGAAGTCCTGTACACTCTTACCTGTGTTATTTCATAGTGTTCGTTCACCGGCTTAGTTCTTATCGTTCAAGTTGATCAGTGCCTATGCTTAGGATATGAACATCATGGGAATGGTTCAGTAGCTTACCTGAAGAAACTGCACAGGGCTGACACAACTTAGTCCACAAAAATGTTGTGTTTTCATCCCACAACCGGACTTAGGAGCGGTTATATTTCTGGAAGATCAGTGTGTATTTTTCTGCACTTGCAGGGTCTTTACCACTTCAATACCAGCCACTTTCGCCCCTTCCTGCCCAAGCCAATTTTCAGCGTTGTCACTTTTTAAAATGACAATTGCGCGGTCATGCTACACTGTACCCAAACAAAATTTTTATCATTTTGTTCCCACAAATAGAGCTTTCTTTTGGTGGTATTTGATCACCTCTGGGTTTTTTTTGGTTTTTTTTGCCAAACAAATAAAAAAAGACCTAAACTTTTAAAGAAAAAAAAAAAGTTTCTTTGTTTCTGTTATAAAACGTAAATAAGTATGTTTTCTCCTTCACTGATGGGCACCGATAAGGCAGCACTGATAAGCATCCCTGGTGGTCCAGGGTGGCATACCTGGTGGCCACCCATGATCAGGATCCCTGGGGGTCCTGGGCGGGCATCCGCGGGGGGGCTGCGCCGAGATCGGTGTTGCGGTTTGTGAGACTGACACGCTGCACCAACCCACGGGCGCGCGTGAAAGAAAGTGTCATATGACGTCCAGTAAGGATAACTGAACCACCGCCCGCCGTCATTTTGCTATAGGCCGAGCAGGAACGGCTCTCTCCATTCTCTCTCTTCACACTGGACATGGAGACAACCATAGCAACTCAGAAGGGGGAGGAGCCAGGAGCTTAAGCGGGAGGCCCCAGAAGTGAAGGATTAGAGATGTTCTGTGCAAAACCATTGCACAGAGGAGGCAAGTATACCACAGTATTAAAAAAAAAAGAATCATTTGCCCTTTCTCAAGATGGCTGGGGCCAGAAATGCTAGGGAGGTGTTTTTCAAAGTGAATTCGCAACAAAATAAATTTGAGACATGGATGGATGGATGGATGGATGGGCGAGTTTGCTTTGGATAGTAAAAATGAATTAAAATGTTTTTGGTTTGCTGTGCTCAGATGCAGCATTGTTCTGCTTTAGGTCCCAGCTGATACCAAATTCCAATCATTTCTTCCCTGTGTCACAGGAAAAGAGGACAAAGCTCTCAAATTGGGGTCACAAACTGCAATTAAATGTTGGCTCTAGTTGGCCTTCATTACTATTACAATTGGGCTGCTATGCCCCACATGTGAATTAAGGTGATGACATGTTTGTTTCATGAAAATTCTGATGCTTGCTCTGTCCTGCAGATGGAGATTAGGAGCAGAGAGTACCAGTCCCAATCTGCAGCTTCCTTGGCCCTGGGACAAGGCAGCAATAAACTCAGCTGTGATTGAGGTATGGGAACCATCAGCCCACTGCTTGCCATCCTGCCCATTGGTCCAAGATTCACAGGGGATAAAATGAGCCAAGTATCTTTGAAAGGCCAAAACACAAAATTTATAAATAATCTAATAGCTGCTCTTGCAGCCAGGACATTTTTTGTTTAAAGCAATGCTAAATTCTTGCTTTTTTTAGTTAAAAATAACAAACATGTTAAACTTACCTGCTCTGTGTAGTGGTTTTGCACAGAGCAGCGCGGATCTTCCTCTTCTCAAGTCCCTCTTCAGTGCTCCTGACCCCTCCCTCCTATTGAGTGCCCCCACATCAAGCAGCTTGCTATGGGGGCACCCAAGCCTCGCTGCAGTGCTGTGTCCATTCAAACATGGAGCCGTGGCCCAGCCCCTTTCTCCCTTCATTGGCTGACTGACTTTGATTGACAGCAGAAGGAGCCAATGGCACTGCGGTCTCAGCTAATGGGGAGTGGAGTCCCCGGCAGCCAAGACACTCCTGCAACATCGCTTGATCTAAATGGGGCTCAGGTAAGTATGAGGGAGGCTGCTGCACACAGAAGTTTTTTTTTCTCCTAATGCATAGAATGCATTAGGAAAAAAAAAACCTGCCATTACAATCACTTTAACGCTCTGGTTGCTGTTACAAATACTATACACCTTCGGCAGTCAAAAATGTTCCTTGAACATACTTAAGCCCCATACACACTATTAGCTTTTCTGCAGATTTTTGTCTTCAGATTTACCAAAACCATGTAATCCAAGGGCCTGCCTGATTGCATACAAATTGAAACTCTTAAGGTTTGACCTCATATTATACGGTTTTGGTAAAATTTAGACAAAAATCTGCAGAAAATCTAATAGTGTGTATGGGGTCTTACTCTGACACTAGATGTTTTATTTAAAACACATTTTTTCGCTAGTAAACTGCAACTTTAAATGACTTTATAGCTAAACTCCAGTCAAATATATAAACAAGACAATAATCCAGTTAATAGTTGTTAAACGTATTTAGTAAAACAGCTTGTGCAAGTGCCCCAGATGTGTAGTTACGAGTTATAAATCAAACGGGTTGATTTGTATTATGCTGGCAGTCTATCACTGTGGAGGAGGAGTGAAGGGCAAAGGGATCAACCTATGAGTTGTTTGGCTTTAAAAGCAATCATGATATAAAAAAAAAGTGAACCTTGGAAAGCACTAAGGAGCAAAGTCACTTTCAACAAGTGCTGGTTTTGTGTTAATACCTGTATGCAATTGTCCTTTCAGGTAAAGCTGCTAAACATAATATTGTAATAGAACTAATTATTATACAGGATTTACATAGCACCAACAGTTTACGCAGCGCTTCACAATATAACCAAATTTTGCATAATAATATTTCACAAAAGCAGGTCCTACACTTACAGTATTATTTTACAATCTCCTTTGGATCTACCAAAACATACATTACCAAAAGTATTGAGACGCCGGTTGAGGTCAGGACCAGTCAAGTTCCTCCACCCCAAACTCGCTCATCCATGTCTTTATGGACCTTTCTTTGTGCACTGGTCCTAATCATATGGTGGAGAGGGGGATTATGGTGTGGGTTTTTTTTCAGGGGTTGGGCTTAAGTCCTGACCTCAACCTGATAAAAGACCTTTGGGATGAATTAGAGCGGAGACTGCGAGCCATACCTTCTCGTCCAACATCAGTGCCTGACCTCACAAATGCGTTTCTGGAAGAATGGCCAAACATTCCCGTAAACACACTCCAAAACCTTGTGGACAGCCTTCCCAGAAGAGTTGAAGCTGTTCTAGCTGAACCCTACGGACTAAGACTGGGATGCCATTAAAGTTCATGTACTTGTAAAGGCAGGTGTCCCAATACTTTTGCTAATATAGTGTATGTTGGAAGGCAACGGTTTAATATCATATTTCTGGAGTTTTACTTCCTGGTTGATACAGCCAGGTGGCCCAAGTTGGAAGTTGCAAGTTGACCCAGCAGGGTGTTCTGAACAAGGAGTCATGAATGGGAATTCATCGCAGGTCTCCTGATGGAGGTATAGGGGTAGAGGAAGACCCCCTGGAGAGATGCAAATTCAAACGCTCTGTTACATAGCATCAAAAGGCCAGCTGTCACTGAAGATGACCTAGGTCAAATAGCGGTGATGCATGGACGAATGCTGCCCCTAGTGGACACTACAGCATGCTTCCTGGAGGATGGACAGATATTAAGAAGGCCTACTTCTCATCTCTTTTCCATTGGAAAGAAGGCTAGATGGGTGTTGTGTATGGGTGGGGTCTGAATGCATTTTAAAAGTGCTCACTGAATGGACAATCTCTCTTGCCTCATGGCTCTTGCCATTTTGAGCCCAGCTTAAAGCTACTAAATACATAGGAGGACCTTATGTAAAAATATCTTATATGTTTTTTCGTTTTATATGCTCTGTAATATTTTCCTTTAGTGTTTTTATGTTAGCATTCCTATTTTCTTGGTAAATCAATAAGACCCTTGTTTATATAAGCAGTGTGTTTTTATTTTTAATAGCTAACCTTATTGTACTATCACCAGTACCTATACCAGAGCTTTGCCACACTACCCAACTATAGGAATAGACAAGTTAATACATATTTATAATAAATAGGGGGAATCCATAACCACCCAATATTTATTTCAGTGTATATAGTGCAATGGGTCTGCCTATTAGGATGCAAACTTAAAGCAGAGTTCCACACAAAAATTGAACTTCCGCTTTTCGGAACCCCCCCCCTCCGGTGTCACATTTGGCACCTTTCAAGGGGGAGGGGGGTGCAGATACCTGTATAATACTGGTATTTGCACCCACTTCCGGGCATAGACTCCCGCGGGGGTCTACGCCACTTCCCGTCCCCTCCGCTGTCTGCTGGGAGACACACAGGTCCCAGAGACAGCAGGGACCATTCAGATTGAGCAGCGCGATTCGCAGCAGGGAACCAGGCAGTGAAGCCGCAAGGCTTCACTGCCTGATTCCCTTACCGAAGATGGCGACGGCAGCACCCGAGGACCGAGGGGCGGTTTGGCCTCGGGTGCCGACATTGCGGGTGCCCTGGACAGGTAAGTGTCCTTATTTTAAAAATCAGCAGCTGCAGTATTTGTAGCTGCTGACTTTTTTTTTTTATTTTAATTTCGGCCGATTTAATGGACAAAAACAGAATAAGATTGTAAATCAGATCTGTATAGCCAGATTAAACACTCTAAAAACAGATCTGTATGGCAACTGCAGTTCTGTTTGATCTGCAGTTGCCATGGTGTTGCACATGTGATCAGTTATGACATCAGCCATTTGCTGGCTTGATAGTTGATAGCGCAAGCAACTGTGACAATTATCATTAACGGCATGCCTTGATGGGTTTAGCTCCACTTTAAAGTGGGGTTCCACCCAAAAAAAAGAACATACCTAAAAAATTCTAAAAAAAAAACCAAAAAAACATTTGGATATTTTTTTTTTTTTTACTTACCTCTAAATGCCTGTTGCTAGGTGGTCCCTCGTAATCTGCCCTTTCGTCTGCCTGGGCTGGTGACATCACTTCCCCCTGGCACAGGAAGGGCTCGGCTCTTCTCCCTCCCTCCTGTCAATCATCTGGGACCCATTGCAGGTCCCAGGTGATTGAGCGGCCAATCACGGCGCTCGGCGCCGCTCGCGCATGCGCAGTGGGTGCCAGGCTGTGAAGCCACAGCCCGGCGCCCACAGTTGAAATGCCGGCGCCGACGAGCGGGGCTTCGATCCCCCGCACCGCTGGACCCTGGGACAGGTGAGTGTCCAATTAAAAGTCAGCAGCTGCAGTATTTGTAGCTGCTGACTTTTAATTTTTTTTTTTTTTTAATGGCCCCCCTGGGTGGAACTCCTCTTTAAGAACTGTAACTGTACTCACAAAAGGGTGAACATAGGAACAAAAGCATTGATTTCCACGTATTACAGTCCATGAAAGACAAAAAATAAAAATAAACAAAAATTAGTTGTGCTCTTTGCTGAAAAGGGTTATCAACTTACGCCTTTTCAGGAAGTGTAAAATCTTACATTTTCTGCAGCCTGTGTGTCCATGGAGACATAGACGTTTATAGGCAAATTAGATGAGAGCAGGGTGTACAGGCAGACATGGGACGTTTTTACAACCTCTCCTTAACGATTTAACTTGACAGATAGTAAACGTGTAAAACAGCCGTTTTGCCACGTTTAAAAAAAAAATATTATATATATATATATATATATATATATATATATATATATATATATTTTTTTTTTTTTTCTTCAAAATAGCCAAAAATAAAAAAATTGCCTATAAACGAAATGCGGCTAAACGTCAGTTACCGCGTCTAGGAGCTTTTGTCGCTTGAAATGCCTGTAAACTCAGCTTCTGAACGTCCCAACTGTTCCTAAACGTCCGTTTACCAGCAGCAGTGTACATGAAGCCTTAAGAGGAGATGAAGAGCAGAGAAAATGCTATAAGTGCCTAAAAAGGTGTCTAAGTGCACAAACGCGTTATACAAAAATAATATAAAAGCTGAATTTTAACTACTGGTCAATCTGGGATAACGACACAAAGTCACCAGCAAGTTGACGAGCAGGTTTAGATCCAGGACCAAGGGAGGGGTGAGATTCAACCTTATGCCTGCACACCTTGGGTCCGCCGTGGCTGTTTTATCCGCTGCTCTGGAGGCTTTGAAAGGCTTACCTTAGTCACTTTTGCTGTCTTTTAACTTGTACCATGTGAGTTTATGGCCCCTTTCACACGAGGCGGGCTCCGTTTCTACGGAGCCCGCCTCGGTCCGCCGGCTCAGCCGGAGATCTGTCCGTTGATCTCCGCTGAGGCGGCAGATGACAGGTCCCTCTCTGCTCACTGAGCGGGGAGGGGCTTGTCAGGCACCACTGCCGCCTATGGAGGGATCGGACGAAAACGGACAGCGTGTCCATTTTCGTCAGATCTCCCCCGATCTAATCCGCCAGCGACGGACCTGGACGTAGGGCCATCCGTCTGCTCTTCAGCGGATTGGACCGGGTCGGATGTCAGCGGACATGTCTCCGCTGACATCCGACGCTCCATAGACTAACATGGAGCACCCATTCAGGTCCGCCGTCAAAACTGACAGGTGGACCTGAACGGTCCGATCGTGTGAAAGGGGCCTAAATCTTGAAGGCTGTTTAGCGTTTTCATTAAAGCTTTGTTTACGGTATTATACTATTGGTACACTTTTTTATTCACATGTGGAGATTATATGAGATGCACGGCTGGAGTTCGAATGCTTGCTCTAAAACCCTATCCATGTGGTTTAAATGAGCTTTAGCCTAACATGAGAATGTAGGCATTGGAATTCGGTGAGTGGAATCACAGACACATTGGTGTGGTGAATGGATTAAGAGATCTTCACATCGACTATAGATCCTCTAGCTATATCATATCGCTTCACTTGTCACAGGGTGTTTAGTGCTATTTGTCATCTTAGTGCTATAGCATTTATTATATTTTAGCACGTCAGTTATATTCTCATTTGTAAATTGTGAGTCACATGTCACTTTAGGGGATTTAATACTCCTTGTGCACAAACATTTAACGCCGCTATTTTGACTTTGTGTCATTATCCCAGATTGACCAGTAGTTAAAATTCAGCTTTTATATTTGACCCTTTTAAGTGGCAGCTTCCACATACTCTGTATCTATCCAGAGGCGCAGTGGCGGTATTTTGAGTAGTGGCGCCTTTTTCTCAATTATACCCACAGGATTACATATACAAAAATAATACCTAAAAATCAGAAATATAACAATTTAAATCAAAATCAATATTCAACCCCATTGGCGAGAGAGTACCAACCTCAAAAATCCATCTTGATTCACATTTACTTAACGCTCTAACCCGGTGGCTTCCTCTCCAATGGGGTTTATATTTGTCAATTGACAAGTTTTATTTCTGATTTTTAGGTATTATTTTTGTGTAACCTGTAATTTGGTTATTAATTGATTTGATCCCATCAATTCCGGGTACGTCAAATTTTTATAATTATTTTTATCAAGGAGTTCTGTATATGGAGTTTATTGAATGGTATATCCAATGTTTACCACTAGTTGGAGTGCCGTATAACATTGGTATTAAGTGGAGTGCTATATATCTGCTTATTCTATCATTGTTTTTATTAAGTATTAAAAATGTAGTACAATGTGTTTTGTTAGGAAGATGAATGTTACTCTATACAATCCGTCCTGTAGAAATGTTTACAAAGATTACGGTTTGCACTAATCTCTCTAAGAAAATGGTTAACCAATGGAGTATGCATAAATGTGATTGATGGTATGATGATCTAATGACTCATATGTCACTATGGCAACCAATATACAAAGCGCGGCTTAAATACCATTCCGTTCGTCACATGGCTTTATTTCCCTTGAGAAAGTCACATGACCTGTGACGCAACGCGTCGGGAGGGGCCAGTGACGTCAACCCGAGTTTCCCTACACCGGGTGTGTAATGAGGAGGAAGCCTGCGAGCATCTCTGATCGTTTTACTAGCGTGTGTTAGCCCTACCAAATGTGAGTGAATCAGTCTACATTTTCCTGGGGTGTATTTAATCATACAGCAATCCTGCGCAATGATATGTTTTTATTTTTACAAGCAACTTTTTAGAAACTAACAGCTAGGTTAACAACAGACCCTCTGAACCACGGGAAGCCACAATCCCATCGGAGCGGGGATACATGACCTGGAGAGTATCATTGTGACTCAGGTTTTGGATTTATTATTTGAAGGTGGTTTCGGGTGATGATAGTTTATATTATTGGGACTTATCATACACTTACTTTGTAGTTTATATACTTCTGTGTGTAAATGATTGTTTCTATTCACTGAGCAGGAAGCACAATTATTTGTTTATATTTTTTGTCGATGCAATTCTAGGATTATTGGTATTGTGCGATCATTTATTATTATAGTAATTAGGTTTAAGCGCACTATTGCATATATATATAATTTTTTGTACTTTTGTGTCACCAGAGCACGTTAAATAGATGCAGTTAAATTAGATTTTTATATCACTAATTAGGTCCATATCAGCGCTTTAGTATATTTTCTACATTTTCCTGCTAGCAGTTGTGCCATTCAGAGAGGCTTTTCCAGACGCCCTATGATGAGGCCTGAATCCCAAACTCTTATGAATTCTCTGCATTACGGTAAAAAAAAAAAAAACTTTAAAAAGGTGCAGACAAGTATGAAAAAAAAACAAAAAAACAATCACTTTAAAAAAAGGTACTGGCACTTAAATGGTTAAAGAGACACTTTCAAAACGATTCACTTAAAAGCACAGATCAATAAAAGGCCATTTCAAGCTTACATGAATAGTTTTCCATTTCCCAGAAAATTCTATAGCCTCCCAATCTGCTTGTAGAATTGCTAGGGACCACACCAGTTAGAGTTGATCTCCTGGTTCAGCCACAGCTCCTCAAGCACAATAATGTCACAGCCCACTCCTGCAGTGCCGATGCATTGTGCGAGAGAGCATCCTCCTGACAGGTGAGGAATCTCATTAAAAATTTGTCCAGCTTCATTGTCAAGGTTCATTGTCTTATGGACGCTGCTAACAAAACAAGATGGCGGCAAATAGCAACTCAACAGCATTATGAAATGCATATGATAAGGAAAGGTTTTTGGAGCCAAGGATGATCACAATAATGAGGTACCAAATTTAAACAATACAAGTATAATGGCTTAAAGCAGGACTTTACCCTAAATTAAAAATTATTTTCAGGTGAATTCTCCCCTCTCCCACACTTGGAAATTTCTTTTTAAACATCAAAGCATTTTTGTGCCGAGTAGGGTAGAGCCCTTTGGCACAGCTGCACAGGTGCCAGCCTGACAAAAAATGGCGACGTGGCCAAAAGCTAAAGGGGACCGAAGTTCCTCTTAAAGAAAGGGGGACATGGTCTTTCTAACCTTTTTTAAAAAGATAGTTTTGGTGTAAAGTTTGATTATATTTCTACATTTGGGGGGGGGGGGGGACATACGTACATAGACTGCTATAGCTTTGTTCTGCTACTGCTCCTTCTCACAACGCAGTTCTTTGATTCAGCTAAACTCAATGCACTTCCCTATGTGGCCAATAGCCTCATACCTGTAAAAGCAAGGCATTTAAATGAGTCAAATGTAGAGCTCCCTCTAGTGGCGCGTGTGTGTGTATATATATATATATATATATATATATATATATATATATATATATATATATATATATATATATATATATATATATATATATATATATATATATATATATATATATATAATATACATACATACACATATATATATATATATATAATATACATACATACATACACACATATACACACACACATATACACACACACGCCACTAGAGGGAGCTCTACATTTGATGTCGAGTTTTTCAGCACTTTTTTTGTGCTGCAAGTGCCCCCCTCGACTTATACGCGAGTCAAGCACTTTTCTGCAGCAAAAAATTTCATTTCCCAAACCGACTTTGGGGCCCCGTATTTCAGGGCCACTTGGTGCTAGGAACCCCAAATTTGGTGTGCAAACCCAGTGGAACTGGTACCACAACATATCGAAAGATGGAGTTCGAAAGATGGGGCCCCAAAATCGGTTCGGAAAATGTCATTCTCTGCTACAGAAAAGTGCTTGACATTTTCTGAACCGATTTTTGGGGCCCCATATCTCGGGGCCACTTGGTGCTAGAAACCCCAGCTTCGGTCAACTGTGTCCATCTGCAGCAATGTTATTTTGGGACCCTTTGGGTTCAGAGACCCCAAATTTTGGCTGCAGCTAGGGGGCATCTAGGAACCCTTAACTACCGAGTTTGAAGTCCGGGGGACCTATGGCTGCAAATGGGCATTGTTGACCCTCTTTTCCACTTACAGTAGCTGTGCATTTCTCAGCCTCGTCTTATACTCTGGTCAATAAGTTTTTCCCATTTTTTTGTGGTAAATTAGGGCCTCGACTTATACTCGAGTATATATATATATATATATATATATATATATATATATATATATATATATATAAATAAAATAAAATCCCATACCAAATATGCCTATATAGCAACCATGCAGTCTGTTGCAACCATTTCCTTTAAGGTTTCTTGCTACTGAGGCAGAATAACATTTCCCTGCTAAAAAGAACCACCAGCTTATTGTCCATAAAATACCCCACAGGTTTCACACACAGTAATAAGAGTTCTGTAGTGTACCCTTACCCAGGAGGATCATTAGGGTCTAACACCTGATACACACGATGAGATCAGACGAACGATCGTCTTTTTTTTTTGCATGCTAATCTCAAATCGAACTCGAAAAGTTTACTAAAGTCAGGAAAATTCTTGTACGACAGAATAAAAATTCGGAAGCAATGTCATGTGTTGTGGTTTATTTGTATTTCATTTTCGGACAACTGTACTGATTAAAGAACAAAAAAAAAAAAAAATTGTACGATTCATCATATGAAATTTTCGTGCATGTCCAATCTGAAAAAAAAAAAAAAAATATTGGATGAACTATCCTGATCGGCTCTCAAAAGCTCTGTACTAATGATCAGATTATCGTAGGATCATGCCGAAATCGGTACTTTTCGTACATTTTTTTGATCGCCGGTACGGTGCTTTACCCACTCAGGGGCAAAAGCATTGATACCTCACAGGTTAGATTCAAGGAAAGAGGAATCTGGGGGGTGGGGGTGGAATCACGATACCCTAGACTCACAGGAAGTAGATTGTAAATTAACCTGGAAAAAGGAATGGTGCTGGATTAGTGAGCCAGTGAGTTTGTAGGGACAGTGTTGAAAATAGCACAAGCTTCTTCATGGGGCATGCTGGTTGGCTTATTCCTGTACATGACATATTAGGGAAGTCCCACCTCTCACAGTATCCATACTATCTTGACACAGATACGAACAGCGAGATCTGATGACAGGTGCATGTGGGGAGGGGGTGCATTGGACCATACACGGCTCAGGGTAGGGGTATTTAGGAATAGGACATATGGCAGGAAGGTCTCCCTACCTCTGATACAATCCACATGGCCTGCCAGCTTGACAGGAGGCCCACTATCTCATCGACATGTGTCTTCTTATTTTCGGTAGTGAGCAATTGGGCTTTCGCCCTGGTTCACACATTCCAGAACACATGGAATAGCATAGCAATTGAAATAACATAACTTTCTATGGAGGCCATTCACATGTACGCTAGAGCTGCATGATTCTGGATAAAACAAAGACAGAATAAGAATAAAGATCGCGATTCTCCCACGATTTTCGGCATAATATCTTTCACATTTTCCCCAAAATTGGGCTAACTTTACTGTTTAGTTTTTTTTTTTTTTATTAATTGAAGTGTATTTTTTCCCCAAAATATTGCATTTGAAAAACCGCTGCGCAAATATAGTGTGACATAAAAAATATTGCAACAACCACCATTTTATTCTCTAGGATCTCTGCTAGAAATGTTATATATATATATATATATATATATATATATATATATATATATATATATATATATATATATATATATATATATATATATATAGGGTCTAAGTAATTTTCTATCAAAAAATACTGATTTTAACTTGTAACAAGTGTCAGAAAAAGGTTTAGTCTTTAAGTGGTTAAACGAAACTCATTTGCAGACCGAAGTTCATCCCTTTGATCTAAAAGACCCAAATGATACATAGAGGTAGATTTACTAAAACCGATGCACTCAGAATCAGCTTCTTACCTCAGCTTGTTCAATTAAGCTTTGGCAATAAAACCTAGAAACTGATTGGTTTCTATGCAGAGTTTCACCAGATTTTGCACTCTTTAGTTTTAATAAATAAAAACCCAGGGCTTCTTTTTATCTCAGAGCTGAGCAATGTTGTGATAAACTTTAACGTCACCGCTATATCCAAATTGCATGAAAAACGCATTGGAATCACCGATGAAGCGCATAAACCTGCACTGTTCAAATCGCACTGCAAAATGTCTTAGGCATTCTTTAGGGACATGGGGCAGAATGAATTCTGAGACTTGCGGGATGTCCAAAGAAAAAACAACTAATAGGTTGGCAATCGCAGGAAAAGAAAGGAAAGCCCATAAGGGAACCAGGTAAATCGGTTTGCTTGCAGTTCAAGGAGCTGCTTGAAGGACCACACAATCAATACTTGCAGCAGCTGAGTCATAAATATCTACATGGTAAAACTTTGTGGACATGTAAAAAGAAGATCGGGTGGCAGCCTTGCAATCTGGGAAACAGGTGCATAATGCCGAAAAACCCCAAAAAAACATACTGATCTAGCAGTGTGCCTGCTGCAAATGTTAACATGAAGCAGGGAGGTAACCTGAGCTTTGGGGCAGAAGATCTGGGAGAGCCCATGGAGAGTTTGCCAAGAGACTGATGAGATCCAAGTCCCACATCAGCCTGGGCCAGTTCTGTGCAATAAGAAACACTAATTCCTCCATCTCGATTCTGCGGAGCAGATGTGTAAGAAGTATCAGAGGAAGAAATGCATAGATCAGGTTGAATGGCTTTCACAAATTCTTCAGAGTGTTCACTGCTATCACTAGAAGATCTCTGGACCCTGGAGACAAATTTGCTTAATTCATTGTTAAATTTGCACACCAGGAGGTCCAAATCTGGTGTTTCCCACTTGAGACAGAGGTCTTAACACCTCTAGGTGAAGAGACCATTATTCTGAGTACAGACATTGTTAACGGAGGAAGTTAGCTTGCCAATTTTCTACTCCTGGAATGGTCATGACAGGCACAGCTGGAACGTGGCACTCCACACAAGCTAGAATCTGGTCAACTTCTCTTTGGGCTGCAATACTTCTGGTTTTTCATTAGAGTTGGATGATCCTGCAGTGGAGAGGTCCAGTGTTGAAAGGATAGCAGATTTGCTAGAATATGTGAATATGTAGATGAGGAGATGAGCTTCCTCCAGTGGTCTAAGTCCTCTGCACCAAAAGGATAACCTGGACAATCCCCATCCAACTGAGAATCTTACAAAATTATTTTCCAGACTCCAGGGCTAGATGCAGGAGCCACCCTGGTCCTAGATGACAGACAAATTAACGAATCCAGAGACCGGACCGACTCGTCTCATGAGTGTTAAGTCACAACAGCCTAAAGCTTTGGCACGGTGTGGTCCAGGTACGTCTTCCAAGGCTATGCTGAGTACCAGCCATTCTGGAAATCTGCAAAAGTGAGCACTTTTGGCTCTGCGGTAAGCAAAGAAACTTAATTAAAGCAAAAAGCCCTGATTAAAACTGAGAAAATGGTCTCTTGCCTCTTCCTAAGGAGAGAAGATCTCAATTACCAATTTAAAATATCAATTGTAAAACAAGAAACTGCATGATAGGAGCAGGAGGGGTTATACTGGCTGACATGACACTTTTCTTTGGCAGTGTCCGATCCTCCTGTGGATTGCAGTATAACTCATACATCTTAGAATGCTTTTTGCCCTGTGTCGCTCAAACAACAACTAAACCAAATTGTGGATGAAACTTTTAAATGCCGCACATTCTGTAGATGTGCGTTGGAGTGCAAATGGCAAAGAATGAAAACACAACGCAACACATGTACATATTGCTGTAATCTTCTGCATCACATGCGACACGTGTTGTAGAGTGAACGTGTCCTAAAGAAAGGTTCCATTACACACCATTTATAAAGCTCAAGTGATCACATAACATTACGACATTATGACCATTAAGGCTGAAAAGAAAAGAAAAAATACCTCCTGCAGGGCCGGTTCACACTGCTGCGATGCAGGAACCCTGCAAATCCACTGTGGGTTCCCGCATCACAGGTCTTCCGATGGCAGTACACACTGGCCTCTATGCGAACTGCTGGGAGTGTCAATTAAAATTTAAATGACATCCCCAAATCAGTTCGCATATTGCAGTGTGATCTGCAAATTCGGACAGAAAATAGGAATCGGATCGCATACGAACCGATTCTGCTGCGGACCAAAAAAAAAAAGAAAAGGTCCTGTGCGAGTTTGGGCCGAGAATGCGATGTGAATTCATCCATACTATCTGTATGACTGAATTCGCATTGCACGGACATCGCATGTGATTTGCACTGCAGTGCAGATTTTGTAAGTTTGCCCTCTTACAAAGAAATGATAGGTCTATAATTTTTTTAGGTGTATTTAAAATGAGAGAGACAGAATATCAACCAAAAATCCAGAATAAAACACTATACAAATGTTATACTTTTTTTTTTTTTTTTTACAAAACGAGGGTGAGTGACCCACCGGAACCATGGCCAAATGGTCTAAAACGTAACCTTTATTAAACAATATATAAAATAAATTCAAGTCTGAAAATGTATGTGTGTTTGCTTAAAGAGGACACCTTACAAGGGAGAAATGAGACATTACCACCGTGGTCGTTTGCCTACTATATATAAATCCTGTCTGCTGATATCTGAGCTAATCAGTTGATCTACTGTAAATACTGCCAAGTATTGCTTCAAATTGTTGATGGCTGTATCTATAAATTCTTGGACCTTTCTGTCTTTTTTACAACTGGCCCTCAAGCAAACACAAACTAGCTGTCTGTTTTGAAAAAGTTGTACTGACTGCCAATGTCAACAAATCCTGACAGGTACTTAAACGGTCTCTCAAGAAAACTGACTTCGTCTCTAGAAATAATTACTGCAGCTCTTCTGGTATCAAACTGCCTATACTGGTGATTGCAACTTCTGTCTTGATGGAACTATCACCTAATCTCTAAACTGACAAAAACTCCTGGTATCAGATGGACTAGACTGACCACCGTTCATCCCTCATTAATCCCATGTGTTAACCACCACAGAAGCCATGTAAAAGGCCACAACCAAAAGGAAGATTCCCCTCAAATGTTCTCCAAAACAGGACCTTAATTTAAAAAAAAAAACAAAAAAACAAACAAACACACACCTACATGTTTCGTCTAAAGATACATTTCGTCAGGTTTATAGTGCTCATAATAAAGAAGGGGGTGCATAAAGAAAATAACACGGGGGGTGAAAAAACGAACCCCACATGGCAAAAACTAAAATGGCCAGTTGTTTGTTTTTCTCCCTTATTTATAGACAAATTTTCCAAGATGGCCGCTGTGTCAGTATGCGTGTGATGTATTTGCGTCATTGCTTCCGCATCATGTGACGTTCATGGGCGTCGTGACGTTTGTGCAACAGATGTTCTTTTGTGCGCCATGGCGTTAGCCAGCCAGCCTCTTCATCCATTATATCCAGTAAAGAGTAGAAGTGCATTATGGCCATTCACTGTATTTTATTTCATTATTCACACAATATTTTCAATATATGTCTTCTATGTAGTTAACCTATAATGTCATTATATTTATATTCAAATCAATGAGCCATCCATTCTTTCACTACAGGCTCACCTTGCCTCTATTTTTAACAGACGTTTGTCTAAACCTAATTTTTGTGGACCTTGTTTAAGGTGTTCAATGATCCATGGTAATGGTTGATCTCTATGCATCTCTCGCATGTGTCTTGCAAGAGTTCTTTCTCGTTTAAATATGATATCATTGATATGCTCTAAGACTCGACGCCTAAACTGACGAATTGTGGGGCCTTGATTGAGGGCCTTACACTTCACGGAGGGTCTCCCAGTAGTATGAGACAATAATGTACTATCGGGCAGTGTCTACGAAGGACCCTTGATACAGCGTCTTTCTGCCTACCAATATACACCTTATGTGCTCCGGTCTCAAAAATCCCACCAAAAATGGCCACCGTACTTTTGCGCAAGCGCCTCAAGGACACTACATCCTATATCAAGCAGGAGGTGTAGCAATATGGACGCTCCAGACGACGTCTTGATGGTGAAACGCGTAGAGCGTCATTGCGTCACTTCCGGTTTGAATGGCAATTGTCGGAACACAACGCCGGTTTGTGTTATATCTTCCTGCATGCATATTACATTGTAAATGTGAGTACAGCTTCAAATTTTCATACAAATAAAGTCTTTTAAACCAGGGCTTGACAAATTTGCTTGGAATCTAGGAGCCAGCTAAAAAAGTTAGGAGCCAGGTTTTTTTTTTTAAACGACCGACAAAGCTTTATTTTCAATATAAAAATTAACCAATCTTAAATTTACACAGAAACGACTAGAACGAATGTGACTGCTTTTATTTCCTGCCATGCAGGGACACAAGACCACCATATTCCCACTAAGGATCCAATCAGGTCCGCCTGAAAAACTGACAGGCAAACCTGATCAGACAGCCCGTGTGAAAGGGGCCAAGCAGGGAGATGACAAATAATAAATTAATTTTAATTAACCACTTCCTTCCCGCAGGACGACTATATATGTCCTGTCTTTGAAGAGAAATACCGTTGTTATGGTAGCAGCTAGCTACCATAACCCCGGTATCTTCTTCAAGAGCCGGCGGTTCTCTTTCAGATTTAAGAGGTCCTGTCATGCTTTTTTTCTATTACAAGGGATTTTTACATTCCTTGTAATAGGAATAAAAGTGACTTTTTTTTTTTTTAAAGAACAGTGAAAAAATAAAAAATAAAAAGTAAAATATATAAGAAAAAAAAAATTAATTTTAAACGCACCCCGTCCCGCCGAGCTCGCTTGCAGAAGCAAACGCATATGTGAGTAGCGCCCGCATATGAAAGCGGTGTTCAAACCACAGGTGAGGTATCGCCACGATCGTTAGAGCGAGAGCAATAATTCTAGTCCTAGACCTCCTCTGTAACTCATAACATGCAACCTGTAGAATTTTTTAAACGTCGCCTATGGAGATTTTAAAGGGTAAAAGTTTGTCACCATTCCACGAGCGGACGAAATTTTGAAGCGTGACATGTTGGGGATCAATTTACTCGGCGTAACATTATCTTTCACAATATAAAAAAAATTGGGCTAACTTTACTGTTTTCTTATTTTTTAATTAAAAAAAGTATTTTTTCCCAAAAAAGTGCGCTTGTAAGTCCGCTGCGCAAATACGGTGTGACAGAAAGTATTGCAATGACCGCCATTTTATTCTCTAGGGTGTTAGAATAAAAAATATATATAATGTTTGGGGGTTCTAAGTAAAGGGAAGGAGATGAGCGGGCAGTGAAAACAGGCAGGGAAAGCTCCATTAGCATTGATGGATGTCTTGTCATACCAACGGCCACCACCAGAGGGCGACCGATTGCAGAAGGAACCATAGGACTGCAGTAGGCCGCAAAGCCGCGGCCTCAATTACCGGCGCGGCCCAACGCGATCGCGCCGGGGGGGAGGGTGTCGAATGGACACAGGATACCCCAGCTCTGCCGCCCCAGGCGCCAGGTCGCTAAATCTAGTCGCAAATGCGACCTGGCGCCCGGGGTTTGTCGAACCCTGTTTTAAACAATATTACACTATGGGCATCACTCTTTCCCTTATGTAACATCGCGGTGGGAAAGCCAGGATAACGGCCCTTGGATTACCCAGATTTCCAGAGAGCTGCACAGTGGCTCACACTGTGAAGGCATAATACCCCCGGGGGGTAGTGTCATCTGGTGAGTGCAATCATATTACCGATACGGATAGCACCTAGCACCACTGTCACTTTAAAAGGAAAAATCAGCACCAGCTTTCTGAGTCACTTTATTCACTTATGGACTAATTCACTAATGATCTAATGTCCGCAAAAAAATTTTTTCACTGTATGAATTTATTAATAATTTAGTGTTTGCTATAGATTTATTCACTGCATAGAATGATTTATAGGTGATTTAGTGTTTGCATCTATTCTCACTGATTGGTCTCTGGATTATGGTAATATACAGGGACACATATTATATTGTATATTTAATGGGATTTAATTTTTTTACTTTCTTTACTACATCCACTATTACCATCACAATTTGATCTGTTTATTTATTAATAGCACATTGGATTCTTCACACACCGTATAGCAAATATTCACAATGTGTGTGTGGTATTTTTGATTAACGAACTCCAGGGGGTGTAGTACCAGGGAGGACACCCTATCTGAACCTCAGCAATTTTTATCACATACACACTTTTTAGCACTCACCTATAGAGGGTACAACAGTAGTATGTTAATAAGCTATATTTGAATATATTTAATATACCTAGTGAACATCAGACAGAGGGTGTAACACAGGTTTATTCAGCACAGCAGGTGCAACTTACTTACAAGGTGATCTCATGGCATAATTTTATTTTTCTATTTTACTTTTCTAATTTACCTCTCCCTCCTTCTTGGCCTACCACCGAGAGAGACAGAGGGTATAGTACGTTCATCCCCGTTTTTTAGGCTTGATTCATCATGTATGGGAAGTTCTCCCATTAAGACCCAGTAAAATACCCCAAAAAAATCTCTTTTATACATCTCAGGAGAAATAGCGCCACGTCTACACTCCTTTAAATTCTACATTTAAAACAACCCTTAAGTTGATCAAGCAGCCAAGCGGATCTAGGCTGCTGCTTAGAAGCTTTCTCCAAATGGCTGTGCATCAGTAAATCTTTTAGATTTTTGACCCTTCTGTATGTGACCATAGGGTTTTTGGGGAGGACTTTACAAGGATCTTTAGCATGGAGTATCCCCCAATATTGCCTGATGATATTGAAAATTTTCTCCCAATTGGTTTGAATATGTCCCTATGATACGCATACCTGCCTGGGGATCTACTTTCCTTTCCTTTGGGCCAAGAAGGCTCTGTCTAGGTACATCTTTAACTCTCGGATAGGTGTTTTTTTAGATCACGTGTTTTGTAGCTCCTTGTAAGAAAACGTTCAACCAATACCTCAGTTTAGTTTCAGTTTGGAACGCTGCTTCCGTTGAGCAGTTCCGTTTTGCCCTCATAAATTGGCCCAGCTGGAATGCCACATTTGAGAGATCCTGGATGATGGCTATTCCAGTGAAGTAGGGCATTGGTTGAAGTCGGTTTTCGATATATCCATTTTCATTTCCTTTTATAGTGAGATCTAAGAAGTTAATAATATCATAATGGATCTCACTGGTAAAGTACATAACAATGGTGTTTATATTTACCTAGATTACAAACTCAATAAAGTCTTCTTTAGGGCCCTTCCATAGGATCAACAAGTCATCACAAAATTTTGTGACTAGACTCACAGACACAACTTTAGATGAAGACATGTGGCTGGTTAGCCTTGATGTCAAAGCCCTTATATAGCAACATCAACCACAATTTGGGCATAGCGGCATGCAAATCCTTCTTGGATGCCAGAGGAGTGATCTTCAGAACACATACAGAATTGATTCTTGAACTCCTGCAGTATATCCTGGAGCATAACTTTTTTGTTCAATGATCAGATTTAGCAATAGAAGAGAGGCACTGCTATGGGTACAGCCTGTGCACCAACATATGCTAAGCTATTCTTAGGATGGTGGGAACGTACCAGAGTATTCATGGAGGAAATAAATCATTTCACCTCTCATATACTTTTATGGGTCTGTTTCATTGATGACGTGTTCATCAAAGAAACAGCCAAATGAACTTTATGTTAAACCACAGGTAATTGGTTGATAGGACACAGGGTGGTCCTAAGCAACCAATTACACCCCCCCCCCCCCCGAATCCTGCATTCCGAGTGCAACACACTCCTGATCACTGCATTCGCTGCAAAACACTTTTCTTTAAAAAAAAAAAAGAAAAAAGGAAGGATCACACACGGCACACACACTGCCCGGTGATCTTTGACTTCATAAGTGTTGGTCAAGTACATCTCGATCTCTCGAATGTTGCCTACCAGGAGGCAGCACAGCTCAGGACAGAGGGCGGCAGGAGGAGCTGGTCAAATAATCTAAACCAAAAATTGAATATGAAAATATAAGAATATAAAGTGACAGGTGCTCTTTCTTGTAGGAGAATATTGGTGCAGGTGTTCCACTCTGTGCTCCCCCTGTGCCACTGCACTCATTGGAGGGCTCTCCACTCAAGGGGGTATCTCATAGCTATCTGAGATACCCCCTTGAGGAGAGAGCCCTCCGGTGGGTGCAATGGCATAGGGGGAGCATGAAGAAAGAGCACCTGTCACTTTATATTTTTATATTAAATTTTTGGTTTACATTTTTTATAAATGGACTAATATTAGAACTGGATTGACTACAAGTTTTTTTTTTTATCAGAAAAATATTTTATTGAGAAAACATGTAAAAACATACACATACCGATTTCACAGTTACATTTTGAAATGCTTATATCTTTCAGACATTTTACATTTGTGTGTCTTATTGGCTGCATTATTAAACTGAACCTGTACCAAAACCTCACCCGCTCCACTAAGTGTCATTTTATTCATCGCATACAACTGCATAAAAATACCATTTGTCCATCCCCATCCTAAACAAGAGGGGTAATTGAACCACATACTGTATTGTGCCTTTGTTAGGTAGCCATAGTTATCCAATATTTAGGGTCTCATGTCCCAAATCCCAACAATCTACCCACGACCAAATCCACCGGGGCAAGCCCCGGAACATTCAGCCATGGTCCCCAGATTTTCTCGAACTTCTGTGGGCAACCTCTGTGTTGGTATATCACCTTATCTTTTCTTAACATTTCCCCTACAGCGTTAACCCATTCTTTAAGAGCAGGGGGCTCTTCAGAAATCCAGTGTTTCATAATCAGTTTCCTTGCCAGGAATACAGCTTTGGTAATTGCCACTTTAGTACATTCCTCCCATCCCAATTCATCTAACACATTAAGCAAGCAGTGCTTGGGATTCGTAGGCAAAGTGACCTGAAATACCCTATTGACGGTGTCCACCACCCCTTTCCAATAGGGGTGAAGCTTTGGGCACCTCCATAGTAGGTGGATCAGGTCCCCATGTTCTCTTTTGCATCTAGTACATATAGGGGTGGGTCTAAGGCCCATAGCATATAACCTATGAGGGGTATAATAAACTCTTAATATGATGTACAATTGTGTCAGCCTGTGTGCAACATTCAGAGAGCATGTGGGAACGGCCTGTAGCACCTCTTCCCACTGATCCCCATCCAACGGGCCGACATCTCTCTCCCACTTAGCAAGCATTCCCAAAGGATGTTTATTTAAAAGGCTTTGCAGTAACATACTATAACATTGTGAAATAAACCCTTTGGTATTATTGGCTCCCGCAATCACCTTAAACACCGGTGTATGTGAGGAAACCCAATCCGCAGATTTACTCTGTGCCTCTACAGCATGTTTTAATTGCAGGTAATAAAACCTCATAGATTGTGGTAGAACAAATAACCTCTGTAAGGTCTCAAATGAGTGTAGTTTCCCATTTTGGAAAATCTGCCTGATATACAGCACCCCATATCTTCTCCATATCGCCCCATTCTGCATCTTAGCTAATTCTGGGTATGTGTCATTAAACCATATTGGGCTGTAGTCTGTGTATCCTGTTACCCCCTGCATATATTTCGTTTTAGACCATATTTTTTGTATTAAGTCATAGGTCGGGTACTTCTTGTTGGATTTCCCGAAGTTCATAGCTTCCAAGGCCGTCGGGACCGAATCTTTTTTAACTGTATGGAGCATTACCATTTCTGAGGAGCTACTTATGGGTCTCTCTTTTTCTGCGTCAGTGTACATTGTACCTATCAGATGCTGCAGCTGCGCAGCTATATAATAGAGCCAGGGATTAGGGAGGGCAAGCCCTCCCTCGTCCTTAGGGCGTTGGAGGTGCTCGAGTTTAATCCTTGGAGAGCGCCCTCTCCAGATTAGTAGTCTGAACAAGGAGTTAATAATCCGGAAAGTTTTAAGGGTTATTACCATGGGTGCATTATGAAGTACATAAAGCAGTTGAGGCATAAGAATCATTTTAATCAAATTCACTCTGCCTGTAACCGACAGACAGAGTGAATTCCATGTTCTAATCCTTTCTCTAAACTTCTGCAGCAGAGGGGATATGTTTAGTCTGCCATATTCTCTTATCCTAGGAGTCACCTGAATACCTAGATATCTGAACGAGGTGGCCAGGGGTATTACACTATTGTCAGGGGGAGTGCTCCCCTCATCGATAAGCATCAAAGAGGATTTGGTCCAGTTAATCTGGAGTCCCGAGTATCGTCCAAATTCCAAAATGGTTGACATAGCTGCATTGAGAGATCTGTCCACATCGCCCAGCAAAATCATGGTGTCGTCGGCATATAGCATCACTTTTTCTTGCCTGTCACCATATCGAAATCCGACAACTTCAGGATTGGCTCTAATTTTAATGGCTAGGGGTTCTATAGCTAACGCGAACAGCAGGGGTGACAGGGGGCACCCCTGCCTCGTGCCTCTCCCCAAATTGAATGTGTGTGACATAGCCCCCGATGCCCTAATGGCAGCCTGTGGCCTGTGATACAGCAGGCGTACCCATGAGATGAAAACCTCTCCAAAACCGAAGCGTCCAAGCACCCCCCACAAGTAATCCCACTCCACGCTATCGAAGGCCTTCATAGCGTCTAATGAGAGTAAAGCCCTTTGTCCCAGGTTATCCGCCGCAGATTGCATATTCAAATAAAGCCGTCTTAAGTTTACAGCCGTAGACTTATTAGGCATGAACCCCGCCTGATCAGGGTGTATAATGGCCGTAATGGCTCCATTCAGCCTCATCGCTAGTACCTTAGCTAGAAGCTTAATATCGCTTTGCAAAAGGGATATAGGTCTATACGAACCCGGATCTGTTGGATCCTTTCCTGGCTTCAGTATAAGAACTATATTGGCCGTGGTCATAGAGGGGGGTAAACATCTATTCTCCCTGGAAGCATTGAAAACCATTAGTAGTTTTGGCAATATGATGTCAGCGTATTGCTTATAAACCTCTATGGGAATCCCGTCCGTCCCAGGGGCCTTGCAGTTAGGGAAAGCTGCCAATGCGTCCTGTAACTCATCCAAAGTGAGAGGAGCATCCAGATCCTCCTTTTGACTCCTCGTGAGTTGTGGAAAGTCAATGTCGCCCAAATAGTCTGTCAGTTCCTCCGAGGTATATTGCCCCGTCGGAAGATACAGATTTTCGTAAAATTTGGCCAGTTCCATTAGTATAAAGGTCAGGGGAACTCACCAACCTTCCCTCTGGTGTTTTAATGGCTCCTATTACAGGGGAGCGTTGTTGGGAGTTAGCTATCCTAGCCAAAAGGCGCCCTGTACTTTCACCTTCCTCATAGAATGCCAGTCTGGAGAAGAACAGCTTTTTCTCTGCTGTGGAGGACAGCAACCGCTCATACGCAGATTGAGCTGACTGCCATGCCTCCCTAGCCGAGTCTGTCGGTGTGCGTATATAAGCCTCCTCCAGGGACCCAACCTGTCTCTCAAGTTCCACCTTATGTTCTGAGGAATTCTTTTTCACTCTCCCTATCTCTGAAATAAGTAAACCTCTCAAATAAGCTTTAAAGGCATCCCATTGTTCCATCGGTGACTGCAGGAACTCCCGACTATTAAGGAACTCTCCCATGCTCCGCTCCATCTCATTCTGGGATAAAAATAATTTTAGCCAGAAGGCATTAAATTTCCATGGAGTTCTAGGTAACCCTGTTTTCGGGGATATAATCATGGTAATCACTAAGTGTGAGTGGTCTGAGACACTACGTGGCTTGTATATCACTTCCGAGACGGATGGGAGCATGGTCAGGTTACCCACAGCTAAATCAATTCTAGACAATGTCCCATGAGTTTTGGAGAAACACGAAAATTGCCTCTCATCCGGGTGTCTGTGTCTCCATATGTCTATCCAACCAACCTCATTGAGCAGTCTAAGCAATGGGGATTCCTTCGGCGTGGCAGGAACCCCAGAACTAGGGTGCCTGTCCGCGGAAGGACTCAGCCAGCAATTAAAGTCCCCCACAATCAGCAACGGTAGATCTGGTCTGCCTTCAAGGTAAGCCAGCAGTAATCTTAGTACCGCCACCGTAAACGGCGGGGGCACGTACACACAAGCCAGTATACAGTTTAGCATCCCAATCCTACAATGCAAAAAAACATATCTACCCTCTGTATCTATGCATGTGTCATATTCTTGGTAGTCTATAGAGCCATGTATCATTACACTCACACCCCTTGAATATGAGGTGTGGGTGGAGTGATATGCTTTCCCTACCCAAGCATATTTAAGACAACATTTAGTTTCAGGTGTTAGATGTGTCTCCTGCATACACAAAATCATAGGGTGATATTTTTTCAGACATGAGGAAATCATCATTCGCTTAAGAGGGGAACCTAAGCCCCTGACGTTCCATGTAATTATTGGCAGTTCAGCCATTTGGCAAATCTTTGCATGATCTTGAGGAGTAAGGCAGTTCAGGAGCCATGGTCACCCAATTCCTGATCTCAGCCACTTCTGACGGGCAAAGCAATAGTAGAGGATCCTTTCCCCATGTATGGGTTGTGATCCAGGGCCACACTTTCCGTTTCCGGACCAAGAGAACAGACCTTAATCGCATGTCCGCGGGATCAGTGACCAGTATTGGTAATATGCAGCATTTCCAGTATAGAAATCTTCGGTAGTGTATACTTTGGCATAAGCAAAGAGCGTATAAAAAAGAGAAAAAAAAGAAAAAACAAAACCAGGCTGTCAACAGGACACGCCCATACAGTTGAAATTGAAACCATAGCCAACGTGGCTTGCTCGCTTTATCTCTCACGTAGAAAGAACACATTTTCTCTTGCCTACTTCACAAGATAGCTCACTGTTCGTGTAACTATATCAAAGTTCCCAGCAGCATAAAGCAAAAACATTCTCCAAGGTAGAAATGGGTATAATTATAATACCAAACTGCAGGATTCCACGGAGAATATTAGCCCTGGAGGGGAAATAAGTGAGCTATTGATAAATTCACTGTAAAGCTATATGTTAGGATACCAGAAAACTTCCTCTGTTATGTGTGTCATGCAGGTCTGTCCACATCTTCTCTGTCTCGTTGTCTTAAAGCCTGTTCATTGCGATCAAGCCACATAGCTGCATCTTGAGCTGATTCAAAGAAGTGGGCCTGTCTGTCGGCGGTGACTCTCAGCTTGGCCGGGTACAGCATGGCGTATGGAAGCTGCAGAGCCCGTAGGCGTCTCTTCACATCTGAGAACTTGGCTCTACGTTTTTGTACCTCCGCAGAGAAGTCAGGGTAGAACGACACTCTGACCCCATTCACCTGGACATTAGCTTTTTCTCTGGCATTTCTCAGCACCGCTTCTCTGTCTCTGTAGTGCATAAGCCGGGCAAGAAGGGGTCTGGGGGGGGCTCCCGGTTGTAACGGGCGACCTGGAGTTCGGTGCGCCCTCTCTACCGTGAAGAACGGGGAAAAGGCATCTCTGCCGAATACCTCGATCAGCCAGGCCTCTATGAATGTGGTGGCATCCTTGCCCTCAGTTTTCTCCGGCAGGCCTACGATGCGTATATTGTTGCGTCTCATGCGATTTTCCATGTCGTCAGCTCTGTTGTTGGTATCTTTGGCGAGTTGATAGGCCGCATGTGCCTCACGAGCCACTGGCGGGAGTTTGTCTTCGATATCACTTACTCTGCTTTCCACAGCAGTCGTGCGTTCTCTGATTTTCTGTAGGTCTTGTCTTAGCAAGGATACATCCTCTCTCAGCCCTCCAAATTGCTCTTTAAGAATATTCACGGAAGCCGTGCAGACATGCACAGCTTTAAGTATGTCAGCTAGAGTTGGCTGCTCAGTCTCTTCACTGTCTGTATCTGTGCTTATAGGAGGGGGCCGCTCTGCTGCTTCATCCACCTCTCCCTGCATGTCAGCATAGACTGTGTCCTGCTCTCCCCTCTCTTGTGCTTCTGCCTGGGACAATGATGCAGACCCCCCTGCTTCTTGCGCTCGGTGTCCCCCCATCTTTTGGGTATAATACATTATATCTCTCTGGTATTCCTTACCCTGTAACTTCTGCGCCTTCTTGCTAGCCGCTTCTTTAAGTCTTTCATTACCCCTCGGTGTGCGCTGTGCCAGGGCCGCGGCGGCGCCATCTTGAATTTCGGAGGTCATGTTTTCCTCCTTTTTCTTAGCTTTCCCTCTTGTACACAGGGCCGGCGGGTGGTCCGGGAGGGTGAGCGGGTCGGTAGCCAGCTGGATCGCCGTTTTTTGGCACCGGATCGCTGCTGGGAAAGGATCGATTCGGTGTGCTGAAGTGGAGCTGTGAGAAACACTTCCTCTCACATGCCGATCCTGGCCACGCCCCCCGGATTGACTACAAGTTTAGTGGGTCTCATATTTGTTGTTTATTGATTTCAGTTACTACCACAGTACTTCTGGTTTTCTATTTAAAGGTCCATAAAAGCACCTGTCACTTTACTAACTGCATATGCTATTTAATTTGTGCACAAGTAATAAATTTGTACCAAGGAATAAAAATATATTCACCTGTTAGTTCAATAGAACATATGTTACTTTATCATTAACTTGATTTATTTTATGAATTTGTTTATGAAGTAGCACCAAGCACTTTTCAACGATTAACTTGAGTATACACCATCACAACAGACAGAGCAGCACCATACCCACTACCTCTTTAAAATGAACAAAGGGTTGACCTTGGTCAGGTCAGTGAAAAAGGTTTAGGCCAACATCCCATTACATTATGAAGAACAACAAAGGATTCCCCACTGTGGACTTTTGAGGTGGAAACATGATACTTTGGGGCGGTTTCTCTGCTAAAAGGTACAGGTCGACTTTGCTGCATTGAGGGGCCAATAGACGGGGCCATTTATTGTAAAATCTTGGCTGAGAACCTTCTTCCCTTAGCCAAAACACTGAAGATGGGTCTTGGATGGGTCTTCCTGCGTGACAATGACCCAAAACATAGGGTCAAGGCAACAAAGGAGTGGCTCAAGAAGAAGCACATTAAGGTCATGGAATGGCCTAGCCAGTCTCCAGGTCTTAATCCTATAGAAAATGTATGGGAGGGAGCTGAACCTTAGAGTTGCCAAGCGACAGCCAAGAAACCTTAAAGTGGTTTTTAAACCCTTACAGACCACTTTAACCTACAGGTAAGCCTAGATTAAGGCTTACCTGTAGGTGCAAGAAAGATCTCCTTAACCTGCACTGTGAAAGAGATATGTTCCTAAAAAACGGGCGCCGTAGACAATGGCGCAGGCGCAGTGAGCGTGACGATAGTGAAGGCAATCATGCCATCACTGACGGCATGAGTTGACGTCATTGCTATTACGGCCAGTCACAGCGTCAGAGCAGCGATACCCAGAAGTCACTCCGGATATCATGGCGGCGACGGAGGACATGAACAAGGGTTGCTTCGGGGGCTTCAATCTCAGGTAAGAAATTCATAATGAGCTAGTATGCTATGCATACTAGCTCATTATGCCTTTGTCCTGCAGGGTGGTTTGTTTTTTTTCTTTTGACAGGGTTTACTTCCTCTATAAGGGTTTAGAGAAGATCTGTAAAGAAGAGTGGACAAAAATCTCTCCTGAGATGTATGCAAACCTGGTCATCAACTAAAAGTCTCACCTCTGTGCTTGCCAAAAAGGGTTTTTGCACCAAGTACTAAGTCATGTTTTGCTTGGTGATCAAATACTTATTTTACTTACTGAACTGCAACTCCATTTATAACATTTGTCAAGTGTTTTTTTCTGGATTTTTGGTTGATATTCTGTCTCCATTATTAAAAATACACCTATGATAAAAGTTATAGACCCTTCATTTATTTTTATGTGGGCAAACTTACAAAATCAGCAGGGGATCAAATAATAATTTTCCCCACTTTATCTGTGCTGCTTTTAACCTGCATCCTAAATTTAATTCAAGTGCTCACAGATGTTTCTACATACTTACAAGTGGTTTTAAGAGGATTATGATGCAAATGCCCACTTCAGTCAACAAGTTTATGTTTCTGATCAATCTCCTTCCACCTCCTGCTCTTTCAGCAATGTGATGGACAACTGCATATTCTAAAAGGGAGGTGCAAAGCACCAACTTCTTACCCGATGCTAATATTATATAAAAAAGCATCCCAGGTTTCCTGCAGTTTCCAGAAACACTGGAAGCCATCATAAGGTATGTGTCTGCATTTTATTTGTAATGCTAGTTTTACATTGCCATCTCCTTCAAAATGAACATGTAGGTGAAAAAAAAAAAAAAAAAAAAAGACTATACAGACTTACCGAGTAAGGTATCACCATCTAGCAAGTGGTCATCTTCCAGGGTGTGGAAGTCCATCATCCCTCCAGCTCCATCCAGGAGTTCCTCGTCACTACTTGCGCTAGTAATACTGTTGTAACTGTTACGGTAGTAGCTTCTCTGAAACAGCTGCTCAGACTCCATTTAGATGCTTGACCACCTGTTTTTTGATGCAATCGATAATCATTAAAACTTCACAATGATTTTGTTCTAAACCTACAGTACATCTAAAATGTAATTACTAATTTATAAGCAGATATTGTACACAGTCAAAATGCTTTTAACCACTGAACACTGTTGAACGGCGCCTTTGCCATCTGCAGTTAGCAAATGCTCAACATCCCCCATTTTTTTCAGGAAGGCAGCACAAGGTTAATGTGCAGTAACCCAACGCAATCAGGTTTTACTAAGGTCAGGTCAGTCAGGAGATTTCAGATTGCTATGGGTTTCTGCACACTGCAGTGCTGGGTGGAATCGACATGTATTGTATGTACAGTGCATCCGGAAAGTAATCACAGCGCTTCACTTTTTCCACGTTATGTTACAGCCTTATGCCAAAATGGATTACATTCATTATTTTTCTCAAAATTCTACAAACAATAACCCATAATGACAACATGAAAGAAGTCTGTTTGAAATCTTTGCAAATGTATTAAAGAAAAAAAAAAAATCACATGTACATAAGTAGTTACAGCCTTTGCCATGTCACTCAAAATTGAGCTCAGGTGCATTCGGTTTCCACTGATCATCCTTGAGATGTTTCTACACCTCGATTGGAGTCCACCTGTGGTAAGTTCAATTGATTGGACATGATTTGTAATAACACACATCTGTCTATACAAGTTAATAGTGCATGTCAGAGCACAAACCAAGCCATGAAGTCTAATCGTCTGTAGAAAGGATTGTATCAAGAAATAAATTTAGGGAAGGGCACAGAAAAATTTCTGCAGCATTAAAGGTCCCAATGAGCACAGTGGCCTCCATCATCCATAAATGGAAGAAGTTTGGGATCACCAGGAGTCTTCCTAGAGCAGGCCGCCCAGCCAAACTGAGCGATTGGGGGAGGAGGGCCTTAGTCAGGGAAGTGACTAAGAACCCGTTGGTCACTCTGATAGAGCTCCAGCATTTCTCTGTGGGGAGAGGAGAACCTCCCAGAAGAACAACCATCGCTGCAGCACTCCACCAATCAGGCCTGTATGGTAGCGTGGCCAGACGGAAGTAAAGGCACATGAAAGCCCATCTGGAGTTTGACACTTTGGGCCCAATTTGGACATTTTCACTTAGGGGTGTACTCACTTTTGTTGCCAGCGGTTTAGACATTAATGGCTGTGTGTTTAGTTATTTTGAGGGGACAGCAAATTTATACTGTTATACAAGCGGTACACTCATTACTTTACATTGTAGCAAAGTGTCATTTCTTCAGTGTTGTCACATGAAAAGATATAATAAAATATTTACAAACATGTGTGGGGTGTACTGACTTGTGAAATACTGTACATGTGATTTTGTTTGTTTAATAAATTTGCAAAGATTTTAAGCAAACTCATTTTGAGGTATTGTTTGTATAATTTTGAAGAAAAATAATGAATTTAATCCATTTTGGAATAAGACTGTAACATAACAAAATGTGGAAAAAGTGAAGCGTTGTGAATGCTTTCCAGATATACTGTATGCAGTGAAGAATGGCATTAGTGTACAACCGATGAAAGGGAACTGATGCTAATATTTAGGCCTCATGCCCACAGACGTTTTAACAGCCACTTTTTTGAGCGTTTTTTGCAGCTTAAAGACGCCTCTCCATGTTAGCCTATGGCCTCATGCCCACCATGGCATTTTTGAGCTGTAAGTGGCATAGGAGTTTTTAAGCTCCAAAAAAAAAATAAAAATTAATTAATTAAAAAAAACAGGACCAGTGCATTCTGAGGCTCCAGCGCTAGAGCTGTAAAAACGCCAGATGCCGGTAAAAGGTGTTAAATGCGATTTAATTGGGCTTAACGCTGTATACACAGTGTTATGCACCTTCCCGCGTTTCTCTGTCTTTATACAAAATCAATGGTTCCCTATGGGAGCCCATTGATTTGAATAGAAGTCTTACTAGAAGTCGGATCAAGATGATGGAACTTGTGTGCTGAGAATCTTGAAGGGGAACCCCGACAAAATTTTGCGTGAGGTTCTCCCCCCAAGATCCATACCAGACCCTTATCCAAGCACGCAGCCTGGCAGGTCAGGAAAGGGGGCAGAAAATAACGGGGAGAGGGGAGAAGACCCAGGAAAAATTTTGATTCACAGCACACAAGTCGCACCGCAAGTCGGATCGTCTTGATCAGACTTCTGGTAAGACTTCAAATCAATGGTCTCCCATAGGGATCCATTGATTTTGAATAGAGACAGAGAATGGAGGCTGAAAGCTAGCGTGGCTAAACTGGTATTGACGCCAATGCAAAACGCAAAAAATATTGCTTTTTAATGCCGCTTTTTTCCTGGCGTCGGTACCAGCTCTGCAGCTCGTTTTTTAAAATGTCCGTGGGCATGTAGCCTTATTCTAATGTTAAAAAATGGACAGTTTCCCCGGTGGGGCTTTAGACAGCAATATCTTGATATTCAGAAATAATAAAAAATGTATAACCAGTAAGTGCTTTTATTGAACCATGAACAATTGTAATGCTATAATTCAATTGGCATTACAACATAGAGCGCTGGCCAAGTAGTACAATACATATTCCACAATATAAAGTCGACACATCTTTACACAAAATTATATACAGTCATACATTTCCGGGCTGTTGACGGTATAAATCCGACGCGTTTCGACCTGTGTACGGTCATCATCAGGGGGATTGTTGGTTCTATAAAATACATTAAATATCTTCAAAATTTAAGAACATGTCATCATAAATCTCATTATAAGGTTAAAAGTGGTAGTATATTTACCGCTGAAAAGTAGAGGGAATAATCCTTTGGCCAGTAAAAGCCGTAAATGGATCCGGGGGGCCCCCATATTCGCCCCTGTCTCCCCAGAGCACATGAGTCCAGCCCAAGGGGCTTACAAGGAGCCACATAGACGCCCTCCAGGGGAAGGAGAAGTCAGCACCTGCGACAAATACCCAATAAGTCAAAATGATTCTCAGCACATTGGCAAAAGTATGAAGTGTATGGGCTAACTGCAATCCTAGTGATCAATATATATTGATCTGGTGTCCTAAGGTTTCATGATTGTAATTAATTATATAGAAAGTGGCACAACCATAAAAGAAATGGTTGTATAGTTATAGGGTTGTTTGAGTGGTGTGGTGTGTAAACACAGGTGGGTGGGAAGTGATATGTGGTACTAGGAATATGAGAAACCCTTTGAGTGATAAAGTAAAATTAAATGGATGGCCAGCACAATGCTGACTACAGTGCTATGTCAAGGTGAATGAAATGAGTGTATGGTGTCAGCCAACACATGGTGGAATGAAAGTGAAAAACAAGTCAAAAGGAGAGTGTGTGAATGAATAAAACCAAATAAAACAATCAAAAACATGTGTGGAAGATCTAAACTGATTATAGGAATAGGAGTATGAGTGTAGTGTTGTAATATTAGAGTAGTAAGGGTATATGTATAGTATAATAATTTACCTTGTGCCACAGTGTGGCTGATGTAGTAAAGTTTGACTTGTATGAACCAAATTGCAATGGAGCAAAAAAGGTAAAAAGCTGGAGCCAAAAAAAGGATTTGTGCAGTGCCATCCATTACGGTCTGCATGGAGTCATAGTAAGACTCACAGGCAGCCGATCATGGATATATGCCTAAAGTAGGCAATTAATTGAGTAGGCACAGGTGCTTATCTCCTCCCCCCCAGAGTGAGCAGCCCACATGTGGCTCCCCCGGCATCCCTGTAGGCACTCCGCCGCAAACCGCGAGATGTCGCGGCGCCGTGCACACGCCAAAGTAACTCGCACATGCGCACCTCGCCGCGGCTCATCCGGAGGTGATCAAGGGATGCCGCCGGCAGAGTGAAGCTCACGTCGGCGGACGATGAATACAAACGTCCGTCAATCAGAGCATGGGGGGGAGAGCTCAGATCCTGCATCACCCCCACATTCTCACCCTGCCGGGAAGCCTTCAATTGGACCAGGACTCACCTCCATGAAGCCGACAGGGGCGGCAGAGGTCCACCATGATCCATGACGGCCATAATCTAAAGTGCATATGTAAATGCAGTAGGCACTAAATTGTAGATGATAATGTATTTTATAGAACCAACAATCCCCCTGATGATGACCGTACACAGGTCGAAACGCGTCGGGGATTTATACCGTCAACAGCCCGGAAATGTATGACTGTATATAATTTTGTGTAAAGATGTGTCGACTTTATATTGTGGAATATGTATTGTACTACTTGGCCAGTGCTCTATGTTGTAATGCCAATTGAATTATAGCATTACAATTGTTCATGGTTCAATAAAAGCACTTACTGGTTATACATTTTTTATTATTTCTGAATATCAAGATATTGCTGTCTAAAGACCCACCGGGGAAACTGTCCATTTTTTAACATTATTGTTTCGGGGTGTGCAGCGCATGCGTCTCTCCCACATGTGTTTTTCTCTTCATTGTAGCCTTATTCTAAACCAGCCGTTTAGCCAGATTGGGCAATGATGAATTGTTTAGTGAGGTGAACACGCCTGGTGGCTTACCATATTTTAAGGGAATAACAAATAGTACTCGTTAGAAAACATATGAAAGTGCAATTGTTTTCAATGAGATAGCAAAGTTTAAATTACTTTCAACCTCTCTCATCCCCTCTGCATTCACATAAACACAATTGTTTAACAGTTACAGGTCTATTTAGAATGCAGTGAACATACTGTTCATTAAACATTGGAAAACAACCCATTCCGTTTAAAAGAGATTAAAAAAAATAAAAAAAAGGCAAAACATTTGTGTATAGATTTAAAAAACAAATAGATTTTTTCCCTTTTTTTATAAGTGATTACATTCTCGCTATTCTCAGCTGCATAAGCCACTGGTCACACCGGTGCAACTTCTCATACGATTTGCCAGTTTCAAATAGCATGAAAAATCGCACCCTATTGTCCGCATTGGAAGCGGACATTGACTCTGTTGGAGTGGCACTGATTTTGAAAGTAGTTCCTGCACTATTTTTTTCAAGTTCAGGTGCAACTTGCATAAATATCTGTGCATGAAGTTGTACAGATGTCTTCCAAGTTGCACCTGAAGTAGCACTGAAATGCTACTTTAAAATCGTGCGATTTCAAGTGAAGTAGCACGATTTCAATGTCACGATCAGTGTGACCGGGGTGTAAGAGCTGAGGGAGGAGAAACAATACACTAAGCTTCCCAGTAAATGGATGTGCAGTGGGGAAGAGGCGGGGGAGTGTCAGGACAAGTCTGATCATTGAAGAGCAGGCTGAGTTCCCAGCACAGCTAGTAATTCGACCATGCTGTGTTCTCCTGCTTAGTGTGGTCAGTTATTAATAGGAAAGCAGAGGGACCGACAGGAACACTAAGGATTTCACAAAAAAGGGGCAATACAAAGAGAATATTTTTTCATACAAGTACGTGGTACAGCAGGCACATATCAGGAAATGTTGGGTTTACATACTCTTTGGAGTATCGATCAATGTCATTTAAAAACACATGGATTTGGAAGTTTCCCCAACAGGGAGTGTTTGGAGAAAAATCACATTCAGTGCTCTTTCACACAGGCGGACTCCACCACCGGATCTGCCTGCTCAGCGAGGGATCTCTCTGCTGATCCCCGCTAAGCAGGCAGATGACAGATCCATATCTGCTCAGCTTATGCAGAGTGGACACAGACACAGCCCGCTTTCCTCTCTGGGAGGTCATATATCCGTTTATATCCAACTGTCATCAGATCTGATCCACCAGATGGATGGGAAACGGATCCCCCATCTGTCTGTTTTTGGTGGATAGGATCAGATTGGATGTCGGCGAGTGTACACTGAGGGCAATGGATGGTCTAATCGGGTCAACCTGAAAAACTGGCAGGCAGACCTGATTGGTCCACCTGTGTGAAACGGGGCCTCACTGCTTTATAAAACTGACTTTAGGCTTGATTCACACCTATGCATTTTTGGTGCCTTTTGCAGATTTGCACTACAGAATGCGTTCCATAGGAAACCAATTTAAATAGGCTGTAGTGCAAACCTGCAAAATGCAAAAAGCCCTAAAAATGCATAGGTGTGAATCAGGCCTTACAGTATTCATGACTGCACTAAATAAACCAGCTATTTATTTGCAGCAGCTCTTCACTTTTGTCTGATCTTTGTGACAGGTGTGCTTTAGGAATACAAATCAGCCAATAAAAAAAGTCATATTAAAATATATTTTCAAAGAAAAAAAAAAACAACAAAAGCACAAAGTTAAAATGCTTCTACTAACAGGCACACTTCAGAGAAGGAAGATGGTTCTATTCTAAAGCCCCTTTCACACTGGGGCGTCGGCAGTAAAGCGCCGCTATGTTAAGCAGCGCTTTACCGTCGTATTTGCGGGGGTATTCGGCCTCTAGCGGGGCGCTTTTGACCCCCGCTAGCGACAGAAAAAGGGTTAAAACCACCCACAAAGCACTGCTGCAGCAGCGCTTTGCCGGCGGTATAGCCGCGCCGCCCCATTGATTTCAATGGGGAGGAGCAGTATACACACCGCTCCTTAACCACTCCAAAGATGCTGCTAGCAGGACTTTTTTTACAGTCCTGCCAACGCACCGCTCCAGTGTGAAAGCCCTCGGGGCTTTCACACTAATGAGACAGGAGCAGCTCTTTCAGGGCGCTTTGCAGGCGCTATTTTTAGCGCTGTAGTGCCTGCAAAGCACGCGTGTGAAAGGGGTCTAAGACCCCTTTATAGATAACCGCCGACATGGGGTGAAACTAGGGTTCTAATTGTATCCAAGGCATTTTTGTTGTGCACATGATTGCCTGAATAACTAACTAACTGAACATCACATTGTTCTGAATGACACATAGAGGCCTTTTTATAAAAAAAAAAAATAAAAATGTATGCAGCAAATAAATAAAAAGAGCTGCATGATAGTAGTGCACTGTCCTAGACACATCCACCTCTCCTCTCCTGCACTGATACAGCTCGCTATCCTCTGCTCTTCGAAACAGTATCTACGCCACTTTGGGAACGCTCTACATTTTAGAACAATTTTTAAATCAAAAGAATATTTTGGCACATGCTATTGGACAATAATAGAAACCACCCCAAATCACTTTGCAGCTGGCAGAACACCCTATAGAACTTGGCACTGTTGGGTTGGTGCAATGAAAATGTGTTAATATTAATCGGAATCCCCTCCACTGTCCACCAACCCCTGAAAACGCAAGGCGGGGGAAGTTTCTCTTATCTAGAGGGCTCTGTTATTTCAAACTGGTGTGCCCCCTCATGTGTTGAGGACAGTGTATGAGGCCATACAGTTAACAGGGCAGCAACTATCAGCCATCATCCCTAAGCTAAAGTGTAACATTCAGACAAGACAAGCAAAGCTCAACATGGAGGCAGCAAGCACAACTGCTAAAACTGGAGGGAGACGAGCATCTTAAACATTCAGATTCTTGCGCATGGCCAATGTTGACTGTTCTTCAGAGTTTCGGCACTGACAGTTTTAAATCTGTTTCCAGCAGCAGTTATTCGCTATCATGGTGGAAGGGTAAGTTCAGGAGTTCACTGCTGTATCACACTGACCCCACTAACAGAACACAAAAAAGCTGAGGTCACCTAAAAGGAACCATAACAGGCTGCAAAAAATAAAAGAAAAAAGTATATTTTTGCCAAACGGTTAAAAAAAAAAAAAAAAAACACACGCAGGGACTAAATTCGTAGATAGAACAGTGAGTTTTGTAATTTGTCTGGACTTCACTTCACTTTTAGCAATAACCATCACAATCAAAACTCTAGTGATCACAATATTAAAAAAACAAAAAAAACAAAAAAAAACAAACAAACAGTTATAAAGAATACTGAAAGTTAAGAATGATAATAATAATAACAATACATACCCGAGAGGTAATAAGTAATCCTAACAAAGGATGCAGCTTTCTTCCAAGACTCAATGATAGAGCAGAAATCTATGTAAATGAGGGGTACCCAGTACAGCTGGAATCCAGTCTTATGATACGCACTGAACACGTGCTTCAGATCATATGAATGAGCAATGCTTTACAGATGAAAACATCCATTTATACAGCAGGCACCATTAGACACAATGGGAAACTAAAGACGGAAAAAATATCAGCTTCCAGGAAACGGACGCCCATGAAAAAGCTAAATGTATTACATTTCACAGGTCTTTTGTACAGATCTGTTATAATAATATCATTCCAAAATACAGTACGACTTAAAAAGGAAGGCACAAAAGTAAAGTTGATTTATTCATAACGGAATGAACCTAACACAAAACTGTATTAACATAAAGACATTAAAGCCAACATTTCATATTCATGATATGTGCCTGCTGTACCATGTACTTGTATGAAAAAGTATTTGGTTTTCTTTAAATTGCTTACTTTGTGTGAAGAATTCTTGCGGCTCCTGCCAGAGTCATACAGTGGGGACGGAAAGTATTCAGACCCCCTTAAATGTTTCACTCTGTTATATTGCAGCCATTTGCTAAAATCATTTAAGTTCATTTTTTTTCCTCATTTATGTACACACAGCATCCCATATTGACAGAAAAACACAGAATGGTTGACATTTTTGCAGATTTATTAAAAAAGAAAAAACAGAAATATCACATGGTCCTAAGTATTCAGACCCTTTGCTCAGTATTTAGTAGAAGAACCCTTTTGATCTAATACAGCCAGGAGTCTTTTTGGGAAAGATGCAACAAGTTTTTCACACCTGGATTTGGGGATCCTCTGCCATTCCTCCTTGCAGATCCTCTCCAGTTCTGTCAGGTTGGATGGTAAACGTTGGTGGACAGCCATTTTTAGGTCTCTCAGACCTAAAAATTGGCAGGGAAACAAAATCCAGCACATCCCTGCTGATAGAACAGAGCTCTACATTGTTTACAGAGCTCTGTTCTGTCTTTAACCAGCCAGCGGACATCCGTTGGGCGCCTCCTACCTGGAACCGCATAATCACATACACTATATATATATATATATATATATATATATATATATATATATATATATATATATATATATATATATATACACACACACATACACACACACACACACACACTGATGCAATATTTGTACTGTGCACAGTCAGCAAGTGGTTATAAAAAAATAAATACATTTTAAAAAATAAATAAAATAAAAAAATATATATAAAAAAAAAGGGAAAAAACGTATTTGTGTTTTTTTTAATATGTATAAACAAATGTTTTGCCTTCCATTTCTATTTAAACTGAATGGGTTGTTTTACAAGGTGAAGGTTTACATATTATTATAATTGAGAATTTATATAGCGCTAACAGTTTACAATAATAAAAGGGAGACTAAACAATTACAAAACAGTTTAATACAGAAGAAATAGGAGGGCCCTGCTCATGGTGCTTACAATCTATTCTAAAGGATACTTTAAAACAGTCAAAGTTTTACCTCTGCACTACAAAACATTCGATGTGAGGCCCATTGGTGACACGACTGATGCGGAGACGGTACTCTAGTTCTGTCCTGACTTGTGCCAGCATATCCTCGGATAATGATTCCACTGCTTCTGTGATTCATTGTCTCAGGTCCCTCAGGTTCTGTGTCGTGGGGGGTACATACACTAAGGCCTTGGTGTACTCCCACAGAAAGAAGGAAAGAAGGCACAAGGTGTTAGGTCTAGTGATAGCAAAAGGTCAGAGCGTCAATGGTGAATTGTTCTTTGTTGCACGGACAATCCAATGTTCTGCTAGGGCAGGGGTCTCCAAACTTACTAAAAAAAAAAAAAAAGGCCAGACTTTAGGGGGCCGGACTGTGCCCAGTGGGAGTAAACAATGCCCGATCATCGGTATTAGGTGGAAAATAGTTGGTGTCAGTCGGAAGAATAGTGCCCCATTGTTGGAGTCAGTGGAAGGAATAGTGCCCCATCGTTGGTGTCAGTGGAAGGAATAGTGCCCCATCGTTGGTGTCAGTGGAAGGAATAGTGCCCCATCGTTGGTGTCAGTGGAAGGAATAGTGCCCCATCGTTGGTGTCAGTGGAAGGAATAGTGCCCCATCGTTGGTGTCGGGGGAAGGAATAGTGCCCCATCGTTGGTGTCGGGGGAAGGAATAGTGCCCCATCGTTGGTGTCGGGGGAAGGAATAGTGCCCCATCGTTGGTGTCGGGGGAAGGAATAGTGCCCCATTGTTGGTGTCGGGGGAAGGAATAGTGCCCCATTGTTGGTGTCGGGGGAAGGAATAGTGCCCCATTGTTGGTGTCGGGGGAAGGAATAGTGCCCCATTGTTGGTGTCGGGGGAAGGAATAGTGCCCCATTGCTGGTGTCGGGGGAAGGAATAGTGCCCCATTGTTGGTGTCGGGGGAAGGAATAGTGCCCCATTGTTGGTGTCGGGGGAAGGAATAGTGCCCCATTGTTGGTGTCGGGGGAAGGAATAGTGCCCCATTGTTGGTGTCGGGGGAAGGAATAGTGCCCCATTGTTGGTGTCGGGGGAAGGAATAGTGCCCCATTGTTGGTGTCGGGGGAAGGAATAGTGCCCCATTGTTGGTGTCGGGGGAAGGAATAGTGCCCCATTGTTGGTGTCGGGGGAAGGAATAGTGCCCCATTGTTGGTGTCGGGGGAAGGAATAGTGCCCCATTGTTGGTGTCGGGGGAAGGAATAGTGCCCCATTGTTGGTGTCGGGGGAAGGAATAGTGCCCCATTGTTGGTGTCGGGGGAAGGAATAGTGCCCCATTGTTGGTGTCGGGGGAAGGAATAGTGCCCCATTGTTGGGGTCAGTGGAAGGAATAGTGCCCCATTGTTGGGGTCAGTGGAAGGAATAGTGCCCCATTGTTGGGGTCAGTGGAAGGAATAGTGCCCCATTGTTGGTGTCAGGGGAAGGAATAGTGCCCCATTGTTGGTGTCAGGGGAAGGAATAGTGCCCCATTGTTGGTGTCAGGGGAAGGAATAGTGCCCCATTGTTGGTGTCGGGGGAAGGAATAGTGCCCCATTGTTGGTGTCGGGGGAAGGAATAGTGCCCCATTGTTGGTGTCGGGGGAAGGAATAGTGCCCCATTGTTGGTGTCGGGGGAAGGAATAGTGCCCCATTGTTGGTGTCGGGGGAAGGAATAGTGCCCCATTGTTGGTGTCGGGGGAAGGAATAGTGCCCCATTGTTGGTGTCGGGGGAAGGAATAGTGCCCCATTGTTGGTGTCGGGGGAAGGAATAGTGCCCCATTGTTGGTGTCGGTGGAAGGAATAGTGCCCCATTATCAGTGTCAGTGGAAGGAATAATGCCTTAAGAGCCAGATAAAGGAAAGCAAAGGGCCGCAATTTGGAGACCACTGTGCTAAGGGTATCATTCAGGTATCAGTGAACATCCAAGTGGAAATGGGGAGGAGCGTCATCAAAACTTGCAGCGAAAGTGCCAACAGCGAAAAACGGCAATAATCTGTTTTGTCACCAACGGGGCTCACATTGAACATTTGAAGGGAAGAGCTACAACTTGGAAACGTATCTTTTCATGGTAACACAGTCGTTTTAGGTTCATTCAGTTATGAATAAATCAGTTTTATGTTTACACCGTCCCATTTGGCTCACACTGTATATATTCATTATGTGTGAAAAGGGCTGTCTGTAAAGCGGAGGTAAAAGGGGCAGCTGCCCCAGGTCCAGTTATTGTTGTGGGGCCCAAAGCAGCTGCCCCTTGAGCACGCACCAGTGCTGCCATATATCCAACTTTCTTTTCTCCTACCAGTCACAGTGGCACCACTGCAGTCATGGCCCTTGCTCGCCACTGCCAGCATTAGTGGTTGGTTGCCAGGACCGCCCAGCTTCTAGCAACCAACCACGTGGTTAGTTTGACCCCGCATTGGGAGAGAATGGAACTTCCTCCTTCAGTCCTGGTTGCTGCCACACCTCCCGACACCCTCCTGCAGCTGTCAGTATTAATGGTTGGTTGCTAGTACTGCCCAGCGTTTAGCAACCAACCACAAGGTTTGCCTGATTTACCCCCCCCCCCCCCCCCCCCCCCCCCCCCCCAGTGTTCAGAAGAGAACAGAACTTCCTTCTGAAGACCTGGCTGCTGCCAGTGCCCTGTCTGACTGCTTTACCTGTAAATGAGGGCTCAGTGAACTCAAGGAAGGTAAGGAACTTCTGGAGACATTGACTTAATGTTAGAGGAGGCGCAGATCTTGGGTGATTGATTTAAGGAGGGTGACTCTAGGGAGGGGACCCAGATGAAGGGGGGGGGGGGGATGTGTGGACCCTGATGTAAGAAGGGGTGGATCTGGAGGACCCTGATGTAAGCGTGGGGAAACTCTGGGGACCCTGATGTGAGGAAGGTGCCTCTTATGACCTTAAAGTGATTGTAAAGGATCGTTTTTTATTTTTTAAAAATAACAAACATATTATACTTGCTTCCACTGTGCAGCTCGTTTTGCACAGAGTCGCCCCGATCATCCTCTTCTGGGGTCCCTCAGCGGCTCCTTCCCGCATCAGACAACCCCCTAGGAGAAGCGTTCTCCCGAAGGGGTTACCTTGCGGGCGCGCTCCCAAGTCCAGCATTTGCGTCCACAGACACGAATGCCGGACTGCCGCGTCATTGGATTTGATTAAGAGTAGTGGGAGCCAATGGTTGCTCTGCTATCTATCTATCAAATCAAGAGCCGGGACCGCCGTGGAGATGAAGGGGCTCAGGTGAGTAAAAACGGGGGGGGGGTTAGGGCTGGTGACTGCCAGGTGTTTTTTCACCTTAATGCATAGGATACATGAAGGTGAAAAAAACACGAGGGTTTACAACCCCTTTAATATAAAGGAGGGGATATCTCTGGGGACCCAGAAATAGAAAGAAAATTGCTGCCCCTTATCAAGAACCATGTTATCCAATTTATTTTGACATGTTGCTACTTTAGAGCAGCTGAAGAAAAACGTATTAATCAAGCTGCTATAGGTCTCATTACTCCCATTTCACATTGCCTTGCTATACAACAAAATTGATAAATGTCACATCTTCGCACAAATGGAGGGAATGTTATTTTAAATAACTAAAACACTTTCAAATGTCCTGATTTTTTTAAAAGTCACACAACCTCATACACTACTAGAACAAATAAGAAAAAAAATGATTTCTAGAAATTCTACACATTGGAGAACACTTTTTTTTTTGTTTTTTGTTTTTTTTTAAAGCGTTTATAAAATTGTTGCGCAAATACTATGCAACGACCACCAATTTATTCCCTAGGTTATCTGCTAAAAAAAACATATATAAAGTTTGGGGGTTCTGCATAATTTTCTACCCAAAAAGGATGATTTTTACATGTAGGAGAGGAGTGCCAGAATAAGCCCTGTATGGAAGTGGTTAAAGATCTACGTGTTTACTCACTTTCAGAGCAATTAACCTGCCGCAGGATGCACAGAATTCAATTTTCTTTAAACTCTGCTAAGCCGACCTTTTAAAAACAAAATGTCACATGTTTTATGCTACACCCATATTTAAGGTGTACCATTAGACTTTGTCACATGTCCCAGCCCCTCACCTAATTACAGGGCGCTTCCACCTGGAGTTTCCTCTCATTATTTTTGCAATTAGCGTGGCTCCACCCACACAGATGAGTAATCCAATCACAGTGATCTGTGCATTGAAGACTACAAGTCCAATCTGTCACCATGGCAGAGAAACTTGTAGATGTCAATGGAGCACAAGCACAGTGACATCACCAGTAGTCCTCTGTCCAGCGCCATAACAGAAGGCTTGTATCTCTGTCCTGCCCTGGAGCTGGGGAAACTTCAGGAGCCTGAGTATGGCTGCAATTCTCTGTAGACTTCAATTCTTAAAAAAATAAAAATAAAAGTATAACTAAAAAGGAAAAACTTTTTTTTTTTTTAAGCTTTGGAGAGGGATTAGAACATGTGTCAGTGTTTATTGCTGACTGTGTCTCCCCACCCCCACCCCTCTAAAGAGATTCATCCTCTCTATATGTCCCGTTTACTATTATCATTAAAAGTGAAAGTAAAGAAAATCCCAAATTTTGGGTTTTCCCCAGAAAGTAAGAGAGGGGAAATCTTCCAATGGGGACACTAGTTCTGGTGACCTGGGGGTCCCCAAGGAATTCCCTTAATTTGCAGGGATTTCTTCTGACTTCCTGTTTGGCTATGGGACAGGAAATGAAGGGAAATCTCTGCAATGGGACACAGATGGCAGGGGGAAAAAAACAGGCAGGGGTTATATCCCTACCTTACTGTATCCAGAATAAAAAAAAAAAAGTTTTGCCTATAGTTCTACTACTTTAATTACACTTTTTTTCTTTTTTTTTTTACTGGGGCTCATTCACACAGCTCATAGGTGTGCGCATGGCATGTGCCGGGTGTGCCTGGGTACACCCCAATCACCCCATGCACACGGGGCTCTGGCGCTAGCTCTGTGCTTTCTACTCCGAGGAGCGATGTCATGTCTCAATACTGACGCCCAGCTTCCGTATTGAGAAGTGATAGCGCTCCTCTGAGCAGCTGCACCAAACCCTCCCCACCATCCCCAGGCACTGTGCTGTGCGACATACTGGAGGGTGGGGAGGTGCCAATGGCATTGCTAGTGCAGGGCATCCAGGCATTGCCCTGCTGCCAGTGCCGGCATCCTCTGCACCTCCCCCTGCTGACCGCTGCCTGTCAGCCAGTCGACCGCACTGTATCTGAGGTATGGAGTTGGGGGGGGGGGGATTTTTTCGTGCCAGTTGTACAGCTAGGGGGAGGTGGGAACTTTGAACTCTGCACACTCCCCAAATCTGCAGTCTCTGTAGACCCCCTGACTGCACACTCTGTACACTGCACAACGCCGGACCCGCATGGTTGCGGTCCTGCACCTGTTATCTGAGAAAAAAAAAAAGAAGAAGAAAGAAGAAAGAAGACATACATATATACACACACACACACACACACACACACACACACACACACACACTTGTGCTCAAAAGTTTTCATACCCTGGCAGAAATTGTGATATTTTGGCATTATTAAAAATATGACTGATCATGCCAAAAACTGTCTTTTATTTAGGGATAGCAATCACGCGAAGCCATTTATTATCACATTGTTTTTTAGAACATCTTTAAAATCATAACAACAGAAATCACCCAAATTAACCTGATAAAAAGTTTACTTACCCTGGAATGTTTGGCCTTGATACAGACACAGAAGGTGGCACACACAAGTTAAAATGGCAATTAAAGGTTACATTTCCCACATTTGTGGCTTTTTAAAACACACAATTTAGTGTCTGTGTATAAATAATCAATGAGTTTGTTAGCTCTCACATGGATGCACTAAGCAGGCTAGACACTGAGCCATGAGGAGGTAGAAAAGAGCAGTCAAAAGACCTGCGTAACAAGTAGGGGTGCGCATTTCACTGGTCTCATGATTTGATTACGATTATCTGGTCAACGATTCGATTCCGCGATGCATCACGATTACTGACGCACTCCCACTTCCGCTTGGGCCGCCTAGGCGGCCCTTCCTCCCTGCAATCTTCTGGGACACATCACAGGTCCCAGAAGATTGCCCGGCTATGCAGGACAGCGCAGTGAGACATGTGCAATTGCGCACCAGGCTGTGAAGCTGCAAGCTGTCACAGCCAGATGCCCACAATAGTATTGCCAGCGCCGTGGACAGGCAGGGGAGAGAATGGAGGGTTTGGGTGGCCACGTCGCTGGATTGTGGGACAGGTGAGTGTATTTTTATTAAAAGTCAGAAGATACACTTTTTTTGTAGCTGCTGACTTTTAATAAACAAAAAATTTACTAGGCGGCCCCTCCCTGCCAGCGATCTTCTGGGACACAACACAGGTCCCAGAAGATTGGCTGGCCAATGGCAGAGCGCAGTGCGTGCCCGGCCATGAAGTTATAAGCTGTCACGGGCGGGTGTCACTGCCCACAGTAGATATGACAGCGCAGAGTAGAGGAGCGAGGCTCCGTGCGGCCGCATCGATGGACCGTGGGACAGGTAAATGTCTGATTATTAAATGTCAGCAGCTACACTTTTAGCTGCTGACTTTTAATAAACTAAAAAAACAGGTGGAACTTCACTTTAAAAAGTGCACTAATCCGGTGCACTACAGGGTACAGGAATTCACACACACGGCTGCTGGGAGGTCAGGAAGGATTAGAATCCACAACTGACAAACAGCCCTGTGAAGTTCCCTGTACTGTCTCTGTGATGACATTTCTCTGGGCTCCCCCGTCTGCACCTTCCAGCACACTAGGAGTTAGGTCCTTTTCACACGTGCGGACAGTATATCCGTATTTCATCCATCCGTTTTTGGATGAAATACGGACATACATGCATCCCTATGAGATAGCGGGTGTCAGCGGATGATCATCCACTGACACGCGATATCATCCGTCCCCACTATGGTCCGATTCTGCAGACGGACGACAATCCTATTTTTCTATCCGTCTGCGGATCGGATGAAAACAGACAGACGGTCTGTGTTCATTCTTTCCCCCCATAGGGGAGAGCGGAGATCTGACAGGGCGGTCCCTGCACAAGTGCAGTGTGCAGGGACCGCCCTGTCATCCACCGGCTCAGTGGGGATCAACGGAGTGAGTCCTGTGTGAAAGAAGCCTTAACACAGTGGAATGTGCAAATGGTGTGGGAGGGGGGGGGAAGCTGGGAAATACACCGAAATAGCCGGGAAGCACAGAGCACGTGTAGAAGCCATTGTATGTGGAGTACAAACACATTTGTACTCTACGTACTGCTGTTAAAATACCTGTGTGGTAATAAAAGCAGTTGTAATCCATTAAGTGCCCACCGCTGTATGTGCATTTTAAAATATATGCAGCGCAGCTTCATACCTCATTTCTTAGTGTGTGTATAACTGTGTCTTAGGCAAAATGGCTTTTGTTAATAAATGCAATTGTAATCCATTAAGTGGCTTCCGCTGTGTTTTTTTTAAATATATGCAGCTTCATACCTCGTTTTTTTAGTTTGTGTATATAACTGTATAAGCCACTCATGTGACTGCTCAGTCCGGCCCACGTCTCTCTGTCTCTTCTGATGTCAGTGGGAGTTCTCAGCCCCGCCCACCGACTGTAGCTATCAGATCAGAAGAGAGGCAGGCGGGGCCGACGTCAGGAGATATGTGAGGAGAGAGGAGGGCCGGACTGAGCAGTCACATGAGCGGGATATACAGTTATATACACAGACTACAAAACGAGGTATGAAGCTGCATATATTTAAAAAAAAAAAAAAAAAAAAAAAAAAAACACATACAGCGGTGGCCATTTAATGGATTGCAATTGCATTTATTAACAAAAACCATATTGACAAAAACGCACGGAGCAGTCTTCTGGGAGGGGCGGGGCAAGTCGGGAGGACGCCACCCGACATCGATTTTTCAGGGTGCTTGCATCGATGCCACATCGGGGACCCCCGAATCGCGATGCAGCGATTAAATTCCACACCCCTAGTAACAAGGTAATAAAACTTTACAAAGATGGAAAAGGATATAAAAAGATATCCAAAGCCTTGAATATGCCAGTCAGTACTGTTCAATACCTTAATAAGAAGTGGAAAATTTGGGGATCTCTTGATACCAATCCAAGGTCAGGTAGATCAATAAAGATTTCAGCCACAGCTGCGACAGGAACTGTTCGGGATACAAAGAAAAACCCACAGGTAACCTCAGGAGAAATACAGGCTGCTCTGGGGAAAACAATGGTGTGGTTGTTTTTAAGGACCACAATACGATCATACTTGAACAAAAAAAAGAGCTGCATGGTCAAGTTGCCAGAAAGAAGCCTTTACGGTAGCGGCGGAGGCGATTGGGTCCTCTTCCTTGTGTGGTATGGAGATGAGTGAGGGGAAGATGGCCCCCACCCGTTTCCATACCATTGCAGGGTGAAAGCGACGTCAAAACGTCACTTCTGCCCATAACTCTTAGAGACTTTTTTTTTTTTATTGCATTTTAGTGTAAATGTGAGATCTGAGGACTTTTTGACCCTAGATCTCATATTTAAGAGGTCCTGTCATGCTTTTTTTCTATTACAAGGGATGTTTACATTCCCTGTAATAGGAATAAAAGCGACACAATTTAAAAAAAAAAAAAAAAAAAAAAAAAACTGTAAAAATAAAAAATAAGAGGTAAAATAAATAAGAATTTTTATTTTTTATTTTTTTTTTAAACGTGCCCCGTCCAGCCGAGCTTGCGTGCATAAGCAAACGCATACGTGAGCAGCGCCCGCATATGAAAATGGTGTTCAAACCACACATGTGAGGTATCACCGCGATCGTTAGAGCAAAAGCAATAATTCCAGCCCTAGACCTCCTCTTTAAATCAAAACATACAACTTGTACAATTTTTTAAACGTTGCCTATGGAGATTTTTGAGGGTAAAAGTTTGTCACCATTCCACGAGCGGGCGCAATTTTGAAGTGTGGCATGTGGGGTATCAATTTCCTCAGTGTAACATTATCTTTCACAATATAAAAAAAAATTAAAAAAATTGGCCTAACTTTACTGTTGTCTTATTTTTTAATTCAAAAAAATCGTATTTTTTCCAAAAAAAGTGTGCTTTTACGGTGTGACAGAATGTATTGCAATGACCGCCATTTTATTCTCTAGGGTGTTAAAATATATATATATATATATATATATATATATATATATATAATGTTTGGGGATTCTAAGTAATTTTCTAGCAAAAAAAAAAAAACTGTTTTCATCTTGTAAACACCAAATTTCCGAAAGAGGCTCGGTCCTTAAGTGGTTAAATAAAAAAAGACAGTTTTTTGGCATGATTAGTAATTTTCATGATTAATTTTTCAATAATAAATGCCAAGATTTCACAATTTCTGCCAGGGTATGCAAACTTTTGAGCACATATATATTTTCACACATATACACACACACACACACACACAGTATCTCACAAAAGTGAGTACACCAGTCACATTTTTGTAAATATTTTAGGGTGTGCACCTTTAAAGCTCAGACACGTGTGTGTGTGTGTATATATATATATATATATATATATATATATATATATATATATATATATATATATATATATATATATACACACTTTTCTAAATGTTTTAATACATCTTTTCACATGACAACACTGAACAAATGACACTTTGCTACAATGTAAAGTAGTGCTTGTATAACAGTGTAAATTTGCTGTCCCCTTAAAATAACTCAACACACAGCCATTAATGTCACCACTGGAAAGAAAAGCGAGTACAAACCTAAAATGAAAATGTCCAAATTGGGCCCAAAGTGTCAATATTTTGTGTGGCCATTACTTTCCAGCACTGCCTTAAAGTGGATGTAAACCCAATGTCATCCTTTCTAAACTACTGCCATTGGGGTTATCTATAAGGATATATATGCCTCCTGCATGTATCTTTACCTGTCAAATATCTCCCCTCTGTCTGTTATGAGACCCGAAAAAAATGCAGATTCTGTGGGTGGGTCTGTTGTCTGGAGCTCGGTGGTTGGAGTCGTGATGTCAGTAGACTCCTCGCCCACCTCTACACTCCCCTTGTCATTCAATATGCATTTTCTCCTGTGTATTACTAAAGGCCCGTACACACGATCTGACTTTTTGACAACAAACATGCAAATTAGCTGTTTTGGGGCAACATCCAAGCATGTGTACACTCCATCGGACAAGGCCCCCCCCCACCCCAAAGCACCTTTTCCCCATGTTGATGAGGACAAGGGCCTCTTCCCGACAACCCTGGCCGTTGGTTGTCGGGGTCTGCGGGCGGAGAGCTTATCGGAATCCGGGAGCCCCCAGATCCCAGCCCCCCACCCTATGTGAATGAGTATGGGGTACATCGTACCCCTACCCATTCACCTGGGGGAAAAAGTGTAAATAAAACACACTAGACAGGTTTTTAAAGTAATTTATTAGGCAGCTCCGGGGGTCTTCTTCCAACTTCGGGGGTCTTTTTCCGACTTCTTGGCTCTCTCCGGCCTCTTCTCCCCCCGTGCTCCTCCGCCATCTTCTGCTCTTTTGCTAGCATTGGCTTGGTCTTCTCCGTCGTCTTATTCCCTCTTCTCTTCTTCCGATGTTGACACGACGCTGTCTCCCGCTGTAATGCTGTGTGCGAGGTGCACAAATGACTTATATAGATATGGGGCGTGGTCACCGGGTGATGTCACCCAGTGACCCCGCCCCCTTATGACGTCACAGTCCCATCATGCCCTGGGACTGTGACGTCTTAGCAGCATGGCCCCCTAGCAGACAATATATAGAGATCGCATCGCTGGCCCGCGTACAGAGATCGCATCGCTGGCCCGCGTACAGAGATCGCATCGCTGGCCCGCGTACAGAGATCGCATCGCTGGCCCGCGTACAGAGATCGCATCGCTGGCCCGCGTACAGAGATCGCATCGCTGGCCCGTGTATAGAGATCGCATCGTTGACCCATGTATAGAGATCACATCGCTGGCCTGGGTATAGAGATCGCATTGCTGACCCGTCTATAGAGATCACATTGCTGGCCTGTGTATAGAGATCACATTGCTGACCCGTCTATAGAGATCACATTGCTGGCCTGTGTATAGAGATCACATTGCTGGCCCGTCTATAGAGATCACATCGCTGGCCTGTGTATAGAGATCACATTGCTGGCCCATGTATAGAGATCACATTGCTGACCCGTCTATAGAGATCACATTGCTGACCCGTCTATAGAGATCGCATTGCTGACCCGTCTATAGAGATTGCATCGCTGGCCCGTGTATAGAGATCACATCGCTGGCCTGTGTATAGAGATCGCATCGCTGGCCCGTGTATAGAGATCACATTGCTGGCCCATGTATAGAGATCACATTGCTGGCCCGTGTATAGAGATCACCTTGCTGGCCCGTGTATAGAGATCGCATCGCTGGCCCGTGTATAGAGATCACATTGCTGGCCCATGTATAGAGATCACATTGCTGACCCGTGTATAGAGATCGCATCGCTGGCCTGTGTATAGAGATCGCATCGCTGGCCCGTGTATAGAGATCGCATCGCTGGCCTGTGTATAGAGATCGCATCGCTGGCCTGTGTATAGAGATCACCTTGCTGGCCCGTGTATAGAGATCGCATCGCTGGCCCGTGTATAGAGATCACCTTGCTGGCCCGTGTATAGAGATCACATTGCTGACCCGTCTATAGAGATCACATCGCTGGCCTGTGTATAGAGATCACATTGCTGACCCGTCTATAGAGATCACATCGCTGGCCTGTGTATAGAGATCACATTGCTGGCCCGTGTATAGAGATCACATTGCTGGCCTGTGTATAGAGATCACATTGCTGGCCCGTGTATAGAGATCACATCGCTGGCCTGTGTATAGAGATCACATTGCTGGCCCGTGTATAGAGATCACATTGCTGGCCCGTGTATAGAGATCGCATTGCTGGCCCGTGTATAGAGATCACATTGCTGACCGTGTATAGAGATCACATTGCTGGCCTGTGTATAGAGATCACATTGCTGGCCCGTGTATAGAGATCACATTGCTGGCCCGTGTATAGAGATCGCATTGCTGGCCCGTGTATAGAGATCACATTGCTGACCGTGTATAGAGATCACATTGCTGGCCTGTGTATAGAGATCACATCGCTGGCCCGTGTATAGAGATCACATTGCTGGCCCGTGTATAGAGATCACATTGCTGACCGTGTATAGAGATCACATTGCTGGCCTGTGTATAGAGATCACATGACTGGGCAATGGAGGTGCAGGCAGAGGGACATATATATGACACATGCAATGCCCCAGACTCTCACAATGGACCCCACACACCTTACATTGAGCTGCTACAAAGGATAAAAGTTGTCCCTGAGCTCCCCCATCCCCAGCCATGTCTGCAGTCCTCCATGGATACAGCGAGCATAGCCGGAGCTCTGTCCATCATCACAATGGGTGTCGGGGGATGCTAAGTGTTACGGCCCAAGCCTCTCCTACCTGTTCTGTGTGTCCGGGACCCCCGCCTGCCGCATTCTCCCCTTCCTCCACTCCGGGGACCAGCGAAGGCCTATCGGGCCGCACAAATCACTCAGTCCGGGCTCTCAGCACCGCCGCCGGTCAGAGCACTCAGCGGGCCTCTGATCTGCCCCCACCTGTGAGGGGAGGAACAGCACTTCCGGGCAGCTGCTGAAGCTGTTGCTAGGGAGGAGGGAGCGTTGCTAGGGAGAGTGTGACACTGAAAGCCTAATCAGCTGACTGTCAGAATTAGGCAGATCGGGTGTCATGTCCTCCACTACAAGTGTCGTAAAGCGTTACCCTGTACACTGCTGCAGCTCCTTGCAATGCAGATTTTAAAGTGTGCATATGTCATTTCCTTTCCTTCAATAAAAGCCTACTCTTCACTGAAAATCTACTTTACTAGTACTTTGATTACTACTTTGTTCATACTTCCCAACTGTCCCTGATTTTGAGGGACTGTCCCTGATTTGGAGTAAGGATGAGCTGTGCTAATCACAGGCAGTGAGACATTATCCCGATGCGCGGCTGCAGAGATCGGGAAATGTCTCATTGCCTGGGATTAGCGCAGTGCCGACTTCCTGGCGGGCTCTGCATGCGGGGTGTGCGAACACGCCAGAGCTCATCCTTAATTTGGAGCAATGTCCCTCTGTCCCTCTTTCCCCCTCATTTGTCCCTCATTTTGGTCTGATCTATATAGTTGTATATAAAATGCACTTTTTACCTTTAAAAAAGTGTTTCCCCGTGCTAAACCTTCCATCCAGTGTTGCCAACCCTACGAAGCAAAATTTACTGGCAGGACACCAAAATTTACAAACAGCACCAATTTTTTTACTGACTAATAATCATGAAATTTACTGGCGGCCGCATTTTTTTACTGGCATTGCAAAAAAGTACCTACAATTGCAGTTTTCAGTGCTAAACAGTGCAAATATCAATATTTAAACTATGAACACATATCTAGTGCTATTAGCAATGTGTTTAAGTTAGGGTACTAGAACCCAGTCAGCACAGAGTTCCCCCTTACATCAGAGTCTGCAGGATTCCCCCTTACAGTGAAACAAAACTCTTATGTAAAGGGGAACGCTGCAAATCATGATCTAAGGTGGAACTCTGATGTAGAGGGGGGGCTCTGGTGACCAGAGACCACCTTATATCAGAGTCCACTGTGTTCCCTTTACATCAGAGTTCCCAATTACATCAGGGTCCGCAGATTGAGTTCCCCCTTTCACTGTAAGGGGGAATCCTGCTGACTGATGTAAAAGGGAATGCCAGGAACGCTGATGTGGGGGCACTCTGGTGACCAGAGACCACCTTCCGTAGAGTGAATAGAGTGAAGGTAAGGGGAGTTACTAATATAGGTGGAAACCTTTATATCAGTGCCCCCTTACATTATTGTATTCACTCCCCCCTTACATCAGTGATCCCCCCTCAGACTGGCCTGGCGGAGCTGTCACTGACCTCCTCTCAGTTGCACCGTGTAGGAATCAGTCAAAAGGCTCCAGCTTGGTGGCTCTGGGTGGGTTTTATCCTACAGGAGACGGTCAGATGCTGCGGATATACTACAGGAGACGGTCAGAGACTGCGGATATACTACAGGAGACGGTCAGAGGCTGCAGATATAATACAGGAGACGGTCAGAGACTGTGGATATAATACAGGAGACGGTCAGAGGCTGCGAATATAATACAGGAGACGGTCAGAGACTGCGGATATACTACAGGAGACGGTCAGATGCTGCGGATATAATACAGGAGATGGTCAGAGACTGCGGATATACTACAAGAGACGGTCAGAGACTGCGGATATGATACAGGAGACGGTCAGAGACTGTGGATATAATACAGGAGACGGTCAGAGGCTGCGAATATGATACAGGAGACGGTCAGAGACTGCGGATATACTACAGGAGACGGTCAGAGGCTGCGGATATGATACAGGAGACGGTCAGAGACTGTGGATATAATACAGGAGACGGTCAGAGGCTGCGAATATGATACAGGAGACGGTCAGAGACTGCGGATATACTACAGGAGACGGTCAGAGGCTGCGGATATACTACAGGAGACGGTCAGATGCTGCGGATATAATACAGGAGACCAAATGTGCTCACTACTACTTATTCAGATAAAAAATATAGGAATAAACACCTCAAGACAATCAAGCACAATACATAATCAATTGTATTATGAGCAAACAGTACACACACTATACAGACACAATATACAGCAGCACTTTTCATCAGAAAATCAGCTAAATCATATTGCTGCTGCTGCTGCTGCTGCCTCCCCTCCTGGCATGCTGGGATTTGTAGTGCCAGAGACACATGAGGTGGTAACTCTGGAGATGACTGCAGAGGCTGTGCCTGGGCTGGACTGGTGAGCAGTGCAGGTAATAGTTAGAGATTGCAGGAGATCTCAGAAAAAATCCTCCCTAATCAGTTTTAGAAACAAAGCTCTAAAATATCTGACACAAAAAATGATCTACTGTACACAGCCCATTCTCTGCCCCCCTCCTCCTGCCCACTAAGGCCACAAGGCAATGAGAGACATTGATTTAGCTAATCAGTAGCTTACCCTCTTCTGCTAAGCTGAAGACACTACAGTCCGTCCTGTTCCACTGCAGGCTGACTCCACCCCTCCCCCTCCCAGCATCTCCTTTGCAGAATCGAATAAGGCGCGCTGTGGAAGGAAGGGGGAGGGTACAGGACACACAAGTAAGCAGGCGCAGCAGTGAGCAGTGTCAGAGAGATCATCGGGAATGATCGGAGGCTCTCGGCATGCTTCGGAACTGCGCATGCGCAGTTCCGAGCCGGGACCGTCATATTTTACGGGCATGTTTTTTTTTTCACGGATTTCCACGGGCATGAAAAAATAGCCCCGTTTTTACGGGCTGCCCGTAAAAACACGGGCGGTTGGCAACACTGCTTCCATCCAATTTCTAAACTGCTGCATTTGTAAATTTTAAAAGCCAATATAAAGGAATAGTAGTGGTAAAAAAAAGTCCTTGTGTATTTGATTAACCTTCTTTTTTTTTTTTTTTGGTTAATTCACCTTTAAGGGGGTGTGGCAGGGGCGTGTCCTATGCCCACATACATTTGGTAGTAGGTGTCCCTCATTCCCATCTCAAAATGTTGGGAGGTATGCTTTGTTGAGTATTAAAAATCGATGAAGGCGATATCTGACTGAACACATGCTGGGGATAGTTTTTTTTGTTTTTTTTTAGAAAAGTATAGAATAAACATTCCTATGGAGTTTTCACACAGGTGTCACACAGTTTTTCAAATCACAAGATTTTCCATTTCTAGGCACCATTCACAATTTGCCGCAATTCCAAATCACATGGCAATCACTGCAAAACGCACAACATGTATTTAGGTGCCTTTCATTCTAAACGGCAGTGCGATTTTGCAGCAAAACACAGCTTTAAGAAGATTGCGTCAAGCTTGGCACCCTAAAAGGAGCCGGAGCTTCTTTTTTGGGCGACCAAGGTGCACGTTGAAGCACGCCGAAAAAACTGCGTGGGGATCCCCCCCAAAATCCATACCAGACCCTTATCTGAGCACATAGCCCGGCAGGTCAGGAAAGGGGGTGGGGACGAGCAAGCTCACCCCCTCCTGAACCGTACCAGGCCACATGTCCTCAACATGAGGGGGTGGGTGCTTTGGGGCAGGGGGGCCCTGCGCCCCCAATCCCAAAGTACCTTGTCCCCATGTTGATGAGGACAAGGGCCTCTTCCCGACAACCCTGGCTGTTGGTTGTCGGGGTCTGCGGGCAGGAAGCTTATCGAAATCTGGAAGCTCCCTTTAACAAGGGGGCCCCAGATCCCGGCCCCTCGCCCTATGTGAATGAGTATCGGGTACATTTTACCCCTACCCATTCAACAAAAAAAGGGTCAAAAATAAAACACAGTACACAGGTTTTTAAAGTATGTTATTCAGCTCCAGCGTCGCTTCCAATTTCTTCTCCCTTCTTCAGGTCTTCTTCGCTCTCTTCTGATGTCTTCCAGCCCTCTTTGCTTCTTTTCCGTCTGTCCGCTGTCTTCTGCCTCTGCCAGGTCTTCTCCGCTGTCTTCTTACTCTTTTGCCGGGTCTTTTCCACTGTCTTCTCAGTCTTTTGCCAGGTCTTCTCCGCTGTCTTCTCCCTCTGTTCTTCTTCCGATGTTGACTCAACGCTCTCTCCCGCTCTAATGCTGGGGGCGCGGTGTGCCACTACTTATATTGGCATGGGGCAGGGTCACCGGTTGACGTCATTCAGAGGCCCGCCTCTTATGACCTCACCGCCCGGGGCATGATGGGCGGTGACGTCATAAGGGGGGGCTCAGTTGACCCTGCCCTTTGCAAATTTAAGTAGTGGCACTTCGCGCACCCAACATTAGAGCGGGAGAGAGTGTCGAGTTAACATTGGAAGAAGAACAGAGGGAGAATACAGCGGAGAAGTGTCAGGGCTGGGCTCAGCCCTTCCTTCTCTGAGCTGTCCGCTCAGCTGTCGGCTAATTGCCAGCTCCTATCTCTCCACAGTCACTCAGCTGTTGATGATATCCTGCTCGTCAGTCCTGCCTACTTAAGCCGTCCAGTCCAGAGGATCTCTGCCTTTGCCTTGGTTAACATCACAAGAGACTATCTCCTGCATTCCTGTTTAAAGACTTGCTTTGCTGACATCCCTTCTGGCTCCAGATCCTGCTTGCTGTTCCACTACATTGATCCCTGACTTTTGGCTTGGCTGACTATCCGTTCCGGTTACTGAACTTTGGCTATGTTTTGACTACATTTGTTCTTTTTACTTTTATTATTAAACAAGTGTGATTTAACTGTACTTCTGTCTTGGTCTGATTTCATGGTTTCTGACAGTAGGCGAAGGCCATGAATTCAGAAGATACAGTCAATCCACTTGTTGGTAATATTTTTTCCATATTGGATGAGCAAGATCACTGCATGGATCAGTTTGCCTTTGCGTTACAAACACTCCTGAGTCGCACGGCTCACCTGGAATCTTCCAGTGTGGCTGCTCCAATACAACCTGTGTTGCAGGCCTTCTCTGCTGCTGCGCCAGTCTCTGTGCAGGCACCTCTATAAGAGGTATGTCTTGTTCCGCTCCACTTCCCCAGCGATTTTGGGGCGATCCAGTCCAATGCAGAGGGTTTCTCACCCGGGTTGAGATATACTTTGAGATGCTGCCCTAAGCGTTTCACATGGACAGAAGCAAAGTAGGTTTAGTGATATATTTGCTTTCTGAGAGAGTCTTGGCCTGGGCAAACCCTCTATGGGAGACGCAAAAACCCGTTGTCTTGAGTTACCCTGAGTTTGTGGCCTCCTTTAAAAGGGTATTTGACGTTCCCGCACGCTCCGCTTCTGCTGCAAATTGCCTTGTGTCCATCAAACAGAGTACAAGAACTGTTGCCGACTACGCCATTAAATTCCGTACTCCGGCAGCAGAGGTTGCTTGGAACAATGAGGCCCTCGTGGCTGCTTTTTCTCATGGTCTCTCAGATTCCATCAAGGATGAGATAGCAGCCCGAGATATACCCACTGAGCTGGAGAAGTTGATCACGTTTGTCATCCTCTTTGACTCCAGAGTCAGAGAAAGACTATCTTTTAAGGAGCGCTTGCGGAAGCCTCCTGTACGTTTGCCTTCAAGCTTTGCAGTCCCACCCGTGTCTCCCTCACCTCCCATGCCTCCTGGTACCGAGTTGATCAGTGAAGATGAACCCATGCACTTGGGCTTCACGCGTCTCTCTGCAGATGAGAGAACCTTTAGGAGGAGGGAGAGATTGTGCCTTTATTGTGGCCAGGCAGGTCACTTTTTGATGTCTTGTCCTACCTGTCCAGGGAACGCCCGAACCTTGAGGTCCTGTCATGGACAGACCTTAGGTGGCGTTGTTTTGTCCCCAGTTATCCAGAAGGATAAGCCCCTGGTTTCAGTCACACTTTCTTGGGTTGAGTCATCCGTCAAGATACAGGCTCTAATCGACTCTGGGGCTGCAGGCCTGTTCATTGATGCTGCCTTTGTATCAAAGCACTCGATTACGCTGCATCTGCGTGACTTTCCACTTGCCATTGAGGCTCCCCTACAGCCTGCCTATGTGACTCACGAGACGGTTCCATTGTCCATGGCCATAGGGGCTCTTCACTGTGAGATAATCCAATTCCAAGTTATTTCCTCACCTAAGTTTCCGCTGGTTATTGGTTATCCTTGGTTACAGAGGCACAACCCCTCTTTTGATTGGCTCTGTGCTGAGGTTCTTTCCTGGTCGCCACATTGCAGTAAGACATGCTTCCAGAAGGTAGCCAAGGTCCTGTGCACCTCTTCAATCTCCTCCCTGCTGGAAGAGTACCGCGATTTTAGCAATGTCTTTGACAAAGGTCAAGCTGGTAGTTTGCCCCCACACTGGGCCATATGATTGTGCAATTGACCTTTAACCTGGTGCCATACCCCCTCGTTGCCGGGTTTACCCTTTGTCGGTCTTGGAGGATAAGGCCATGGAGGAGTATATTGCCGACGCACTTTCTCAAGGTTTCATCCGCAAATCCTCGTCTCCTGCTGGTGCTGGTTTCTTCTTCGTGAAGAAGAAGAGTGGTGAACTGAGACCTTGTATTGATTATCAGGGTATCAATCGTTTCACGATTAAGAATGCCTATCCGATTCCGTTTATTACGGAGTTATTTGACCTCCTCAAGGGAGCAACGGTTTTCACAAAGCTTGATTTGAGAAGGGCACACAATCTCGTGAGGATTAAGGAGGGTGACGAGTGGAAAACTGTGTTTAATATCAGAACGGGCCATTATGAGTACCTCGTAATGCCTTTTGGCCTTTGTAACGCTCCGGCAGGTTTCCAGGAATTTATTATTGATGTCTTCCGAGATTTGTTGCAGTTATGTGTGGTGGTTTATCTCGATGATATCCTCATATTTTCCAAATCCCTGGAGAGCCACTACACAGATGTCTGTCGTGTGCCATCGTGAACAGGTTAAATTCCTGGGCTATGTAATTTCCACTGCTGGACAATTCGATTGACCCAGAGAAACTTTCAGCAGTCCTACAGTCACCCTGACCCATGGGTTTACGTCCTCTGCAGTGTTTCCTGGGCTTTGCCAACTATTATCGAAAGTTTTTTTGGAACTTCTCATCTCTGTTCAAGCCCCTGACTCATATGACCAGAAAGGACGGTAACCCACAGAGTTGGTCTCCGGAGTCCGTTAAGGCCTTTGAGAGTCTCTAGGCTGCCTTTGTCTCTGCTCCTGTGTTGGCACATCCTGATCCTACGTTACCTTTTATCCTTGAGGTTGATGCTTCTGAGGCTGGTGTTGGTGCCCTTCTGTCTCAACATCCTACCTGTGAGAGCTATGCATCCTTGAGGCTACTTTTCCAAGAAATTGTCAATTGTGAAATCACGAGATTGGTGACAGAGAGCTGTTGGCGATCATTTTAGCCCTGAAAGAATGGAGACATCTCCTCGAAGGTACCACTGTGCTGGTTCTCATTCTTGCTGACCATAAGAATCTCACATTCTTGTCTGAGGCTAAACGCCTCTCTACCAGAAGAGCGCGATGGGCTCTTTACTTGTCAAGTTTCAATTACATTGTCTCATTCTACTAAGAATGTAAAGGCTGACGCCTTGTCACGACAATTTTCCTTCACTTCTAAGTTGGAGTCGGTTCGGGTTCCTGTGATTCCTCCTGATCGTATTGTGGCTACGGTTCGCACCAGTCTCACTTCTCCTTTGGGTGACAACATTCTTGCTGCTTAGGTCCATGCTCCTCCTGAGAAACCTTGTGACCGCTGCTTTGTCCCAGAGAGTGTCTGTACTGCCATGGTCATAGGCGTGCGCACAGGGTGTGCCGGGTGTGCCCAGGCACACCCTAATCCCCCCCATGTGCATTAGTGTTATCGTTCTGTGTAGCAACAGGAACATGGGAAAGATCTCCCTCTTACCGGCTCTGATTTTTTTTGTGCTAAACACCAAAGAGAAACCCACCAAAAGAAGCCCAGCTATGGAAGGAGATATCAGTGACTAGCCTGCAGATATCCCAACCAAAAAGACCACCAAAATGAAGGTTGTGCGCAGCTGCTTCAGAGCCGTTGTTGGATGTTTTGGCCATAAAGCCAATGGACCTCACCGGATTAGAGACACTGGAATTGGTATTATGGATATTGATGGATACAAGAAACCCTTTCTTTGGATCCATCTTTCCCATTGATTACAGCCCCCCATATGTACACATGAATAGGAATTGCCATGGACATTGCTGGCTTTTGTCTTGTAAACACCAATCTGCTGATTTTTTAATTCTGAGAAGCAAACAGTAATTCTTGGAGCTGTATACAGGGAGTCTAGGGCAAACAAGTCAAACTGTGCACCCCCCCAAGATGTATGAGCATTATGTGTCAGTAAAAATCCCCCCACAAAAACACTGAGCACTAATCTGCATGCTTACTCCCTAAGCATATATACCCCCTCCTCGCAGTACAAATCTGCCCCCATGCTAAAATCCCCCCTCAGCATAAATCTTTGTCCCCCATCCCCCAAATGCTTCCAGCTCAAATGCCCCCCACCCACCCACGAAAACAATTCCCCCTTCTAGCACAATTCCTCCACCCCTAAAATTTCCCCTCCTAGTACACATCTTCTCTCCCCCCACTTCAAATCACCCCCAGCACAAATTACCCCAAAATCCCCCCTCCTAGCACAAATCTTCTTCCCCCCTCCCAACAAATCACCACTCTTAGCACCCCCAAGCACAAATTTCCCCTCTTAGAAACATATTTACCCCCTGCTGTCCCTCAAATTCCCCAAACACAAACCCTCCCCCTAATCTTGAGGTGCCCCCCCACCTCATATGAAACCACAGTGCCCAGGCAGGTGCCCCTCCTGGCCACCCCTTGTCCCAGCCCTGCAGATATGAACCATGTAAACCATTCATCTGCACAGTAAAGAAATGGAGGAAAACACGACATGCTTCACAATGAAGCCGTTCTGTTCATCCAGTGGTGCCAACCTCCCGCAGCATTTTTTACTGACAAAACATGAAAAATTTACTGATGAAGCACATTTTTTACTGACAACCTGAAAAATGACAGAACTCCTTTTAACAACTAAGACAATCGATATTTAAACAGTATAAACACAATACTATTACAAGTAATTTGCCTGGTTTACAATGAAAAAGTCAACACAGCATAACAAATTATCAGCCCCTGATATTTACAGACAGTTTTTACAAACTGTAAATTTACTGATGGTTGGCAACCCTGTGTACATTTCATAGACCTGCTGTATTAGTATTTCCTCAAAACAGAAGGACCAGCAGTGACATAACTAGCAGAGCTGAAGCCAGGGACCCCCATGTTCCTCTAAATATCACAGTGATTTTTAGTGGTCACCATTACATTAAATGAATACTAATAATGGGCAGAAAAAAAGTGGTAGATAGTGAAGTATTTCTTTATGTGATGTAGCCAGTGTGCCCAATCCAGAATCAGCAATGTTGGGATATTGTATAGAATGTTGTAGTGGGTGAGACATGGAATATGAAGGATATGGCGGCAGCCAGATGTGCAGAAGAAGAGCATGGTGGGTATGATGCAGTGGCGTATCATCCATGTGTGCAATGCATACGGGCCCTGAGAAGGAGTGGGGCCCACTGTGTCCCCACACATAGCACACATGGAGGAGCTTCTGCTGCTTCACCTCTGTCCTCAAATATGCCCCTCTCCACTTTTATGTGCCTCCCACAACACCAATCGCCTGTATCTGTGTCTCCCCTGCAGCTGCTGCCTCTCCATATATTTACAGTGAGAGATGCAGTTGTCTGCCTCACTCCTCTGCCAATCCATTCTGTTCCCTGCCCTACTTCAGGAAAAGTCTGGAAGGGTTGGCCCTATTTGTCCTGTGGCAACAAGGGGCCTATTTATTCACTTTTGGGTGCGGTGGAGTAATCTGTAGATCCTGTGATCTCAGGGCTGATAAATGACACGCTTTCTGGGCAAAACTGCCAGTTAACAAAGCCTCTGCTTAGCAAGCCATTCTGATGATTCACAAACCCCTGTCACAATGCGCAGCCAGGCAGGTGACACCCATTCTATAGAGATAAAAACATTTTTCAGGGGAAGGCTCCCACTGAGAAGAGACACAGGCAGACCATGCTGCTTAATAAGGGATATATTTTATTATAAAAATATATTTAATACAAAAAGAGCCAAGACCAGGTACCCACCACCAACACCAAGATCATATTAAAATTAGACAACGTTGTCTGTTTAAGAGCAGTTGACTTTGAGAAACATAACGGTATTTTGAGAAAGGAAATAGAAAAAACACAGAAACATCGAATGACTATAAAACAGAAAAAAATTTGGCAAAACATTGAGGATTTTGAAAAGGGTGAAATATTCGATCTTAAGATCCCGAGAGGACGCAGTCAAAGTAGAAGAAATAGAAATAGATCATCCAATCGTTCAAGAAATAGGCAGTATTCTTCAGATAGTGACAAAAGTGACAACACTAAAAATGTAGACTTTGCACTTGCAGATGGGACAGATATGACTAATCTAGTCCCTTTAGGGAACCCAAAAAAGGAAGTAGCAAGATTAGACATAAGAGACCAAGGAAAAGGACAAGAAAGGAAAAACAATACTCGAAGGAGGGTTTATCAGACTCGCAAACAGACCAAAACTCGCAGCACCAAGAACTAGATAGCTGCGATTCCCAAACGGTCTTATCGCCTCTGCTGAGGGATATGAAGGTTGTTAATTTATCAAATTTTCCGATAGAAGAGAGACACGTCAATTTATTAAGTAAGGGTTTGTCCTTTTCGCCCTCAACAGCGATGGACAAATTTACAGTGTTCAAAGACACCAGTTTATTCTTGCGCAAGGTGGTATTTAAAATCTGGCACACTGGCCTAAATAATACCACGCCAAAGGGGGCCACATCTGCTATGACCCCGGAGGATAAAGAAGAAAGCCTAGCCCTAGAGAGTCTGATTGCCCTTTTGGATGAGCAGATTGACTCAGACAATGAATTTAATCCTAGAAGAAAAAACTTTTAGGAGAAAGCCTAGGCTGCCCCTATAGAAGTGGGATTTTTGAGGGAGACCGTAATATCTGTATAACGAGGTAAGCACAAATACATTTAAGGTTCTTTAAAAATAAGTTTATTAATACAAAAAATATAATGTATAATATAAAATCAAAAAAGTTTACATAATACATGGTTTATGAATGGTACTTGAATGTACTATTTCGCGAGATGCTTGGATATGCAGAAGGCCAACATGTTTCGCAGTTTCCTGCTTCTTCAAGGGCGTCGCATGCATCTATACATTCATCTAGATTATATAAAACAACATTAGAACCATAATTTATTAAATACATGATCAATAAGTGTTTCCTTAGAAACATGTAAATGCTTACCCACTCAGAGATAGCAAGTGCTTTAAATGGGGGAGACATACATGGCAGAAACTCATGCCCAGGACCCAGTTTAACAAAGTCAGCCGATCGAAATCATTACCCTGTGGAAGCCAGATCCATAAGGGTTGGATAGTGGGATGTCGGATCACGCAGTGGCCAAAGTATCAGGAAACTATTGCCAGTGCCATTAATCTAAAAATTAAAAATTAAAAATAGCAATATGAATGAATTTAATCCTGAACCAGTTAGAAGACCCAGTAACTTACAAATTAAGTCCAAGAAAATGCCTCCCCTGCATAAACACCATTGGATTAGGGTGTTCCTTGATTTATTAAGGATGACCTTAATAAAAATTGACTGGACTCAACGTGGCCCAGATAATCTATCAAGTCAGGATAGACAAGCACTTTCTGAATTTGAACGTGCGGACGACTTGATAGTGAAGTCTAGTGACAAGGGAGGTAACGTGGTTTTAATGTCAGCTGACATGTACGAAGGAGAGGTTTTTCGGCAGCTAAGTGATACCACCACCTACCGGAAGCAGCCAGGTAAAACATTTCCTGCATTAGTCAAGAAAATAAACCAACAACTTTTCTTGGGCCACGAACTGAACCTCCTATCAAAGAAGGAATGGGATTATCTGAGGGTGGGAGAATATAATAATCCCACCTTTTATATAATCCCAAAACCCCATAAACTCCTCGATAATCCCCCCGGCAGGCCGATTGTCTCTGCAATAAAAGGCCCTCTAGAAAGGATTGGGAGATATGTTGATTCCTTCATAAAAACTTTGGTGACCACTATGCCATCGTACGTTTGCGATACTCGCAACGTTTTGGCTAAGTTACATGATTTGGAGATACTGCCTGAGGCCAGAGAGGTTTCTTTCTTTCTGGAAACAGCACATCCTGACTTCGGGGCACAAAATGAATTCATCTTGGAACTATTGGAATTGGCATTGACCAACATTTTTCCAATTCCTCGATGGATTTTTTCAGCAAACGAGGGGCACAGCGATGGGAGCTCCCTGGGCCCCCTCATATGCTTGCCTCCACCTGGGCCTGTGGGAACAGGATGTGGTCTATAAAATGCCAATGTACCTCAGCCGGGTACTGACCTAGCTGAGGTATATTGATGATACCATCATGGTATGGCTGGGTGACCGTGAAGAACTTTACGAGTTTCTGTCGACTCTAAATAAGAATGACAGAAACATCTTCTTGACCCATGTGATAGATGCCAATACAATTTCCTTCCTTGACTTGCAGATTACACGTGTGGATACACGACTGGTGACTTGTACCTACAGAAAGCCAACAGCAGCAAACACGCTTCTGCAGGCATCAAGTCACCATCCAGATCATCTAATCAGAGGCATCCCAGTGGGCCAGTTTCTGCGACTTCGCAGAAACTGCTCAAAAGACGATGACTTTCGTAAGGAGGCTAGTGAAATGTTTGCCAGGTTTAAAGATAGGGGTTACCCCAAAAAAATTTGAAACAAGCACGCAAAAAGGCCTGGTTGACAAACAGACAGGATCTTCTGGCTGACAAAATAGTCTCCACAAATAGAAACAAAAAATTAACATCTACGCAAGCTCCATTAAGATTTATTACTAATTATGGGGCACAGTGGAAATAGGTAACAGGCATACTTCAAAAGCACTGGGGGCTACTGACAAAATCGCCAATGCTGAAAGAAATTGTTGGTCCTCGCCCTCAAATGATTGCCAGTAGAGCAAGGAATTTAAAAGATGTACTTGCACACTCAGAATACACCAGAAAAAGAAAGACAGATTAGTTATCAGATTTGCCCCCCCTCAAGGGAATGTATGCCTGCGGACATTGCCAGGTATGCAAATTTGTTGAGAGGACTACAATGTTCACTGATGCGACTCGGAGTGTCTGATTCCAAATTAAGAATTTTATTAATTGTGCAACCTCCAGGGTCATTTACATGCTGGAGTGTCCATGTCACAAATAATACATTGGAAAAACCAAAAGACAGCTCCGGGTTCGCATCGGGGAACATTTAAGAAGCATAAAAAAATCAGTCAAAGAAGATAACAAACAAAAAAGAGAGGACATGTCCCCACTTGCGTTACACTTCGCAGATTACCATAATGGTAATACCGCTGGCATCCATATCAAAGGGATCTATACTTTAAATTTACCTACACGCAGGGGCTATTTTGACACAATCCTGCTCCAAAAGAAGAAGATGTGGATCTTCCGATTAAAAACACTCACGCCTCAAGGCCTAAACACAGAATGTAGCCTCCAGCCATTTTTGGATTGATTAGGGCCTAATAATATATGATATACATCTGAGGTATGTGGTTTCTTTATATACTTCAGACAGCTGTTATTCAACTACTTAAGATACATACATGCATCCTCCCTGGGCCTAATCTAATTTTTATTGAAACATGCGTTTTTTTAAGGTATAGCTAAATTTATGTGATCTTGGAATCAAGAATCGCATCATTTCTATATCTGTTGACTACTTTAAAGTAAATATATATATATATATATATTGCAAGTTTAGGCCCTCTGGAATGAGTAGTTTATCTGCGTTGTTTTGAGCCACATTGGATGCATGCTGAATTATGAGAATATCTTTTGTTTTATGGAATGCAGCTGCTGTGTATAAAGTTATATACATCAGGCAGCTGTTATTCGACTAATTAAGATCCATGTATGCATCCTCCTTGGGCTCAAACCAATTTATAATGAAACATGCGTTTTTCCGGGTTTAGCTAAACTTGCGTTATCCTGAACGTAATAATCACATAACTTTCATAACAATTTTTGACTATCCTAAAGTAAATCTAGCTGACGCAAGTTTAGGCCCTATCAGGAATGAGTAGTCTATCCGCATTGTTTTGAGCCGCATTGGATGCATGTCACATTATGTGAATATCTTTTGTTCTGTTGAATACAGCCACTGTGTATAAAGTAAAGTATAGTAATAAAAGATATAGAGAGACATACACAGTCTTTCAGCCCTAATCAATCCATAGTGATATATGCAGCTGTTTGCTAAAAAAAAGTTGCATAGCAATCAATTAGTCACATAGTTTTTATTCAGCCCCCCTTTTCTGTCCTCTCTGCCTTGTCTATCGTTATGTAGTTCTGATTCTATATCTTTACTATTTGAGATATTTATTAAGTCAACCTGTTTTATTTTTAATTCTAACTTTGCAAAAAACGTATTGATCCGTGTCTGCAAATGTATGGCCATAATTGAGTGCCTCTGAATAGTGGAAGAGAAAGAGAGTGTGATGTTTTATATGGGAGATGACATCTAGTGGTGATTCATTGTATAGCAACCTCAAATTGAAAGTGGAAGGTATTGAATGCAGTATAGATAGAAACACATGCCTCTCCTATCCTTGAAAAAACCAGAGTCCCTGGTGAAACATATCGGATTTGGCATCACGACAGAGACACTCTATGCATCCAGGATGACTGTGCATGTGCAGTTGATTGCCTGAAGCCAGCGGTGACTACTTTGGCTGATACAAGCGGATGGTGGCCCAGAGGACTTGACACTTATATAGTGCTGACAGCAAACTGCTCACTGGAGCCCCACGGACCCTGCTCAACAAACTGAGCATATAGGATGACACATACAGCCCCCCCGACCGGAGAAAGTTAGTACAGGACTGTGATTATATCGCTCCATGAATGGTCGGGTGAGCGGACTATAGGTCCTTTAACTGCCTCCTTTTACTTTGCATCCTGCTTTTTGTTACTTCTCAGCCAGTATTAGCCAACTTCATAAACAACGTCATTGAGCTATTGTTTTTCCAACAGTTAGACCCTGTGAATACATGCAATCTCATTTTGGTAAACTGTATTTCTATTTCTTTGGACTGGATACTAACTGTGGACTATAATCATCTCTCCACACTGACAGCTATGTCTTGTTACAACTCTAGTTAAGGCTGTCTCTGTGGGACTAGCAACTTGACTCAATCAACTACCCTTCAAACAGGGGTCTTTTGTTAAAAGGGTTTCTATTTAAATACAGTGACTGGACGGACTTTGTCTTGTATGGTGCATGTCACTGAAACCATTAGTCTGATCCACAAATATTATTTAATCCCATTAACAATAGCCTTGTTACAGGTGTGTGCATGCATGATTGAAGCATGATGCAGCTGCTCTTAAACAGACAACGTTGTCTAATTTTAATATGATCTTGGTGTTGGTGGTGGGTACCTGGTCTTGGCTCTTTTTGTATTAAATATATTTTTCTAATAAAATGTATCCCTTATTAAGCAGCATGGTCCGCCTGTGTCTCTTCTCAGTGGGAGCCTTCCCCTGAAATTTTTTTTTCTCTCTATAGTATTTTAGGCACAGAGACCGCATTCATTATTATTGGTGAGCCTGCAAATTTTGGGACATCACACAGGTATATTGAACACCCAGTGTTGTGTTTACTAATAGTGAGTACTGATCTCCTGTCACATCCTGTTTATTTATTGTCCCTGGCACTGGAGTTTTGGATTTTTCTCTCTATAATTTGATGCTGTATAAAAAAATATATAAAAAATGTGATGGTACTAAATTTAATTCTTATTTTTTACTGCAGATGAAGGTAGTATTTACTGCAGACACAGCTCATGTGCCAGGTTTGCACTAGTGAGCAACATCGAATGTGACATCTGCATTGAGAGCTAACCAAAATGTGACATCCACGTTGAGACTCCGCCAAAATGTGATGTCCCCGTTGATACTCCCCCAAAATTTGATGTTCCCATTGAGAGTGCACCAGAATGTGACGTTCCCGTTGAGACTGCACCAGAATGTGATGTTCCCATTGAGACTGCACTAGAATGTAACTTTCCCATGGAGACTCCATCAGAATGCGAATTTCCCATGGAGTGTTTGGCAGCATGCGACTTTTCCATGGAGACTCTGGAAGCATGCGACTTTCCCATAGAGACTCTGGCAGCATGTGGCTTTCCCGTGGAGACTCTGGCAGCATGCGACTTTCCTATGGAGATTTTGGTAACATGTGATTTTCCCATTGAAACTCTGTTAGAATGTGACTTTTCCATTGAGACTCTGTCAGAATGTGATTTTCCCATTGAGACTCCGGCAGAATGTGACTTTTCCGTTGAGACGCCGGCAGAATGTGACTTTCCCTTTGAGACTCTGGCAGAATGTAACTTTCCCATTGAATCTGTGGCAGAATGTGATGACTTTTCTGTTAAGACTCCAGCAGAATGTGTGATGTTCCCGTTGAGTCTCCAGCAGAATGTGATGTTCTCGTTGAGACTCCAGCAGAATGTGACTTTCACGGTGAGACTCCACCAGAATGTGACTTTCACAGTGAGACTCCACCAGAATGTGACGTTCACATTGAGGCTTCAGCACAGTGTGAAGTTCCCATTGAGACTCCACCAAAATACCAGGGGAACCAGGGGAATGTCTCCAGTGAAAATGGGGGCAAGGTTACAAAAAAGGATAGGCAGATACTAGTGGTAGGGGATTCAATTATTAGAGGAACAGAGAGGGCAATCTGTCACAAAGACCGTTATCGCCGAACAGTATGTTGTTTACTGGGCGCTCAGGTTCGACACATTGTAGATTGCATGGACAGATTGTTGGATGGGGTAGGGGAGGACCCAGCTGTCATGGTACATATTGGTACCAATTACAAAGTTAGGGGAAGATGCAGCGCCCTGCAAAGCGATTTCAGGGACTTAGGGGCTATAATGAAGAAAAGGATCTCCAAGGCAATATTTTCAGAAATACTGCCTGTACTTCGACCCACACCAGAGAGGTAGCAGGAGCTTAGGGAGCTTGATAAGTGGTTGAAGAACTGGTGCAGGGAAGAGAGGTTCTGCTTCATAGAGAACTGGTCTAAATTTTCAGTCGGTTACCATCTCTATAACAGGGACGGACTGCACTTAAATGGGCAGGGTGCCACTCTCTTGGAAGAGAAGATAACTAAAAAGCTGGAGGAAATTCAGGTTGACGCTCCATCAAAATGTAAAATTCACATTGAGAGCCCACCAGAATGTGACTCTGACGCTGAGACTCAACCAGAATCTGACGTTCACATTGAGATCCTCCAGTGAAGATGGGGCAAAGTTACAGGAAAGAATAGGCAGATACTGGTGGTGTGTTGTGTGGTATGCTGTGTTGTGATGTGCTGTGGTGTGGTATGTTGTGTGATGTGCTGTGTAGTGTGCTGTGCTGTGGGGTGTGTTATGCTGTGTGGTTGTCAGAAACCATAAATCCGACCGAGACAGAAGTACAGTTAATCACACTTGTTTAATAATAATAAAAAGGTAAACAGAGTAAGCGTAGTCAATACATAGCCAGAGTTCAGTAACCAGATCGGGTAGTCAGCCAATGCCAATGTCAGAGAGCCAGAGATCAACGTAGTAGTACAGCAAGCAGGATCAGGAGCCAGAAGGGACGTCAGCCGAGCAAGTCTTCAACAGGAACGCAGGAGAAAATCTCTGAGATGTGACCAAAGGCGAAGGCAGAGATGAAGTGAGCTGGACGGCTTTAAGTAGCCAGGACTGATGAGCAGATCATCAACAGCTGAGTCACTGTGGAGAGAAAGGAGCTGCCAATTAGCCGCCAGCTCAGAGAATGAAGGGCTGAGCCCAGCCCTGACAGTGGTGTGCTGTGTAGTGTGCTGTGAAGTGTGTTGTGGTGTCTCGTGTGTGTCAGAGGGGACTGTGTACAGATGTGGGGGGGCTAAGTGTGTACAGGTGTGGGGAGCTGCCTGCAGGACTGTGGGATAGCCGGTATTTAACTGGTGTGTGTGTGTGTGTGTGGTGGGGGGGTGGCTGTAACACAGTTTGCTACACTGGTGGTTGCTGCCACTTCAGTGACCGGAGGGTCTTCCCATCAGCCTTTCCAGGGACCAGGTACGGCTGTACCAACACAGGTCCGCACACTGGTGGTGGCTGCCACTCCAATAACCAGAGGGTCTTCCTATCAGCCCTCCATTTTCATTTTCGGAGCTTCTGAATCACCAACTATCAATGTAGTTGGACAAACGAGACAATTGGCTGTTGCTAGAAGACTCAACAGAAAGTCTGAGGAACACTCCCAAGGACCAGGTACGTCTGTACCAACACAGGTCCCCACACTGGTGGCAGCTGCCACTCCAGTAACCGGAGGGTCTTCCCATCAGCCTTCCCAGGGACCTGGTATGGCTGTACCAACACAGGTCCCCACACTGGTGGTAGCTGCCACTCCAGTAACCGAACGGTCTTCCCATCAGCCCTCCATTTTTATTTTTAGAGCTTCTTAATCACCAACTATCAATGTAGTTGGACAAACAAGACAATTGGCTGTTCCTAGAAGAAGACTCAACAAAAAGTCTGAGGAACCCTCCCAGGGACAGGTATGGCTATAGCAACACAGGTCCCTACACTGGTGGCAGCTGCCACGCCAGTAACCTGGAGGGTCTTCCGATCAGCCTTCCCCGGGACCAGGTATGGCTGTACCAACACAGGTCCCCACACTGGTGGCAGCTGCCAGTCCAGTAACCAGAGGGTCTTCCCATCAACCCTCAAATTTCGTTTTTGGAGCTTCTGAATCACCAACTGTGAAAAAAATCTGCAACAATTAGACAATTGGCTGTTCCTAAAAGAAGACTCAGTGGAAAGCCTGAGGAACCCTCCCAGGGACCAGCTATGACTGTACCAACACAGGTCCCTACGCTTGTGGGGGCTGCCACTCCAGCAACGAAAGAGTCTTCCCGTCAGCCCTCCCAGGAACCCGGTATGTCTGTACCAACACAGCACAATTCACTGGTGGCGGTGGCCACTGCAGTAATCGGAGGGTCTTCTAATCAGCCCTCTCAGGGGCCCGATATGGCTGGGACCAGGTACAAATGTAACAACACAGGTTAAAACACTGGTGGCGGCTGGCACTCCAGCAACCGAATAATCTTTCCGTCAGCCCTCCCAGGAACCCAGTACGGCTCGAGGAAACATTCATGGCCTATTGGCATCTGCCATCTCAGTATCTGGAGGAAATGGTAACCAGCCCTCCCAGGGACCAGGTACACCTGTACTAAGACAGGTTTCTGCATCAACAAAAACTCACCTAAAAGGTATTTCCAATTTTTCAACCACATTTTTACACCTACTCTATATTTTTTTACGTGTTCCCATTCACAGAGCATAGCTTTAAGAAAATTTTAAAAATTGCTGCTCACCATTAAAGGTGGAACCCCTAATGGAAAAAATGACCCCCCAAATCCATACCAGACCCCCTCCTGAGCATGGATCCTGGCAGGCCAGGAAACGGGGGAGGGGGTTGAGCATGCACTGCCCTCTTCTTTACCCATACCAGGCCACATACCATCGACATAGGGAGGTGAGGTGCCTTGTCAGAGGGAAGGGGGGTCCCCCTTAGCAAGGTTCACTCCTCATGTTGGGGGCATGTGGTTTGGTATAGCTCAGGAGTGGAGGGGGTGCATGCTCATCCCTTACTTTTCTGGCCTGCCAGGCTACATGCTCGGCTGGGGTTCTGGTATCAGATTTGTGGGGGCCGTGAATTTTTTTTTTTCATTTTTCGCATGTGATTCCCTCTTTAAAGGTGAGCAACAAACTTTACATTTTTTTTAAAGTTTTACTCTGTGGATGAGAACATGTAACAGATATAAAGTAGGTGTCATCCCAATATGGCTGCAAAAGTGGAAATGCCTTTTAGGTGAGCATCAAAGAAGTAGCGCTGGTGCCTTATTCAAGTGGTCACCATTCAGACGCCCATGAAAACAGCAGAGGCTGGCCAGCAGACCTGGACATGGTAGGTGGAGCTGGTAGCAGCTCCACAGACAATCATAGACAATGATGATGGACTTTCAAGGCATACCATACTGGCAATTGGCACTCTACCATCTATGAGTCAGGCTTCCACATTCAAGTGAGTTGTCCTGTCTCTACCTGTCTACGTTTCAGGTCAAACCCATGGCTAGCTCATGTCCTCTTACATAAGATAGAGCCTATCCGTGGAGTTGAGACATAATACAGACCAGGGGACATGTATTTGTCCCATTCCACACGAAGGACATCACCGATATTGGCAAAGTGACCACTGAGGCCTACAACAGCTGAAGGACTCTGTAGCTCCAGGTCACTCTACAAAAAGGATCTGCATCTCTAGGTCACTTAAGAATATGATGACCCAAAGAGAATGTGGGGGAGATATGGGCGGCTCATCGGTAGGGTGGGTGGAATGAGAACCGTTCATAGAGTCTCCCCCTACAGGAAAGAATATTGAAGAGGAAGCATTTCATGAGGCATGGACACTTCATCTGTGGAGTTGGTGGAATTAGAACAGTTTATACAAACTCCCCCTTTAGGACAGAATATGAAAGATTCATAACTCTATATTATGGACCTGTATCTCCAGGTCCCTTAGGAAATTTAAAGCCAAAGGAGGAAGAGGAGGAAAAGCGGAACTTCCCTTTATAGGTGAAGCTCTGCTTTAAGATTGGGCAGCACAGAAGCTTAGTAGTTAGCAATTCTGCCTTGCAGCACAGGGGTTTTTGTTCATATCCTGACCAGGACACATGGAGGACTGCATGGAGTCTGCATGTTCTCCCTGTGCTTGTGTGGGTTTCCTCCTATAGCCCCAAGACATGCTGGTAGGTTAAATGGCTCCATTCAGTGTGCCCAAGATGGCTGCTTCACCTCCTAAGCGCTTTGAGTGTACATTACTGATTTACCCCTCTCAGCGGGGGCAGGCCTTAGAGAACAAAGGCCGCATATGGGCAGCACAGAGGCTTAGTGATTAGCCTTGCAGCACTGTGGTCCATGGTTCAAATCCTGACCAGGACACTATCTGCATGGAGTTTGCATGTTCTCCCTGTGCTTGCATGGGTTTCCTCCGGGTACTCCGGTTTCCTCACACACTCCAAAGACATGCCACCTCGCATTGCTGGTGCAGCGGTGAGCATAGCTGCTTTCCAAGAAGTTGACCGGGTTTTATTTTAATCTCACAAGATAGCTGCCTCACCTGGTAAGTGTCGCCCCCCCCCCTCCCTTCCCATCATATCTGTATATACAATGTTCTCTCTACAGTACTGTGCAAACGTTTTAGCCAGGTATGAACAAATGCTGTAACCATAGGGGCCATTTGATCCCTTCCTGGCTATGTCCTGGTTGGAGATCACTATGAACCTAGCATAGGGGCCTTGTGATACCTTCCTGTCTATGTCCTGATCTGAGATCACTATGAACCTTCTAGACATGTGCACTGCCAAAAAATGTGTTTTTTTTTTTCATTTCATTCGTTCTTTGTTTTTTTTCGGATCATTCATTATGATCGATATTCGTTATTTCGAAAAAAAAATCGTACCTTCGGATATATTTGAATTCGTTATGTTCCATTCATTTAGATGCGGCATTCATTATTTCGATGTAGGGCTGGTAGATTTGCAATCTACAACACGTTAGGTAAATTTAGTAACTTGTTCGTTAGGAAGGTTAAGTTTGCCTCTGTTCCAGCTTGGCTGACGTTGTGTGTGTTTCCGTGCTGACTGGTGGGTGACGCTGTTGTCACTGGTTAGTGTTGGAAAGGCAACATGTTGAAGCGTATGGATGCTCTTCTGTCCCGGAGACAACTCGGTGGAGGTGGTCCTCCAAGTTGCATTCCGGGTGAGGGTATTTATGAGGCAGACGCCATATTTTGGGGTTTGTTTTTTAGCCACCTGCTGGCCCTCCTGGCCGACAGGTATGCATTAAGGAGCTACCTCGTGGTCCTCCGTTCCGGAGGCCCATGATACTGCGGCGCAGGGGTGGGTCCAGAGGCTTGTCTGGGGCCTACCACCGCGGCCGAGGAATGGTCCTGAGCTGTCGGTCCTGTGTGGCGAAGCTGGACAACCGAGGAGATCCCAGGGAAGGACCCGTCTTGGAGGGATCACGCAGCGTGCTGGTCTATAGAGGGGCCTGGTGACTCGGTTGGAGGACGTATCCGAAAGTAACTTTACAGCATAGTGTTGCCAGCTTGGCTTAAGGGTTCAGGCACTGTGACTGACATTCATTACAGAAAGTCTGATGCATCCTGTGGCAGAGAATCATACGGATTTTGTTCCCAAGCAAGTCTGTGGCAGAGACTTTGATTCGTGCTGCGTACTGGCTGCTAGGCTGGTGAGAGAGGCCTATCCAGACAAGCAAGGAGTGTGTCCCACAAGGGGAGCGCATTCCATATAGTATCTGAAATCTACCCGAATATTTGTTAATAGAACCCTACAAGAAGATGTTTGAGTTTCTTCTGCAGTTTCCTTTCCGCCTCTTTCCTGCTATTTCCTAAGTCAAGTGTTTAATAAAGCATTGAAAACGTACTCCAGTGTTGGTGCGTGTGTCGTCCCGAGGTAAACTCAACGGAACCCTAGACGCGGTGCCGGTGAAACAGAGGGAAGCAGAGTGAAGGTAACAGACCCGTTTAAACCAGCAGCTCCACGAGAGTTATTGCTACATCGATAATTTGTAATAATTCGAAAGACCGAAAACCCGAATCTGAGACTAAACCAGCTGATATTAATTTGCACTGACAAGGGGCAGGATTGCTTTCTAATTACTGATAGATTGCAGCGGGTGTCTTGGCTTTCCATGCTTTTTTGCACATCCCTTTCTTAATGTGTTCAATACTTTTCCCAGTGTCATTCCATGTTATTACACATAACTTTATTTCTGAACTTATGTGTTTTGGTGTCTTTATATGTATGGATTGAATGGATTGTTACCGACATGTAGGGAAAATTTCATGCCAATAGTACCTTTATAAATATATTTACCTAGAAAAATGGTGACGTGTTCAATACTAATTTTACCCACTGTATATGCACTACTGTATATTACCAAATATATTGAGACACCTGCCTTTACACGCACATGAACTTTAATGGCATCCCAGTCTTAGTCCGTAGGGTTCAATATTGCAATATTGCAGCTATAACAGCTTCAACTCTTCTGGGAAGGCTGTCCACAAGATTTAGGAGTGTGTCTCTATGGGAATGTTTGACCATTCTTCCAGAAGTGCATTTGTGAGGTCAGGCACTGATGTGGACAAGAAGGCCTGGCTCGCAGTCTGCTGTCTAATTCCTCCCAAAGGTGTTCTATTTGGTTGAGGTCAGGACTCTGTGCAGGCCAGTCAAGTTCCTCCACCCCAAACATGCTCATCCATGTCTTTATGGACCTTGCTTTGTCCACTGGTGTGCAGTTATGTTGGAACAGGAAGCAGCCACCCCCAAACTGTTCCCACAAAGTTGGGTGCATGAAATTGTTTAAAATGTCTTAGTATGATGACGTCTTAAGAGTTGCCACTAAGGGGCCAAGCCCAACCCCAAATGATTTGGACCAGTGCACAAAGCAAGGTCCATAAAGACATGGATGAGCGAGTTTGGGGTGGAGAAACTTGACTGGCCTGCACAGAGTGCTGACCTCAACCCGTTAGAACACCTTTGGGATGAATTAGAGTGCAGACTGCTCTCTAATAAAAGACCACATAGATGAGTTCTTGCTGGAAAAAATATTTTAAGTAACAGACAGCATGGATTCATGAAAGACAGAAGTTGTCAAACAAACTTGATTTATTTTTATGAAGAGGTAAGTAAAACCTTGGACAGAGGGTGGACGTGGTATACTTGGACAGAGGGCTGGCTGTGGACGTGGTATACTTGGGACAGAGGGGAGGCTGTGGACATGGTATCCTTGGGACAGAGGGGTGGCTGTGGACATGGTATACTTGGATTTTGACAAAGCGTTTGACACAGCTCCCCACACACGGCTAATGTGTAAGGTTAAATCTACAGGCTTGGAAAGACCAGTTTGTAAATGAATAGAAAACTGGCTAAAAGGCCAAATTCAGAGAGTAGTGGTTAATGACTCTTATGCCCTGTACACACGGTCGGATTTTCCAACGGAAAATCTGCGATCGGAGCTTGTTGTCGGAAATTCAGATCGCGTGTGGTCTCCATCAGACTTTTTTCATCGGATTTTCCGACACACAAAGTTTGAGAGCAGGCTATAAAATTTTCCGACAACAAAATCCGATCGCGTCAATTCCGACCGTGTGTGGACAATTCCGACGCACAAAGTGCCACGCATGCTCAGAATAAATTCCGAGACGGAACTGCTCTGTCTGGTAAAATTAGCGTTTGGAATGGATATAGCACTTTCGTCACGCTGCAATGTTTTAAATTGTTTAATGCAGCGCACTCTCTCCTTCTTTATAATGCTAGAAGAATGAAATAGTTTTGCTGCTCATATTCACACAGACTTCTCACAAACTTCTTTCTTTATTATTTATTGTGATTTCATCACTATATTTTGATTTGTCACATCTGACTAAAATTTTTTTTTTTTTTTGGTTTGTATTTTTTTCAAGCCTGATCTTGTGTTTTATTTTTGTTTTTTGTTTTTTAACTCCAGAATATTTTTGGGTGTGTTTTGTGTGTCAAGTTACCACAACACCATTATTATCTTGTATTATTTAATCTCAAGGAGGTTGCTTGGTGTTGGTGTCTCTTGTTAATTTCACATTGTATTTTTGAAATGTACCTGCCTCCTCACAAACAAACTGTCCTTTTTGAAGGAAAACACACATAGGCGAGTATAATTGAAACAAAAATTCCTTTATTAAGGGCTCATAACCAAACAAAGAGGAAGGCAACGATGGAGAAACAGCAGAAATTGGCGAAGCCCTTGGCCCCCGGGCACACATCAATTATTTTACTGCAAAATTGGTGGCCTAAGAAGTCCATATATAAGGGAGCGCAATCTGGTCCAGAAGTCCAAGAGATCATGAACAGCAGCAGATGACATGTATGTTACCAGGCTGTGGTCATATAAGAGCCTGCATCTTTTGCCAGACCAGACTGAACCCATGGCCATCACTCTCTGGTCTTCCTTACACGCTTCCTTCCCGGCTGTGTCTCTGGTGTTGGAGGTGGGGCAGTAGGAGGAGTAGGACCTGGAGGAGGAGGAGGAGGAGGACCTGAAGGAGGAGGACCATGGGTGAGCTGACAAATGTGGCTTTCGCCTCAACCCCTTATGTGAGTTTGTCATTTTAGAAGCTCTACATAAGAGGTGTTGGCCCTCCTTCATTTGCAGCATTTTGCATGCTGTTAGGTCAGCAAAATCCTCTTCAACACTGTGGGGTGTTCTGAGGGCCTCATTAGCCTTCCAAAATAGGCCTATTGCAGCCTCCTCCAGGCTACTCCTCTTCCTGCCACTTTTTCTTTGAAGGCGGAGGGGAGGGACCTGGATATTGGGCAGCCTACTTGGCCCAGCCACCTCCTGGCTGAGACTTCCCTGTGTATGAAAAAGGGATATTGTTTTAGTTTTTGGTTCAGCAATCACAATCATAAATTAGTAATCCAAACTAACATAGATTTAACATCATTAATTTGACAACCAGAAATATTTAGAAGAATGCTATACCTGACTCAAGCCGGGCTCCTCCACATGTTGCTGCCTGGAAGGCCCAGGTTGGACATCTGAAGCCTCAGCTTAGGGGGAAGGAAGCGTGGAAGGAAGACTGGAGAGTGCTGGCCTTGGTTCAGTCTGACCTGACAGAAAATGCAGTCTGTCATAGTACCACAGCCTGGGGAGATAAATGTCATCTGCTGCTCCTGATCTCTGGGAATCCTGGACCTTCTTGCGCTTCCTTAGATAAGTGCTCCTCAGGCCACCAATTAGGGCCTTCAAATAGGTGATGTCTGCCGTGGGGATCACCGGCTTCACAAATTGCAGCAAATTATCCAGCGTTTCCTTCCACTTTGTTTGGTTCTTATAATCAAGGTGGTTCACCTGCCACAGAAGGGCAGCTCCCTGAACATATCTATGAATATGCTGATAAACTCCTGATCCTTCAAGATATCCATTTTCTCTGCAAGACACAACACAAGACAAACCCTAATGTCAGGCTAAAGTCTCCTAATCTTGTCACAATACAGGCCTCAATCTAGAAGCAGTATAGGCCCAATTTTCAATCTTACCTTCGTTATCACGATCGGCGCCTCCGATACTCCTTCCTCCGCTCACAGATCGTACGTACTACGCACGCGTGTTACGCTTTTTTATATACTGCACATGGGTGAAACTCCCCCCGCCCCTGACGTTCTTTCTAGTCTATTCCCCGCCCCTTCTCGTTCTATGCAGTGGGGAAGAGCACATGGCGGAGACAGAGCAGGTGCGTGCTAATTACACCAACGAGGAGGAGGAAAGCCCGGAGCCATAAACGTCTTGATCACAGAGGAGACGATTTAAGGCCTCAAATATGTCCTTTGGGGAGATGTTGGAGATGGTCGACATAATGAAGAGGGCCGACTATGACGGGAAGTATAGACCTTACCCCAACCCCAATGTCAGAAAGGCAAAGGTCATAGCGAAAGTTGTCAAGAGTCTGCAGAAGAATTTTGGTGTATGACGATCCAAGGATCAACTCAGGAAGCGGTGGTCGGACCTCAAATTAAGGGAGCACGAGCAGTACAGAAGGATCAGGAGAGTGCTGCAAAAAAGTAAGTAGTTGTGCTGTGTTCCTATTCTTTATTTTTCTAACGTTCGTGCTGCTCCATGTGCTTTTCCTAACTGTTGTACAGTTTAAAATGGCAACTTTCATGCTCATGGGCACATTATTCGTTCGTATGAAACATTGTTCGTTCGGCATAGAAAACACCATGTTTTGGACATATGCATTTGAATACATTTTTGCTAGCCTGCTTCTCTTAAAATAATTTTGGTGTCTAGATGGGTTGGTAACTAGAATTAAATGCAAACTAGATTCTGTGTAAGCAGAGGACACTCAGCAGCTGTTTACACATCTGGACACTGGAGCACTAGTGTGGGACAAAAGAACACTCTTTTTATTAGGGGGCCCAGCACAGGTGCTCCAGTGTATACTATAGGGGTGTCTCCATCTGTGAAGCTTGTACAAAACAGGTAAGTATTCAAGCTTGACAAAGGACAAAAAAATTTCTTCATCTTGGAACTCTGCCAAAACAGACAATTGTACCCCACTTCCAAGCAATGTTTCATATTCCTATTTCTGCCATCAAATACCTGTATGCTAAGTATACCTATTTTTTTTTACATAGGGGCTAAAAGACTCGGAGGACACCACTCATCAGAGGAGACCACAGACCCCCGACCTCAGGAAGAAGGGGAAATCCCCCAACCCCAAGCAGAGGAGGAGGAGGGAGACGTAATCGAAATAGTCACAACAACAGGTGAGTGTCTGCGACCACAGGCTCAGGTAAGAGATGGATGCCTGCATATTTATAATACATTGTGTGTTTTTTTTAAAAATATTTTTCGGTGATCGTGATGTTGTGGATCCAGGTCATTAAACCAGTGAAAGTGCCCAGATCCTGATCGGGGAGATCATGGGGTGTAATAGGGACTTGGAAAACATCCAGAAAAACATCAATGATGTTAAAAACAAAATGAAGAACATCATTGATGTTCTAGGGAGAGTTTAAAACCCCTTAAAATACCTAATGTAGATGGCATTTTTTCTAAAAAAATTTGTTGCACCTTTTTTTACCTATTGTCGAAAAGCCAAATTTTGAAGATGCACACAGTGTGTCAACATGTGTTATCTGCCATCACGGGAGATCAATGCAGGTGTTTTGTGGGTGCAACCCCTTCCTCAATAATAAAGTAGCTGAGAGGAAGCAGTTGCACCCACAAAACACGTCCCTTGATCCCCCATGATGGCAGCTAGCACATGTTGACATTCGGGAATTTGTGTGCACCTTCAAAATTTGGCTTTTCCAGGGGTGACTTCACCTCATCTGAACGCAATATCAAACACAGTTTATAAATACTCATGTCTTTGTAAGTTCCAGATTTGTGTATTTCTTGTTGGTTTTAAACATGCCTGTTTTAAATTCAATGGACACTTCTACTTTTATTAATGTGACCCAAAAAATTGTTATACAACAAACATGTTGGTTTGTTTTAAAAACCTTTGATAAATGCACATGTAATTGTGCTTGTATTAAAAAGATTGATAATCAAGAATATGTGGATTCTTCTTTCAATGCTCCAAAAATTTTTTGGTGGTAAAATTGTTGGTTTCTGTGACAATGGGGGTTATTTCCTAAGGGCAAATCCACTTTGCACTACAAGCGCAGTTTCAGTGCAGTCTCAAGTGCACTAGTAGTGCAAAGTGTCTTTGCCTTTAGTAAATAACACTCAACAGTGCTTTCTAATGTTACACAATCACGCCATTTTCAGGACTCCCCAAATTTTTGTCAGGGTCAGCTAAAAGAAAGACAAGCAAATATTTTAGTAGTTAAAATTTGTTTTTTATTTCAAAAATGGCTCAGACATTGTCTGGCATATCGATGGCCCCCCTACCCGCAAAGTATTCCATGTATCTAATACGGACCTCACGGGCAAGCCAGGACGGCCAGCTTCAAGCGCCGTCAGAGTTGGCTTATTTACATGAATTCCGGATTCAGGCCCAACTGAGCCAGCATAGTTCACAGAATTTCTCCTTAAAAAGTTGTGGAGAACACAGCAAGCCAGGATGATATGATTGAGTTTATACTCCGCCATATGTATGGGTGTAAGAAATAGGCGGAACCGGCTGGCCATTATTTCAAACGTGTTCTCCACCACTCTTCTGGCTCTGGCCAGCCAGTAATTAAAAACCCTCTGGTCCGGGGTGAGGGTCCTCATAGGGAATGGCCGCATAAGATGGTCCCCCAGCGCAAATGCTTCATCCGCAACGAAGACGAATGGGAGTCCTTCCGCATTGTCTTCTGGAGGTGGCAAGTCCAAGCTGGAGACACCTGTAGAACTCCGTCAGGGCGATGACTCCACCATCTGACATCCGGCCATTCTTCCATACGTCCACATACAGGAACTCGTAAGTAGCCAACACCACCGCCAACATCACTATACTATTGAACCCCTTGTAGTTGTAATAGTATGACTCGAGTTGGGTAGTGGGACGATGTGGACGTGTTTCCCATCAATTGCCCCTCCGCAGTTAGGAAAGCCCCACCGCTGGGCAAAGTGGGAGGCCACCGTCTGCCATTTCTGTGGGTTGGAAGGAAACTGTGGAGTCAAACAAGTAAATAAAATGAATCATTTTGCACATAAACATGGAAAGCAGATTAGACACAAACATTATTGGCCAACATCAGTATAACATTTATTTTAGGGACTATTTAAAGACAAAGGTATAAGGTCCACCTATCAGATCCCCCCCCCCATGGGCCATTTTGTGAAATTTATGGGGGGGGGGGATGTTTTGGACAGGTCACCCTCTACACTTCATTGAGAGATGAATGCCTAAATAATGTGGATTACTTTGGTTAGCCCCTCCTTACTTTACACTATTGGCAGCCCACTGGACAGGTAAGAAGTGCCATAATACAAAGAGATAAATACACACTGTACACATTTTAGCACATTTTTACATTCTGCCATTACCTATCAAGATAATAATAGGATACAGTACCATTTGAAAGTATTCAGGCAGGCCCTTGCAATACATGCTTTGGGGAAGTCATCCATAAATCTGACCACAAAAGAGGTGGGTATAGTGTGTATGGGTTTGGCAAAGTCAGCAGATAGAGGATTGGTATCAGCTGAGTTAGCAGTTGGGGGGAGGGAGGGTTCAAAAAGATTTTGTGAACCCCAAAAAAAAGCCTCTGGCACTCTGCCAGAATTTAAAGCACACATCACAATTTTATACATTTTAGGGGGTATTTAGGGTAAAGCACTACTATGGAGCTGACAAAATACATTGTTAAGTGACTACACTAGGTGGATATTGGCCCAGGAGAGCATGCTAAGGAGGTAAGTGAAGGCAAATATGTATGAAGGACAAAAAAAAATTACATAAAAATCCAGCATGCATGAGGACAAAGCGGACATTCACGGCATAATACAATCATGGTAATTAGGGAATGAGGAAAGAATACATTAGCAAACATTCTATACAATAAAATGTGATGTTGAAGGATAAAAATCTTACCTTCATATACTCCTTCTGCAGGACCTGGATGATGGCAGAACGCAGAACGGGTCTCTGGGATAATGATCCCCAGAGCCTGGGGGGAGATGCCTGTTGAGAACTTGAGGTCCTGCAGGCTTCTCCCCGTCGCCAAGTACCGCAGGGTGGCGACTAGCCTCTGCTCCGGAGTGATGGCTTGCCTCATGCAGGTATCCTGCCTGATGATATAGGGGGTCAGCAAAGCCAACAAATGGTGAAATACGGGGTCCATCATCCGGAGAAAGTTCCTGAAATCGTCAGGATTATTCTCACGGATCTCACGGAGCAAAGGCATGTGACAGAACTGGTCACGCTGGAGCAACCAATTCTTGGTCCATGAACTCCTCCCCACCCTGTTCATGGACTGGGCTTGTGTCAAAGTAAGAACCCCAACACCAAGCCCCCACACAGCACGAATTCTATGAGGAGTACATATACGCAACATGGCTAGAAAACGGTCAGCTGCTCAGAACGAAGTAACAGAATGCACTGAAAAACAGCAAGGCCTGTGAAGAGCGACCTGAAAAACAGTAACGAACGAACAAGAACACAATGACAGAGTCAAGGGGAACTCGCTGCACGCACTGAAGACCAGATGCAAACCCACAAGCACAAACTGAACAGCAGAAAACGATCTGAAAACCACAAGTCTGAAGAAGCGTGAATCGTCTCTCACCAAACTTTTACTAACACGAGATTAGCAAAAGGAGCCCAAAGGGTGCCGCGCTTGGTTCTGAACTGCCCTTTTATAGTCTCGTCATACATGGTGTATGTGACCGCATTCTTGGCGATGGGAAATTCCGACAACTTTGTGCGACCGTGTGTAGACAAAACAAGTTTGAGCCAACATCCGTCGGAAAAAATCCATGGATTTTGTTGTCGGAATGTCCGATCAATGTCTGATCGTGTGTACGGGGCATAACTCTGAATGGTCTAAGGTTATCAGTGGTGTACCCCAAGGTTCAGTGTTGGGACCCTTACTTTTTCATATCTTTATAAATAATATAGGGTCTGGGATTAAAAGTACCATTTCAGTCTTTGCAGATGACACCAAGCTATGCAGTGGAATAACCTCCTTACAGAATGTCTCCAACTTACAAGCCGACCTCAATGCACTGTTTATTTGGGCGAGTATGTGGCAAATGAGGTTTAATGTTGATAAATGTAAAGTTATGCACTTGGGGGCTAAAAATATGCATGCATGCTTCATACTAGGGGGAGTACAACTGGGGGGATCCATAGTGGAGAAGGATCTAGGAGTTTTGGTAGATCATAATCTTAATACAGTGCCTTGAAAAAGTATTCATACCCCTTGAGGTTTTCCACATTTTGTCATGTTACAACCAAAAACGTAACTGTATATTATTGGGATTTTATGTGATAGACCAACACAAAGTGGCACATAATTGTGAAGTGGAAGGGAAAGGTAGAACAAGGGGGAGGGGGAGAGGAGGAGGGGAGGGGAAGGGAAGAGGGAAGGAGGAAAAGAAGTGGGGGGGTTGGGTAAAAGAAAGGGGGTGGGAGTTGGGGGCGGGGGGCCCTACCCCCCTTTCTTTTCCTCCTTTCCTCCCTCTTCCCTTCCCCTCCTCCACTCCCCCCTCGTTCTACCTTTCCCTTTAGAACGTGATATTTTTGATGAACCTAAATCTTAGTGTACCTAGAGTGCTAGAAGAGTAGTACATGTTTTTTTTGAGGACATATAAACCTTAACATGTAAACCCAATGCACCTCTGACACACATGCATTACAGCGCAGCTCATTGCACATCCATTGTGGTGCACTGAGTCAGAAGATTGGTGGTGGTGAACGGTCTGATTGGTTGTCTCTATTGGTGTGTTGGCAACCAGTTGAACACTGTGACAGGAGTCACTTTGGGTGGAGGGCCCGTGGAACCCAGCTTCCCTTGGAGAGGCTGGGTAACCCTTGCTTTAGCTCCCCATGCCCCTCTTATGTGTAAGTCACCCTGTGTCTATTAGGGGCACAGGGTGACGGATAAAACGATGGACAGCTAACGAATTGACACTGAGAATGTGGTTTGGATTACTTCAAATGGGACATTGTATGAGCTTTGCCTCATAGCCTGTTGTAGACCTTTGCCATGCTGCCTGCAATTCCTGATTCATCAAAGCATTGTTTAGATGTGGATTCCATGGTCTTCCGTGTAGGAGCTGGACAGTCTGCTACTGAGGTCTCCTGCTATAGTCTGTTGCCTACTAGGCTGAGAAGGGGGGAGATCACTGTGTGTATTGTTAATTGTGTTTATTGGAACATCTATTGTCTCTGCTAGAAAACCCTTGTGGGGTTTGTTTATACTTGTAATAATGTGTCGTTTGTATTCACTGTTGTAGGGGCCGAATAGTCTAGTCACCTAGGCTGGTTTAAATGACTAGTTATTTATGTTTCTGGTTACAGTTGTATTCTTAGGGTAATATGATCAGGAGGGGTGTCCTCCTGGTGTATATATTTTGTGTGAGTTTGTCAAATAAATGTTCCATGTTCATACAAGCTATTGTCGGCTCGTCTTGTACGATCAGCTATAATATCTGATATCGATGTTTAGACTGGAGGCAGCTGTATACTGATGAAAGCACTCAAGCGGAGTGCGGGAAGCAGTTCCATTGCATTGGTGGCAAGCGGTGGGATGCTTCCTGCAGTCTGGGACAGCCAAACCTCCACTGGGATCCAAGGTCCAGATAGCAGAAGAGGGGAGATACAGACACCAGCCACCATTGAAGAGGAATTTAGAAGGAGGTTGCGAGAGATGCGGATACAGCACAGGGGAACCAGTGTCAGAGCAGGTCCTGCTGGGATGGTATGATTCTGTCCGCTGGGAACTCTGGAAGGAAGCGCTAGTCCGTGAGCAGCGACACCAGGGAAAAAGTCTCCCCTCCATCCAGGAAAGGTACTGGTCACAGTACGAAGTGCGAATTCTGTTTTTGGGGAAACAACCGTACAAGGAATGGAAAGCTGAGGTAATCAGGCTGGTCCAGGCAGAGATGCAGGTGGATGAAATTTGCGGTATTCACTGGTATTGAAAAATGTAAAAAAATAAATTTGAAAAAGGCAAGAAAAACAAAGGGTACTGAAAATGTTTGTAGCAGTAAATCAGCCAGCTGTACAGAAATTCAACAGATCAAAAAAGTTCAGCCACATCATCCCTAAATAATCCACTCCCTCCCTGTTTAGGGGGGGGGGGGGCAGACTTATGCTCTGCGCCACAAGCCCACCCTATTTTGAAGATCAGGTGCTTCAACCCCCCCCCCCCCCCCCCCCCCCCCCCCGCCGCTGTAATTCAGGTGCCCGGTGTGCTGAAAGGGGCCGGACGCATGAATAGGGGGTGGATAGATTCAGGCTATGCCCCATATAGGGGGTGGCGTGGATTCAAAGGATGCCGCCTGGGTTCCCCTAATGGACGGCCCCCACAAACATTTCAAGTGAATCTCTGAACATCTCCAGACTGTGTTGCAATGTGGGACAGCTGGCAACTATCCAAGAAAAAGGGGAAGGAAGGGTCTCTGGTGAATGAGAGCAATCCAGGGGGATAATTACACCATGAACGGTGACAGGGAGAGAGGGGTAAATCAGGGTGATGCCATGGATTTTAGGGGTCACGTGGCTGCCATCGCTACCATACATTGCTAAGTTAAACTATCCAGGAACAAACATGGCCGCCCGGGTGTCAATGCCTCTGCCCCGTAAGTGACTCCGCTGTCACTGACGTCTTGTGTGCGCCGCGAGCTGGCGGCTTGCTGCCCAGCAACCAATAACATCACACAGCGGACCGGCGGTATATTGCGCTCGAAGAGCTCCAGCCGGTCCTCACCTCCGCTAGACAGTCATGCCGTAACCCCGCCCACCATGAACAAGTACATCAGAGTCAGTAAGATCGGAGAGGGCTCATTCGGGAAAGCCATCCTGGTGAAAGCCAAGGAAGATGGGAGGCAATATGTCATCAAGGAGATCAGCATCTCTAAGGTCAAGGAGATCAGCATCTCTAAGGTGGGTCCGCCTGGCTCCCTGCCATTATTTCCTGCATGGGAAACTTTACTACCGGTGACAGCTCGCTGAGTGTTACATACAGGAGGGTCTGTGTACTACATACAGGGGGTGGTAATGTCCTACATATAGGGGGTGGTAATGTACTACATACAGGAGGTGGTAATGTTCTACATACAGGGGGACAGTATAGCCATGTGTACTACATACAGGGGGTGGTAACGTGCTACATACAGGGGGTGGTAACGTGCTACATACAGGGGGTGGTAACGTGCTACATACAGGGGGTGGTAACGTGCTACATACAGGGGGTGGTAACGTGCTACATACAGGGGGTGGTAACGTCCTACATACAGGGGGTGGTAACGTCCTACATACAGGGGGTGGTAACGTCCTACATACAGGGGGTGGTAATGTCCTACATATAGGGGGTGGTAATGTACTACATACAGGAGGTGGTAATGTTCTACATACAGGGGGACAGTATAGCCATGTGTACTACATACAGGGGGTGGTAACGTGCTACATACAGGGGGTGGTAACGTGCTACATACAGGGGGTGGTAACGTGCTACATACAGGGGGTGGTAACGTGCTACATACAGGGGGTGGTAACGTCCTACATACAGGGGGTGGTAACGTCCTACATACAGGGGGTGGTAACGTCCTACATACAGGGGGTGGTAACGTCCTACATACAGGGGGTGGTAACGTCCTACATACAGGGGGTGGTAACGTCCTACATACAGGGGGTGGTAACGTCCTACATACAGGGGGTGGTAACGTCCTACATACAGGGGGTGGTAACGTCCTACATACAGGGGGTGGTAACGTCCTACATACAGGGGGTGGTAATGTCCTACATACAGGGGGGTCTGTGTACTACATATAGGGGGTGGTAATGTCCTACATACAGGGGGTGGTAATGTACTACATACAGGGGGTGGTACTGTCCTACTTACAGGGGGGTCTGTGTACTACATACAGGGGGTGGTACTGTCCTACTTACAGGGGGGTCTGTGTACTACATACAGGGGGTGGTACTGTCCTACTTACAGGGGGGTCTGTGTACTACATACAGGGGGTGGTACTGTCCTACTTACAGGGGGGTCTGTGTACTACATACAGGGGGTGGTAATGTCCTACATACAGGGGGTGGTAATGTCCTACATACAGGGGGTGGTAATGTCCTACATACAGGGGGTGGTAATGTCCTACATACAGGGGGGTCTGTGTCCTACATACAGGGGGTGGTAATGTCCTACATACAGGGGGGTCTGTGTACTACATATAGGGGGTGGTAATGTCCTACATACAGAAGGTCTGTGTACTACATACAGGGGGTGGTAATGTCCTACATACAGGGGGGTCTGTGTCCTACATACAGGGGGTGGTAATGTCCTACTTACAGGGGGTCTCTGTCCTACATACAGGGGGTGGTAATGTCCTACTTACAGGGGGGTCTCTGTCCTACATACAGGGGGTGGTAATGTACTACATACAGGGGGTGGTAATGTCCTACATACAGGGGGGTCTGTGTACTACATACAGGGGGTGGTAATGTCCTACATACAGGGGGGTCTGTGTACTACATACAGGGGGTGGTAATGTCCTACATACAGGGGGGTCTGTGTACTACATACAGGGGGTGGTAATGTCCTACATACAGGGGGGTCTGTGTACTACATACAGGGGGTGGTAATGTCCTACATACAGGGGGGTCTGTGTCCTACATACAGGGGGTGGTAATGTCCTACATACAGGGGGGGGGTCTGTGTACTACATATAGGGGGTGGTAATGTCCTACATACAGGGGGGGGTCTGTGTACTACATATAGGGGGTGGTAATGTCCTACATACAGGGGGGGGGTCTGTGTACTACATATAGGGGGTGGTAATGTCCTACATACAGGGGGGGGGGTCTGTGTACTACATATAGGGGGTGGTAATGTCCTACATACAGGGGGGGGGGGTCTGTGTACTACATATAGGGGGTGGTAATGTCCTACATACAGGGGGGGGGGGGGTCTGTGTACTACATATAGGGGGTGGTAATGTCCTACATACAGGGGGGGGTCTGTGTACTACATATAGGGGGTGGTAACGTCCTACATACAGGGGGTGGTAACGTCCTACATACAGGGGGTGGTAACGTCCTACATACAGGGGGTGGTAACGTCCTACATACAGGGGGTGGTAATGTCCTACATACAGGGGGTGGTAATGTCCTACATACAGGGGGTGGTAATGTCCTACATACAGGGGGGTCTGTGTACTACATATAGGGGGTGGTAATGTCCTACATACAGGGGGTGGTAATGTACTACATACAGGGGGTGGTACTGTCCTACTTACAGGGGGGTCTGTGTACTACATACAGGGGGTGGTACTGTCCTACTTACAGGGGGGTCTGTGTACTACATACAGGGGGTGGTACTGTCCTACTTACAGGGGGGTCTGTGTACTACATACAGGGGGTGGTACTGTCCTACTTACAGGGGGGTCTGTGTACTACATACAGGGGGTGGTACTGTCCTACTTACAGGGGGGTCTGTGTACTACATACAGGGGGTGGTAATGTCCTACATACAGGGGGTGGTAATGTCCTACATACAGGGGGTGGTAATGTCCTACATACAGGGGGTGGTAATGTCCTACATACAGGGGGTGGTAACGTCCTACATACAGGGGGTGGTAACGTCCTACATACAGGGGGTGGTAATGTCCTACATACAGGGGGGTCTGTGTCCTACATACAGGGGGTGGTAATGTCCTACATACAGGGGGGTCTGTGTACTACATACAGGGGGTGGTAATGTCCTACATACAGGGGGGTCTGTGTACTACATATAGGGGGTGGTAATGTCCTACATACAGAAGGTCTGTGTACTACATATAGGGGGTGGTAATGTCCTACATACAGAAGGTCTGTGTACTACATACAGGGGGTGGTAATGTCCTACATACAGGGGGGTCTGTGTCCTACATACAGGGGGTGGTAATGTCCTACTTACAGGGGGGTCTCTGTCCTACATACAGGGGGTGGTAATGTACTACATACAGGGGGTGGTAATGTCCTACATACAGGGGGGTCTGTGTACTACATACAGGGGGTGGTAATGTCCTACATACAGGGGGGTCTGTGTACTACATACAGGGGGTGGTAATGTCCTACATACAGGGGGGTCTGTGTACTACATACAGGGGGTGGTAATGTCCTACATACAGGGGGGTCTGTGTCCTACATACAGGGGGTGGTAATGTCCTACATACAGGGGGGGGGGGGTCTGTGTACTACATATAGGGGGTGGTAATGTCCTACATACAGGGGGGGTCTGTGTACTACATATAGGGGGTGGTAATGTCCTACATACAGGGGGGGGTCTGTGTACTACATATAGGGGGTGGTAATGTCCTACATACAGGGGGGGTCTGTGTACTACATATAGGGGGTGGTAATGTCCTACATACAGGGGGGGGTCTGTGTACTACATATAGGGGGTGGTAATGTCCTACATACAGGGGGGGGGTCTGTGTACTACATATAGGGGGTGGTAATGTCCTACATACAGGGGGGGGTCTGTGTACTACATATAGGGGGTGGTAATGTCCTACATACAGGGGTGGGGGGTCTGTGTACTACATATAGGGGGTGGTAATGTCCTACATACAGGGGGGGGTCTGTGTACTACATATAGGGGGTGGTAATATCCTACATACAAGGGGTCTGTGTCCTACATACAGAGGTGGTAATGTCCTACATACAGGGGGACAGCATAGCCATGTGTACTACATACAGGAGGTGGTAATGTCCTACATACAGGGGGACAGCATAGCCATGTGTACTACATACAGGAGGTGGTAATGTCCTACATACAGGGGGACAGTATAGCCATGTGTACTACATACAAGGGGTGGTAACGTCCTACATACAGGGGGTGGTAACGTCCTACATACAGGGGGTGGTAACGTCCTACATACAGGGGGTGGTAACGTCCTACATACAGTTGGTGGTAACGTCCTACATACAGGGGGTGGTAACGTCCTACATACAGTTGGTGGTAACGTCCTACATACAGGGGGTGGTAACGTCCTACATACAGGGGGTGGTAACGTCCTACATACAGGGGGTGGTAACGTCCTACATACAGGGGGTGGTAACGTCCTACATACAGGGGGTGGTAACGTCCTACATACAGGGGGTGGTAACGTCCTACATACAGGGGGTGGTAACGTCCTACATACAGGGGGTGGTAACGTCCTACATACAGGGGGTGGTAACGTCCTACATACAGGGGGTGGTAACGTCCTACATACAGGGGGTGGTAACGTCCTACATACAGGGGGTGGTAACGTCCTACATACAGGGGGTGGTAACGTCCTACATACAGGGGGGTCTGTGTACTACATATAGGGGGTGGTAATGTCCTACATACAGGGGGTGGTAACGTCCTACATACAGGGGGATCTGTGTACTACATATAGGGGGTGGTAATGTCCTACATACAGGGGGTGGTAATGTACTACATACAGGGGGTGGTAATGTACTACATACAGGGGGTGGTAACGTCCTACATACAGGGGGTGGTACTGTCCTACTTACAGGGGGGTCTGTGTACTACATACAGGGGGTGGTACTGTCCTACATACAGGGGGGTCTGTGTACTACATACAGGGGGTGGTAATGTCCTACATACAGGGGGGTCTGTGTACTACATACAGGGGGTGGTAATGTCCTACATACAGGGGGGTCTGTGTACTACATATAGGGGGTGGTAATGTCCTACATACAGAAGGTCTGTGTACTACATATAGGGGATGGTAATGTCCTACTTACAGGGGGTCTCTGTCCTACATACAGGGGGTGGTAATGTCCTACTTACAGGGGGGTCTCTGTCCTACATACAGGGGGTGGTAACGTCCTACATACAGGGGGTGGTAACGTCCTACATACAGGGGGTGGTAACGTCCTACATACAGGGGGTGGTAACGTCCTACATACAGAGTAGTGGTAACGTCCTACATACAGGGGGGTCTGTGTACTACATATAGGGGGTGGTAATGTCCTACATATAGGGGGTGGTAATGTCCTACATATAGGGGGTGGTAATGTACTACATATAGGGGGTGGTAATGTACTACATATAGGGGGTGGTAATGTACTACATACAGGGGGTGGTACTGTCCTACTTACAGGGGGGTCTGTGTACTACATACAGGGGGTGGTAATGTCCTACATACAGGGGGTCTGTGTACTACATACAGGGGGTGGTAATGTCCTACATACAGGGGGGTCTGTGTACTACATATAGGGGGTGGTAATGTCCTACATACAGAAGGTCTGTGTACTACATATAGGGGATGGTAATGTCCTACTTACAGGGGGTCTCTGTCCTACATACAGGGGGTGGTAATGTCCTACTTACAGGGGGGTCTCTTTCCTACATACAGGGGGTGGTAATGTCCTACTTACAGGGGGGTCTGTGTACTACATACAGGGGGTGGTAATGTCCTACTTACAGGGGGGTCTGTGTACTACATACAGGGGGTGGTAATGTCCTACATACAGGGGGGTCTGTGTACTACATACAGGGGGTGGTAATGTCCTACATACAGGGGGGTCTGTGTACTACATACAGGGGGTGGTAATGTCCTACATACAGGGGGGTCTGTGTACTACATACAGGGGGTGGTAATGTCCTACATACAGGGGGTCTGTGTACTACATACAGGGGGTGGTAATGTCCTACATAGGGCTGAAACAACTAATCGATTATGTAATTAATCGATTACTATTTTCATAATCGATTAATCGGCCAGTAACATAATGGGGTTAAAAAAGCTAAAATTAGCCCTTTATAGTACAAAAAGAGAAAATAATCTCTACTGTAAATATTACTTTCACTGTTGCACAGTAAAAAAACAATTTTTTTTTTTAACTCCATTATGTTACTAAATGTCTTAGGCCTGGTTCCCACCTATGTGTTTTTTGGTGCTTTTTGCAGAAATGCACTACAGTTCATTTAACGTTCACATCTATGCTTTTTTCAGCTGCTGTGTATTTGGAAAGGGTCAAGGACCTTTTTCAATGCAAAACGGTGCTTTTTTGGTTCAATATACTTCAATGGAGAAGCTGCAGAAAAGCATGTAATATTACAGTTCTGTTTGAAAATCTGCAAAACAGTCTAGAATTTTTTTTTCTTTATATACTATTAGAGGTTGAATCTGGACTCAGATCAATTTTTTTATTTAGAGTATATCTCTTCTGTCTGTCATTCTCAGAGAGGATTAAAGATTTTACTCCCTAACCGTATAGTTGGTCATTTATATTTACCCCTGCGTATAAAGATATTTAGGAATAAATTGCCTTTTTTTAAACTTTACATATTAACTAAATTATACACCACAATTTTTTTTAAGGTTATTAACCGATTAATCAAAACAATAATCGGCCAACTAATCGATTATGAAAATAATCGTTAGTTGCAGCCCTAGTCCTACATACAGGGGGGTCTGTGTACTACATACAGGGGGTGGTAATGTCCTACATACAGCGGGGGGTCTGTGTACTACATACAGGGGGTGGTAATGTCCTACATACAGCGGGGGGTCTGTGTACTACATATAGGGGGTGGTAATGTCCTACATACAGGGGGGGGGTCTGTGTACTACATATAGGGGGTGGTAATGTCCTACATACAGGGGGGGGGTCTGTGTACTACATATAGGGGGTGGTAATGTCCTACATACAAGGGGTCTGTGTCCTACATACAGAGGTGGTAATGTCCTACATACAGGGGGACAGCATAGCCATGTGTACTACATACAGGGGGACAGCATAGCCATGTGTACTACATACAGGAGGTGGTAATGTCCTACATACAGGGGGACAGCATAGCCATGTGTACTACATACAGAGGTGGTAATGTCCTACATACAGGGGGACAGCATAGCCCATAGAATACGGGCATCAATGGGCAGCTCGGGCCATGTGTTGTTATAGCACAGGAAACCCTTACTATGCAGGACATCACTTATCAATCTCCACACTTAGCTGTGTTCCCAAGGTGGAGAGAGAGTTCTGGAATTCTTCTTCCCCCTTTTTTTCTTTCTTTTTTTTTTTTTTTTAAATAATCCCAACCGGTGTTCAGTTATTCACGTGTGCCGACCAATAGAAGTTTGCAGAATAACTGTTACTAATCTGTGATCACCTATCTGAGTTCTGAACAGATTTGTGACATATGTTAAATGGGCTCGTTTACCCATGAGGTCAGGGTGGGGGTAAAAACAGGTGGTTGAGCCCCGTTTTTACTGCCGTCTGATCACTTCCCTTAATTCACGTTTTCTATAAAGGTGAACACTTTAACTCCATACACCCTCCCCATCCCCCTGGTCCCTGCTGTAATTGCCTCCAGGCATGCAGAACTCTCGGTGTCCACGCAGCCAGTCCAGCAGTCCCAGGATTTGAAATCCCCCCCCCCCCCCCCATTCTCTATGCTGCTTTTCCACTATGGACCAGAGCAATTCACTGTGCAGGTGCCAACCAAGCAGATTCACTCTAATCCATCCCAGAAGATCTGCACAGAGAAGGGTTAGAAGAGCAGGGATTTCTAATTCCCGGACCACTCAACTGGCTGCATGGTCACTGACAGAACAGCATCCATGGAGGTAAGTATAGTGGGGACCAGGGTTGAGTGGGATAGTGTATGGTTAGTTCACCTTTCCCTGGTATTAGTTACTTAGTGAAGGTGAACTAACGCATTAAGCTGTCTGACGGGGTTCTACACATGCCATGGCAAAAGTTATCCCCCTGTCAGGTTCAACAGGCAGTATAGCCATTGAATGTGACCAATTGAAGTTAATGGGACCAAGACACAACTGCCCTGGAACCTTGTGCAGTTGCAGTGTGGTGGTACAGCATTAAAACAGGCCTGCCAAACACCTCCAAATGGCAATCCACCATGGATCACCTTTCAGAGAGGCGGCAAGGGCTGTCAAATGTGTAACCTTAGCTATAAGGGCTTTTTTCTTGTTGCACCATATTACACCTGTATGTAGGGTTCTGCATGGCCTAAAAATGTTACCCTGCAATTATTGTGATGTGATCACGTTAACGCTTACTTTTCACCATTGATTACGGATTCATGGTCTGCTGGTGACCTCTGTTCTTTTTTTTTTTATACCAAAACCAGTCAACCTGCTGGCAGTTGCTGGAGCACCCTCTTACTTCAGGCCTTGTCTAGGCATAGGGATGGGCTTGAGTTCAGACAAAACCCCGAAGGAAGCTGTCACTCTTGCCCACTACTGTCCAACCAACTGCGGCCAAGGGATTCCGTGCCCCACAGCTACTCGTACATAAAAAGGATGGGAATGCTGGAGACATCATTGGGTTAATCTAGCCATAGTGGGTCAAAACTGGAACTAAACCCATGCTCGCTCCTACCTAGGAACATGTGCCATGGGAATATATTGAGTGATTTACTCAGGATAAAGTGCACAACCCCCTAGAAATCAATCCAACTTTGTCTTCTAGTTCTCTCTAAGTGATAACCAAAGTGGTGACAGACTTTGCTTTAGTTTTGTCTATTGCAGTGTCTTTCCAGGCTATGAGGTCACATATTTTTATGGCCTAGAAGGTTTTGTTTATTGGTAGTGCTAAATAAATCCTGCCTCTGTTACCCATACCTTCTTGAATTAGGCTTTTAGATTTCATGTGTAGAAATAGAAGAATCTGTGGGTTGTTGGTAACCCAGGCATTTCTGTAGCATGCTTGGTAAAACAGGCTTGTGAGCGTCTCCATCGGCCTTTGTCAACCAGGATTCCTTGGAACTGTAGGCTTCCTCCAGAGGATGCTAGGGGTTCCATGAGCAACGTCTGACTCTCAGATGAGTAACCACTAACAACAATGATCTTTTTAGCTATCAGTAAGGATATGACCACACATGTAAGGAGCAATCTTCACAAATATTGATTTTTAACTTAAGAAAGAAGTGTCAGAAAAAGATTTTAGACTTTAAGTGGTTAAACTTCCTGCATTTACAGGTTGTTGAAAACTTGGCAGACTGCCCCAATTTATTTATTTACACAGAAGTTATATCCTCTGATCTAAGAAGGAAGCTTAGTTACAATGTTTCAAGTTAAAAGACTTGGCAGAATGCCCGAGCTGATAAAGTCTCTCTACTTGTTTATATGAAAGAATCGGAAACCTCTGCAGGAGAGATCGTCAGGGAAGGTGAATTGAGATCACGATTTTTTAATGATTAATTGTGCAGCTCTACTTTTAGCCCTTTATTCGACTGCTAGCAGGGGGTTAAAATCACCCCGCTAGCGCCCGAAAATCACAGCAAAAATTACAGTAAAGCGCCGCTAAATAGTTTGCTCAGTGCTTTACAATACAAAGGGAGACGATACAGTTAAAATACAATAAAATACAAGAGGGTTAGAAAGGCCCTGCTTATAAGAGCTTACAATCCTAATAGGGTGGGACAAGTGGTATAAAAGGTAATAAGTGTGAGGGATGAACTGATGGAAGAATTAAAAGTTCAGTTGTTAGGTTGAGGTAGGTGTCCTTAAATAAGATTAGTTTTCAAGGCTCACCTAAAGGTGGCCAGAGTAGGAGATAGCTGGACAGATTGAGGTAGCGAGTTCCAGAGGATGGGAGAGGCTCTGGAGAAGTCCTGGAGACCAGCATGAGAGGAGGAGATGAGAGCTAGAAAGCAGAAGGTCTTGGAAGGAGAGGATGATTTGGTTGATATTTGGAAACAAGATTGGTGATGTAGCTTGGGGCAAAGTTGCGAATGGCTTTGCATGTTGATGTTAGTATTTTGAAATCAATTCCCTTGGCAATCAGAAGCCACTGGAGGGATTGGCAGACACTGAGCGGTTGGTAAGGTAGATGAGTCTGGCAGTGGCATTCATGATGGACTGAAGAGGGGATAGCCTATGGAGCCTCATGGAGCCTATGAGAGAAGCGCTTCAATAGTTAAGGCGAGAAATCACAAGGATTGAGTAAAAGGGGTGAATTTAGGGCTGCAACAAATAATTATTTTCATAATCGATTAGTTGGCCGATTTTATTGTTTGGATTAATTGATTAATATCCTTAAAAAATGTGGTGTATATTTTAGTTAATATGTAACGTATAAAAAAAAAAAAAAAGGCAATTTATTCTTAAATATCTATAGGCAGTGGTAAATAACCAACTATATGGTTAGGGAGCAAAATTTCTAATGCACTCTGAGAATAACAGACAGAAGAGATGTACTGTATATACTATTGGGCTTCATGTACACTGTTGCTGGTAAATGGATGTTTAGGAGCAGTTGGGCGTTTTTTTTGGGGTTTTTTTTTAGCTGCCCCTGAACTCTCCTCTGTTATCTTATCCGTACATGTACACAGGGTGGTTTATAGTTTTTTTTTTCTAGGCAGTTGAGTTTAGAAGCATTTTTTTGGAAAGCAAAAAAAGCATTCAGGACTTATGTTGTGAAATGCCAAATGCCTGTAACGGCTTGTAAACGCGGTAACTCCTGTTTAGCCGCGTTTAGTTTACAGGTGTTTTTAATTTGCCTGTGCCCCTCATGCAGCCTCTCGCCAGTGCCTGTGCCCCTCATGCAGCCTCTCACCAGTGCCTGTCATGCATTCTGCCTGCGCCCAGATCAGAGCGGCAATCTCCGTATGTCACGGAGCTGAGTTTGAATTGCCCGTGCCATAGTAACAATGTCCCGCCTCCTGTGATCAGGTCACACTGATTCAATGTCCCGCCATTGGATCAGTGTGCCATTAATCACAGGAGACATCACAGGGGACATTGTTACTACGGCCAGGACAATTCAGCTCCCTGACACAGGGAGATTGCCGCTCTGCAAGGAGAGGAGTAAGGAGGGGAGGGGAGGACAGGACTTTGAGCCGGGATGACACCCTGCAATGGGCAGCACCCGGCGGCTTTAATATGAAAGTTGGAAGGAAGATATAAATCTTTTATATTAAAGTAGTACTAAAAGCTGAGACTTTTTTTCATGAATATGATCATTTTAAATATAATGCACAATACTGGTAAACTTTTACTTTAAATAAATATATATATTAATATTAAATTCTGCCTTTAGAACCACTCACTTCCTGCCCAGGACTACATGTCCCATGAGGCATTGCTCCTCTCACATTCACAAGTTCTCAGGCATTTACTGACATGGGGTGTGTGCTGCACTGGATTTCCTGATATGTAAACAAAAAATGCATTCTATATGCAGGCCAATTAATCGATTATGAAAATAGTTGACAACTATTTTCATAATCGATTAGTTGTTTCAGCCCTATGTGAATTTAAGAGATGTTAGGATGTCTACAAGCTTTTGAAAGTGATTGGATTTGGGGCTGAAAGAACAATTCAGAGTCTAGGATTACACCTGATTTCAGGGGAGGGGCAAGTAGTTGTAATATTGATCTTAAAAAGTAATGGAGGAGGGCGGGGGTCATGTTAATACTACAAGCTTGGTTTTAGAAAGATGTTGTTTGAGGAAGTGTTGTGACATCCATGTTGCTATGCCACTTAGTAATATGAGAAGAGACTGAAGGAATGAGGTGGGAAGTAGAGGGCTAGATTTGGGTGTCGTCGGCATAGAGATAGCATTGGAAGCTGTGGGAGGTTATAGTGAGGAGGTGTAGGTGAAGGGAAGGGGTCCAAAAACAGAGCCTTCGGGGACCCCTACAGAAAAGAAGTAGAGAGGTGGAGACAGAGTTGTAGGTAACACTGAAGGAGCGCTCTGATAGGAGAACCAGGAAAGGGCGGAATCTTAAAGACCAAGGGCGTAGAGTTTATTGAGGAGGAGGGGGTGGCCAACATTATAAAAGGCCACAGAAAAGTCTAGTAATAAGAGTATGGAGACGTGGCCACTGGTTTTAGCAGTTGGTAAATCGTCGCTGCTGTCTCTCAGCCACTCAGGAAGGAGAATCTCGGACGGCTGAGACACTTGTGGACAGAGGGACCTCAGGTAAGTGTGAGGGGGCTGCTACACACAGAAGGCGTTTTATCTTAATGCATAGAATGCATTAAGCTAAAAAACCTTTTGCCTTTACGACCACTTTAAGTTAGGTACACAAGGGAAGTTTTTGTTTTGTTCAACTCAGGGGTCTGAATGAAGAAAAGCTGTGACTGTCAGACTAAAATTGGATGTGTTGTACAGCAATCTCCCTGCTGTGCTATTGTTTTCTGACAGGAGGACTGCCCCCCCAGCAGAATACACACACTAATCGGCGCTTACAACCATTGGCTTCTGTCAGTCGAGGAGCTGTACACACGGGCCAAATGTTGGACGGTTTCAGTTGAACCGGCCAATATTCAACCAGTGTATACCAGACTTTAAACTGTAGCAATGGTAAGCAGAGGCAGAATTGTGTGTCTTTGGAATACGTGGATCTGCCACCAATGAGTTATCTTTCCAATACTACACATTTAGTCTTTGAGACAAAATCTCTGCAGTTGTTGACTAAGGCAGGCCATACACAGTTTAAATCTAGGCCGGTTCAGCAGGAACCAGCCAAGATTCAAACCATGTATGGGCAGGCTGAATGTGCCAAGTTGATCGATCAACTTGGGTGCAGCCAGCCTGCCGGATCTTACTTGCGATTATCACTAGCGACTGGTATAGCCGCTACCAATAATCACTGCCCCCCCCCCACAGCATGAGAACACAATGGCTTGGCAGGAGGGGTTGACAGCGTTGATGGGTGAATCAAACAAATTTCTGTGGTTGCAGGAAAGAAATTTGCACCATGCATGGCTGGCTTAAGCTTGGGGAGGGCTGTTGCCTTAAGTGTTAGGGCACTCTAAGGAAGGATATTTTTGTCTTATCTGTTACAAACTATGTGTCCTGACTTCATATATCTAATTTCTGTATTGATCAATATACCAAATTTCTTTTTTTTTCAGATGTCCAACAAAGAGAGGGAGGAATCGAGGAGAGAAGTTGCTGTGCTGGCAAACATGAAGCATCCTAACATTGTCCAGTACAGAGAATCTTTTGAAGGTTGGGAATTGTGCTATAAACATTAATAAAAATTTCTACCATGACCGTTAAGAAGGTTCTGTGTTTTTGCAGATTTTTAAAATGGTGATTCCCCCCCCAAAGAGTAGTCCGGGTATCAAACCTTTATTTTGGGCAACACATTTAAAGCAAATTTAGAAGCTAAGATTAACACATGCTTTGTGTACGGAGCCTTAGTATATATAGAGCAACCATTTTTTAATCATTTGTGAACTGTAGTGCGAGAAGAATATTGATCTTTAAGCCTTTCAAAATCTTTTCAATCCTAGTGGCCAACGTGCAGCTCAATACCTATGACCTCAGCGCCACTTCCTATTAAACCAGCATGCATAGCGAGACAGATCAAGGCTGATATAGCTCTGCCATGCCTACCCCAGCAACAGATCACTTCAGTAGTAAAATAGTGCTTGTGTATAACTGTTGAAATGGGTTACTGTTATCTGCTGCTGCAGAGATGTATGAAGGAAGTAGGATTAAAGTGGTATTGAACCCAAAGCCAAAAATATAATATATTTCAGCTTGCCAATCGTTAAATGTTGAGGATGGATTTGTTTTGTTTTCTTCTGCTTTTTTCTCGTTTCTCACCTAGTAATCTGGTCAGTAACACCCCCTGTATTAGATCCCCCCCCCCCATTATGGAAGATGGAGCACAGAGGGCACCTTTGGACAGCAGCACTGTCAGTCTGGGAGGGTGAGAGTGTTACATGGACCAGCAGATTTAGACTAACAAACTGAAGCAAAACACCTGCTCACACTTTATAAACAGTTACAGCAAACTTTTTTTTTTTTTCTTTGGGCATAAAGGTTTTACATAGCCAGTGTTAAATGGATTGTCTAATCTCTGTAACTGATACATTCTGCTGGAGAGCTTGTTCTGTTGAAAAACAGACTTGCTGGCTGGATAGCCAGATGAAAATGGAAGAAAACCAAAAAAGAAAATGTATACAGCCATCCCATATAAGAAATGGTAAGCTGCAATAAAATAAATGTTTGCTTTTGGGTTTAATGCTGCTTTAAGCCTCCCCTCAAGACTCCCTATGGGGAAAAAAACCCAAAAGTTTTTGAGAGCTAAATTTATAAATTTATAAAAAAAAATTCTTCTCCCCACTAATCTCCAGGTGCCAACCATTAATTTGACCACTCAACACTATACTGTATAAGTGAGTGCAGTGTCATTCAGAACTTTTTTTTTTTTTTTTTCCTCAAAGTTTTATTAAACAGATCATGCCAGCATTACAAAAATCCGTAGCAAATGCACCACAATAAAGGCACACGATCCGAATATCATACGACAGATCGTACAACCTTTTTCGCTTAATAGTCGCAAGTAGAAATTGAATAGGTAAAGTCACGAAAATTCTCGTACGACAGAAAAAAAAAAAATCGGAAGTGATGTAATGTGTTATGTATTTGTATTGTATTTTCGGACGACAACTATACTGCCAAAACGAAAATCGGACGATCTGGTATCGTACGAGGAAAATTTTCGTGCTTGTCCGATCTAATAATATTGAATGGTCTGTTGTTATAGGCTCTCGAAAGTAGTCTACATGCGATCCAAAAATAGTACCATTCTTCCTCGGATGACAGTTTTCGTACGATATTCGAATCGTGTGGACGGGCAATTAATCATAGTGTTTTGAAATCACAAATGCATCGCCGCAGTATATGACAAATCATAACAGTCAACTTGTAAAGATCAGAAATGACAAGATCAAGAAAGGGTACATGATAAATCATGTATGTATACCCTATTGCCCATTAGTACCATCATCCCAGGAACAGTATTATCCCCCTGTCAATTATCAGGTAAAACCATAACCATGTCAACAGGCGCCAGGCCTGGTGTGTCTAACCAGGGAGCCCATAAGTTATCAAATTTGTTACCCAATATTAGCATGGTGTCATTTGCATATAACATTAGTTTCTCTTGTAGGCTCCCATACTGAAACCCACATATGTTCATATTGGATCTAATAAGAGCTGCCATGGGCTCAATGGCAAGGGCAAATAGAAGTGGAGACAGGGGGCACCCCTGCCTTGTTCCCCTATATTATCAAAGCTAGGGGAGATCCTACCCGCCTTTCTAATGACTGCCTTTGGTGCTTGGTAAAGTAATTGGACCCAAAGCCAAATGTACGCATTACTGCGCACAAGTATATCCATTCAGTGCTATCAAAAGCTTTATGGGCATTGAATGACCACAACGCCCAATCTCCAAAATTATCCCCCGGGGATTGCACATTACAGTAAAGAACAGTCTGCACAGGTTAAAAAATGTTTATTTTTGGGGCATAAAGCTGGCTTGATCGGCATGTATGATACATGCTATAACCTTGTTGCGCCTGAGAGCCAGGTCTTTTGCAAGTATTTTTAATATTGCTTTGTAGAAGTGAAATGTGCCTCTAAGAGCCTGGATCCAACGGGTCCTTCCCATGCTTTAACAAAAGTAAAATAGTAGCCTTAGTCATACTCAGGGGAAGGCACTGACTGGTCTTTGCCTCATTAAACACTTGAAGCAGCCGGTGTAATATCTCAGCCTCATATGTCTTGTACACTTCAATTTGCAGCCCATCCACCCCTGGTGCCGTTGAGTTAGGGAACAGACCGGTCGCTGTCTGCAGTTCCTCCAGTGTCAGAAGTGCCTCTAACATATTCCAGAAGGTAGAGGAGAGGGACGGTAAAGGAACATCACTAACATAATGTGACGACTGATCCTCAGAATGGGTTTGTTTAGACTGATCTAGGGTTAAAATAAAAAGCGACCAGTTCTGCCATAGTAATTCAGAACTTTAACTTAAATGGTACCGTCATGCAAATGTCTATACATGCAAACTTGGCTTGATGTTCTATGAATGGTACACTAACAAAGTACTCAAACAAGCTTTTTATGGGTGTATCACAAGGTAACCCATTTCTCCTAAAATAAAACGTAACCGGTCAGGGAATTAAAAGCAACATTCCGGGAGAGCATTGGTTTGTCGAATGGAGCGGGAGAACACCTTTATGTTTTTGCATCCTAAAAAATATCAAATTAATAAAACACAAATAAGCTATTTTGCAGCGCTCTTGAAATGCCAGTGCTTCTGTTTAGCCTCCCTATATTTACTATATGATCACAACGGCTTTACAGTAAAGGGTACGCTAGAAAATGTTGGCTAACCTTCACTCCCTAGCTACCTAATTCTATATTCTCAATGCCCAATTGCATCTGTTTACTTAACGCTTGAAGACAGTGGAGGACTGCTCAACTGGCATTGTTGGTGGCATTGTTGACATCATCCAACAGCAGTCCTCTTTAATGCTGGCCCCGTGAGCTCTCATAGACCTGTTGAGGGCTGTCTAATGTGAACAATCTAAGTGGTCATTTAATGTAATACAATAAGAGAATTCCTTGCATTTTTAAGTTAAGCTGTTCGAGCACAGAGTCAAGTGTTCATGCAAAGCAAATAATTCTACTATAGTCATGTAACAATCTGACAAGTTATGAAAGGATTATGATCACAATCATCTTAATATGTTTCAAACATTTTACATATTCCCTATTCGTTCTTGCTGATGGTATGTATATGTCACTACCTGAGGAGAGATTGCTGTTGTACAGAAACTATAGGGTGGAGATTTACTTTTGAAGGTCTGACTGCATCTGCACAAACAGTGTGTTTTGTGTGTTTTTTTTTTTTTTTTTTTGATTATTATCTTGTTTTGTCATTCTAATTCTCATTACTGTCCTTCGCTGTGTCTGTTTCATATCATTTGTTAGCGAACAATTGCATTTGCAGCTTTTTAGACTTTATCTGTTTGCTGCCTTCCATCATTTGTCGTGGTTGGGAAGAACTTTTAGCAGAGAATCAGTCACTGTTTGACTTGTAAAAAGTGGGATTGAAAGAGAAACCAGAGCGAGGACCTCGCCAATTGGGTCCTGCCTCTTTCAGAAGGGTTGGGACTATTGCGGTACCAAGAGGGATGTAAAAATACTTTTTTTTTTTTTTTATTTATTTTTATTTTTTTTAAAAAGTAATTGAATACTGTTTGACTTGTGCAAGAATATGAATACCCAGTCAAAAATGTAACTCTTAAAGTGTCAATAAACCCAACAGGTATAACAATGTCTTCACATGCAATATGGCAAATTATTCATAATCGCATAAGCTTTTTAAGTTTTTTTTTTTTTTTTTTTTTTTTTTTTTTTTCTTTTTTTGTGGAGTGATTTAAAACTTGGTTGATCCTGCCATTCGCAGGTGCTGCCTCCTTGCCTGTGTCCCCTCTGCAGCAACGGATCCTACGGTGTGGCCGTTAACATCTGTACTGTGCATGCCCCTTTTTTCTAACGCCTAGTACACACGGGCTGAATGTCGGGTGGCATCAACCAGTTCAATAGAAACTGTCTGACGTTCGATCTGCGTGTACAGCAGCTGGTCCGACAGAAACGAGCTGCTTGGCCATCTTCTGTCAAAGGGGCAAGACCGATCAGCACTCTCGGCCAATGACTGACTGGAGTGCAGTGCTGTGTCTTGGCCTAGGCCGACAATGCCCAGGCCTAGGGTGGCACTTTGCGGCGGGGCGCCAAAAAAGCCACCCCCCCGCACTCAAGAAGGCACCCTCCCCCTTCCTCCCATACGCAGGGCCACACAGCTGAATCCCAGAGCTCAGTGCCACAACAAGTTTCGGCACTGAGCTCCGGTAACTGGCCAGATAGGGGAGTGCTAGCTTGGGCAGCCGGGACGTCTGCTGCCCTGGGTTACGCAAGCGGCGACCGGCTTTCCGTAGCAGCTGACACTTCTCTCCCCACTGACAGCTGCACACACTTCTCGGTTCCTCCTCCTCGGCTCCAATGTTCTAGTGTACACAGCCAGGAGGAATAGGAGCCACAGAGGAGGGACATGACTTCAGTGAGAGAGCCGTGCTGCTGGTCTGAGGTCTGTGTACTGTATAGTTTACAGTGGAGGGGGACACAGTAACCGGGGAGGGGGCAGATAACAGATGCACACATGGAGGGGAGGTAAGGGGATATGTGCTGGGGGGTGCTTTTGGGAGGGGAGAGGCTATGTGCTAGTGGGGGGGTGTCTGAATCCCCCCCCCCCTTTACTAGCACAAGTCCTCTCCCCTCCCAAAGCACCCCCAGCACATATCCCCTTACCCCCTCTCCCCCCAAATTAAAAGATGCGGCGTCCCTCTGTCCCCCTCCCCGAGGCGATGACAGGTTTGGTCTTAAAAAGGAAGGGGTGTGGTCTTGACAGGAATTGCTAGGTCATATTTAGAATAGGGGGGGTGCACAAGTTTAGTCAGGCCTAGGGCAGCACAAAACCTAAATACACCACTTCCGGAGTGTCTTGGTGGGGGAGCGCGTTTGTCCCCTGTCAGAACACAATAGCACAGCAGGGGTGATCGTTGTACTAACATCAGATTGTTAGTACAGCGTCTCCAACCTGAGCTGTCAAGTAGCCGTCAAGAAAACCTAGTAGTGTGTATGAGGCTTTAATCCCAATCCAGGCTGGCCACATGACTAAAGTCATCTTTCTGGGCATTTACTCATTAATAAGTCACTAGCACCACCCTCCCTCTTCTGTGCTGACATTTCCTAATCACTAACAGGGGGATCTAATGGGAAATGATTAGTAGAGGCATCGCCTCCTTGTTAGCCCTCCCCACATCCACATAATACACACAGGCTGGAAGGGCCAATGGCTGAGAGGGCTGACTGGAGTGCTGAACAGCGAATCCTCCACAGTGTTACCTTTTACAGTGCGAGAGACTCCTTCCACAAATCTTTCCCTGCAAACAGGAACAAGCAGGGAAAGATCACGTAATCACTGCAGTTCATGGGGAAAAATAAGAAATGTAGATGCTTTTTGGAAAAAATATTGATGTTCAGGCATTATCTCTGCTGACGTCACGGATATCAGTCCAGGCACCGCGTCATCGCAACAATGGGAATCTGGATCCGCCAGGTGCCTGGACTGACATCCCGCTCAGCCTCTCAGCGAGCCGCTGAGAGCCTGAGAAGACCGCTTCCCCACCCCTCAACAGCTCAGCGCTCCGATGAGCGAGGGGGGAGCAGAGAGCTGTGACTGACAGTCTACAGCTTTCTGCTAGGGAAACTGTCAGAAACGAGCGATCGGCTGTGTTTGATCGCCCGGTTCTCAGTGCAGAGGCTCCCGGGACAGATGCTGCATCCCCCCGAGGTAAGTATTATTCTAAAAAAAAAATGTAACCCATGCTTCTCTTTTAAAGAGGACCTTAACTGTGGAAGCTACGGTTAAAAAAAGACAGGCAGAAGGCAAAGGACTAGTAACCAGAAAATATTTTATAATGGTGGGGTTGAATTGTTGATTACTTTAGATTGTAGTGACAAGAATATTCAAAGGAGCAGGATTAAAAATGGAATGTGAATTTTGATTTTGAAACATGTTTAACCACCTCCTGTCTGGCCTGTTGTAATAATATGGCCAGACCGGAGCACTGCTATCCAGGGTAGACATATTATGACGTCCCCCCACTTGCACGCCTGGTGCATGCCCTAGGGGCCGTGCAGTGGTGTGACCTGCTGTTGTACTGGGCTGCTGTGCACTCCCCTGGTACCATGCGAGTTGTAAACAGCGGCTTATATTCATTGCCATTGTGATGATCTCTGTGATTGGTCACAGTAATCACATGGTACAGGGCCAATCACAGCAGAGCCGTACCATGTGATAGCTGTGGCCAATCACAGCTATCGCAATTGTACACAGATAAATGTATAAAAATAAATTCTGATCACCTCCCCAGATAAATTTATTAGATGGACATAGAAAGACAGGGAAGGATACTGATTGGAGTTTACAAAACCACAACGCACTGATTTTGACACTAATTGACCGACATCCTGGCTTTGAGATGAGTACAAAAGTGAGTACACCCCGAAGTGAAAATGTTCAAATTGGGCCCAAAGTGTCAATATTGCGTGGCCACCATTATTTTCCAGCACTGCCATAACCCTCTTGGGCATTGAGTTCACAAGAGCTTTACATGTTGCTACTGGAGTCCTCTTCCACTCCATGACAACATCACGTAGCTGGTGGATGTTAGAGACCTTGCGTTCCTCCACCTTCCGTTTGAGGATGCCCCACAGATGCTCAATAGGGTTTAGGTCTGGAGACATGCTTGGCCAGTCCCTCACATTTACCCTCAGATTCCTTAGCAAGGCAGTGGTCGTCTTGGAGGTGTGTTTGGGGTCGCTATCATGTTGTAATACTGCCCTGCGGCCCAGTCTCCGAAGGGAGGGGATCATGCTCTGCTTCAGTATGTCACAGTACATGTTGGCATTCATGGTTCCCTTAGTGTAGCTCCCCAGTGCCGGAAGCACTTATGCAGCTCCAGACCATGACACTCCCATCATCATGCTTGACTGTAGGCAAGTTACAATTGTTTTTGTACTCCTCACCTGGTTGCTGCCACACACGCTTGACACCATCTGAACTAAATAAGGTTATCTTGGTCTCATCAGACCACAGGACATGGTTCTAGTATTCCCTGTCCTTAGTCTGCTCGTCTTTAGCAAACTGTTTGCGGGCTTTCTTGCGCATCATTAGAAGAGGTTTCCTTCTGGGATGACAGCCGTGCATATCAATTTGATGCAGTGTGCAACGTATGGTCTGAGCATTGACTGGCTGGTCTGACAGGTTGTCTATTTCCAAAAGACAACCTCTGGATAGGTCGATCATGGCAAGGCCTGTTCTGATTGGAACCTGTCCTGTTAAATTGCTGTATGGTCTTGGCCACCATGCTGCAGCTCAGTTTCAGGGTCTTGGCAATCTTCTTATAGCCTAGGCCATCTTTATGTAGAGCAACCATTGTTTTTTTTTTTTTTTTTTTTTTCAGATCCTCAGAGAGTTCTTTGTCATGAGGTGCCATGTTGAACTTCCAGTGACCAGTATGAGAGAGTGAGAGCGATGACGCCAAATTTAACACACCTGCTCCCTATTTACACCTGAGACCTTGTAACTAAGGATGAGCTCCGGCGTGTTCGCATGCTGCACGTGCCAAGCCCGCCAGGAAGTCTGCAATGCGCTGCGCTTATCGCAGGCAGTGAGACATTTCCCGATCTCTGCAGCCGCACATCAGGAAATGTGACACTGCTTGTTAGTGCTGTACAGTGCTGAGTTCCTGGTGGGCTCGGCATGTGCAGCATGCAAACACGCCGGAGCTCATCCTTACTTGTAACACTAACGAGTCACATGACACCGGGGAAAGCATTTTCACTTAGGGGTGTACTCACTTTTGTTGCCAGCGGTTTAGACATTAATGGCTATGTGTTTAGTTATTTTGAGGGGACAGCAAATTTACACTGTTATACAAGCTGTACAATCACTACTTTACATTGTAGCGAAGTGTCATTTCTTCAGTGTTGTCACATGAAAAGATATAATAAAATATTTACAAAAATGTGAGGGGTGTACTCACTCTTTTAGAGATACTGTATCTCTATTAGCATGGACTCTGATTGACCTACGAAGGCAAACAGAAGAGTGTATAACAGAATAAGTGGCTTGCGTGTGCCCACTATATGGATGGTTGAGGACAGACGTTAAGGGACAAATGGATTTGCATTTTAAGTATATACTTACTGAGACTAATGGACAGATTTGTGGTTGTGACACACAGGATGACAGACCTAGAATAATATTGATGCAAAGATTGGCTGTTATTGAAGAAGACAGACATACAATGGTGAACAGATGTGGGGAAGGACATTTACAGACAGGCTGATTGTCATTTAGGTACAGGGGAATTTACATTAATGGACAGAATCATTGGCAGACATATAGACCTGCATTGATTGGGAGACACCTAAAGACTGATTTACAATATCTGGCATAAATGAAAACCATGGATGGACAGATGAAAATAAAATGGTGCTGATAGTGGGAGATTATATTACTGATCTGGCAGGTTTTTTTTTTACCAATGTTGATACTGGTAAGGACCATTATTATAGTGCTGGTGGTGGGAGATTGTTTATTGTAGTGGCAAGAGACCTAAATATGTTAATGCTGTTATCGATATCACTAAAATGACTGTAGGAAATATTATTCAATGTTCTTCTGTTCCAAGCAAATCCCCCCCCCCCCCCCCTGCTTATTCCAGAATCTAATAATTTTTCAATTTAGACCAAATATCAGGTTTGCTGGTTTGTAAGACTTGGTGCCATTAAAATTGCATATATTCCCAAATGATTCCTAGCTTTATACTTTGCTGCCAAATAATAAAAGGAAATGTTATTGCTGGTAAGGGATATTAATATGGTGTTGGAGGAGGGGGTTATTACAATATTGTTATTTTTTTTTTTAATTTAAAGTGGTTGTAAACCCTTACATATATATATACCCAGCAAATTGACTGGCCTCAGGTGATACACGGAGATGAAACAAATCCTCTTATATAAGTTGTACCTGTTTATCTGCAGTGTTCTCTACTTCCATTCAAAGTGCTTAATTATAATGCTTGTCTGAGAGTTCAGACAAAAGGGGTTGGAGAGCTGAAGTTAATCTGCAGAGCTCAGCGAGGAGAGGTCCGAGAGCTGTTTTGGACAGAAGAGACCCACACCCCCTCATCATACTACACACAGGACTAGAGCTGAGGCTGTCAATCAGCTGGAGATTCCTCCCCTGTCACCGTTATTTCTCTTGGTGTCAGGAAATGTCAGAAGTGATCCTTGCTTATAGCAGAGGAACAAAGCAGCAGACAGAAATGCCACTTAGAGCCCTTGCACACTGGGGCGGTTTGCAGGCGCTATTGCGCTAATAATAGCACCTGCAAACCGACCTGAAAGTGCCGCTGCTGTGTATCCAGTGTGAAAGCCCCGAGGGCTTTCACACTGGAGCGGTGCGCTGGCAGGACGGTAAAAAAAGTCCTGCCAGCAGCATCTTCGGAGCGGTGAAGGAGCGGAGTGTATACCGCTCCTTTACCGCTCCTGCCCATTGAAATCAATGGGACGGCGCGGCTATACCGCCGGCAAAGCGCCTCTGCAGAGGCGCTTTGCGGTGGTATTTAACCCTTTCTCGGTCGCTAGCGGGGGGTAAAACCGCCCCACTAGCGGCCGAATACCGACGGTAAAACACCGCTAATAATAGCGGCGTTTTACCGCCGACGCCGCCCCGCCCCAGTGTGCAAGGGCTCTTAGTGCTCCTAGTTTAGACAAGTATACACTATAGAGGGATATGCTTTATTCATATTTCATGTCTAATGTTTACTTTTTTTTTTTTATAATTGTTTTTTATTATTTTTTTTTTACAAGTGGGGTGCTGATAAGTATTGAGCCTCACCCAGAAAAAATTGATAGGATGCTGTAATTGCCACTCTATTCTACATATTCCCCCAGGAAGTCAATGCCCTTGCGACATCTGCCCTGCAGCTTCTTAAGTCCCTGCAAATTAAAATTCTTCCGACTGCTGGCGTAACCACTCATTTGCAGCATTAGTTGCCTCCAGAACACTCCCGCATCGTTTTCCCTTTAGGTGTTTTTTGAGTTTAGAGAACAGATTATAGTCAGAAGGAGACATGTCGGGTTAAAAGGGTGGATGGGGCATCACTTGAAAGCCTAAGCAAGTCAGTTTTGCCATTGTTTCACCTGCGGTGTGTGATGAGTGTAGCGGAACGAACTGGACACTTGGATAATTCCCACACGAGATCTCGGTAACAGATTGACACCCACAATCAAATATGCTTGATCTCATTATGGGCGAGTGCCCATTTTTATACAATATCAAAGTAGGATGGGTTACAAATACATTCAAAGCTTGATTACAGAGGAACAGAATAACATTTCTAATAAGTGTCTATCTCCATATAATGTGCAATTTCATTTTATATTTTCAGTGAGAGAGGTATATATCAAAATGTCATGGCAAAGTGTTCCAAAACAATGTAGCCATTACAGCAATTTTAATCCTATTAGTCAAAACATATCGAACAAGAAAACACATTCTAATTCAACCTCAGATAATAGGAATAACATGGAAGTTTACATAACAGACAGTAGAAATATCATTAACCCTTCAATGAGGCGTTGTCATTTTTCTTTGGTTGTCAAAAGTTTTGGGATCCACTTTGCTGCAAGCTATCTCCTTTCCAAGTCGTTGTGGATAATGGCACCAACTCTCTCACGTGATATTTCCAGATATGTAGCCATATGTTTGGCCTATATTCGAGGGTTCTCCATGAACATGTCATGGATGGCTTTCACATTTGCAGGCACAGAGACAGAAACAGGCCTTCCACTGGGTTTCTCGCTTTCAACACCGAAATGGCCAGTTTTTAAATTGACAACCCAACGTTTAACTGTTGCACATGAAGGGCCACTGTCACCCAAAGTTTGGGACATATCATCATCGATCTGCTTTGCACCTTTCCCTTGGAGAAACAGGAACTTTGTTATGGTCCTATGCTCTTTCAAATAGATTTTTTATTTATTTATTTATTTTTTTTGGAGTTACTGCCATGATCACTTTGGATCTAAAAAAGAAAGATAAGTTAAAATCATAGGTAGTTGATTTTTGCACCATTATAGACAAATTGGCCAGTACACCCTGCAATTTACAGCTTCCTATCTCAATTGTTTCTGGTTAAGGCTCAATACTTGTCAGTACCCCATCATATGGTGCTGGTGGTAGGAAATATTATTTGCATAAAAAAATACAATATCAGAAAACCAAATTTTGGTAATTTTCTGATACATAGAGTAGATACTTGCTGGCAAGGTAAATTTAGAACTGATTTGCCCGAATCAAAGGCAGAGCAAAATATTATTTGACAATTATTCATTCCAAGTCTCATATATTTAGTTTTTTTTTTTTTGTGAGCTGGATATGAATAATATATAATATACAGGGCTCAACAAACCCCGGGCGCCAGGTCGCATTTGCGACTAGAATTAGTGACCTGGGACGGCACGACTGGGTGTATCCTGTCTCCGTGCGGACTCCGACCCCCCCCCCCCGTGCGATCGTGCCGGCCGGTAATTGAGGCCGCGGCTTTGCGGCCTTCTTTGGTCCTTCTGGAGTCCTTCTGGAATCTGGCGCCATCTTGTGGCCGTTGGTATTACAATCAGCAGTGCTAATGCAATGCTAATGGAGGCAGCGCTGCGATACCTACCTGTTTTCACTGCCCGCCCATCTCTTTTCTTTTTTTTTTTTTCCGTAATAGCTTTTATTTTTATTTATTTATATTTTTAAAGTAAAAACTGTTTTATTTATTTTTTCTTAATTAACCACTTCAGCCCCGGAAGGATTTACCCCCTTCCTGACCAGAGCACTTTTTACAATTCGGCACTGCGTCGCTTTAACTGCTAATTGCGCGGTCATGCAATGCTCTACCCAAACGAAATTTGCGTCCTTTTCTTCCCACAAATAGAGCTTTCTTTTGATGGTATTTGATCACCTCTGCCGTTTTTATTTTTTGCGCTATAAACGGAAAAAGACTGAAAATTTTGAAAAAAAATGATATTTTCTACTTTTTGTTATAAAAAAAATCCAATAAACTAAATTTTAGTCATACATTTAGGCCAAAATGTATTCGGCCACATGTCTTTGGTAAAAAAAATGTCAATAAGCGTATATTTATTGGTTTGCGCAAAAGTTATAGCGTCTACAAACTAGGGTACATTTTCTGGAATTTACACAGCTTTTAGTTTGACTGCCTATGTCATTTCTTGAGGTGCTAAAATGGCAGGGCAGTACAAAACCCCCCCAAATGACCCCATTTTGGAAAGTAGACACCCCAAGGAAATTGCTGAGAGGCATGTTGAGCCCATTGAATATTTTTTTTTTTTTTGTCCCAAGTGATTGAATAATGACAAAAAAAAAAAAAAAATTTACAAAAAGTTGTCACTAAATGATATATTGCTCACACAGGCCATGGGCATATGTGGAATTGCACCCCAAAATACATTCAGCTGCTTCTCCTGAGTACGGGGACTTTTTGGGAGCCTAGCCGCGTACAGGGCCCCGAAAACCCAGCACCACCTTCAGGATTTCTAAGGGCATACATTTTTGATTTTACTCCTCACTACCTATCACAGTTTTGAAGGCCATAAAATGCCAAGATGGCACAAAACCCCCCCAAATGACCCCATTTTGGAAAGTAGACACCCCAAGCTATTTGCTGAGAGGCATGGTGAGTATTTTGCAGCTCTCATTTGTTTTTGAAAATGAAGAAAGACCAGAAAAAAAATTTTTTTTTTTCAATTTTCAAAACTTTGTGACAAAAAGTGAGGTCTGCAAAATACTCACTATACCTCTCAGCAAATAGCTTGGGGTGTATACTTTCCAAAATGGGGTCATTTGGGGGGGGGGGTTTGTGCCACCTGGGCATTCCATGGCCTCCGAAACTGTGATAGGCAGTGAAGAGTGAAATCAAAAATTTACGGCCTTAGAAAGCCTGAAGGCGGTACTTGGTTTTCGGGGTCCCGTGCGCGGCTAGGCTCCCAAAAAGTCCCACACATGTGGTATCCCCGTACTCAGGAGAAGCAACAGAATTTATTTTGGGGTGTAATTTCACATATTCCCATGGCATGTTTGAGCAATATAACATTTAGTGACAACTTTGTGCAAAAAAAAAAAAAAAAAAAATTTGTCTCTTTCCCGCTACTTGTGTCACAATATAAAATATTCCATGGACTCGACATGCCTCTCAGCAAATAGCTTGGGGTGTCTACTTTCCAAAATGGGGTCATTTGGGGGGGGGTTTGAACTGTCCTGGCATTTTATGCACAACATTTAGAAGCTTATGTCACACATCACCCACTCTTCTAACCACTTGAAGACAAAGCCCTTTCTGACACTTTTTGATTACATGAAAATTACTTTGAACCCCCAAACATTATATATTATTTTAAAGCAAATGCCCTACAGATTAAAATGGTGGGTGTTTCATTTTTTTTTTTTCACACAGTATTTGCGCAGCGATTTTCAAACGCATTTTTTGGGGAAAAAACACACTTTTTTAAATTTTAATGCACTAAAACACACTATATTGCCCAAATGTTTGATGAAATAAAAAAGATGATCTTAGGCCGAGTACATGGATACCAAACATGACATGCTTTAAAATTGCGCACAAACGTGCAGTGGCAACAAAATTAATACATTTTTAAAAGCCTTTAAAAGCCTTTACAGGTTACCACTTTAGATTTACAGAGGAGGTCTACTGCTAAAATTACTGCCCTCGATCTGACCTTCGCGGTGATACCTCACATGCATGGTGCAATTGCTGTTTACATTTGACACCAGACCGCCGCTTGCGTTCGCCTTAGCGCGAGAGCAGGGGGGACAGGGGTGCTTTTTATTTATTTATTTTTTTCTTTATTATTTTTTTGCTTTTTTATCTTATTTTTAAACTGTTCCTTTCATTTTTTTTTTTTTTAAATCATTTTTATTGTTATCTCAGGGAATGTAAATATCCCCTATGATAGCAATAGGTAGTGACAGGTACTCTTTTTTGAAAAAATTGGGGTCTATTAGACCCTAGATCTCTCCTCTGCCCTCAAAGCATCTGACCACACCAAGATCGGTGTGATAAAATGCTTCCCCAATTTCCCAATGGCGCTGTTTACATCCGGCGAAATCTAAGTCATAAAATGCTCGTAGCTTCCGGTTTCTTAGGCCATAGAGATGTTTGGAGCCACTCTGGTCTCTGATCAGCTCTATGGTCAGCTGGCTGAATCACCGGCTGCATTCTCAGGTTCCCTGTTGAGGCAGGAGAGCCAGAGAAAAACACGGAAGACGGTGGGGGGGCATTCCCTCCCACTGCTTGTAAAAGCAGTCTAGAGGCTAATTAGCCGCTAGGATTGCTTTTACATGAAAGCCGACCGCTGGCTAAAAAGAATGATACCAAGATGATACCTAAACCTGCAGGCATCATTCTGGTATAACCACTCAAAGTCGTGAATGGCGTACCTGAAGACAAAAAAATGGTTAACAATAAAGCACAGTAAACGGTAAAGTATAAAAAATTGCATACCTGAAAAGCAAACATGATAAAACATAATAACAATAAAACATTGCAGAATAGAATACAGTAAAAAAGAGCAGAACAATAGAGAGAGAATAGAGAGAGAGAGAACAATAAAACGACAACTATTTTTTTTTTATTTTTGTGTTTTTTTTTTTTTTTTTTTTTACACTTTTTTTTTGTAACTGTAACTTTTATAACTGTAACCGGTTCCAGGTTCGGGTCTCTCAAAATACGATGGCATCTTGGGAGACCCTGTGAAAGTGTGTCCTAGTCTGTGGAATGCTGTACCCTACGCTAATACTCAACTAGTGAATGGTAGCGTTCAAAACATTCACCAATGCAAAGACCAGGATTGTCAGGACAGGAGGGACAATAATAGCGGGTGTCACGCCTATATCCGTGCTTGCTGCAGACACATCTTTTTTGGGGGGGGGTTCGTTGGGTAGGGGTACTCGGGAGGACATAAAGAAAATGCTTCTCATGCAGCCGACTGCATTTGGTTGGGGATGTGAATGGGGGAAGTACGGGCGCTGCAGAAGCGGTGGGTTCCCAATTAGGATTGGCGAATGCAGCAGGAAGGGCACTATGGGCACGACGGGCCTGTGTTTGTTTTGGTGGCAGCGGGACACTACTTGTGCTTGCCACCTCACCAGCTTGAACTGCACTTATGGGACTCACCACGTCACCAAGTGTTACTGCAGTGCTGGTTTGACTACGACCGGGGTGTACTAGGGCGCTGGTGCTTGCCAGTTCACCAAAACGCTACAAAAAAAAGTGACAGTGATCGATCGATACTGCACTTGGGTGGGCTGGACTGGGCTGGGCCGGGCGGAGGGGCAAAACGCAGGTGCTAGCAGGTATCTGGGCTGATCCCGCTAACACTGCGTTTTTGGGAACCCTAAACTGCTGGGGACGCTAGTATAGATCTGATCGGATCAGATATTGATGCGTTCAGATACTATACCACTAAGGGAGGTGTACGGTGCGTGCGTGGGTGTTCGCGGTACTGGCGCTAATCTGACGCTGCCTAGGGCGACGCATATCACCGCCGGGCGATCAGGGGGCTAAACCTTTTTTCGGTAATAAACGGCGGGTGCCCTGACACTATAAAAAATAAACAAACTAACCAGCGTCACCCGTAACGGTTATACGGTGATCAGTGGTGAAAGGGTTAACTAGGGGGCCATCAAGGGGTTAAAACATTTATTAGATAGTATATGGGGGTCCCTGTCGCTATAAAACACTGACGGCGAACCTAAATATTTACGTCCCTAACTAGCGTCACCAGCGACACTAATACAGCGATCAGAAAAATGATCGCTTAGCGACACTGGCGACAGGGGGTGATCAAGGGGTTAAAACTTTATTAGGGGGGTAAGGGGGGTACCCTAGACCTACAGGGGGCTAAACCTTTATTCGGTAATAAACGGCGGGTGCCCTGACACTATAAAAAATAAACGAACTAACCAGCGTCACCCGTAACCGTTATATGGTGATCAGTGGTGAAAGGGTTAACTAGGGGGCAATCAAGGGGTTAAAACATTTATTATTAGGTAGTATATGGGGGTCCCTGTCGCTATAAAACACTGACGGCGAACCTAAATATTTACGTCCCTAACTAGCGTCACCAGCGACACTAATACAGCGATCAGAAAAATGATCGCTTAGTGACACTGGTGAGGGGGGGTGATCAAGGGGTTAAAACTTTATTAGGGGGGGTAAGGGGGGTACCCTAGACCTAAAGGGGGGTAATACTCACTGCCCTAACACTGTAACTGTCACAAACTGACACTATGCAGTAATCAGGAAAAAAAAAACCAAAAAAAAACCTGCTTGGTGTCAGTTTGTGACGGGGGGGGGGGGTGATTGGGGGGGGATCGGGGGGCGATCGGGGGGGGATCGGGGGTGTAATGTATGCCTGGCATGTTCTACTGTGTGTGTGTGTGTGTGTGTTTGGTGCACTTACATGTCATCTCTCCTCGGCGCTGGAACGGAAACTGGCAAGCCGAGGAGAGATGACATCACATCCTCTGCCTCTGTGTACTATACAGAGGCAGGGGATGTTTCTCATTGGCTGGGAGCGATCGCGAGGGGGGGGCCACGATCGGATGGCCTCCCCCTCGTCTCTCAATGCTCCCAGCCAAATGCCGACCGCAGCTGGCACCGGGGGGGGGGGTCTGATCGGACCCCCCACCCGCGGGAAGGCAATCACGTTTCAGGTACGTGATTTTGCCTGCCCGTGCCGCTCTGCTCACGTATATAGGCGTGAGGCGGTCGGCAAGTGGTTAAAATAAATTTTATTTGTTACCTCCCTGCTTGGCCCCTTTCACACGGGCTGTCTGAAAAACGGACAGGCGAACCTGATCGGACCCTTAGAGCCCCTTCACACCGAGCCGTGGGGGGGGGGGGGGGGGGGCGGCTTTACTGTCGTTTTTAGTGGCGCTATTCGGCCGCTAGCGGGGTGGTCTTTCTGTGTAAATTTAAGATTAGTTATTTTTTATATTGAAAATAAAGCTTTGTCGGTCGTTTAAAAAAAAACCTGGCTCCTAACTTTTTTTTAGCTGGCTCCTAGATTCCAAGCAAATTTGTCAAGCCCTGTAGTTATGTATGTATGTATGTGTATATAATTTAATATAAATATGTGTGTGTGTGTGTGTGTGTGTGTGTGTGTGTGTGTGTGTGTGTGTATATATGTGTGTATATGTATGTGTATAAATACATTGTTATTACTGAATCGGTAGGCCCTGTAGCTGTAATGCAAAAATTGCTCTGGCTCATAGGACGTATGTATGTGCTAGAGCTTTAGGCAAAGGTTAAAGTGGATGTAAACCCTCTCCTATTCACAATGAAGTGAATAGCCTCAGATGATGCACAGAGATAAAACAAATCTCCCTTCATAAGTTTTATATGTCTATCCGCTGTCTTTAGCTTTATACACTGTTTAGAAAGTTCACATCATGTTAGAAATCTTTCTTTGTTTCAGCAGTGGGTGGGGAGTCTGGGCATACACTGTGTAAAAGCTGATTGGAAGAAAGGCACACCCCCCAGCCCCCCCACTCCACATAGGCAGAGGAACAAAGAAACTTGCAGAGCTGCAGTCTGAATAGACAAGTTCTCCTCTTATCTATCTCTAAGTTCCCTCCCCAACACAAATTTCCAGCCGCTTTTTATCTCCTGTGTCTGAGATCTTGTCAGAAGTTGTCATGCTGATAACGGAGGAACGGAGCAACAGAAAGACACAGCACTTAGTGCTTTGGCGAGAGATATGTAAATGCTACAGATATGTACCCAGGTCAGATTTCATGAATGGGGTTTACAACCACTTTAACTATTTCTGTAGTGGGTTGCTAATTGCCATAACGTGTAAGTATGTACAGCATACTTACACATTATGGCACACTTACCTGCTAGAGTGCTCTCTTTCAACAGTATGATGTCTACAGTCCCCTTGTCACTCTGTCCTCTGGCACCACCCTGCTTTGCTGTTGGGCAGCCAATGCTGATGTAACGCCTGCACATGCATATTGGAGTTGCATCCTTCTGGCATTAAACTCCATTCTCTGTGTCTTACAGATCCTGAGAATAAATTGTGGGTGTACACTGCACTATGCATATGCCACATGTAGTGTATGGGGGAAAAAAAAAATTATCTTCCGTTCATTGACAGACCCGGCACTTCCTTATTCAGAACAATAGGGTTATACCGCCCCTTACAGGAGTAGGACACTAGGCAGAAAAAAGACTTCGATAGGTTTGGGGTGGACGCAGGCCCCTCCCTGGGTCAGTCGGTCGGACCTGCGCATTCCCCTCCTTCCCTCAGACCCTCTCCCTGGGGTTGGTGATCCTTATGGGTCCTCCTGGTGACCCGGCTGTGGTGGAGGTGCCGGTGCCCTTTGGCACCCACAAACCGTCTCGCACGGCAAAAGTGTTTCCTTACCCCTCCTATTTTGACTAATTTGTCTATAAAGATTGGGAACGTCCCTTTGAGGTACCCCTTTGAGGCGAGCCTCCTCAAGAAGTGGACGAATCCACCAGTGGCGGATCCCCCTGTCTCTAGGTTGAACAAAGCAACCATGATTCTGGTAGAAGAATCTCCGCCTTTTTAAAGATCCGGTTGACAGAAAAGTGGAGTCTTTGGCCCGCACTATGTTCACTGTTGCGGGTTCGGTGCTTAGGCCCGTCTTAACCATTGCCCTGATGTCACAAACACTAATGGAGTGGGCAAAGCTGTTGCACCGTGATCTGGAGGGTGAACAGATTCCCCCTGCCTTTGCTGAATTTGTGAATCAGTTTCAGGGGCTGCAGTTTGTCTGTGATGCCTCCTTGGACTCAGCTCCCTTGATCTCTAAGCTGTCTGTTTCAGCAGTGGTGTTTAGTTAGGCGTGTATTGTGGCTTAAGTGTTGATCTGAGGACCAGACTTCAAAAAAAAAAAGCTCTAACTGATTTGCACTTTCAAGGCAATCGTTTTTTTGGGGCTACCCTGGATGACCTCATTAACGGTGTCACTGGGGGAAGAGTACCTTTCTTCCACAGTCTAAAAAGGGAAGGAGCCCCGTTGCAGATGTGGCCCTTCCTTCATGGTACACAATTTTTTTGTCCCTCAGGGTCCAATGACAAGGTTTCAAAGAAATTCAAGCCCTCCTCAGGAGATTCTAAGCGACCCTGGTCTGGCAAGCCGAGAGCGGGTTTTCTCCAGACCCGATAACAAGGCCTCTTCGGTATGAAAGTGTGCCCTCACCCGTGTCTGGGGTGGGATGTCTTTGGTTTCCGGGCCTGTGGACCTCCTTTTAATAAACGACAAGTGGATCCACAAAGTGATTTCTGTCCGGTTACAATATAGAGTTCCGGTCTTGTCTCCCCTGGAAAGATTTTTCCCTTCCAATGTGCGTCTGTCCCCAGGCTGCTTGCAAGCCCTCCGTGGCGCCGTGCAAGACCTGTTGCTTCAGGGGGTGATTGTCCCAGTTCCAGCGTTAAACGTTTTCAGGGGTTATATTTAAATCTGTTCACAGTCCCAAAGAACAGTGTGCCCAATTCTGGACTACAAGGCCCTGAACTGCTTTGTGCGGGTTCGGAAGTTCAGAATGGAGTCCCTTCGCACTGTGGTGGCATCCCTTCATCGGGGACTTTCTTGCTTCTAGCGACATCAAGTATGCTTACCTGCACATTCCAATATGTGTCCAACACCAGCTATTCCTCGGTTTTGCTGTGGGAGAGGAACACTATCAGTTCGTAGCATTACCCTTTTGGTCTCGCCCCTGCTCCTCGGGTCTTCACAGCAGTGTTGGCCCCGGTTCTGATGTTGCTGCGTCAGCGGGGGATTGCAGTTCTGGGCTACCTGGATGACCTCCTTCTGCGAGAGGAGTCCTCTGCTATGGAGTTTACTATTCAGACTCTGACAGATTTCGGTTGGCTTCTAAACTACCAGAAGTCTGCTCTGATTCCAGCCAGAAAATTGGATTATCTGGGCCTGACTCTGGATTCCGCTCTGTCAAGAGTGTTCCTTCCCCTGGATTAACTCCAGAAGTTGCATGCTGCTATTCATCTACTGCTGTCCAGCAGGTGGGCCTCCCTGCGGACTTGCATGCGGGTACTGAGCCTGATGGTCTCTATCTTTGAGGCGGTTCCGTTTGCATAGTTCCATACGAGACCCCTGCAAAAGGAGATCCTGGTGAAATGGGACAAATGTCTGGAGTCTCTGAACAATCCAATTCGGCTGAGCCAGTACACAAGGGGGTCCTTGGTATGGTGGCTTCGCTCTCCAGCAGGGCAAATCCTTTCTCCCCTTGTAGTTGGCAGTGGTCAGCACCAATGCCAGCCTGTCTGGGTGGGGAGGTGTCCTGGGCCTGAGCTCTGCTGAGGGATGCTGGAGTAATCCAGACTACCAATCAACATCTTGGAACTTCGGGCGATCACACTATGTCTGGATCATTGGACGGATCGACTTCCTGGGCTCCTGGTACGGTTTCAGTCGGACAATGCCATGGTGGTGGCCTATGTCAATTACCAGGGAGGAACAAAGTGTTTTGGCGGCCCTGGAAGTAGCTGGCATCCTCCGGTAGCCTCGTGGGGCCAGTATCATCTGATCTACACCTTTCCTCTTCTCAAGCTTCTGCCGCGGCTTTTGCACAGGATTGAGACTGAAGGGATTCCGGTTATTCTAGTGGCCCCGGACTGGCCTTGTCAGTATTGGTACACGGACCTGGTCTCTGATCCCCCTTGGTGGCTGCCTCTCAGGGAGGATCTACTGTCCCAAGGGCCGATCTTCCATCGTGCTTTACAGTCGCTGGCTTTGACTGCCTGGATGTTGAAATCCAGGTGCTGAAGGATAGAGGTTTGCCTGCCTAGGTGGAAGGGGTGCAATGGATCAAAAAACTCACAGATCGGTTTGTTCCTCAGATCAGGAGTCACGGATCAGATCATTTTCGGATCAACAAAAAAAAAAATTGAATTTACAAAAACCTGTGAAAATTCCACCACCATATAGTCCCCACTGTAATATCCACAATCTCCCCCACTGTAATATCCACAATCTCCGTCCCCACTGTAATATCCACAACTCCCCCACTAATATCCACATCTTCCCCCACTGTAATATCCACATCTCCCCACAGCTCCCCTACGATTGTATGCTTGCAGTTGAGGCGGGTGATGATGACGTCAGTGCGCCGCTCACCTAGGCCCCCGCCAGGTGTACCAAGATGGCCGCCGCTCGTGAGCTAGGCCAAAGCTGCGGCCTGTCCTAAAGCCGAGGCAGCTGAGCGCTCCGCAGATCGCGTGTGTGCCGATCCGAACAGATTGAACCGTTCAGATCACGGATCGGTGACGATCCGTTGCACCCCTAGTAGGTGGTCCCGACACTGCTAAAGGCTAGGAAGTCTACCTCCTAGGAAGATCTACCACTGAACGTGGAAAGCGTACTTTTCATGGTGTGAGTAGATTGGAGTTCACCCTCTTTTACTTTTTGGTGGCTCGGATTTTGACCTTTCTTCAATGGGGTGTCAAGCATAAACTGGCTTTGAGTACCATCAAGGGCCAGGTTCGGCCTTGGTGGTCTTCTTTCAGCGTCCCCTGGCCTTGCACTCCCTGGTGCGTGTTATTTTATTTATTTTTTATTTTTATTTTTTCCAAGGGGTTCGACATCTGACTCCACCGCCATGGGATTTGAACTTGGTGCTTTCAGTTCTCCAGAAGCCTCCCTTTGAAAATATTTGGGAGATTCCCCTGCTTACTCTCTCAGAAGGTGGCCTTTTTGGTAGTTATCACCTCCACTCACATGGTGTCGAAACTGGTGGAGTTATCTTGTTGTACCCCTTACCTGGTGGTCCACAAAGATAAGGTGGTTCTTCGCCTTTGTCCGTCATTCCTTCCTAAGGTGCTCTCTGATTTTTCCATTTGAATGAAGACATTATGTTGCCTTCCCTGTGCCCCAGGTCAAAACATCCTAGAAAATTTTGCCTTGCATACCCTGGATGTGGTTCGGGTGTATTTGGCAGCCACTGAGTCTTTTTTCGGAGGTCAGACTCAGTTTGTGATGACTGACAGGCCAAGTAAGGGGCTGTCTGCTTCTTCTGCAACCATTTCTTGATGGATCAGATAGACGGTGACTCAGGCCTATTCTGTCAGTGGTCAGGTTCCTCCTTTCCCTGTTAGAGCGCTCTCTACTTGGGCGCTTAGTGCTTCTTGGGCCTTCGTTCATCAGGCAGCAGTGGCGCAAGTTTGCAAGGCGGCCACTTGATCGTTGGTGCACTCTTTCACTAAAATATACAAAGTGGATATGCTGGCATCTGTGGATGCTTCTTTTGGCTGCAAGGTTTTTCAGGCTGCTGTTTAGAGGGCCTAACCCTCTTGAGGGTGGGTGTTTTTGTTCAGATTGGGCTCAAGTTGTTGAGCAACTGTTACCTGGTTGGCTCTTGTGTTAGCCTTGATTTTTTTTTTTGTCCCACCCCTCATGTTTTGGCAATGCTTTGGAACGTCCCTATGGTTCCGAATAAGGAAGCGCTGTGCCTGTCAATGAACAAAAGAGAAAATGGGATTTTCTGACTTTTACCGTAAAATCCATTTCTCGGAGTTCATTGACACAGCACCCACTCCTCCTAATGCCCCGTACACACGGTCGGACACTGATCGGACATTCTGACAACAAAATCCATGGATTTTTTTTCCGACTGATGTTGGCTCAAACTTGTCTTGCATACACACGGTCACACAAAGTTGTCGGAAAATCCGATCGTTCTGTACGCGGTGACGTAAAACACCTGCGTCGGGACTATAAACGGGGCAATAGCCAATAGCTTTCGTCTCTTAATTTTATTCTGAGCATGCGTGGCACTTTGTCCGTTGGATTTGTCTACACACGATCAGGATTGGATTTTGTTGACGGAAAATTTTATAGCATGCTCTCAAACTTTGTGTCGGAAATTCCGATGGAAAAAGTCCGATGGAGCCCACACACGGTCGGAATTTCTGACAACAAGCTCCGATCGCACATATTCCGCCGGAAAGTCCGACCGTGTGTACAGGGCATAAGGAGTTTTGACACTGCTTGTTACTAAGCTGAAGGCCCTTTAACGGGGTGGGGGGGGGGGGATCATCACTGATCCGCCCCGTGAGAAAGAGGCCTAACCGATTTTATTTGTTTACTTCAGTTCCACTATAAGGCTCAACTTCAGGCAAAAAAAAAAAAAAAAGAAAACTCCCTCTTTCTCCTCCCCCTGTAATAAAAAAAATAAAAATATTCTGTTTGACTATACCCACCAATACAAGAGTTTTGAGTCCTGACTCCCTCACCTGATGGGCTCCTTCGGGGGTCTTCCTCCTTCCTGTTAGCTTTCCAGCGACTGGACCTCTCAGGATCCTGAAAAGGAGGGACATTATTGCAAGGGGACTTGGACGGCTAGAGATGACTTTCACAAATAGGTGGTATCCGCAGTGAAGAACCCAGGCAGCAGACTTGGGTGTGTATATCTTACTTTACCAGGTAAAACCTTTTGTGATGGGTTGCAGAGGGGTGGGAGGTAAGCACAAAAAAATATTGTTTTCCCTGGAGTTGGGTTTAGGAGCTACATAAACAAATTTTATGAAGTCCCTATTCTTAGGCCCATATTTAGCTGAACCTGTGTACTTTGATTTGGTGTTTCATAAAAAATCAGACATGTACTAAGTTTACATTACAACTTTTCTGTTTGATAGTTGTTTTTAATGATCAACCTCCAACCCTTCATCCTTTTTATTTTGAAATCTGAAACCTTCAATTATTCTCTGAATGGCCGAAATGCTGATCTCTGCTAATTCCAGCAATGAAACCGAAAAGGCAACGGTCACTACCAAATATATTCTCTGTTGCTTTTTTGTTATACATGAGGTTATTCAAGGAGAATCGATCTGTATTCAGCTCTGTGCAGAAATGTTTTGTGCCTTAGGACTTTCTAGCATATTTAGTCTCTTAATAGAACGCTAGTGGAAACATTAATGACATTTGTGAGGCCAAATGATACACATCTGACCTGGAGTCATACTTCATTAATGTGTTTTTGTGTTTTCATTTATTTATTTTTTTAATTTTTTTACTGTAGTACACTAATGGAAATTTCCAGCTTGATTGATGATGATGATAATGTAATCCTATTACTTGGTATAATATTTCCGGTCTTCTCAGTGAAAGACTAATTATGTTAAAACTTCTTCCTTTGTTTCAGAGAGTGGATGCCTGTATATTGTGATGGACTATTGTGAAGGAGGGGATCTGTTTCAACGAATCAATACTCAGAAAGGAATTCTGTTCTCAGAAGATCAGGTATACCAGTTAATGCTTCAAATTAATGGCTTGAAAACATTTTAAAATTATTGACAAACCAAAACCCTATTCAGATCCTCTAAGAAACGTGTTTTTTTTTGTTTTTTTGTTTTTTTTTCAGCAATCATGAATTGTGCCATCTATTGTCTCAGAATGTAAAATATTTTATTTATTTTTTCCTGATTTTGGTTTCTACAGGTAGCCTTTTGTGTGTGTTTGTTTATTTTTGTTTGGTTCCTTTTTATTTAAACAAAAACTCCAGAGTAGCTTCCCATTATGTTCTATGGGATTCTCTCCCAAGGCAGGAGCTGGTCCGATAGAACAATACGGGCTAGGATTGAACGGGTGCAGCCAACGCACTGAAGATCCACTAGTGGGATGTATACAAACAGCAGAGCTTGTGGGAAATAATGCAAGGGACGTGTTTTTTTTTTATCTGGGAAGGTGGGCTAGTTTTAGTTCAGCAGTAGGGAGAAGCTTGATATATGTATATTTTGGTTCATCCTTCAGTTACGCTTTTCGAATAAACAAGCAAATAAAATTTTCAAAAAGCAATAAACTAAAATTCCTAGCTCATATGCCAGCCTGCAACAAACTGAATTGTCCTGCCTAACAGTTCACATTAAAATCAGGGGGTTCAGTTTGCACACATTTGCAAATACAAGCATAAGTGTAGCAGCCACATCATAGCACCCCAGTCTACTGCAGTACTAACTCTATGAGTTTGCGAGTCTCCTGAATTGGAATAGATTAAGAGGAGGTATGCCTGGAGGGAGCCCACCTCTCCTTAAAGGTACAGGGACGCACTGGACACCCAACAATAGCACAATGGCAGCGAAGGTATCCTGTGTGTGTGTGTCCCCCCACCAATTACCAACAGTGCAAACAGGGAAACCGCCACAACCTATAACTGGCCTAATGAAATGTTCAACCTTGCCATTTTAATTATGTATCTCCATTTAGACCCAGTGATGTCATCACTTGGTCTCTGTGCTCCTATTGCATTGCAGACAAGTCATGGCTGGTTGGAGGGGCTGTCAGGGTGATGTACATGGTTGCTTGAAAACATCATAACACCCTAGTTTAGTACTTCTCTCAAGACCCCTCATATTTAATGCAATCTGTGGATTGGTTCTTGGGAGGAGTTATGCAAATTTAAAATACCTTGAGGAGTGTTAGGCGGGCTGCTTTTACATGCAGGTTATCCTATGCAATGCCGACATGTGATGCTCATCCTATATGGTTGAAAGAACTGAAATCCATTGAATGAAAGGGGAAACCAGGAGCAAGTTGGGTGGGAAGTGTACAGTGTGCACTGAAGTCAAAGCTAGCAATTTTATTACAAGGAGAGAAGCCTGTGCAGCTGTCCAAGAATAAAGGTAAGGCTGGAGTTATTCTTTAATTTAGTTTACACACCCCTGACACACTGTACGAGGCAGGTGACATCACTCTTTTTCCCGCTTTACAGTTTTTGGTTCCCTCTTTTCACCTTTGGAAAGTGAATCAACATCACCCCTTTTGTACAACATCACCCCTTTTGTACTGATCTGGAAATGTTGCGACTAGATCATGGTTTTCCAACCTTTTTTGACCTTCCCGGGCCCCATTGGAAGAAGAGGAATTGTCTTGGGCCACATTTGCTCGGGCACGGCAGCCTTTTCATTTGAATGGGCTGTTAGGTCTGCGTTTCAGACAGGAAAAAGGTTCCTACACCATTTTTGAACCACAGGGGCCAGGAAGTCAAATGGCGCTTTTCACACCTGAAAAGGCAATGCATTTTTAGATGCGTGGGGGTGCCATTTAAGAATGACTAGCAGCTCTGCGTGTCTGTAATAAACAGTGTATTTTGGTTGCAGGTGCTGGAACAGCTGTGATTTCCACACCCACAGTAGTGTGAACCTAGCCTAAATTCAGGGACAGTTTGTAAAATATGAGTCTGTAACAAACATTTATGGACAGATGTAAAAATCATGGATTTTACAAACTGTCCTTGAATTTAGTGGTGGTTGGCAACCCTGGTATCGCTGTGTGGGGAGGTAGAGGAGAGGTTGTGGGTGGGGGGCTTTAGAGGGGGCAACAGAGATGGGGGGGGGGGTGGCATTGGTTATTTACTTGCCTGGCTCTATGTAGAATCCCTGCTTTGGCTGTTGCTAGTGCTTTTACAAAAACGGCACCTCCGCTATCCCTTTTAGCTGTACTCATTCTTGCCTTCTCTTTGCTGCTGTGGCTTCTTTGCAAATAGATACAAAACAAAAGCACCCCCTACCAGAGTGCAATTCATCTAACGGGACTTTTTTCATAGGGTCACCTCTAATGAAAGTTAACAAAAGCAGAGCAGAAGTGAATGGACAGACATCTCAAATATTCACAGCAAAAGACAACAGAGGGTCTATGGTTTACATTACATGAGTTAATTGACATTGATTACAGCACTTGTTGGTTCTAGGTATACATACAAGAATTTTATACTGACCCCTTAGATTCATATGAGAATTCCCATGGACATTTTCAGCATCCAGTACAAAAAAGGGGGGTGCCGTCTGTCACGACCACACAGGGATCACAGACCCAAGGTCCAAGGAAAGAGAGAAAAGGCCAAGTAGATCACAGAAATAAGATGCCAAGGTGGGCTATGGTTGCTTCACAAAGGATATCCCAAAAGGAACAGATACCATCACCCCTTCAAGAAGAAGCTTGTCAAAGCCTACTTGGTGGGGTTTAAAAGGATAGAGGGTTCAATCCCGCTGGAATATAAATGATACAAAACATTTAATGAGAATATTATAGGAAAAACCTAGTATAAAAGCAATATTATTCAGAAGAAAGTGGGGAGTATTTTAAGTTGACAAATATGATCCACCAGGGATTATCAGTATAAAAGATCTCAGACACGTACCTAAAGGAGTGAAAATGAGTGGAATCAGATCCTAAATCCCAGTTCATCAAACAAAACGCCCAAGGGGGGGAGGAGGATACTTGGATAATATCCAAAGTCTGGGTAGGTAGGAATCCAAGAGAGCATACAGGTTCCCTGGTTGGGTGCAAGCCCGCAATGGTCTGCAATTATAAAGCACATCAGGGGAGTATTATATATAAGTGACAGGTAAGCACTTGAAGAGTTCCCAAAAAGCATCCCAACCTGAAGGGTCCATAAGTTTACCTGCCTGTCTTTCCTTCCTCCAAACACGTCTGTGTGGTGTCAGTAACAGCTGATGAGTGCAGCGCCTAGGGAGTTTAAATGTATATTACTGCAGTGGGCGGGGGTGTCCAATCAGTGACCTGATTGGGTGGATACAGTAAGGGGCGGTCTAGGGAAGGGAGGACGTAAGGTATCTGTTATTGATATCCCCCGGGCACAGCGACGCACGGCGTCATCTCCAGGGCACGCTCCCTGATGTGAAGCCGTTCACAACAGGACAGAGGTGGGCGTGTGCAACAACGCAGAGCTCAGCGGGGGGCGGAGCCAGCGTGACGTGGAGGATTCCCCCATGCGTCTGAAGTCCCGCAGCGCAGAGCTGGCGTGTCCGTTGTCATGGAAATCCATGACACAGACTGCCAGAGAGAGGGGGGGCCGAGCGCGCTCCTCGATCTCCCCCGGGTGCGCCGAGTGAGCTAACACATAGCCCAAACCTGGAAGAAATAGAGGAAGAGGGAGGGGAGTGAATGTGAATAGCTGAATAATAGCAGAGGATGAAAAGAGCAGAGGAGAAACACAGTCATACAGGAAGAGGGAGGGAAGAGGCAAAAGGAAGAAAGGAAAGAAAAGTTAAAGTGATGATTGGATGAATGTTAAGAATCAATGTGAGAGCACAGGTGCTTGGAGGATTTCTGTGTGGTAGTGAGAGATCAGTCCCACTGGATCAGACAAGGTCCTGGAATGACAAGACATAGTTGTTAAATTATACATATTAAACAATGTATTACATCATAAACTGACAGTATTAACATCTTCAACTCAGGCTATTGTCTTATTTGTTGCTGTATCCTGTAAGTTCTACAAGACATCCCAGAGACCAGGGGCACTGCCCAGTAATAATAAGAGATTGCTGTATTATTGGTAAACAGTACAGATGGTCCAAACTGAAAGTTAAAACACCCCAGTTTGATCCAAAAGATGGTTTTAATTAGAAGATTCTCATTCAGATCCTCCTGAGGAGAAACCCTCCAGGAAGGGTCTGAAGGATGTAGTTCCGTTGAGGCCCGGTGGCATAGTCGCATTCAAGCGAAAAATCCACCTTTGTTCGGACTGCATTAGTATTTTCTTCGTGTCACCCCCTCTTATACCAGGGTGCACTCTGTTTAAGATCAAAAAGGAGATCTTAGGGGTGATTCCTTCATGTAAATCTCTCACGTTTCTCCCCAATGGGAGGCTTGGATTGCTGGTCTGCATAGATAAAATGTGTCGATAGGCACGTCGCCAAAAAGGCTGAATGGTTTTGCCCACATAGAAGCAGAAGCAGTTGCATAGAAGGAGGTAAACTACATTGGTTGTTTGACAGTTTGCATAGTGTTTTGGACGATAACGTTCGCCATTAGGAAGTGTTATATTGCGCGTGGTGTTCATAAAGCGGCAGTAGTTACACCCCCCACAGGCAAATGTACCTGGGTATTTGCAAGGATCCTGATGTCCAGAATCATGGTATTCACTGGACACCAGGTAGTCTTTGAGGGATCTAGCTCTTCTGAACGTAAAGACCGGGTGTTTACTCACATATGGACCTATAGTAGGGTCCATTGAAAGAAGGTGCCAGTATTTATTGGCGATTTTTTTTGAACGTTTCGTGTTGGTTGCAATATTTCGTTATAATCGAAATCGGATTTTTCTTAGTATTTTTCGAGGATGGATTGTAAAGCAATTCTTTCCTAGGTTTCAATACTGCCCGGTTATAGCCCTTTTTAAGACATGATTTAGAGTAGCCCCGCAATAATAATCTTTTTCTCAGGAGATCTGCCTCTTTCTTGAAGGTTGTATCATCTGTGCAGTTTCTACGTGTCCTCAAATACTGACTAAAAGGAATAGATGCAATTAAGCGTGTGGGATGAAAACTGCTGGCATGTAGTATAGTATTGCCTGCTGTTGGCTTCCTGTATAAACTACTGCTGATGCGCCCCCTGTCATCCTTATGAATAGTTACATCCAAAAAGATTATTGAAGAATTGTCAAAAGTCATTGTAAAATTCAGATTGAAGTTATTTGTGTTTAAACATTTTAGAAAGGGTTCAAGTTGGTCTTGTGGACCGTCCCATATAAGGAAGACATCATCGATGAATCTAAGCCATAGGCTCACATTCGTCATGAAAGGGGCCAGGTCTTCAGATTGATTAATGTTTTGCAAAAATTGGGATGGGGGTTCACTTCTAAAAACTTTACAACGCCTACTGGGACGACACCTCCTTATTTCTATGCAAATAGATATAGCCGGCACCCCCTGCATCCCTCTATACATGCTCACCACCGTCCCTTCTCTTCTTGCAAAGGGTTCTTCCAGACATTCAGGCCGCATGTTAGATACCCCTGTTCTAGATGGTTAACAATGGTGTCTGTGTATATATCCTTAATTTTAGTTTTTAAAGATCAAACTCTAGCCATGTGTAGAGAGATCTGATTTTCCCCTTCAATATGCTAATCAAGATTTTGTAAATATCCACATTTAAATTCCAATATAGAACTTTTGTGGTTTGTTTAAGTAATGATTTGGTTTCTTTCTCATAGATCCTGGACTGGTTTGTTCAGTTGTGTTTGGCTCTAAAACATGTCCATGATAGGAAAATTCTTCATAGAGATATTAAGTCACAGGTAACACTGAAAACTGATTGAGCTTCTCAGGATTGTGATACGTGTATGTTTATTTTTATGACGTCTGTTACCTGTGTCTATTTTAGAATATATTTTTGACAAAAAGTGGGACCATACAATTGGGAGATTTTGGAATAGCCAGAGTATTAAGCAGGTATGTACAGAAGCTTTTTAGTACATTGGTAAGAACTGTTTGCCTGGCACCTCTTTATTATAGATGTTGCTTTTTTGTTCTACAGCACCGTAGAGCTGGCTCGAACTTGTATAGGAACTCCTTACTACCTGTCCCCTGAGATTTGTGAGAACCGACCCTACAACAACAAAAGGTGTGTAATGTACTATTTTATTTTTATATTTAACAAGTTTGGTAATGAAAGAAATTGTAGTGTTATAATCATGCCATCCTTTGTTCTATAATGCTATGTGTCCCTGTGCTGTGAAAAAACAAAAAATGCCCATTATACCGTATATCAGAGCGGCTGATGGGCGGGGCCGAGCACTACTGCTGATGTCAGCCGGCAAGGAGGGAGATCCGAGGAGTCACGTGAGCACCGGGAGCCACTCTGATATACGGTATAATCTGCATTTTATTTATACCGCACAGGGACACCTAGCGTTGTATAACAGAGGGAATGGCATGATCATAGTGTAGATTTGATTGCACCAGGAGGTGAGGATCATGGAGTGGACAGAGCTGACAGGCAGAGGGGAGAGGAGGAGGACACAGACACAAGAGGACAGAGCTGTGGATGATGGAGGCACGTAAACTGACCTCGGTGTTGGGGCTCAGCAGCCATGAAATACCGTGGTCAGTTTACAGAGGGGACGGCAGAACCAGGCAGAATCAGACAGGTTTTTTAGGTGATACGGGGGGCCAAATTACACAGCACAAGCACTGTGCTGTATAACATGCTTTAAGGGAACAGGATACATTATTTAAAAAAAATATATACTTGCCTCCACTGTGCAGTTCGTTTTGCACAGTGTGGCCCCGAATCTCCTCTTCTGGGTCCCCCGGTGGCGCTCGCGGCTCCTCCTCGCATCAGTAAACCCCCTGGGAGAAGCGCTCTTCCTGGGGGTTACCTTGCGAATGCGCTCTCGAGTCCAGCATTTGCGTGCATAGACACAGAATGCTGGACTAGACCCCATCCCCCGCGTTATTGGATTTGATTGACAGCAGCGGGAGCCAATGTCTGCGCTGCTATCAATCTATCCAATCAAGAGCCGAGAACCCCGGGCAGAGAAAGTGATTGTGTCTCCACCGAGGGAACGAACGGGCTCAGGTGAGTAAAACTGGGGGACCGGTCAATGTCAGTTTTTAACCAACAGTTTAACTGTGATACATTTACCCTGTGTACAGTGTTTGTAAAAGAAAAATATCAGATGCCAACTAAATAACGAATACTAAGACTATCCTTCACACAGACGTTTACCTATATGCACCACATTCCAGCTGCAAAAATCTGCATATTCTTGCAGCTGGAATGATAGGTGATGGGAATTGCAGTAGTCACTCAGCCTGTACAAAATGCCTGGCTGTCACTGTTGGAGACACACACCACAGGGTTACCTATGATTAGGACCAGATGTCCGAGCCTGGACTTATCTGACTGCGTCCAGGCTTGGACATCCTTAATTGACCACAGGTAACTGCTTGTGTGGCTATATGCAAACAGTGGCCATTACTGTCAGCCTGTCACTCCTTTTTATAAGACCCCTTTCACACTGGGGCGATTTGCAGGCGCTTTAGTGCTGGAAACAGTCTTTGCTAAGCGCCTGAAAATCGCCTTCAGTTCTGCAGTGTGACTTTTCACACACGGGCAGTGCACTTCTGGGGCATTATAAAAAGTCCTGCAAGCAGCATCTTTGGGGCAGATTGGGAGCGCTCCCTGCCCATTGTAATGAATGAGCAGCGATTTCAAAGTGCCTTAAAAACGTTTTTTGGGGTTAAAAGCGCCACTAAAATGAGCTGCGCTTTAGCGCTAACAGCGGGCGCTCTGTGTGAATGGGGCCTAAAGGCTGAGCAGCCACCACTATTCACATGCACCTGTCATTCCAGCTGCAAGAATCCTCTGATTACTGCTGCTGGAATCTGGTGTATGCGGTAAATGCCCATGTGCAGGAGGCCAAATATCTGTTCTGTTTAGTTATTTTAAAGTGTGAAAACTTTTTTTTTTATTTGTAGGTGTGGATAACGTGGTTGGAGAATCCTTGTACAGTCCAATTTTATTGCTGTGTCTCAGCTAAGGGGATTTACCCTGTTTGTTTGTCCTGATAACCATTGTTACTGAAAGTGAGGGAAAATCCCATATTTTTAGTTGTCAGCAGAATAGGAAAAGTGGGAAAATTTTCAAATTTTTGTCAACTTCAAGTTTACCAAATCTATGTAATGTGATGACCTGCCTAAACTATTCATTCAATTTGTATCCAATCAGACAGGCCCTTGCACTGCATGCTTGTACAATCAGATTGTAACATATGGTTCTTGCTTCAGAGAGATTTCCTCTACAGTACAGGAAGTGAAATTTTCCCATAGGTGCACAGATGGCAAAAAAAAAAAGGATTTTTAACTGTATCCTGCTCTTTTTAAAATGGGGAAGGGGAGAGTTTTGACTATAGATCACCTGATCTTGCTGAAATGGTGTTTGCATTTGTTATGATGTCAGTTTGTCTTTGTGTCTACACTTTATTCATTGTGGTTTTCTCATGCAGTGACATTTGGGCTTTGGGCTGTGTCCTTTATGAAATGTGCACTCTCAAACATGCGGTGAGTGGATTCAACTGAATCAAATGTGTCTTCTATATCCTGGAGCAGAACCAGACACTGTTGTTACTCTCTGATTTTCATGTAAAGGTCCTGCGTTTATTTTTGTTTATATAATGTTATGGAGTTTACATGGTCGCTTAAAAGCTCCTAATAAAGTGCAGGTTTATATCTTTCATGAATACCAGTCTTTGGATAGACACATCAGAAATCCTACTTCAACAAAACTACTGTGACTGTATACTGTGCATACAGCATACCTAATAAAAAATGAATATATATATACATACGCTATATTACCAAAAGTATTGGGACACCTGCCTTTACACGCATATGAACTTTAAGGGCCTCCCAGTCTTAGTCTGTAGGGTTCAATATTGAGTTGGCCTACCTTATGCCGCTATACCAGCTTCAACTCTTCTGGGAAGGCTGTCCACAAGGTTTAGGGATGTGTCTATGGGAATGTTTGATCATTCTTCCAGAAGCGCATTTGTGAGGTCAGGCACTGATGTGGATGAGAAGGCCTGGCTCGCAGTCTCCGCTCTAATTCATCCCAAAGGTGTTCTTATTAGGTTAAGGTCAGCACTCTGTGCAGGCTAGTCAAGTTCCTCCACCCCAAACTCGCTCATCCATGTGTTTTATAGACCTTGCTTTGTGCACTGTTCCAAATCATTTGGTGGAGGGGGGATTAGGGTGTGGGGCTGTTCCTCAGGGTTTGGGTTTGGCCCCTTAGTTCCAGTGAAGGGAACTCTTAAGGTGTCAGCATACCAGGACATTTTGGACAATTTCATGTTCCCAACTTTGTGAAAACAGTTTGGGGATGGCCCCTTCCTGTTCCAACATGACTGCACACCAGTGCACAAAGCAAGGTCCATAAAGACATGGATGAGCATGTTCGGGGAGGAGGCACTTGACTGGCCTGCACAGAGTCCTGACTTCAACCTGATAGAACACCTTTGGGATGAATTAGAGCGGAGACTGAGTCAGGCCTTCTCGTCCATATCAGTGCCTGACCTCACAAATGCGCTTCTGGAAGAACGGTCAAACATTCCCGTAGACATACTCCCTAAACCTTGTGGACAGCCTTCTCCGAAGATTAGAAGCTGTTCTAGCTGCAAATGGTGGGACAACTCCATATCAAACCCCACGGACTAAGACTGGAATGCCATTAAAGTGTATGTATGTATGTAATGTATGTAGTGTGTGTATGTGTATATGTATGGATGTGTATATAATATATATATATATATATATATATATGTGTATATATATATATATATATATATATGTATATATATATATATGTATATATATATATATATATATATATGTATATATATATATATATATGTATATGTGTGTGTGTGTGTGTGTGTGTGTGTGTATGTATATGTATATGTATATATATATATATATATATATATATATATATATATATATATATATATATATATATATATATATATATATATATATATATATATATATATATATATATATATATATATTTCTATTATCCAGTGTGAGTTCAACCCAATAAAAAGGTTGAGGAACTTCCTCCCATTAGTATACAATGGAGCTTATAAGTTTTTTTACTCTTTCTTAGAACAGACAGTGGTTAAATCTAGTTCTCCAACTGATGAGATGAGAGCTGCTAGCATGGTACAGACAGCGTTAAATATGGCATACTGCTCCTCACCTCCCCATAAACAAAAAAAGCAAGGCAGAATGTTTCGGTGCTGGAGTTTTATTAACCACTTGCCGAGTACGCTATAGTAGCCAGAAGATGGCTACAGCACAGTCGTCCATGGACATCCTTCTAGACCTGTGCACCCTATGACAGCGGCACTTTACCATGTGATCAGCTATGTCCGATCACAGCTGATCACATGTCAACAGACTTGCCTGCTGTGTCTGTGTAAGGAAAGTAGGAATGGGCTCGGGTGTGTTCAGGATCCCCCCAGGAAGCTGACACTGCAATTCTGCTAATCACAGGCAATGAGAGATTTCCCGATCTGCAGCTGCACAGATCGGGAAATGTCTCACTACCTGTAATTGGCCATGTGCAGTGTCGACTTCCTGGCGGGATCGGGCAGGTAGGTTGGGACTAAGATCCCAAATGCACCAGAGCCCATTTCAAAAGACCTGATAACAGGCAAGGCTGCCAGTACATAGTTTACATTGATTGTGCCCTGATTATTAGTGCAGCCCCATCAGTGCCCATTAGTGCAGCCCCTTCTGTGCTTGTCAGCGCATACCACTGAAGAAGAAAAATGTACTTATTTTGTTAAATTTTAAATTTTTATTTTTGCTTTCAAAATTTTTCCTTGTTTAGTTTGTTAAGCAAAAATTAATTAAGATTAAATACCACCAAAAGAAAGCTCTATATGTGTGGAAAAAAAAAAAAGTTAATAAGTTTTCATATGGGTATGGTATTGCATGACCGCGTAATTGTCATTCAGAGTGCTACAGCGCTGAAAGCTGAAAATTGGCCTGGGCAGGAAGGGGGTGAAAGTGCCCATTATTCAAGTGGTTAAAGTTTTGCTATGTAAACAGGGACAGGTAACAAATATGAAATAGATGGTATAATGATTTGGCTGCAAAAGTGCAAATACACTTTAAAGATAGATGAGACATTGGAATGTGATTCAGCCCACTGGTGCTCATTAAAAAAACTTATTGCAGTTAAAGCCCAACTCCAGAACTTTAAAATGATCCCTTGCAGTGGAGCTGCACCTGCACTGCAAGGCTTTACTGCTCATTTTATCTAGGAGAAAAGAGGAGCGCTATTAATTACCCGATCTTCCACTCTCCTGGCAGATGGCTCTCCTCCATGCTCAAGTGGTTGACTGTCATTCATCATCATTGCATCCATGGATGATGACTTAAGGACTTTAGACCATCAGAGCATGGGGGAGAAGAAGCTGTGGCAAGCAATCTAGCAGCATGGAGGGTCAATTAAGACCATCTTCTTTTCTCTGTTTCCTAGACCTAAATGAGCAATCGCCTATTGCAGTTTAGGCACGGCCCTACTGCAACGGATCATTTTTAAATTTTCCCAAAGTTGAGCTTTAAAAAATTCCCCCACCCCCCTCCTGAGTACAGCCAACTTGACATTCTACTTGTCTCCCGGATCCAGCGATCTTTCTCCTGACAGGGTCTCAATTGACTTCTCTTGGGGGAGCCATACTCCAAGGGAATTGTGGAAGCTGCCATGAGTATCATTACAAATGGGAGTAATTGGTGCAAGGGCGCTCATGCGCACAATGAAGAGCAGCTGGCCAGGATCATATCAGGGGTCAGATTGCTGGATCAAGTATTAAGTTTTATTTGTGGTTCAATATATAGATCTGCATAACTTGGCCCTTTTTATTCAAGGGGAAAATAAATCAGTTGTAACATTGCAATTGATACGTATGGCAAATCTTCATTTTGCAGGCCTAGAAAAAAACCTTCTTACACGTTTTGCAGCATTTTGACTTATTAAAAGTGAACAAAGGAGAAACTTTGCCCAGTTAAAGGCCTTTGCTGGACATTCTTTTAAATTGTTTCAAGTTAGTTTAAAGTATTATTATTATTAAAAAGCTACTGCTCTGGATAGAGATCAATTGTACATTTTCTAAATTACAAGTGTTCCATTTCAGTTTGAAGCCGGCAATATGAAGAACCTGGTGCTGAAGATCATTCGGGGCTCATATCCCCCAGTGTCAATGCATTACTCCTATGACCTCCGTAATCTGCTTTCTTTGCTTTTTAAAAGAAATCCCAGGGATCGTCCATCTGTCAACTCCATATTGGAGAAGCCTTTTATTTTTAAGCGTATTGAAAAGTTTCTGCCTCCACAGGTAAATCGGAGTTATATGTGACTGCAACTATAGTCCTTTTAATATCTATGTGCGTGTCACCGGCGCAAAACCAAACTTTAATTTCTTTTACTACGTACCAAGTATTAGGTATGCTGCACTCAAAAACGACCCTTCATTTAGATGGGTGAAAATATTAGTGGATATGTGTGAGTGCGCTGCCCCCTTTTTGTTTATCACCACCTGTGTCCCTTATCAATTACCAATGATCAATATTACATGTGCATATATTTAAACTTTAGATCAATAAATCATATATGTAACAAAAAAAGTCCTTCAAATATGTTGCAAAATCTTGTATTCTTAAAAGTGACTGGCGTGCTCCTATGTTACTTCAATATGTGACTGAGTGGGACCCTCCACCATTCAGATTGGCCACTCACCAGACGTTTCCCTAGGGGTACGCCTTTGGTTCATTCAGGGATAACCATTCCACACAGGTACCACTTCTCACCAGTATACAACTTGTGTTCTAATACTCCTCATAGGAAAGCATAGGAACAGAAGGCGATCATAGCGCAATATGTTTAAACCATTTATTTTAAAAAGATATCAAAGGTTAAAATCACTCACATTTGAAAGTGCCCTTTTGCCGGCACGAAGCTTTTCCAGCAGTTACGGACGAGTGTCTGATAGCATGGTTCGCCTGGTGTTGTAAGCGGTCTCCACGCTTGGCTTGCACTCCAAGCCTCGTTTCCGTTTTCGTCCGGTCACGTGATGCGTGAAAATCTCCCAGCAGCCTCTACGCGTTTCGCATCATCAAATGCGTCATCAGGAAGCTGCCGTTTGATTGGTGCCCTTTCTATTTATACTATATATGGCCGGAAGTGTACATTCCGCCATTTTAACTAAGGTAATACTCCCATCTGTAACTTCCTTTCTGTTATCGCCATTTTAACTAAGGGTTTTTCCCTTTTGTGTAATACACGCTTATATCACTAATTCCCCTTTACATTTTCTTAGTTTGTATTCCGATTGATGGGGATATTAACCCATCTATATCTGCTGGAGAGGCTTGTACAATGTCCTAAACACATTACACATTTTTTAAAATTTTAAACCTTCTGCCCATTCCGCCCTAGCCGTTCGTCCATGTACAATATGGGACAGCAAAAAAACCCATTTTTTGCAATAATCAAACAAAGTTCAAACAGATATTCTAAAAATCGTATATAATTTATATGTATGACCCCTATTTCTATACTTTTCTATATATGAAACTTTTATATTTATTGTGATGAAAAATCAAATAGGTTAAAAAAATACAAAAAATGAAAAAATGAAAAAACATATCAAAATGAAAAAAATTGAAAAAAAATTATATTGAAAAAAAATAAATAAAAAATATAAATAAATAAAAATAGAAAATAGGAAATAAAAAATAATAATAATAAATGAAAAAAATGTAGAAATGAAAATAAAATAAAATAAATAAAAAATAAAAAATAAAATAAAATAGAATAAAATAAAATAAAATTAAAATAAAAATAAAAATAAAAGTAAAAATAAAATAAAAATAATAATAATAAAATTAAAATAAAATAAAATAGAATAACAATAAAATGAAATAAAATAAAATAAAATAAAGAATGGAAAATGCAAAATAAAATAAAATAAAATAAAAATAAAAATAAAAATAAATATAAAAATAATAAATAAATAAAAATAAAAATAAAAAATAAAAATAAGAATAAAAATAAAAATAAAATTAAAATAAAAAAATAAAAATAAAAAATATAATAATAAATAAAACTAAAAATAAAACTAAAAATAAAAATAAAAATAAAAATAAAAATAAAAAAATATATATTTCCATACTGATTAATAATTTTCTAGATAGCAGTTGATGTCGAGTTCCACATTCATCCCTTTTGGTTTCATAGTTTCCATTTTAAATATCCAATGGGTTTCATTTCTTGATACCTCCCTTCTCATATTAGTGTTTCTCCAATCTTTTTCTATTCTATCTATTCCATAGAATTTTAAGTGTTGGGGGTTTCTACCATGTACATCCCTGAAGTGTTTAGATACACTATGGTGTTTAAATCCTTTTTTGATATTTCTAACATGTTCTCCTACTCTCACCGATAGGGCTCTCGTTTTTCATTTTGATATGTTTTTTCATTTTTTCATTTTTTGTATTTTTTTAACCTATTTGATTTTTCATCACAATAAATATAAAAGTTTCATATATAGAAAAGTATAGAAATAGGGGTCATACATATAAATTATATACGATTTTTAGAATATCTGTTTGAACTTTGTTTGATTATTGCAAAAAATGGGTTTTTTTGCTGTCCCATATTGTACATGGACGAACGGCTAGGGCGGAATGGGCAGAAGGTTTAAAATTTTAAAAAATGTGTAATGTGTTTAGGACATTGTACAAGCCTCTCCAGCAGATATAGATGGGTTAATATCCCCATCAATCGGAATACAAACTAAGAAAATGTAAAGGGGAATTAGTGATATAAGCGTGTATTACACAAAAGGGAAAAACCCTTAGTTAAAATGGCGATAACAGAAAGGAAGTTACAGATGGGAGTATTACCTTAGTTAAAATGGCGGAATGTACACTTCCGGCCATATATAGTATAAATAGAAAGGGCACCAATCAAACGGCAGCTTCCTGATGACGCATTTGATGATGCGAAACGCGTAGAGGCTGCTGGGAGATTTTCACGCATCACGTGACCGGACGAAAACGGAAACGAGGCTTGGAGTGCAAGCCAAGCGTGGAGACCGCTTACAACACCAGGCGAACCATGCTATCAGACACTCGTCCGTAACTGCTGGAAAAGCTTCGTGCCGGCAAAAGGGCACTTTCAAATGTGAGTGATTTTAACCTTTGATATCTTTTTAAAATAAATGGTTTAAACATATTGCGCTATGATCGCCTTCTGTTCCTATGCTTTCCTATGAGGAGTATTAGAACACAAGTTGTATACTGGTGAGAAGTGGTACCTGTGTGGAATGGTTATCCCTGAATGAACCAAAGGCGTACCCCTAGTGAAACGTCTGGTGAGTGGCCAATCTGAATGGTGGAGGGTCCCACTCAGTCACATATTGAAGTAACATAGGAGCACGCCAGTCACTTTTAAGAATACAAGATTTTGCAACATATTTGAAGGACTTTTTTTGTTACATATATGATTTATTGATCTAAAGTTTAAATATATGCACATGTAATATTGATCATTGGTAATTGATAAGGGACACAGGTGGTGATAAACAAAAAGGGGGCAGCGCACTCACACATATCCACTAATATAGTCCTTTTAAAGCTGAACTCGAGGCAGATATAAAATACACTAATTCACAAAAGTCTGTATTCATTAATACATCATTTTTAAATATATATGTTTCTTTTTTTTTTAATGCAAGCAGTATAATTACCTGATTTTTGACCACCCCTACACAGCATGGCTCAAGGGCCGTACACATGGACCAAATATCGTGCGGTTCAATAGAAACCAACTGACAATCGGCCTGTGTGTTGGCATCTGGTCCGACAGAAGCTGGCCGAACGTTTGGCTTCTATTGAAGGGGCATGACCGAAAAAGGTTTGCTGATCGACATCCGGTTAGTGCTCTCGGCCAATGGCTGAGTTTGCTGACCGGTGTGTTTTGGCAGGGGGCGGTCCCCCTGTCAGAACACAATAGCTCAGCGGGGGAGATTGCTCTACTAACATCTGAGTTGAACAAAAAATAGCTGATAAAGTGTGCCAGGTTTTAGACTAAGAAGGGAAAAAGCAGCAAAACAGGCAGTCTGTTGTACTGCAGTACCCATGTGCTAACAAGTAACATACTGACGGGAGGAGATAACCCAATGGCAGAGAAACTCCTCAGCCTACTACTTCTCCTTTCACTGTCCAGTCATGGCCTGGGGGAGGAACAACCTGCACATATAACTTTGCTGTAGCAAGAAAATAAAAAATCCGGTCTCCCGTTCTGCCAACCAGAACTTGCCATAGATGGGTTGTTTTTATTTATTTATTTATTAATTTCCTTTTTTTTTCTTTTTATAAGCTTTCCACCATCCACACAAATAAGGTGGATGGAGGAGTCCTCCACACTGTGCTATGTATTATAACACCAGGGATTCCTCTGCTGTCAGTGCTACATTGCTGGTCGAAGAAACATTTTCCAACAGTCCCATCTTGAGAGAAGCCAATCATTAGGTCAACTTTTCTTGAGCAAGAAATGGCCACAGATGGATTCAGATTGTACTGGTCCCTTCTAAACTGGCCAATTTTTGATCCAACTATGGCCAGCTTTAGCCCTTTACTGCAGCGCGTTGTATATATGTTGTGGTGTGGTGCCATTAACTCCTAATAGCATTCCAAGGCTTGTATCTAGTAGAGAAAAACGTATCTGTGCTATAGTGCAGTGCACAGCTGTCAATACTATGTGTAGGGTGGTACGTTGTATTGCTAAAAATTGTGCAGGATCGATTTTTAGTACTTTGATGTGCGTTGACTGCCCATTTAAAATGAATGGGCTGCCCTAGCATGCCTCAGCGGGTTAACACAATGCACAGTATTGATGTGCCCTAAGAGAGACTACTATATTTCTGCAATTTTAATACAATGGCCCAATCAGACATTCAAAAATGTTACGCGTTGCATATTCTAACATTTCCAGTCGGTGCTCTAAAGTGATTGTAAACCCTTAAATCTACCCAGTGACTTGCCTCAGGTGATACAGAGATTAAACAAATCCTCCTACATAGGTTTTACTTGTCTATCTGCAGTCTCTTCTTCTCTACAGCCATTCTAAAACCATTTTTTTTATGCTTGTGTGAGAGTTCAGAAAAAAAAACGGCAGAGAGCTTAAGAGTATGGGTTTGGGCTTTTTTTTTTTTAGATATATACTTACCTGGGGGGAGGCAGCATGGGTCTGATGCCGCATGTGTCCCCCAGCGCCTCTACACTGAGAACCGAGCGATCGAACACCGCTGATCGCTCGGTTCTGACAGGTCCCTGGGCAGAGAACTGCTGACTGTCAGTCACAGCTCTCTGCTCTGCCCCCTCCTTGCTCATTGGAGCGATGAGCTTTGGAGGGAGCCGGGGGCAGCCAGCTCAGGCTCCCAGCGGCTCGCTGAGAGGCTGAGCTGGGTGTCTGTCCAGGCACCTGGCGGATCCAGACTCCCATTGTCGGGATAACGCGGTGCCTGAACCAACTTCTGTGACGTCAGCAGAGATTGGGCTTCAGCCCACTCACTGCTGAAAACTGGTCACAGGAATGCAAAACGAATTGCACTCCTGTGATCCACAGGAGAAGTCCAGCCAAACAAGCTTTGGCTATACTACTTTTTAAGTTACATTCTGCATAGCTCAGTGAGGAGAGGTCTAAGCTGATTGGATTGAAGAGATACATCCCCCTTCACACAGCACACAGGAACAGAGCTGAGGCTGTCAATCAGCTGATAAAGCATGTAAATAGTCCAGCGCTCAGGCTGTTGTTGAGAAGCAAAATTGCGACAAGCATAAAAGTTTATGGTTGTTTTAAATTGTTTTAATAAACCAGTCATGAGCCAATAATAAACAGTGGTCTAAAGTAACAATAGTGACTGCAAAAAAGACCTGGTTCAGAGGCTCTGTTTTAAAAGGCAGAAAAGCACACCATAAAAACTGTAAAAAACCACAGTCTCTTGATAGTAGTTATTGGGGATCAGTTGAACAACAATAAGGGGACAAAAACATAGACCAGCAAGAGGCTAACACAGGAGATCCATCCAATGAAGATGTATAGAGCCTGCTAAGTGGAGTGTGGAAGCAAACACTGTGGCTAAAAGCAGATGAGAGTGGGCAAGGAGATGGAAATATGGCAAAAGTACTCAGTCAGTTAGAAGAGCTCTAGGCTACCTCATACGCTGGGAACGTTGGCGCCATGCAGGTGGATGGACAAGCTGGGATGGATATGAGATGGCCGCAGTAAAGATGTGAAGCTTCGCCGTGCGGAGAACAGTCTGGCCGGAGCTGCGTGTCGGTGAAGAGTGACGTCAGCACGGGGGAGCCGCTGGAGCGACAGAAGTGAAACAACCGCTGATCAGCTGGGAAGTGTCTCCACAGAGGTGAAATCTCATCTGTGAGATACGGTGACACTGCGCTGAGATCGGAACTGACACTGGGAGGCCATCTAAAGGGGAAATCTGAGGCGGCAGGCTGATGGAGCTCACATCAGCCTGACCAGCCTGGGAAGATAGCCAACAATCATGTGGAGAGATGGATGTTAAAATGGATAAAAAAGTGATGAATAAATGATGTAAAAATAAATATGATGAAAAACAAAATTCAACTGGTCACAGGACGCCAAACCCAGATGGGGTGATGGGGATGATGGAGTTGAAGAAGACACTTGCTGGTTGAAAACGTGGCTTCATAGAAAAGATGGATAAATATGAATGGATGAAAACTCGCAGTGAGGGGCTCAAGCTGAGGCCTCTGCCATATGGGGGGGGGAAGAGAGGTTGCCTTGACGATGCGTTTCGCGCATGAGCGCTTTGTCATAGTCAAGGGTACAGGCAACTCGCAGGGTTTAAATAGGTGAGTGGGAATTAAGGGGGAGGGAGACATAATGGGCGGGGAGAAAAAAAAAAAAAAAAGGGGGAAGCACCAGGATTAACCCATTGGGGAGGGGGAAAGAGAGGAAAACACCAGGAGGAAACAAGGATCTCCAATGTTAACCCCCCACAGTCCCAAACAACAATTTACCAATGGGTATACATGTCATACTAAACATAAAAATATTAAAATGAACAAAATATAAATCCAAGGAACACATAGTTTACACTACAGTATAGAGATTATTTTCAATGATAGACACTTAACATTTTTAGTATAAAAACCATATTCAAACGTATTAAAAACATATTGAAAATCAATAATGACCCAGAAATGTTCTAAAAGGTATAGGTACACACTCTCATTGAACTTACACAAAACTACATGTTTCTAGTTCTTCGTTCAACCCCTTAGGGGCAAGCGAGTCAAACATGTAGATCCAAAAAACCTCACGCTTACACAACAGGGAGAATCTTTCATTATTGGTTAGCGTGCCCTTGGGGATGGTTTCGATAACAAAGACCTCTAAAAGTCTAATGTCCTTGTCATGGAAACGCAGGAAATGACGGGGTACACTGTGTTCATCACACCCCTTGGAGATTAGTCTGCGGTGGTCACCCACTCTGGCCCGTAGGGCCCGAATAGTCCGGCCAACGTAGACCAACCCACACGGGCAACGCAAGACATATACGACAAATTCAGTAGAGCAGGTGATAAATTGTCTAATCTCATATTTTTTGCCTGTGTTAGTTGTGATGGTATTAGTGCCATGGGTGATAAATTGGCAAGTGAGGCACCCCCTCTTTTTGCACTGGAATATGCCCTTTCTGTCGTTAAAATAGGACCTGATATCAAAGAAAGATTTAGACGATTTATTTGTTATTTTACTGGGTGCTAACAGGTTTTTTATAGTACGTGCTTTACGGAACGTCACCTGAGGGATCTCGGGTAGCACCGGGGCAAGGCGTTGGTCTAGACGAAGAATGCCAAAATGTTTTCTAACTATATTGGAGATAGATTTGTAATTATCATTATAGGTCGAGATAAATCTGACTGTCTGGTTTGTTCTCAATTTGTCAATCGGGCGCTTGTCTCTACTAGGGGGATTCAGATGAGACAAAAAAGCGTCATTAATAAGATCGGGTGGATAACCTTTCTCTTGGAATTCCTTTGACATTGTTGTTCCCTGTTCGACATAATCCTCCAATCTCGAGCAGTTGCGTCGGAGTCTATTAAATTGGCCACTGGGGATGTTGCGTTTCCATAATGGGTGGTGGCAACTTCTAAAATGAAGATGAAGATAGGAGTTGCCACTTGTTGGCTTAACATGGTTTCTGGTAAGAATCCTCTGTTGATCATGGAATAGGACCAAATCTAGGAATACGAGTTCCTGGGAGTCTATGACATGGGTGAAAGCCAGACCAAGTGCATTGGCGTTACAGTGGGCTACGAAGGAGGAAAACAAATCCGGACTCCCACTCCAAATGATTACAATGTCATCAATATACCGCCCGAAGAAAACTATGTAATCATTTGGAGTGGGAGTCCGGATTTGTTTTCCTCCTTCGTAGCCCACTGTAACGCCAATGCACTTGGTCTGGCTTTCACCCATGTCATAGACTCCCAGGAACTCGTATTCCTAGATTTGGTCCTATTCCATGATCAACAGAGGATTCTTACCAGAAACCATGTTAAGCCAACAAGTGGCAACTCCTATCTTCATCTTCATTTTAGAAGTTGCCACCACCCATTATGGAAACGCAACATCCCCAGTGGCCAATTTAATAGACTCCGACGCAACTGCTCGAGATTGGAGGATTATGTCGAACAGGGAACAATAATGTCAAAGAAATTCCAAGAGAAAGGTTATCCACCCGATCTTATTAATGACGCTTTTTTGTCTCATCTGAATCCCCCTAGTAGAGACAAGCGCCCGATTGACAAATTGAGAACAAACCAGACAGTCAGATTTATCTCGACCTATAATGATAATTACAAATCTATCTCCAATATAGTTAGAAAACATTTTGGCATTCTTCGTCTAGACCAACGCCTTGCCCCGGTGCTACCCGAGATCCCTCAGGTGACGTTCCGTAAAGCACGTACTATAAAAAACCTGTTAGCACCCAGTAAAATAACAAATAAATCGTCTAAATCTTTCTTTGATATCAGGTCCTATTTTAACGACAGAAAGGGCATATTCCAGTGCAAAAAGAGGGGGTGCCTCACTTGCCAATTTATCACCCATGGCACTAATACCATCACAACTAACACAGGCAAAAAATATGAGATTAGACAATTTATCACCTGCTCTACTGAATTTGTCGTATATGTCTTGCGTTGCCCGTGTGGGTTGGTCTACGTTGGCCGGACTATTCGGGCCCTACGGGCCAGAGTGGGTGACCACCGCAGACTAATCTCCAAGGGGTGTGATGAACACAGTGTACCCCGTCATTTCCTGCGTTTCCATGACAAGGACATTAGACTTTTAGAGGTCTTTGTTATCGAAACCATCCCCAAGGGCACGCTAACCAATAATGAAAGATTCTCCCTGTTGTGTAAGCGTGAGGTTTTTTGGATCTACATGTTTGACTCGCTTGCCCCTAAGGGGTTGAACGAAGAACTAGAAACATGTAGTTTTGTGTAAGTTCAATGAGAGTGTGTACCTATACCTTTTAGAACATTTCTGGGTCATTATTGATTTTCAATATGTTTTTAATACGTTTGAATATGGTTTTTATACTAAAAATGTTAAGTGTCTATCATTGAAAATAATCTCTATACTGTAGTGTAAACTATGTGTTCCTTGGATTTATATTTTGTTCATTTTAATATTTTTATGTTTAGTATGACATGTATACCCATTGGTAAATTGTTTGGGACTGTGGGGGGTTAACATTGGAGATCCTTGTTTCCTCCTGGTGTTTTCCTCTCTTTCCCCCTCCCCAATGGGTTAATCCTGGTGCTTCCCCTTTTTTTTTCTCCCCGCCCATTATGTCTCCCTCCCCCTTAATTCCCACTCACCTATTTAAACTCTGCGAGTTGCCTGTACCCTTGACTATGACAAAGCGCTCATGCGCGAAACGCGTCGTCAAGGCAACCTCTCTTCCCCCCCCCATATGGCAGAGGCCTCAGCTTGAGCCCCTCACTGCGAGTTTTCATCCATTCATATTTATCCATCTTTTCTATAAAGCCACGTTTTCAACCAGCAAGTGTCTTCTTCAACTCCATCATCCCCATCACCCCATCTGGGTTTGGTGTCCTGTGACCAGTTGAATTTTGTTTTTCATCATATTTATTTTTACATCATTTATTCATCACTTTTTTATCCATTTTAACATCCATCTCTCCACATGATTGTTGGCTATCTTCCCAGGCTGGTCAGGCTGATGTGAGCTCCATCAGCCTGCCGCCTCAGATTTCCCCTTTAGATGGCCTCCCAGTGTCGGTTCCGATCTCAGCGCAGTGTCACCGTATCTCACAGATGAGATTTCACCTCTGTGGAGACACTTCCCAGCTGATCAGCGGTTGTTTCACTTCTCTGTCGCTCCAGCGGCTCCCCCGTGCTGACGTCACTCTTCACCGACACGCAGCTCCGGCCAGACTGTTCTCCGCACGGCGAAGCTTCACATCTTTACTGCGGCCATCTCATATCCATCCCAGCTTGTCCATCCACCTGCATGGCGCCAACGTTCCCAGTGTATGAGGTAGCCTAGAGCTCTTCTAACTGACTGTGAGTACTTTTGCCATATTTCCATCTCCTTGCCCACTCTCATCTGCTTTTAGCCACAGTGTTTGCTTCCACACTCCACTTAGCAGGCTCTATACATCTTCATTGGATGGATCTCCTGTGTTAGCCTCTTGCTGGTCTATGTTTTTGTCCCCTTATTGTTGTTCAACTGATCACCAATAACTACTATCAAGAGACTGGTTTTTTACGGTTTTTTACAGTTTTAATTGTGTGCTTTTTTGCTTTTTAAAACAGAGCCTCTGAACCAGGTCTTTTTTGCAGTCACTATTGTTACTTTAGACCACTGTTTATTATTGGCTCATGACTGGTTTATTAAAACAATTTAAAACAACCATAAACTTTTATGCTTGTCGCAATTTTGCTTCTCAACAACAGCCTGAGCGCTGGACTATTTACATGCTTTTTCTGTTATGATCTGTTTTCCACCAGTTACAGTTCGTCTGGCAGCACGGGTTGTCATCATTATCATGTTTATTGTAGTTTTTGGTTTCCTGTTTTATTTTTGCATATGTATGATGCTATATAAACTTTAACATATTTTTATGGATGGTATAGCTAATACATCTGTTTTATAAGGTTTGTCCTATATTCTCTGGGTGGCCTATCACTGGCGCTAGGTTACTCTTCTGTGTTTTTGTCAATCAGCTGATGATCGCTCCCCTGTCTCCTTTTTTTTCTCTTGGTGTCCGCAAAACTTGTCAGAAGTGATTCAATCTGATAGCAGAAGAAAGAAGCAGTGGACAGGAATGACGCTTGGTGCTCTTAAAGGAGACAAATACACACTATAGTGGGATATGTTTTGTTTATATTTCATTTCTGAGGTTTACAACCACTTAAACACAAATATATAAATATTTCTGTCAATCTTTTCATTTTTGTGCTTATATCATTTGGTAATATCAGATATTACCTTTTTATTTTTCTTTGGAAGAAGCAAAAAGGTTGATGCTATGATATATTGTTTTCATAAAGATTTTCAGTAAATGAGTTTTATTATGTATGCATTATCAGTTGTGTTATCATTTTAATAATTGACCATTTGATATTTTAATTTGTCAGCTTTTTGTTGAAGAATTTGGCATGGGAGCAGTTCTGAACCAACCTAAACCTGTAGGTCATGACAAAGCTGGTAAGTAATTAATATTACTTACTTTCAATTTACTATACTGTAATGTGAAGCCTACAATAAAGGAGACTTGTCAGCACAAATATTGTATTAATACAAGTTAGGTTTTCCTCCACTTCCAGTCCCAAAGCCACAACTAAAAGTGAGAGGTAATCCCCCCCCACCAGTAAGGGATTCCTGGGGTGTCATTAGGGTCACCAGAACTAGTGTCCCTATTGGAAGATTTTCCCTGTATTCCTGTTGTGGTGACAACCCAAAGTTTGTGATTTTTCTTTCGCTTTCACATTCAGTGATGACGGTAAATGACAACAGTAGAAATATCTGTGGCTGGGCACAAGAGAGGATTGCTCCTATCGGTGGGAAAGCATTAGTCTCTCTGCAGTGGTCCGAGGCACCTCCTGCTGAGTCAGAGCTACAGCACCGCAATTGGTAAACCTTACACTCACTAGCTCAGGTAAATGTTGGACCCCTGCATTGAGATTGCAGCTCTTACACAGAAAGCAGCAATGCTTTTTGCAACCTCCTGTCTAACAATGGACTTTTCAACTGCTGCTGAAAATAATGCTGAACACTTGCTTTACTGCCTCCTGTCGGAAAGCACATATGTCATATTTGGTGGGTACTTGGGGCAGTTCATAATGCATGTTCTGGCATCTTCTGCATGGTTCAGTTCCAGGCACGGAACCTTTCTAACCAGTAGAAGGGTGGGGAGAAGGTGTGCTATGGATTAGGTTTAAATCTGCATGCTGAATGCTCCAGGATCTGGCAGTTCCAGGACACTCAGCTGCTTTGAATGTTCTGTGTTTTTCTACCTGGCAGACATGGCACATGGCCTGTGTGATCTGGTTTTTGTTTTTTACGTCAGACTGGTTTTATGCTCCTAAATAAGCTTATGGTAAGCAGGTCAAATGTAGTCCAGTAGGAGGTCAGCTGCAGTTCCGATATACATATCAGTGTATCCTGAATGGTCGCAGAAGCATTTCAAACTGATGTCAATCGGATGCTATTGACAAAAACCTGTTGACACATGTCCTAATTGACGTGGTCCAATGCAAAACATCTAAATCCTGCTATGAAAGTGAACTTTAAGGCATAGTCTGTGTTTTGTAATAAACCTTTTTCTGATTTAAAAAAAAAAAAAAATTATTAAAAGAATAATACACATCCACTTGAAAAATACAACTGCATGTACATCAATCTGCAAAAGTATATTGTATAAAGAAAGGGTTGAAATGCATACAACCGCAAGAATAGTCGAAAGACGCACTATTATGTAAAGTAATGAGATGTATGCTTCCTTTGCAGACAGAGACGCAGTATTGTAACTGTGTATAGAATAATGCCGTGTACACACAATCGGACTTTCCGCCAACAAAACCGTGGATTTTTTTTCCGAATGATGTTGGCTCAAACTTGTCTTGCATACACGCGGTCACACAAATGTTGGCCAAAAATTCCGAACTTGAGAATTCAGCGACATACAAGAAGTACAAGGAGGCGAGAAAAATTTAGTTTAATAGCCAGTGCGGCTCCTTCTGCTTGATTCAGAGCATGCTTATGCTTACTTATGAAATCCCTTGCCTAAGTCTGTCCTTAACCGACAGGGTGCAAGACTCCACGAGCCCAGCTAAGGCTGCCACATTTTATAAAAAAAAATGTTTTTTTTTTCAATTTTTTTCCTCGTGTTACCCACTAGGAGTCAGTGGATTGAACTGGTTATCTGGGATAATATCCAGTAACAGGCTACAGATTTATGAGCAAGATAAAGTAGGCGTATCACTGCTAAATGTTCTTGTGGCATGAAGAATTCCTCCTCAAGAGCACCCAATAAACTTACTACATGATCATGTAGGAGACAAAATTTAAACGCTTGCGAGATTGTGGTATTAATACTAGACCAATAGCAAAATAATGTGGGACATGTAATAACTTTTTGTTACATAGTCTGCAATCTGACAGTGTTTATAGAATAAATCTGGGCAATAAAAAGGTAAAACATTTTGCTTTATATGATCAGGAAATTCCTGAATGCACTTCACCCAAATAAGATGAATATGTTTATCCTAATAATACAGTACAGGACACAGGGTTTGTATTCATAGATCATATGTTATATACAGGCTACCTTCAGCTGATTGGACATTGGCAAAAGACTTGTTAGGGCTGCCCCAGTACACATTCATATAACCCTGTCCACTCCAGTTTTTTGCTAGTGTCCTTAGGCGATGGACCTGTTCTTCGCTGGATGAAGTAATTTCTTTCTCTTCTATCAAGATCTGACTGCTTATAGCCATGGGCTATCTAGCAATTTCCGGATCGGGGACAAGGTTTTGTGACTAAAAGCTTACTTTGCAGAACCTGCTTGGAGGAAGCATCTTCTTTGCGTGCCTTTTTAGACGGTGCATACCTCTTCAAGGAATCCCTTGATAAATTCCTCAAGGAAGTCTCCTACTCCTATGGCTCTACTTGTCAAAAGGGTCTTTTTGCTCACCCCAGGGATCAACCTCAAGTACTTTCTTTTCATTGCAAGTCCTGGGCTCCTAAGTCCACCAAGCCTACCCAGGAGTCCTGCTCACAATGAAGGCGCTACCTCACTCCTCAGATTGGGAGCATGTCTGTTGGCATTGGCACCAGTTTAAATCTAAGATGTCCTGGACCCCTCGGTCCAATCTGTCATTTCACAGGGGTGCAAAATAGAGTTTTTATCATTGGCCCTTCCTTTCTTTCCAATCAGCCAGCTTCAGACCAAAAGAAGATTGATTTCTAGATTTCCATTTAAACCTTTTTATAGTCCCACAACACAACGAGGGCATCCACCCAATGCTGGACTTAAAATCTCTAAACAGATTACTGTGTACTAAAAGTTTGTATGGAATCCGTGAGATCTGTCATTGCTTCTCTCATGCAAAAGGAATTTCTGGCATACGTTTTGATGTGGGAGACCAACACTTCCAGTTTGTAGCCCTGCCGTTCTTCCTATCTTCTATACCTGGAGTGTTCATGAAAGTCCTTGCCCTGCTTCTGGCTCTTCTGTGAACCAAGGGCGTTTACGTCACAGGTTACCTGGCTAAACTCCTACTGAAGCACTCCTCAGGTGCAAACTTTTCTGCCAACATCCAAAGGACAATTCAGTTTCTTCAAACCTTAGGCTAGATGATCAACTTTCCAAAGTCTCCTCTCTAGCCCTCACACTATCTGGAATACCTGGGTCTAATCTTGGACACAGCCCAAGCCATAGTCTTCCTTTACACTTCCCACATGCGGATCCTCAGGCACCTCTTAGTTCACTTCTGCATGAGGGTTGTAGGCCGAAAGTTTGCCGGTTCCTGCCAAACCAGCCTATTTTTGGTCTTGTGAACCGGACTTAACTGACAGATTTTCTTTTTTTAACATGGCGGTTATTCCTGTTTGTGTGTACTTTTGTCTTATTTTGACTGTTGTAATCTCATTATATTTTGCAAGTAGACAGTAGTGTATTATTACAGTGGAACTGAAGGTTTATTTAGAGCAGACTTTGAACAGGCAAGGTCTTTTCGAAGAAGAGACATGCAATGCCTCTTCTGCAATAAAATACACCTACCTGCCAGCTCGCCGTCTTCTTCAGCATGCAAACTGAGCTGCTCATGTGCAGCTCAGCTTATATCGCCATCACGGGTCCCTATGTACCAGGATGAGTGACCCCTGTACATGCGCAGGAGTTGAGCCATCCCGAGCCAGCCAATGGAGATCCCCAAAGACTGGCACCAGGGGAGAAGATGTTTTTGAGGGACCTGGACTGTTAGAGAAGAGGTACGTTTAATTTATTAAAGTAGAGTCGAAGATACCCGAACCTTTTTTTTTTTTTTTTTAATTAAACCAGTGTTTTTTATGGCTGCCTGTGTTTTTTGGAGTCTGAGCCACTTGAATGTCTGATATGTACCTATTTTATGTTCTGTGGAATTAGCCAAAAGACAAGCTCCAGCACAAGTCATCCAATCTTCCTCCCCACCTGCACAGAAAATCACCAAACCAGCTGCTAAATACGGAGTGCCTTTAACCATAAAGAAGTCATCAGAGTCTGCAAAGAAGTATTATGACAGAAAGCCACAAATCAGGCGTAGACAGGTGAGAACGATAGAGCTTCAAAACCTTGTAAATCATGTGCATATATACTAATAAACTACTTGGGCAAAATAGCTGAGCGAACTGTTAACATGAAGGGGAATTTCCTAAACTGGAGCAGCCAGAATCTGAAGCAGTTGTGCATGGCAACCAATCAGCTTCTAGCTTTAATTGTGAAAGCTTATTTGAACAAGCTGGAGTCAGAAGCTGATTGGTTACCATGCGCAGCTGCTCCCAGGTTCTGTGTTCTCCAGTTTTAGTTAATTTTAGTTTAGTTAATGATTAGTTGGGGATGATATCTGGAAGTTTCCTGCCAAAACACGTTTGATAGGCTTGCAAAGACTAAATTATTTTTTTTATTTTTTTGTGCTGTCAGAGTATTCAGAAGATACTTGGCAATTAATATCAGAAAGGCTACCCCTAGTTTCATTATCACCAGCACAATGTCTGACCCAATTATTTATAATATACAGGGTATATAGAACACCGGTCAAACTATTTAAGTTGGGTAGGCGTGATTCCCCAGACTGTCCACGGTGCCAAAAATCACCTGCTGATTAAATACATATGTTGTGGAATTTCCTAAACTGGCTAAATATTGGCGAGAGGTAGTGAATACAATTAATGAAACCTTTAATACAGATATCCATAAGGACCCTAAAATGTGCTTGTTGGGCTACCTTGATGAAGTACTTATGCCCCATGAGATTCTGATACCAGTTAGCAGGCTACTGTTTATCGCATGAAAGCTAATTGCCCTAAGGTGGATATCCCTGAGTGCACCTTCTTTTGAGGAATGGCGCTTTCAGGTAAACGACAATATTCTGAAAGAACAACAGATCTATTGTAACAGAGGCATACCCAATTACCTGTACAAACTGTGGAAACCATGGATTTCGGTTCCACGGTTAGCCCCACCCTCACTGGCTTTTGCTGATCTTTAGAAGGGTGGGCAAGCATAGTTATGGATAGTAAAAATGGTACCAGACGGAAAATGGAGGTAGAGGGTAAAATCAGTGGGTAGAGCAGAAACTACTGACTTAAGCAGCTGGCGGAGGTAACTTTTTACATAGGTACAGATACATAGAATACTAAAGTGGGCAGGAAATGGAACAGTTATCTGATTTGCTTGGGGTGGGGTTTTATTTTTTTTTTCTTAGTTTTGTTTTGTTTTGTTTTTTGTTTGTTTTGTTGTATGTTTTATGAATATGTTATTATTTGTGGTTAAATACTTGTTATGTGGATTAGAGAATATATGTAAGAAAAAGAGAGAAAAACTCAGAATTTGCCATGGATTGACCATATGTAAGGTATTAGAAATAAGGAATTTATGTACAAACTGTATAAGTGATAAGTACTCTATCCAATAATGTATTTTGGTTTGTAATGATTAAAAATTTATAATAAAGCAGTAAGGAATTAAAAAAAAAAAAAAAAAAAAGAGTATGTTGGAGAAATTTCACCACATGTCCTGCCCCTGTGACAGCAGGCAAGAAATGAGATAGGCATTTGTCACTGGGACAGAAAGGCATAGACAGTAACAATAGCCTGACAAAAGTTTTAATATATTCCAGCTGTTAATACAGAAAATGTTTTTTTGTTAGTCTATGTTCCCACTGGATAGAATACCTACCTTTTCCTATACTGACAGTAAGGCCCCTTTCACACTGGGGCGGTAGGGGGCGTCGGCGGTAAAACAGCGCTATTTTTAGCGCTGTTTTACCGCGGTATTCGGCCGCTAGCGGTGCGGTTTTAACCCCCCGCTGTCGGCCGAAAAAGGGTTAAAACCACTCGTATAGCGCGGCTATAGCCGCGGTATTGCCGCGGTATAGCTGCGCTGTCCCATTGATTTCAATGGGCAGGAGCGGTGAAGGAGCAGTGAATACACTGCTCCTTCACCGCTCCAAAGATGCGGCTCGCAGGAGATTTTTTCTTCTCCTGCCAGCGCACCGCTTTCACACTGAACAAACAGCGGAGGCTGTTTAGGGGCGGTTTGCAGGCGGTATTTTTAGCGCAATAACGCCTGCAAACCGCCCCAGTGTGAAAGGGGCCTTAGGGATGGGAAATCTAGTTACATAAGGACACAGACTGCAAATAAAAATCTGACAGTTTCTTTTCCATTTCTACTTTGTCCAATAAAAATTGTCCTGGCTGGTGTAAGCCTTTTAAGGGAACTCTGTCATGAGAGATTAAATAATTGAACTCGCCTTTTGAGAATGTTTGTTAGTTCTTTGGGTTTCATCATGATACTTTTGACTAGTGCTGTCCTGGAAGAAGTATTGAGATAAGTATTTCTGACACTCTTTTACAGCATGCTTTTTCTGGGACTCTGACTGAAAAATCCAGAAGTCAGACAGCCAAGCATCTAGTGTCTCAGGAAGCCTACAGTGGCAGCCCCTATACCTGTCTCACTTTTAATCTTCCATAGGATCCATTGAACAGAATGCATTAATTGAAATGGCATTCCCTGACATGCTGTTATCATTGTCAACTTCATAATATTGATACAGTCAGTGATTATTTCATATATATATATATATATATATATATATATATATATATATATATATATATATATATATATATATATATATATATATATATATATACCGTATAATAAGCACTCCAGTTTCCTATTCACATGTTACTACTACCCAGTTACATATTACAAAGTAGCAGCGTCAGGTCATTGGTAGATTCGAGAACATAAATGCTAAGGAATCTTAATAAGGATTGTAAGCAACCATAGTGTTTTTGTTTTACTTATGAGCACAATATAACATTAGAAATATTCCCACATCACCCCAAGTTCTACTGTTACGTGACAAGAGAGGAACATACAGAAATTGGGAATGCTGGTTCCAATATGCCCTATTGAGATGTGTTTCTGGTTTGTCCGAATACATTCGTTTACAACCTTTGGGCATCATGGCTGGGGAAAAAAGTGCTTATGGTGCCTATAGCACACAGTCTTCCTTGAATTATTGCACTTCAACGTCACCTGGAATCTGATTGCTTTGGTCAGGATAAGGTGTTTTTCTTTTAGATACGTGAAGTCTTAAGCCCCGTACACACGGTCGGACTTTGTTCGGAAATTCCGACAACAAAATCCTAGGATTTTTTCCGACGGATGTTGGCTCAAACTTGTCTTGCATACACACGGTCACACAAAGTTGTCGGAAAATCCGATCGTTCTGAACGCGGTGATGTAAAACACGTACGTCGGGACTATAAACGGGGCAGTGGCCAATAGCTTTCATCTCTTTATTTATTCTGAGCATGCGTGGCACTTTGTCCGTCGGATTTGTGTACACACGATCGGAATTTCCGACATCGGATTTTGTTGTCGAAAAATTTTATATCCTGCTCTCAAACTTTGTGTGTCGGAAAATCCGATGGAAAATGTGTGATGGAGCCCACACACGGTCGGAATTTCCGACAACAAGGTCCTATCACACATTTTCCGTCGGAAAATCCGACCGTGTGTACGGGGCATAATATGTTTACACCAAGAATTCCATGGGGCATAAGTAAAAACAGCATGGGGGTTCATGCACACTAGCTTAAAAAAACGCTAGTGCTCTTGGCAGAAAAAAAAATGCTATTTTTGAGCTTTTTTTTTTTTTGTACTAGTGTCTAGGTGCGTTTAGCGTTTTTTATTTTTTATTTTTATTACATTTCCGACAGAAAACTACTTTCAAAAACGCAAACCGGAAGTTTTTTTTTTTCCTGCCTAAACGCTGAGTTTAATATATCCCTCTAAATAAACTCCTCTAGAAGCAGCGTTGTTTTTAAGCCAGTGTGCATGGACACTAAAAGTGTTGGCATAAGATATTTCCATGAATCTAACGAGAAGGCTACTCTTCTAATTTGCAGTTTCACTTTTTGTCCAGGCCCCAGCAGTTCCCATGAAGAAAGTGAACCCTGTAGAAGAAAGGAGGAAAATGTTAGAGGTATCAAGCTGCTCCTCCTGCTTTCTTTGTTGTGCCTGACTTCTAGTTCTACAGAGCTTGAGGGCTTAGCAGTGCTGCTTGTGGTGCTGGCTTTTCCAGTGCTGGCAGATAAATGAATGACCCTAACCAAACGCCTCCAAACCTTTCCTCCTCGTTTCTTCTTACTCTTGTCCTCCTAACCACATTTTCCTTGCCAGTTATGACTCCACTAACACCTCTTTACCTAGAAGCTTCTACTAAAGAACTTGTGAGCAATATGAGAGCTTGTATGTATTGCAGGATGTGGCCAAGAAAAAAAGAGTGGACATTAGGCAGATGGAGAAGGAGAGGTTGCAGCGAGAACAGGTAGGTTGTTTTTTCTGTTATGTGGCTAATTTAAAACCAAGACTTTTTTTTTACCATTGTAAGTAATCAGCAGCATACATTTTTTCTTTGCACGTATTAAAATGTAAGTGTATAAGAGCAATAACTGACAATGTTAATCCAGGAACTGATTAGACAATGTATATGTCTAATGTAATATGTAGTATCTGAATGGAGGAGAGTGACTCCTGTTTAGTTGCTTTGCCACAGGAGAATTATTTATATTTCTTTTCTCGGACATCACGGGACACAGAGCCACAGTAATTACTGATAGGTTATAGGGTATCACTAGGTATTGGACACTGGTCACACCCTAATCAGGAAGTTCAACCCCCTATATAACCCCTCCCCTTCCAGGGATACCTCAGTTTTTACGCCAGTGTCTTAGGTGTTGGACGTGCAAGGATGTCCTGTGCTGAAGCTCGAAAAGGAATATCCTAAGATCCTATACTGGGGCAAGCCAGGCGAACCGGATCCATTCAAAGTGTCTTTCATGGCCGAATTGGATGGTACCCGGGCCTCGTGTCCGAAGAAACGAGGTTTTACCTGTAACGCTTCTCTTTTTAGAGAGCTGGACCCGCGGATCAGAAAATGGCTTTAAACTTCCTAATTTCTGGCGAGGTGCTTTACAGGGCCAGAACTGAAGGATCCCCCTACTGATGGGGGCCCCAGTCTCTGACGGTTTTTCACAAACGGAGCCCACCGTGAGAGGCGAAGATTGGGTCTGTATTAACTGAACCCTGCGGCTGGATAAGGTAAGAGGAGATTCCACAGAATTTCAATTCTAGTGGCTTTCTCCTTTAAGGTAAATGCATGCTATGCCTATTGTGACCACCGGGGGCGGCCAAGAGCACAAACCTTCTCATGCTTGATTCTGTCTCAGCGTCCGCTGCACAGGCTCTCCCACTGGCTCTAAGGTAAGATGGTGGGGAGTTTTCTCTGCTGGGATGGTCCCCCCAGGCTAGGGAGAGGCTCAGGTATGCTGGAAGGCGGGTGAGACCGCTCTGTCACAGCCGCCGCCGCCGAAGCCGCATTGCAATGCAGGGCCCATCACTGCCGGCCTCCTCCTGATTCCCTCACCCCCAGCCTTCCTTCAGGCTTGTCAGGAAGGGTCGGCTCGTGCGGGAAGCGCTCGTTTTTTCAAAAAACGAGGGGGGGGGAGGGGGGCGGGGCGTCAGCACAGCGTCAGCGTGCTCAGACGCCCACAGTGCCACAAAGTATGGCTATTTAAAGCACACTGTACAGGTGCTCTGAGCCTTAGAGGGACACAGAGCTGACAGTCGCATGTAAGGTGGGACACAGGCATTCCCCTGGGCTGCATTTACTAAAGAACACCGGATTGGGCATTTGGTAGCAAGGCTTTTTAGCCAGACTACATCGCTCAGCAGTCAGTGTTCGTTTGATACCTCACTCCTTGTTGCTTTGCACTATGGGTAGAAGAGGTTCAGGTACCCCAAGAACCAGAGGCACTAGGGGGTCTCGTTCAGGTTCTGAGGACCCCCTGTCTGCTACACTATCCCCTCCTGAGGGACCAGGGGCAGCTGGACAGGGAGAGCCATTGGGGTTAGGGGCTACACTTGCTGCCGGCACTTCAGCCCCTGTGTACATTACACAAGAAGTTTTTTCCTCAACCATTACTGGATTAGAGAAAAGACTAATGGCCGTGATTACATCTTCACTTAGTGGAAGAAAACGCACAAGGCCTTCCTCTGCTCCCCAAGACCCTCAGACAGAGGAGCTCTGGGATAAAGGAGATGAATCCCTTTCAGAGGATCGGGATGGGACGGATGAGTCCTCTTCGGAGGATTCAGGTGGAGAGGGACCCTCTGCGACTTCCCAAGAGGAAAAAGTCTTAGTGCAGATCCTCACTGGTTTGGTCCGCTCCACATTTAAGTTGCCCCTACCTGAAACTACTACAGAAACCTCTTCTGCTTTGGGGTCACTGAAACCTTTCCAAGCAGCACATGCTTTTCCTGTTCATAATTTACTTGAAAAGCTGCTTTATTCTGAGTGGGATCACCCAGATAAGCGATTTCTTCCGCCAAAAAAGTTTTCTACACTTTATCCTATGGAAGAAAAATTTATTAAGAGGTGGGGAATACCGGCCATTGATGCGGCCATTTCCTCTGTAAATAGTAGTCTGACTTGTCCTGTAGACAACGCTCAGATGCTCAAAGATCCTGTGGATAAAAAGATGGACTTCTTATTGAAAGATGTTTTTTCCTTAGCAGGATCAGTGGCCCAACCTGCAGTAGCAGCGATTGGAGTCTGTCAATACTTAAGAGACCATGTTAAGCAGGTCATCAAAGTATTACCTGAACAGCAGGCCCAGGGGTTTGCTAACCTTCCTGCGGCTTTATGCTATGTTGTTGACGCCATCAGAGATTCTATCGTGCAGACCTCTCGCCTCTCGCTTGGGTTGGTGCATATACGTAGAATCTTATGGTTAAAGAACTGGTCAGCCGAAGCACCATGTAAGAAGCTCCTGGCTGGGTTTCCCTTTCGTGGTGAAAGGTTGTTTGGAAAGGACTTGGATAATTATATCAAGAGGATCTCCTGTGGGAAAAGCACTCTCTTACCTGATAAGAAGAAGAGTAAGCATCCCTCTTTTAAACTGACTCTTTCCCCAGCGCCAGGGGCATCAGCCTCCAGGCAGCCACGATGGTCTCCTCCGTCTGGGGCAAGAAACAAGAGTCAACCCCAGGGACACAAGAAATCCTGGGGGAAGAAGTCTTCTAGACAAGACACTAAGGCCTCTTCATGAAGGGGCGCCCCGCTCGCTCGAGTGGGGGGAAAGACTGCTGCAGCTCTCAGGGCCCTGGCAGAAGGACTTCCAGGACAGATGGGTAATCTCCACGGTAACCTTAGGGTACAGTCTGGAGTTCCAAGAATTTCCCTCTCCTCGTGTCCTCAGATCCGGTGTTCCCAGAGAACCAGAAGAGAAGCAGTCGCTCCTTCTAGCGATAGAGCGACTTTTGTCGCAAGAGGTCATTGTGGGGGTTCCCACAAAGGATCAAGGATTGAGACTCTATTCCAATCTTTTTATGGTCCAAAAACCAAATGGGGACGTCAAACCCATTTTGGATTTAAGAGATCTGAATTGATTCCCGAGGATGCAGTCCTTCCGTTTGGAATCAATTCGGACAGTAGTCTCCATCCTGCAGGGAGGAGAATTTCTGACATCAATAGGCATCAGAGATACAGGCCTACCTGTGCCCATTTTTCCTGCTCAACTGAAGTGTCTGCAGGCAAAGATCACTGCTCTAAGGGAGCTGATTTTGACAGTCAGGACCAAGAAGGGTCCTTCTGTCCGCCTTTGTATAAGGCTGCTGGGGAAGATGGTGGCTTCATTCGAAGCAGTTCCCTATGCGCAGTTCCAGGCAGGACTGTTGCAACACAGTATTCTGTCGGCCTGGAACAAGGAGGTGCAGGCATTAAACTTTCCAATGCACCTGTCGCATGCGATGCGTCAGAGCCTCAGTTGATGGCTCATACCCGAAAACCTGCAGAAGGGGAAATCCTTCCTACCGGTTGCCTGGGATCCTCTTGCAGGCAGGACGGATGCGTTGGTGATCCCGTGGCAGCGGCTCTCACTGATTTATGCATTCACTCCTATTCTGCTACTGCCACGGCTCCTTCGCAGGCTCAGGCAAGAAGGGAAGTCGGCACTTCTGGTGGCCCCCATGTGGCCCAGAAGAACTTGATAAGCAGAAATAGCAGGGATGACGGTGGGTTCCCGGTGGACCCTACCGGTACGCCCAGACCTGTTATCTCAAGGTCTAGTATTCCAGCCTGCCTTACAAACGCTAGATTTGACGGGTGGGCTATTGAGACCCACGTTCTGAAAAGTCGTGGGCTTTCAGGTCCTGTCATATCTACCTTGATCAATGCAAGGAAGCCAGCTTCCAGAATGATTTATCATAGAGTCTGGAAAGCTTATGTATCCTGGTGTGAATCCAGGGGTTGGCATCCCAGGAAATATGTCATAGCTAGAATTCTTGATTTTCTACAATTAGGATTAGAGATGAAGCTGGCCTTGAGTACCATCAAGGGCCAGGTCTCGGCCTTATCAGTGTTGTTTCAACGGCCGCTTGCTTCGCATTCTCTGGTCCGAAACTTTATGCAGGGGGTGATGCGTCTTAATCCTCCGGTTAAGGCGCCCCTAAACCCCTGGGACTTGAACTTGGTTCTATCGGTGTTACAGAAACAACCTGTTGAACCAATACGTCAGATTCCTTTAGTCTTGCTGACGAGGAAACTAATATTTCTGGTAGCCATCTCTTCTGCTAGAAGAGTGTCAGAAATAGCAGCTCTTTCCTGTAAAGAGCCTTACTTGATTATACACAAGGATAGAGTGGTACTACGCCCTCATCCTAGTTTTCTACCGAAGGTTATTTCAGAGTTTCATCTAAACCAAGACATTGTTCTGCCTTCCTTTTTTCCAGATCCCTGTTCTTCGGAAGAAAGGTCACTACATTCTTTGGATGTAGTAAGAGCAGTCAAGACCTATCTGGAGGCAACCGCTCAGATTCGCAAGACGGATGTCTTGTTCGTGCTGCCAGAGGGTCCCAATAGAGGACAGGCAGCGTCAAAAGCGACCATTTCTAAATGGATTCGACAGTTGATTATTCAAGCTTACGGTTTGAAACGGAAGATTCCCCCGTTTCAGATCAAGGCACATTCCACAAGGGCTATTGGTGCTTCTTGGGCAGTGCATCACCGGGCCTCTATGGCTCAGATCTGCAAGGCCACAACCTGGTCTTCAGTTCATACATTCACCAGATTCCATCAGGTGGATGTAGGAAGGCATGAGGATATCGCCTTTGGGCGTAGTGTGCTGCAGACAGCGGTACAAGGTCCTCAGGTCTGATAGCACCCTACCGGGTTGTGAGTCCCCCCCCCCCCCCCCCCCCTCAGTTGGCATTGCTTTGGGACATCCCATCAGTAATTACTGTGGCTCTGTGTCCCGTGATGTCCGAGAAAAGAAAATAGGATTTTTTATTACAGCTTACCTGTAAAATCCTTTTCTTTCGACGGACATCACGGGACACAGAGGTCCCGCCCCTCTTCTAATACACCTATATTGCTTTGCTACAAAACCTGAGGTATCCCTGGAAGGGGAGGGGTTATATAGGGGGTTGAACTTCCTGATTAGGGTGTGACCAGTGTCCAATACCTAGTGATACCCTATAACCCATCAGTAATTACTGTGGCTCTGTGTCCCGTGATGTCCGTCGAAAGAAAAGGATTTTACAGGTAAGCTGTAATAAAAAATCCTATTTTTCTACCTAGTTCATGATCTGTTGTCATTGCTGTAGCATTATTCATGATTACAGTGGTGTATATTTTGCAAATTCTCTCATTGAAGCTCGGGTCCTTCAAGAGAACTTCATTCTGTATGTAATTAGCCATTTACGGAAACATCTATATTTATTAATCGTTTAGGTTAATTTGTCAAAAAAAAAAATGATGACTGCCATTGCTGATCCTCTGATTTCCTCAGTATGCAGATGATGAAAGTCAGAGTCATAAGCCCTTGTTTGCATACTTGTTCCAGGTCAAGGACTTAAAGTAAGACAACCAGGAAACTAGCCGGGTCCGGTAGGAGAGGTCAGCAATGGCAGACTCCATATTTCTCTTTTGAAAAGTCCTTTTATGTAATTAAAAAAAAAAAACTAGGCTATTAAACGGAAAGAAATGTTCAGCATAGACATAGTTTTTCTTCACAGGAGGAATGGAAATTTCCTAGCTGCAAAAAGAAATCCTTTTTTTTCTTTTTAATTTATTTTTTGTATATCCCCTACAGATTAGAAAATGTAAGTTGAAACCAGTTTTTTTGTTATGGAGGTTTTGTTTTCTTCTGTTCTTGTATATAAGTCCCATGCATCTTTCCAAGTGTTACTATCTATTTTCTAATCCCATGGTAGATAAATTTACTCAAAGCAGAACAGATGAGACGACTGGAGAAGGAAAGGGTAAACTGGATGATCTTACTGATAGTAGTATATTATGTTTCTTTGTGTTTCCTTTCTGACATATCTATCTTTCTCATGTGTGTTCATTGTCCAGTGTTTTCTTCATGCAACTGAACACGTGTAGTCTGATCAAGTTTCTCCTTGCAGTTGTCAGAGCATTCATAGCTGATCATAATCATATTATTGGATGTACACTTGCCAGTTCACATTTTCAGCTGCTGTATTCTTGAGTATGACAACGTTTTTTAGTTGACCCAAAGTCCCGCATCAAAAAATTGCAAGGAGTTAGTTTTTGGGAAAAAATGCAAAGTACATGCAAAGTAAAGTGTTTTGTAAAAACAAAAAGCAAAAAAAACTATTTGAGCTATGCTAAGGGCTTACTAGGAGGTAAGCGTTCCATAATATAATTGCACATGGCAAGAGCCTACCCTCACCCTGCAGAATTTATTCTGATTTATTAAAATACAGTCTATGCTGCAGATTTCTGCCATCTCATATTTGTCCACAAGGTGACAGTATTGTAACAGTAGGTTTCAACTGAACTGGCAATGGAAACATTTTTTTTTTTTTTTAATATATCAGTAATCTGCTTTATTCATATAGCAGTAACATATAATCAAGCACTTCACAGTGCAGATATAGATTTCTTTGTAATAGTTCCTTTTCCTTCTAATCCAATGTCACTTAAACACATTAGGACCAGTTTTAGGAGGAAGTCCACTAACCTAAAATGTTTAGGGTGCAAATTGGAGCACCTGGAATAAACCCATGCAAACATGGGAAGAACATCCAAATTTCACGCAGATTGCATCTGAGGTAAGATTTAAACCCAGAATGCAGAGCTTAAGGCAAGAATGCTAACCAGTTAATCCCCTTTCTTTCCCAGTGGTAGTCTGTGTTAAGATACTTAAAGCATATCTAAACTAAGGAACAAAACAATTATATATTGCAGCTTACCAGTCCTTCACTGTGATGGCTTTATTGGATTTCTTTTTTTAATGCTTTTATTTATTTATTTGTTTATTTATTTGTATTTTTTGTAATACTTTTATTTACTTTGTTTTTACCTGGTGATCCAGTCAGTAGTACACTTCTTGTACTACTTTAACAATCCTCACTTACTGTAGTGTTGTCATTAGGACAGGACTACTAACTCCCCCCCATGATCTGGTTTCCCTCCCATAACCTAGAGGGGAGAGATTCAGTAGACAGCTGAGAATAATGTAACTGGTAACTTCCTGTGCTGCATTATCAGTTGATGAGATTTCTGGCAGGATCAAGGAATATTTTTTGCACTAATCGAACAGATATTACAAAATGGTTTCAATGTACTTAACAGACTAAAGGGACCCAATAGGAGACATTCCTTGTTAGGATTCACCTAACCTTTTAAAGTTTTTATTTTTTTCAGTCAAATTTGAAAAAACACTATATGTTATGTGTTTTCTATTCACACAGCATACCTAAAAAATAAATTTAAAAAAATTTCTTGCCATGTGCATGGTTGTTTGGAGTAGGCATCTTGCCTGATTGCAAGTTAGTCTTAACTACCTCCCTACCAGGCTAATTCTGACATTTCTCCCCTATATGTAAAAATCATTATTTTGGGAGAAAGTTACTTAGAACCCTTAAAGCAGAACTCTGGGATTTTCAAATAATCTGCCATTAGTACACCCCCCCCCCCCCCCCAAAAAAAAACAAACACTAAACAGTTATTACATTTGTGAATTTCCTTACCATTGAAGAGAAAAGTCCAATTCAATTTTAGGAAGTTGGTTTTCTAATTGAAAAAATACATAATGTATTCTGCCAGTTGGGATCTATTAGAACAGTGATTGTGTCATATCTTCTTCTTTCTCTCTAAACCAGGGGTAGGCAAACTCAGCCCTCCAACTGTGGTGAAACTGCAAGTCCCATGAGACATTGCAAGACACTGACAATCAGAGGCATGACTCTTAGAGGCAGAGGCTTGATGAGATTTGTAGTTTCACCACAGCTGGAGGGCCGAGGTTGCCAACCTTTGCTCTAAACCATAATTGACTACATTTCCCATGAATCTTGGGGATTGGAGTGAATGTGGGAGTTACACTAGGCCTGTAAATGTAAATGTGAACTTGCTCACTTCAACATAAATCACACCCCTCAGTCTCCTGCCAAGCCATACTACTCAACACACAGTATGATAGGTTACAGCCTTCTAAATGCAAAGCATGTCTGTTCTCTCCCCTCCAGCCACAACATGAGATAATCATATTGCCCTTACTTGCTTTATGTAATCATTACTGAACTTTAGATACATCCCATATTTAGATATTATACACACTGTACTCTGCTGTAATTCAGTATTAGAAATATTGTTCCTGCTGCAGCTTTGATATCTTTCTAACAGCAATCCGTATCCACCAGTGCGGTCTCGTCGGTGACCACCAGTGCGGTCTCGTCGGTGACCACCAGTGCGGTCTCGTCGGTGACCACCAGTGCGGTCTCGTCGGTGACCACCAGTGCGGTCTCGTCGGTGACCACCAGTGCGGTCTCGTCGGTGACCACCAGTGCGGTCTCGTCGGTGACCACCAGTGCGGTCTCGTCGGTGACCACCAGTGCGGTCTCGTCGGTGACCACCAGTGCGGTCTCGTCGGTGACCTACCAGTGCAGAGAGCGGGATTGTTATCAGAAATCATAGGGATGACACAGTGGGGATCTCGGGATGTGACAGGTATTGTATGTGAAATACCGATCGAGGTAATATCCCACCTCCTGCCGGCATTGGAACAGTGCGCTATCAATCACAACGCCGGTCAGCGGGGCGTTACGATGATCGGTACTTCACATACAATACCTGTGACAGCCCAAGATCCTTGCTGTGTCACCCGTATGATTTCAGATAACAATCCCACTCTGTAGGGAGATTGGGGGGTGGAGTGGGGGCGGTGACTGGCAGGGAGCAGAGGAGGCGGAGAGAGGAGAATGAGGACACCTCCTCCATGGGTGGGACAGACCGGGGGCTGTGACACCCCTTTGCCCACTACATTTCTACTTCCTCCCTGCTCGCTCTACAGAACTACTCGTGGGAAGTGCCAAGACAGCTGGCTTCGGGGTACAGGAGGAATAGCAGCCAGCGGTCTTACAAGCAGGAAACCACAGGGCAATAACTGTTTTTCATCAAGATCTGCAGGCTACTACAGAGGAACTACAGAGCTCAGAAGAACATGGATAGCCTAGTTGGTGAAGGTAGGAGATCAGCAACAAGGACATGGGGGGGAAAAAAAGTTTTTTCCCAGAGTTTTGCTTTAAAACATTAAATATATTTTTTTAAGCAGAGGTCCTAGAGAATAAAATGGTTGGGTTTGCAATTTGATACAGTGCATATAAGAAGTCTACACACCATTGTTAAAATAGGTTTCTGTGATGTAAAAAAATGAGACAAAGATAAAAATCATTTCAGAACTTTTTCCACCTTTTTAATGTGACCTATAAACTGTACAACTCAGTTGAACAACAAACTGAAATCTTTTAGGTCAGTGGTTCTCAACCACACTAGTGTCGTGACCCCTTGATAAAATTTCCCAAGTTGTGGGGAGCCCTAACAGTAAAATTATTCTCGTAGCGTGCGTTGTTAGCTCCCAAGGCAAGACAAGTAATTTGCACACCTAACCCAAGGACATGTAGCGCTCCCTGAGTCCCTTCCATTTGTACAGTATTAAAACCCCTTATGGTACATTTTAGGTTGTACCACTCTTTCTCTTTGTTCTCCTTTCTTTCCCTTTTATCTCTCTCTATCCTAATTTCTTGTCCCTCCCCCCCCCCCCATCCCTCTCTCTAGCCGTCTTTCTTGTTCTTTCTCTTATTCTTTCTCTCTCCCTTTTTTCTCTTTTCCTCTCCCTTCCATGTATTCTCTATTTTTATTCCTTCTCTTACTCCTTGGTGGGGGGAATGGGATGAGTGGCAGTGCTGACGCGGGGAGTTGGGATGAGTAGGAGTGCTGGCGGGGGTTCTGATCAGCCAACTTAGGTGCTCTTGATCAAGGTCATCTGCTGATCTGAGAACTGTAGTAGGGACTTTTAATGGCAACTATAATCACAGGTAGTGTTACTCAATGTGTCTCCGACTTTGTGGTGTCTCACAGCAGTGACACCTATGCCGAAATCAGGAGATAGGGTCTCCTCCAGCCCCACCCACTTCATTCCTCACCAGTCAGCTGACCTCTAGTCTCTGCCCCCCAGCCATGCTGTGAAATGAATGGGCGGTTGCGAAGAGGCTGAGTGGGCGGCCGCGGGCTCCAGGAACAGCCCAGCTGGGCGGCCACAGGCTCCAGGGAGAGCCCTTCTGGGTGGCCGTGAAAAGGCTGGGAAGAGCAGTGCGGGCTTCAGGAACAGCCCAGGATTTGGTGACCCCTGGCAAATTGTCATTTGACCCCCGAGGGGGTCCCGACCCCCAGGTTGAGAACCACTGTTTTTAGGTGGAGGGAAGTAAAACTAAAAAACTAAAATAATATATGGTTGCTTAAGTGTGCACACCCTTAAACTAATACTTTTGTTGAAGCACCTTTTGATTTCATTGCAGCACTCAGTCTTTTTGGGTATGAGTCTTTTAGCATGGCACATCTTGACTTGGCAATATTTACCCACTGGTAAATATAGCAACTGGGAACCTGCCATTGTGGTACAGCACATTGTGTGAATTCACGGAAGGGGGCATTTTCTATGGAAAAAAATACTCCAAATATGTCACGATTGCAAGGGCATCTCCTGTGCACAGCCCTCTTCAGATCCCCCCACAGATTTTCAATCAAATTCAGGTCTGGGCTCTGGCTGGGCCATTCCAAAACTGTCATCTTCTTCTGGTGAAGCCATTCCTTTGTTGATTTGGTTGTATGCTTTGGGCCATTGTCATGCTGAAAGATGAAGTTCCTCTTCATGTTCAGCCTTCCAGCAGAGGCCTGAAGGTTTTTTTGCCAATATTGACTGGTATTTGGAACTGTTCATAATGTCCTTTTACCTTGACTAAGGCCCCTGTTTCAGCTGAAGGAAAAACAGCCCCAAAGCATGATGCTGCCACCACCATGCTACACGGTGGGCATGGTGTTCTTTTGGTGATGTGCAGTGTTGTTTTTGTGCCAAACATATCTTTTGGAATTATGGCCAAAAAGTTCAACCTTGGTTTCATCAGACCATAACACATTTTCCCACATGTTTTTGGGAAACTTAAGATTTTTTTTTTTGCAAAATTTAGCCGGGCTTGGATGTTTTTCTTGTTAAGAAAAGACTTCCATCTTGCCACTCTACGCCATAGCCCAGGCATATAAAGAATACGGGAGATTGTTGTTACATGTACCACACAGCCAGTACTTGCCAGATATTCCTGCAGCCCCCTTAATGTTGCTGTAGGCCTCTTGACAGCCTCCCTGACCAGTTTTCTTCTAGTCTTCATCAATTTTGGAGGGACGTCCAGTTCTTTTGTGCCCTTCTCCTGACTGATAGCTTTTTAACAACGAGATCCCCCTGATGCTTTGGAAGCTCTCTGCAGTCCATGGCTTTTGCTGTAGGATGAGACTAAGAAAATGTCAGAAAAGACCTACTAGAACAGCTGAACTTTATTTGGGGTTAATCAGAGGCACTTTGAATGATGGCAGGTGTGCACTGACTCCTATATAACATGAGTTTGAATGTGATTGCTTAATTCTGAACACAGCTACATCCCCAGTTATAAGAGGGTGTGCACACTTATGCAACCACATTATTTTATTTTTACTTCTCCCCCCCCCCCCCCCAAAAAAAAGATTTCAGTTTGAAGTGTACAGTTTATAGGTCACATTAAATGTGGAAAAGGTTCTGAAATGATGTATCTTTGTCTCATTTTTTTACATCCCAGAAACCTGACATTTTAACAGGGGTGTGTAGACTTTTTACATCCACTATGTCTCACAGTATTTTCACAGCATTTGCATTTATTTAAAAAAAAAAAACATTTTAGAAAAAATGCACTTTAATGAATTTTAGTGCACACAAACATAATAGAATACCCATTTGGTTTGGTAAAATATCCATTTACTCGGATGTTACCTTAACATGTCATGCTTTAAAGATTGCATGCACTCGTAGAACGGCGTCAAACTACAGTACCTAAAATGCTGCATAGATGATGCTTTAAATCCTTTACATTTACCAGTTCAAAGTGAGAGATATCATTTTAGCACCAGACCCCCTGTGTAACTTTAATGTTTGCAGCGATACCTCACGTGTGGCGCGAACACCGTTTACATATGTGTGCAGGACTTTTATAAGCGTTAGCCTTTGCTTGTGAGCACAGGGGGTGCTTTACATTTTTTTTATATGATAACTTTTATCACAAGGGTTAGACCCCAGATCTCGCCTCTGGCCTTAAAAGTATCTAATCAAACCGAGATTGGTTTGATCAGATGCTTTCAAAAGCCAGTAATGGCTTGTTTACATCCTGGTGATACTGGAAGTGACAAAATACTCGTTGCTTTTCTTAGTCCATAGAGATGATCAGGGATGTCCTGGTCCTCAGTGATTTCTATGGTAAGTCAGCGGAAATGCCGGCTTCCGTTCTGGGTTCCCTGGTGCCACGGGAGAGCCCGGAAAGGTGGCAGGAGGGGAGGCGACCCCCTCCTGCCGCATGCAAAAGCAATTTAACAGGTATTTACATTACAATAAAGAGAAACGCCAGCAGAAAAAAAAATGGATAGCTGCAGACATCATCCTGGTCACACCACAGAAAGTCCAGGATGTTATATAATGTCCTACGGGCGGAAAGTGGGTAAATAGATTCGATGTGACTCTATCCCCACACAGACTGGGGACACTGTGCACTTCCCATCATTGACACACAATGCAAGAAACTTAGCTTCTAGATCTGTAAACCTTTTATAAGGATCGTGTTCAAATCCCAGATTATAACTGGTAATGAGACCTGCCAGCACAGTACAGACGGGGTTAATTAGTGTAAACATTAAAGTGATTGTAAAGTTACTTTTTCCTATAAAAATAACAAACGTGTAATACTTAACCTGCTCTGTTGCAGTGGATTTGCATAGAGCAGCCCGGATCCTCCTCTTCTCGGGTCCCTCTTCTGTGATCCTGGCCCCTCTCTCCTGTTCAGTGCCACCACTGCAAGCAGCTTGCTATGGGGGCACTCATAGCATGCTTTAAGATAAGAAAAAAACCTTCTGCCTTTACAACCACTTTAACTTCCCAGTTCCCTCATGATCGTTGATCATGAAGGGAAAGCAAAGCATGCTTTTTTTCAGTCTGGAAGTTTTCAGTTTTTATTTTTTTTTAGTTCTGCTATGTGAATGGGAACATGTAACAAATATGTAAAGTAGCTATTATCCCAATTTGGCTACAAATTTTGAAATACACTGCACTTACTGCATGCATGCATATAAAATAAACACAGTTTTATATTTCTTATGAGAATAAAAAGCCATGTAAGATTCTAGACTTGCAAAGTTTTGGGAAGGAATGTGTCTCCCTCAGTGCCCACTGAACCTACAGCAAAGAAGCTTAAAGTTCGTTTTGCACTCAAGTGACCCATTTTCTGCCAGCAAGACTTTACTCAGTTGGTCCAGACTGGACCAGCACCTGGTTCAGCCTTTCAGCGATCTGCCAAGAGCCTGAGCCAGCCCATTCTGCCCCCCCCCCCCCCCACAGCCCAGTGCTCCAAGTAAGTGCTGAAGGGGAGAGCAGAGAGCCACTGACTTGACAGTCACGGCTCTCTGCTGAGAGCAGAGGGGGAGAACTGAGCGATCAGTGGTGTTTGATCACCCAGTTCTCAGTGTAGAGGCGGCAGGGAACAGATGCAGAATTTGACCCATGCTGCATCCACCTAGGTGAGTATGTAAATCCTGCTTCTCTTTTAAATTTTGCTGGTTGTATTCTCCTCCCTAACACCTTTCATGACTTTTACTGTTTGGAAGTGTCCTGTTGTTCTTCCAGCCCCTGAAGCTACAATGTTTATTACTTCTGTCTATAAAACCTTTAACCAGATTGTATCTTTATCTTATTTCAATATTTTCCAAATGCCTGCTTAGTCTTTCCTTTTTATATCTATTTTCTTGCTAAGTTATTTACATGCTTTTAGTTGGAGCGAATAAATCGCGCAAGAGAGCAAGGCTGGAAGAATGTAATTGGTTCAGGAGGAAGTGGAGACATTAAGGTGATATCACAAGCCAATTACTGTATATTATTTTGTAGTTCAGACCTAAATGGCCCATCCTTTATAGATCAGCATAATAGTTTCATGTTTGGGTCCTAAAAAATGTAATTCTTTTACAGGCACCATATTTCGGTGGAGGTGGAGGGGCAGCTCCACCACAAGCTGCAGGTCGCTCTTCCTATGAGTTTTATCATTCCATATTAGAGCAAATGCAAAAGCAGAAAGAAAGTGTTAAATTAGCAGAGGAAAGAGAGGCCAAATACCGAGCAGAAGTACAAAACTCTGATGCAGCTCAAAGGTTTGTTGTTTAGCTGTGTTTTTTTTTTTAATTCTTTTTTTGTTGAGTTTTCATAATGAAAATGTAATTTAGCTGTTTAGTTCTGCCTAGAAAACCCAGCATTACCTGGTCTATGCAAGATTGATGTCTGACTATCTCCAATCATTAATAAAATTTAAAATAACGTGCATCGCTTATGTATTATGAATCGGATACTAAACTACCGGTATATTGATTTATAGTAGATGAGTACTGCACATTATTTTAATTATTTTTTAATGTTGTGAATTGATCACACGGGTGCTAGCAGCTCAGAGTGAGAGGGAATTTAGACATCAGCTGTATGGACACTATACAATTTAAAAAACATTTTTATATCCCCAATAATTATATTCCATCAATAGTACATCAGAAAGCCTTGGTGTTGTCTTTATCTTTCATCTGCAGAGCTGCTGCACAACCGGAAGCTCCTAATGGCCCTTCATCTCCTTATCCGTTACCTGATGGAGATGCGGTGAGGAAGGAATTGAAGAGGCTAGAGCAGGTTTCCCGACAAGCGCGTGCAGACAGGTCAGTGATCTTAAAAGAGCCATCAGGTGTTTTTTGTTTTAGCAATAAAAGTACATTGTACACAGCTATGCGTGAAGTTGTTTTGGTCATCTAACATGATAACAGTGCCGTTTCAGATTATAAAAACGCAACAACACTTTCTTTTATGAAATCTCAATTATTGTATAAGGCAGGTCATTTATTGCTGAAAGAAAATCTCTTGATTCCCCAATCAACACTGTAAGTGTTGATGAAGGAATCCCTCCCGCAGAGCTACTGTATTCTCCCAGCGGTGTTGGGGGGGGGGGGGGGGGGGGAGGAGCCGTCCCTGCTGGGAGAACACAATGATTTTTGCGAATGGCTATAGCCTCTGGCAAAAATCGCATTCTAGGAATCTGACATGCTGATTGTATCCAAGTCGATTCATCTATTGAACCGTGTACAATCAGCATGCCCCCCATAGATGGATCACATCTCAACTGGTTCCTGCAGAACTGGTCGAGATTCAAACCATCTATGGTTGGCTTAAGGCATATGGGGAAAAGAGGAAAAAAAAGGTAAGGCATTTTTAACGACTCTTTCTTAGTTTGTCACTGGAACTGATCCAGGAAAATGCTTTCACGATGCAGTAGGAGCATCCTCATTTTACTCTATGTAAGCTGTGATGTCAGTCATTGATTTACTGTCTTTGGTTTGTTAAAAGGAATGAGTGTTTTTGTACATGTTTCCTTTTTGTCTCTATGATCCACCTGTCCCACTGTATTCTCAAAAGATTGTCAACTTTGCAGACATTGTAGTCACTTGGACCTACAGCATTGATGATGCAAGGGAGGTGTGGCTGCCAGGCCTGTCACTGCTTTTAATCTGCCTCTGTGCTGTCCATATTCAGAGAGGCACATATAGCTCCGCCCACAAACACCCTGGTAGTAACTTGCGGCCTCATTGTGGTAATGGGAGCAGGATCTTGTATGTTCTATAGAAACAATGTACCAGCCATGCTGGATCCATTTAACCCTCAATATCTCCTAGTGTACATAGTCAGGCCAGCTTAGGCTGGTGGCCATACACAGTGCAAATTTCTTTCCTGCAACTGTGTTCTGCAGGAAAGAAAATTTGCATGATTCCCCCATCAACACAGATTGTGCTGACAGGGGAATCCCTCCCGCCGAGCAATTGTCTTCTCCCGACAGAGGTGGCCATGAAGCCATCCCCGCCAGGAGAGGACAGTGATTATTGCTAGCGGCTATAGCAGCCGCTAGTGATCATTGCAAGAGAATCCGAAAGGCTGATTGTACCCAAGTTGATTGATTGATCGACTTGGTGCATTCAGCCTGCCCATTAATGATTTGAACCATGTAAAGCCGGCCTTAGAAACAAAATTTACTTATTAAACGAAAATAACGAAACATGAAAAAGATAAAAAAAATTCTCTAGAAAATTACTTGGACCCCCTCCCCCCCCAATAAAAAAAAAAATCTCCTAGGTGACGCTTTAAAAGCTTCTACAGGTTACCAGTATAGAGTTACACAGGAGGCCTGGAGCTAGATATATTGGTCTTGCTTTAATGCTTGTGGTGATACCTCACACATGTGGTGCGCATTTTCACGCAAACACGAGAGGTATGGAGTTGCTTTACATTTTGTTTTTGTTTTTTTTACACTTATGCCCCGTACACACGGTCGGATTTTCCGATGGAAAATGTCCGATCGGAGCATGTTGTCGGAAATTCCGACTGTGTGTGGGCTTCATCGGACATTTTCCATCGGATTTTCCGACACACAAAGTTGGAGAGCAGGATATAAAATTTTCCGACAACAAAATCCGTTGTCGGAAATTCCGATCGTGTGTACACAAATCCGACGGACAAAGTGCCACGCATGCTCAGAATAAATAAAGAGATGAAAGCTATTGGCCACTGCCCCGTTTATAGTCCCGACGTACGTGTTTTACGTCACCGCGTTTAGAACGATCGGATTTTCCGACAACTTTGTGTGACCGTGTGTATGCAAGACAAGTTTGAGCCAACATCCGTCGGAAAAAATCCTAGGATTTTGTTGTCGGAATGTCCGAACAAAGTCCGACCGTGTGTACGGGGCATTAGCCTTTTTCAATTTTTTATCTTTTATCACTTTTTGACGAAATCCTTGTCAATTCCATTGACTATGGATTTTAATTCTGAAATATTGCACATGAATAGTTAATTTTTTACCACTTGTAGTTCATTCATATTACTTCTCCACAACTTCTACTTAGTCATTTTATTGCTATACTGTAAATACTCTGTAATTTGATTTTGTGTTATCCAGGACACATGCTAAATTGAACAATCTAAATAGCACTAAACCGGAAAAATGAATAACATTGATAAATAAGCTTTATATATTTTAACAACATCACACAGAAGACACCAGGAGTGGATACATTTTTCCATACAGCCTTTATTTAAGGAAATATGGAAATAATATGCTTTTTATATCTTTGTTTTTTTTCTTTTTTATAGTCAGTATTAACTAACATTTTTTTTCCTTGTCAAAAGAAGTTTATTGAGTATACAATGTTATAAAGATACATAAAGTAAGTTTACAAGGATCTATAAAGTAAGCTCATTGTTTTACAGTAGGGTTTATATAGGTAAATATCATGAAATTTCAAATATTAAACATTGGGTTCACGTAAACCTAAATTAAAGATATATATCATTTCCTTAGTTACTTTTGTAGGTATTTAAATGATTTATACCTACTATACATATTGTTTACAAGTAGAGTGTATATAGGTCAAATAAATTCTGATAATGAGCTTTAATCTTAAGGTGGAGAAAAGGAAAGAGAAAGAAGAAAATGGGTTGAAAGGTAGAGGTATGGTCCACAAGGTTGTCCCGCTCGTCAGTTTATTATTCTTTTTAGTTCTCTTTGAAGCCTTAGAATGGGTGTCTCTGTAAGTCATTTAATCTGTTACCATGGCAACAGGACAGAGTCATTGAAATTTGACAGGAACTGTTGTTTTATCCAAGGGTGCCAAAGTTTTTCAAATTTTGGAATTTGATTTTGATCGATGGCTACCATCTTAGCATGGGACATTGTATTATTCATTCTGTGAATTGTTTCTGCTAGTACCAATGTAGCAGATTTCCATGCCTTGGCCACTGTTTGTTTTGCAGCCGTTATTAGTTGGATCACAAGTTTGAATTGAGAGAGTGTTAACCATTCCAGTTTTAGATTAAGTAAAGTTAAATATGGATCTGGTTGTATTATTTTTTTAAATATTTTAGATGCAATCACGAAGACTTCCTTCCAGAAGGTTTGGATTACTGGGCACGTCCACCATATGTGTAAATATGTGCCTATTTCTGGGCATCCTCGAAAACAAAGAGCTGAGGTATTAGGTGAATATTTTGCCACTCTAGCGGGTACAAGGTACCAGCGAGTTAGGACTTTATAATTTGTCTCCAGTGCTAAGATGTTGGGTGAAGATGACTTAGATGTGAGCCATATGTTAGACCAGTCCGTGTCTTCTAAAGTTCGTCCCAGGTCCTCCTCCCACCTCTGAACGTAAGAGGGTCTATTAAGATTTGCTACTCCATATAATTGATTATAAAGTGATGAAATTGTACCTTTAGCAAATGGATCTTTTGTACAGATTGATTCAAAAATGGATAATTGGGATAATGGTGTATCCCCCTTTAGGAATGGTGTATAGAAATTTTTGATTTGGAGATATCTAAATATCTCAGAGTTTGGTAGATCATATTTTTCTGTAAGCGATGGGAATGAAAGGAATGATTTAGATGCTATGAAGTCATTTAATGTCTGAATGCCTGATGTTGTCCAAGCTTTAAAAGAATTTGGGTAGATCCATGCCGGATAAAAGGCCGGATTTCTGATAAAAGAAAGGAGAGGATTGTGTGGAGATTGTAACTGATATTTGGTTTTTAGTTTATCCCAGAGAGATAAGAAGTGTTTAGTTATGGGATTATGAATTTTAAAGCGGTCTTTAGGATCAAGCCATAATAAATTTGATATTAATAGAGGGTCATTTTCTGAAGCCTCTATAAATACCCATAATGGGATTTCCTGTTTTGCATGGTATTTGGACAGACTGGCCAAATGTGCTGCTCTGTAGTAGTTAGTAAAATTAGGGTATCCCAGGCCTCCTTTATTTTTGGGAAGATGTAGTGTGTGTATAGGTATACGTGGTTTAGAAGAGCCCCATATAAAGGAAGTTGCTCTTTTTTGTACTATTCTCAAAAAATAGGAAGGAATTTGAATAGGGAGGACTCTGAATAGATAAAGCAATTTGGGTAGAATAGTCATTTTGATTGCATTAATCTTCCCTATCCAGGATAAAGGAAGTTGCGACCATTGTTTTATTAGATTTGTGATCTGTCTTAATACAGGAGGATAATTGGTTGAGAATAAGTCAGAATGAGATGCTGTTAAATGAATTCCAAGATATGGGATTGATTTTTCTGCCCATGTGAATGGGAGTGCAGCCCTAGCCGGGATCAATTCCATGTTTGTGAGTGAAATATTAAGCACTAGGCATTTCTTAGGATTAATCATAAGGCCGGATAGGGCTGCAAATCCATCAAGAGCTGGTATTAAGTTAGGACCAGAGACCTGTGGTGATGATAGAAAAAGTCATATATCGTCTGCAAATATACATAATTTGTGTGTAATACCTCCTACTTCAATGCCAGTTATAGTTTGGTTTGTTCTGATGTATTGGGCCATGGGTTCGAGTATAAGGGCAAATAATAAGGGAGATAATGGGCAACCCTGTCGGGTACCTCTTTCGATATTAAAGGCTTCAGATTTGTATCCAGCATATTTTATATAGGCTTTGGGTTTATTATATAATGCTTTGATCCATGTTAAAAAGTGGGGTCCAAAACCCCATTTTTGTAATGAATATTGCATATATTGCCAGGATACTGTGTCAAATGCCCTCTTAATATCGAGAGATAGAAAACATAAAGGGATTTTCCGTTTTTTAGCAATATGTGCCAATAACACTGCCCTGCGTATATTATCGCCTGCCTGTCTATTTGGCATGAAGCCTACTTGATCTCTATGTATTAATTTTCCTATAATGCTATTGAGGCGTTTTGCTATTATTTTTGCTAATAATTTAATATCGAGGTTTAACAGAGAGATAGGCCGATAATTCACACAGGAAGTATCATCAGAAAGGGGTTTTGGGATCATACAAACAATTGCCATTAGTGTTTCTTGCCGAAAAGAATGTCCATCTAGAAGTTTGTTAAAAGTTTCAGTGAGAATGGGAGAGAGTATTTCTGAGAATGTTTTATAGTATAAAGCCGAGTAGCCGTCTGGGCCTGGTCTTTTGTTAAGTTTTAGGTCTTTTATGGCGTTAGCAACTTCATCTATAGTTATAGGCTCATCCAAACAGTTTTTTTGATTCTGAGATAACTCAGGTAAGTTTATTTTTGAGAAGAAGGATTCAGCTTCTGTAGGATTAAATTCATTGTTTGTCTTGTATAAAGTTGCGAGATGTGAGTGAAATTTATGGACTATTTTAACTGGATTACAAGTGTAAACATTTTTTGATAATTTCAAACGTATTGGTTTGAAAGATTTGTTAGTTGAATTTAATGCCCGAGCCAAATATGTACCTGGTTTGTTTGTATTCATGTAGAAATTGTGTTTGGAGCGTTTGAGGGATTTATCAACTGACTCAGTGAGAAATAGATCGTATTCCAGTCTAGATTTTTCCAGATGAGATTTTGTACTCTGAGATGGATTATCTTGAAATGATATGTAGGCTGCATTAAAATTGAGTTCTAGTTTTTTTGCTAGATTTTTGCGTTCCCGTTTAAATAGTGCCATTTGTCTTTGTATTGTATCACGCAAGACAGGCTTATGAGCTTCCCACAGTGTTATTGGGGAGATGTCTGTTGTATTATTAATTGATATGTATTCCTTTAAAGCTTGTTCAATGGCCATCTGATGTAGTGGGTGTTTGAGCATTATGTCCGGTAAGTACCACGTTGGGTCATGCGCTTTTGGTATGGCTGAGGCTATAGTAGTGTATACTGCATTATGGTCAGACCACGGAATCGGAATTATATCTGATGCAATAATTTCTGGTATCATTCCTATCGTTAGAAAAATATGATCTATTCTGGTGAAGGTTTGATGAGGGTGCGAGAAATAAGTGAATTTTTTTTTCATTGGGTTACTTTCTCTCCATGAATCTACCAGATTGTATTTGGAAAGAAGTTGAGAAAAAGGTAAAAAAAAGAAAAACTAAAGTATTGATGAACACAAGTCCAAACCCTGTAAAAAAAAAAAAAAAAAAAAAAAAAGCAGCTTACCATAGGAAAAAAAAACCCATTGTGGAAATCAGATAATGGGGTCGGGCCAGCGTGCACCAGCCCATGTATGCGATAAGCCCCACATGTGAGGATCTTATGGCAGATCCAGCTGTAAGAAACATCTTCAAAAATCCTCCCAAATATTAAAGCGCATAAAATGCGTTGTACAGTACTAGAAATTATTTCCAAAAAAAACCCCCTTTTTTTTGTCCTTGTTATATTTTTTTTGTGTTGTGTTTGCATACGATGAAAACTTTCTATCGAGTACTTGTTAGGTAGATTCTACAGTAACTTTGCAAGTGTTGTGTTTTTTTTTTGTAAGAATAATGGATTCTGTTTAAAATTTAATGTTAGGGATGTGATCTGACTATATTATTGTTGTGTGCTTCAGACATCGAGGGCATATGGCCGCTGAAAGAGCAATACAGGTTGAGGAATTCTGGCAGAGGAAGCAGGAAGCCATGCAAAACAAAGCTCGGGCTGAGGGACATATGGTATGGAATTTGGTTTGTGCATTATGGTGACATGTTCTGATTAATAAATAGGAATGGGGTGTATTAAAGAGATTTTCTAGAGAATAGCTTCCCATTTTTAATCATATAATTATTTGACCATTGATTTTTAGTTATAGTATAAGTAAATACTGCAGCAAAAGTGTTTAAAGAACAGATTAACTTGTATTGAAGTTGTCCCCTACTCTTTCCCCTCTCCTGCCTTATTGTAAACCATATCAAGTTATCTTCAGACATAGTCCTGGAGATCTTCACTGTATGGCTCTACCTAGAATTGCACAGCCTTTGCATGGAAAAGGACCTGGCTGAGTCCAGCTCAGGAAGCTGCATGCCCCACTAACTCCTATGGCTGGGCCATACTCACGGTGGCCCCAGCCATCCACAAGAGTATGACTCCAGCCATAGGCATGAATTGGGTAAGTGGCTTTCAGAAGGCAGCTGGTAAGATTTTCATGCAAATACCTCCAAAGTGGACATTAGGGTACAACTTCACTGAATTAAAATGTCTCGGTGTAGGTTAAATTATTGATACCCCAAACTTTTTTTTTTTCTTTTCTATGAGGATACTGTAGAACCCCTATTGGGAATTTTTCCCTGGAGATCTTCACTGTATGGCTCTACCTAGAATTGCACAGCCTTTGCATGGAAAAGGACCTGGCTGAGTCCAGCTCAGGAAGCTGCATGCCCCACTAATTCCTATGGCTGGGCCATACTCACGGTGGCCCCAGCCGTCCACAAGAGTATGACTCCAGCCATAGGCATGAATTGGGTAAGTGGCTTTCAGAAGGCAGCTGGTAAGATTTTCATGCAAATACCTCCAAAGTGGACATTAGGGTACAACTTCACTGAATTAAAATGTCTCGGTGTAGGTTAAATTATTGATACCCCAAACTTTTTTTTTTCTTTTCTATGAGGATACTGTAGAACCCCTATTGGGAATTTTTCCCTGCTGTCCGGGGCTTCTTTTGTGAGATTTTTGCTCCCTTTCTGTGCTGGGGATAACCTTTTAGCAAACTGGAAGTGAGGAAAAATCTGCAACAGGAAAATGGACAGTGATAAAAAGCTGACATGTTCTGGTCTTTCCCTAATTAACTTTAAAGAGAGAAGCTTTTCACTTCTGTCTGTGTTCTGTGACTTTGGTACAGAAATTTGCCCTTGCTTTCTGTTTTGGGGGACTCCAGACAGGTAGTGAGGAAAAATCTGCAACAGAGAAACGGACAGCAATGAAAAGCTGACAGGGGTTCTTCATTCCCCTCATTAATAAAAAAAAAAAAAAGAAACACTTCTGTTTTGCTGTCCAGGATACAGCCTATTTACCAGACAGAAAATGAAGGCTTATCTCCAAATGAGCCTCTGATTGCAGTAAAATCTGACTGGAGTTTTAATCCTTCCCTACTCCATTCAAAACTAAAAGAAAAACGTTTTGGGTGTGGATACCCAAAAACTACCACAGTATTATCAGATTTCAGATTTTGGCCAAGCTCACACCAGGAACGCGTGCGTTCCCATGTGGTGCGCTTTGACAGCCCATACATATGAATGGCTCGCAAAACGCACTGGACTGTATTTTTTTTAAAACTCATTGCACCAAACCGCGTGGTACTGTGGTAGCATGCGATTTGGTTCCTGCAAACACACTGACTGTGATCTGTGTTTGGGGTGCCATTAACATTGGTACCCACATGCAGTTCACAAGGGCAGCGCATTCACCTGGGGTGCAGGAAACATACACAGAGTGTCCCTTTCCTGCACCGTGTTTTGGTGTGAACCTGCCTTTTTATCTTTGTCGAGTTGTCTGTACAATGGCTGTTTATTAATGGGCATTATGGTTGTACTATTCACACAGCACATTGCCTTCTTAAAACAGTGCATGTACAGGGTGGTTTTTTTTAACTGAAAATTAAGGGTGGACAACATTATTAGTTTTGTACCAGTTTATGCAGTATATACTCAAGCAACATTTCTCTTTGGCAAAACATTTTAGGGTTTACATGAAATAACTTTGGATTAAATACAAAATATCAGCTCAGGGGTTGACACAGCAGTTACTCCTTTTTCTTTATTTAACTTTTCTCCTAAAAGTGTTTAGCTTAAGCTCTTTTATGGCTTTAGTATATAAGGAGATGAGGGTAATTAGTGTAGTGCCATATTTGCCTTGAAATATTTTTTCAGTACATGTGCTTATATAAAAGCGAGTTTACCTGCATCTGTGTTTTAACTAGTTCAAAAGCTGTGCTATTTAAAGAATAGCATAACTTTTGATTTCCTGCACGAGCAATCAGGCTGCCCAAGATAAGCCTTCATAAATGCTTCCTTTCAGTAAAATATCTGGCTCCACATAGTAAAATTTTATTACACTCTGCATGAGTGAGACTAGTCAGCATTTAGCTAGGACCTTCCTGATCTACTTAAGGTGACCCAGTGGAAGATAATAACATCTGTACCCTCTAGTGTTTCCTTTTGAGAATTGAAAAAAAAATGCAGACAGGTATAGATCACAGCATATATTGGAATGTGTTGTTTAAAATGTTACCTTTTTTTCAGTCTAGTCCTCCAGCAATAAAAGCAGCAAAGTATTTTCTGATGCTTTTTGCTTTAGAATTGGCTACCCATATTCGAGTGCCCAAAACTCATCTGGAAGGTCTTAGGTTTCATGCTCACAAATACATGTGCGGAACACCACACACAGCTTCATAAACCTAAGTTTCAGCCTGAGCCTTTTGCTTTTGAGCTTAGTCTCATCCATTTCTACCAGTATTCTAGATTTTTATTTAACCTATCAGAAATAAACTAAAAAAATCAATAGGAAAATAAGGGAGAACAAGGAGTTAATTAAGGCTGATTGGATAAATCTGTGCTGATGAGGGCATTAAATAGGCAATTTTTTTGTTGGGATGTTTGAACTGACATCATATGCAGATTGAATTTTATCCAAATGGAATTTGTGTCTCTCTATCCCACGTCTGTTGCAATGGGGAGCAGTGATGAGATCAGGCATGTTTGGACACAGGTCTGAACCCACCTGGGCTATCCCACCAGGTAGCGGTCAAAGGCAAAAGCGGCGGTGAATGCATCGTTCACCCTGCAGCCGCACGTAAACATGCCTCTTGCTTATGTGAGGCTGTATGCCTCTGCCACCTATTATTGGCTTTCAGCTTTGACTGTTTCCTAGAGGGATAGCTCAGGTGGGATTGGACTTGTGTCTGAACAGGCCTGAGCTCATCCCTACAGGGGAGAAGGAAAGAGTGTACTACACATGTCCTGTACTTTTTAAATTACTTTTTTTTGGGCATATGTAACTGGTTAAGTAAACAGGGTAGTACAAGGTACTCAAGAGGCTGGCAAGCTGCACAGTTGAGTGTATGTAATTTTTGGTGGCATATGGGCATTCTGGTGCTAAGTAGCTTTATCTTCAACTCATTCTAATTTTTTTTTTTGTACAGCCAGAGCTGAAAAGTATCTGGCTACTTGGGGAGTTGGGCAGCCTGCTACAGATTTCTTTCAATGTTCTTTTTACTTTTTTTTTCATTATGCTGCCTGTCAACAAGCTGATTATATAGGAAAGTACAAAATAATATAAGGACAGCCAGTTATTGGCATGTACATAAAGGTTATGAGGTAAATAAGTGTTGTGCTACAAATATCACATTTTTAATATCTAGTATTGGTGTTTCACTAATATTTGCAGAGACTATTAGCTCAGCACTTGCCTCCATAACCTTTATGAATTGTGCAAACACAATTTTGTGCATGCACCAACCCATTAATTATTGCAGTATTTCTTAAATTGGTCACTAATTGTTTTAGTCACGTTTTGTTAGTCAATAGTATTGAGTTTGTAGCGCAGGAGTTAATCACAAGTGCTCTTAATAGCATGTACATGTTTAACATTAAACATAAAATTTTTAACCGCTTGCCGACCGCTGCACACACATATACATCAGCAGAATGGCACAGGCAGGCAAATGGGCGTACAGGTGCGTCCCTTTAAATTTTGCCGCCTTTCTGGTGGATAACACGTGCGCACGCAGCGGGAGCGTGCCCGTGGGTCCCGGGAACTCGATGTTCGCCGGCGGCCTGCAATTGCGGTGTGGAGAAGTAGAATAGGGAGATGCCTATGTAAACAAGGCATTTCCCTGTTCTGCCTTATGTCATAACAGAGATCTACTGCTCCCTGTTATCGGGAGCAGTGATCATTGTAATTTCCTAGGTAGCCTATCCCCCCCCCCCCCACAGTTAGAATCACTCCCTAGGACACACTTAACCCCTTGCTCGCCCCCTAGTGTTTAACCCCATCCCCGCCGGTGTCATTTACACAGTAATAAGTGCATTTTTATAGCACTGATCGCTGTATAAATGACATTGGTCCCAAAATAGTGTCAAAAGTGTCCGATGTGTCTGCCATAATGTCGCAGTCACAACTTATTGCGATTTTTTTTTTTTTTTACCAAAAATATGTAGCAGAATACATAGCCTGAGGAAAAAATTTGTTTTTTTTTATATATATATTTTTGGTGGATATTATAGCCTTTTTTCTTTTTTTGTTCATAGCGCAAACAATTAAAAACAGCAGAGGTGATCAAATACCACCAAAAGAAAGCTTTATTTGTGGGGAAAAAGGACATAAATTTTGTTTGGGTACAACGTCGCACGACGGCGCAATTGTCAGTTAAAGCGACGCAGTGCTGAATCGCAAAAAGTGCTCTGGTCAGGAAGGGGGTAAAATGTACTAATACACAATGTTTTAGCAGAATGTTAAGACAAACTCTAAAGGGAAAAAAATGCAAAAAAAAAAAACAGACAAACTTTTGTGTATTAGTACAGCTTGGACCTTGAAGGAGTCGCACCCCGAAAGCTTGTCCTGAAAATTTGGATGTTAGTGCACATAAAAAAAAGTATCACAGACAGTACTCAATTGTTGCAAGTGCACTAAAATGGCTAAATTCACCTCAAGCACCCAGACGGGGAATGCCTGGTTTCAGTGAGTTGGCTAACTCCCCGAATCGTATTGTGGAAAAAAGCAGTAAAATAAACATGTTGTAGCAAAGCAGGAAGCAGAATCTGTGTATATAATGAGCATACAGTATATGGTTGCCACCATGAGTGTATATAGAACTACATGGTGACATTTGCTGCCAGTGAAGGTGCTTGCCTCCATAGCAGGGGAGAGGGAAAGGAGATTTTATAAAGCGAGATCAAGGACCCAAAGTTGAACGAAGAGTATTAGAAAGTAGGTAATGGCCATCTAGAGGTAGTGCTGTAGACGTGGAAGAAGTGGAAAAAGAGAAGGGAAAGAACTTCCCTGGAAGGATGGGGGGGGGGGTGAATCCTGCGGGGTCCAGTAGTCTGCTAAGCGTAGCAGTGGTGGCCCATTCAGGTGATCATCTGTAAAGTAAAGACTGGTCCAGAGTAAGGTGATCATCTTAGGTTATCCATGTGTCCCAGAGCTTCATAAATTTGGAGTTGGTATCGGTGAGTATGGAAGCGCATTTTTTATGGGCCATAGTACCCACAAGTCACTGCTTGATCTCTGCAAAAATTAAGAAACAGTTGGTGCCAGGCCCTGACCAGTGTTTGTCAGACTGCCAGGAAGACAGATCCCACCAGTTTATACTGGACTTTAGTCAGGGACGGGATTGACTTGTGTAGTTAGTGCCGGTTCACACAGGGGCGACTTGTCAGGCGACCTAGTCGCCTGACAAGTCGCCTCCCGTTCTGTACAATGGAACCATTCTAATAGGATCGACGCAAGTCGCTCCGACTTAGAAAAAGGTTCCTGTACTTCTTTTGGGGCGACTTGAGGCGACTTGCATAGACTTCTATACAGAAGTCGTTTTGCAAGTCGCCGTGCATGTCGTGTGCAGGTCGCCTCGGTGAGGCGACCTGCAAGTCGTGCCGCCCCTGTGTGAACCGACCCTAAGGCTTCCCAGGGGTTGCATGCGAGGGGAGACATTCAGGACCGAACTGATCATTTTATAAACTGCAACTTTACCTTTTGACTATCGAGGATCACTACTTTACCAGATGAATGATTGTTTTTTTTTTTTTCTAATGAAACATACACTTTCCATCATTTTAAGATCTGTAAATAAAAAGATCCTTTTTTGAAAGTATATAAATAATAATGATAATAGATACTACCTCACCAACTTCTCTCTAAAGCAATCCTCAAAATATGATGTATAACTAATGGTTTTGGCTCCACAGCCAACAATATAATTACCTAAATTAATACTGTACAATATGTACTCCAGATGTCTTCATGAAGTTTACCATGCATCTTGTACAAGGATCTGTCCTTCACATGTATGTGACTTCATTGATACAGAGGTCAAGAATTTGAATTAAAAAAAAAATATATATCATAAATCTTAAACCCTTAAACTACACTGTTCAGTTTGGCTCCACACAAAGCACATTATTGAAAAAAATGCTTTGAGATGTGATGTTATATGTTGATGTATATATTATGTACCTAGAGGACAAGTTCACAAATATTACAAAAAAAACCAACTTGTGCCTAGCACCCTTAAATATATTAAACTGGGCAACCCCTCCCCGATTTATTTACCACCTCCTACAGCCATGGCCTCTTCTGCAGTCTATAGCCCAGCCAGTAAAATTCCAATGCTGGGCTACATGCCTGTGGCTCTTGTAGTGCAGGTATGTCACTCCTAAAGCGACACTAAGTTTAGTTTAAAAATAAAAAAATATTTTCAAGTATGTATTCTGGACTTAAAGTACCTTCTATTGTGCTCAGTCTCCTCCTCTCCGAATTTCTTTTTTTTTTCTGCTGTGATTAACCCGCCTGTTAGAGGGGGGATGTTTGTTCTCCAGGATCCCACTGTATGTAGGAATGTAGCCACCGGGTCTTGCTTGCTCCTTGCATGGACTAGGGACTATGGACTTTGGATTATGGGATTTGTAGTATGCACAGAGCAGTGCACATAACTGCAAGTAACATACACTGCTTGTTTCAAAAAATCATGGAGGCAGAAAAACCACAGTAAGAAATTTTTTAATGAAAAATAGATTACAGGGCTATTAAAGTGTTGCTAAACCCAGGACACTGCTTTCACTATATCTGATCGTACACAGAACATGGAAATGCAATTATTTTAGTAAATAAACAGCTAATCACCTTTTCTCATCAGCAGTAAATAGCAGTCTTTTGGCTTCTACCAACTCCTGGTGAAGCTTGTAGGAGGAGTTTTTGTACGGCTCTGAGCTGTCCTATCAGGATCCAGGACCACTGATCCTCTGTCTGGACATTGCTGATTGGCTCTGTGCTGATCACATGCATCCTCCCAAGAAAAAAAAAAACTTCTCTAGCAATACACACCAAACTCAGCATGTGCAGCCTGACTCCAAAGGCTCTATCTTATTCGGACATGTTCTGGAGTCAGTGGAAGAAGAGGAGGATGTGTGTATACAGGATTAAGCAGCCTTTTTACACAATGCAGATGATTAACCCCTTAGATTCCACAGTGTGTGTAATCAGCATGCTTTACTGCATATACAGACTGATTTAACTGTTATGGGTTTAGTAACACTTTTTATTATTGTTGGAGAATAAGAATATTCTTTAGTGTCACTTTAAGAGTGGAGAGGAAAACCATAAGACTTTGCAGGGACACTTTCATGCAGGAGAGGGGGGAAACGAGAGGCTGCAGAGACACAGGCAAGGGAAGTGGATAAGGGGAATATGGGATACAACCACAGGGGAGAGAGGAGAAGTTGCAAAAATACTGCCACACAGGAGAGGGGAGAAAATTAGTCTGTAGAGACACCGCCACATAGGTGGGGTGAATGGGTGAGAAGCTGCAGAGACACAGCCACACAGGAGAAGGGAGAGAATGAGAAGTTGTAGAGACACAGCCACACGAGAGAAGAAAGAACAAGAATCTGCAGAGACACGGTCATACAGGAGAAGAGAGAGAATGAGAAGCTGTAGAGACACAGCCACACGAGGGAAGAAAGAACAAGAATCTGCAAAGGCACCGGGGGGATATTAACTAAAACTGGTGCACTCATTATCTGGTGCAGCTGTTGATGGTAGCCAATAGGTTTCTAACTTCAGCTTGTTCAATTAAGCTTTGGCCATAAAACCTGGAAGCTGATTGGCATTGCACCAGATTTTGCAGTCTCTAGTTGTAGTAAATAAACCCCACAGTCACAATGGAAAGAGGAATGGGTAAGAAAAGGCAGACCCAGCCACAAAGGACAGGGGAATGGTCCAGTGAGAGACAAGCAAGTATGGAGCCTAGTAATCAGTGTACAGGCTCAGCCATACATTTGCGAGGAGGAGAGTAGACTCCCAGACACATGCTGCATGGAACGGAACACTCCTCAAAACAGCTCAGGGACTGGTAAAGTGAGATAAAAATGTTGGTGTATGATCAGTGTTTGGGTGTGTAATGGGTTCCCCTAATTACAGTTGAATTATGCGGGATGGCTGGAATTCTCCAGAAGTGTGGACAACTTTGCCATCACTTGTCCCCACTAGGACGAGTTTGTGAGGATGTCAATAGATGTACTGATATGCAATTGGATTCTGTGCTTTAAAGTGGAGGGCCGCCAAAAATCCTAAAAAAATAAAAAAATAAAAAAAATTGAAAAAAATTTTTTTTTATACTTACCTAAACCCTTGTTGCTAGGCAGTCTTCCTAATCTGCCTCTTCCTATTCCGCGGCGTGTTCTTCTCCTCGGTGAGCGGCCCCGTTGTCTTCTGGGAACTGTGTGTGTTCCCAGAACACCACGGGGCCATTCACAGATCGCGCGTGCGCAGTAGGAAACTGGCAGTGAAGCCGCAAGGTTTCACTGCCTGTTTCCCTTACCTAGGATGGCAGTGCCGGGACCCGAGAGCCGAGGGACGGGTCGGCCTCAGGCGGCCGACATCGCGGGCACCCAGGACAGGTAAGTCTAATTATTTAAAGTCAGCAGCTACAGTGTTTTTGTAGCTGCTGACTTTAAAAAATTTTTTTTAGCTGGCCGGAATCCCGCTTTAATGTGTTTTCTGTTGGCAATACGTGGGCTGATAATTTTGGTTAATCAAATGGAATCTGAACTCTGAGCAGATGTAAAAGAGCACCATTATTGCAGATACATTTTCTGTACAGCATGACTCAAACTGGGAGAGGCTTACGGTGCCTGGAAAAAGTATTCGTACCCCTTGAAATTTTCCACGTTTTGTCATGTTACAACCAAAAACTTAAAATATATTGTATTGGGATTTTATGTGCTAGACCAACACAAAGTGGCATATAATTGTGAAGTGGAAAAAAAAGATAAATGGTTTTCAAAGATTTTTTACAAATATCTGAAAAGTGTCGCATGCATTTGTATTCAGCCCCCCTTACTCCGATACCCCTAACTAAAATCTAGTGGAACCAATTGCCTTCAGAAGTCACCCAATTAGTAAATGGAGTCCACCTGTGTGTAATGTAATCTCAGTATATTTTCAGCTCTCTTGTGAAGCCCTCAGAGGTTTGTTAGAGAACCTTAGTGAACAAACAGCATCATGAAGGCCAAGGAACACACCAGACAGGTCAGGGATAAAGTTGATGAGAAGTTTAAAACAAGTTAGGTTATAAAATAAATATCCCAAGCTTTGAACAGCTCACGGAGCACTGTTGAATCCATCATCCAAAAACGGAAAGAGTATGGCACAACTGCAAACCTACCAAGACATGGCCATCCACCTAAACTGACAGGCCGGGCAAGGAGAGTATTAATCAGAGAAACAGCCAAAAAGCCCATGCTAACGCTGGAGGAGCTGCAGAGATCCACAGCTCAGGTGAAAGAATCTGTCCACAGGACAACTATTAGTCGTGCACTCCACAGATCTGGCCTTTATAGAAGAGTGGCAAGAAGAAAGCCTTAAGAAGTCCCATTTGCAGTTTGTGAGAAGCCATGTGGGGGGGACACAGCAAACATGTGAAAGAAGGTGATCTGGTCAGATGAGACTAAAATTGAACTTTTTGGTCTAAAAGCAAAACGTGTGTGGCTGAAAACGAATACATCACCCTAAACACACTATCGCCACCGTGAAACGTGGTGGCAGCATCATGTTGTGGGGATGCTTTTCTTCAGCAGGGACAGGGAAGCTGGTCAGAGTTGATGGGCAGATGGATGGAGCCAAATACAGGGCAATCTTAGAAGACAACCTGTTAGCATCTGCAAAAGACTTGAGACTGGGGCAGAGGTTCACCTTCCAGCAGAACAACAACCCCAAACATACAGCCAGAACTACAATGGAATGGCTTAGATCAAATTTTATCCATGTGTTAGAATGGTCCAATTAAAGTCCAGACCTAAATCCAATTAAGAATCTGTGGCAAGACTTGAAAATTGCTGTTCACAGGCACTCTCCATCCAATCTTACAGAGCTTGAGCTATTTTGCATAGAAGAATGGGCAAAAATGTCACTCTCTAGATGATCAAAGCTGGTAGAGACACCCAAAAAGACTTGCAGTGAAAGGTGGTTCTACAAAGTATTGACTCAGGTGGGCTGAATACAAATGCACGCCACACTTTTCTGCTATTTATTTGTAAAAAATCTTTGAAAACCATTTCATTTTCCTTCCACTTCACAATTATATGCCACTTTGTGTTGATCTATCACATAAAATCCCAATAAAATACATTTACGTTTTTGTTTGTAACATGACAAAATGTGGAAAATTTCAAGGGGCATGAATACTTTTTCAGGGCACTGTAAATACACTGCAGAATACTTTTAAGCTGGCCAGAGACAGATCACAGTTGGTCCAGTTCAGTTGTGACTGTACGAATGTATGGCCCTCCCTTTTCGACAAAAGTCAATTGTTCGATAAATTTTTGTTGAATTGACAAGTTTGAAAATTTCTGTTGTTAAGCAGCTGCAGCCACTACAGTATTTAGTATTCTAAATAGTGCCTGCAGCTGCTTAACGACAGAAATTTTCAAACTTGTCAATTCAACAAAAATTGATCGAACAATTGACTTTTGTCAAAAAGGGAGGGCTACACATTCGTATTGACATTGCCCGTCCCACTGTTAAGCCTCGTACACACGATCGGATTTTCCGCAGACAAAACCTCAGACTTTTGTCCGAAGGTGTGTGCCTGGATTTTGTCTTGCATACAAACAGCAAGGAATTGTCAGCCAACAAACACGAATGTAGTGAGGTACTACATGGACACATGCATATGAGGCTTTTATTTTATTTTTTGGTTGAATAATAATGTTTTGATTTGTTATATTTTCTATATTTTTGGATGCATAGAATGCACTTAATGGTTAAGTTCTATAGGCCGATCGCATGTCTAATTTTATTTGTTTTCTTTTTTTTAATGCACAATAGAAAAATTGTGGAGAATAATACTTGGCTATGTGTTTTACTTCAAATGACAGTTGGGGAGTAGGCAGTTACATTTAAAAAAAATACAATGTAAAATTGACAAGGGACACCAACATAGTTGTATCTTTGATCTTAAAAACTAAGGGATAATGGTGTTGTGGTAACTTGCCCAAAAAAAATAAATAAAAGCATAATCATATTCTTGATATCACTAGGAAAAAAAAAGCCTTTGAAAATGTGTTTGCAATAACTCCATCAGTATCATCAGCAAAGCAGCTTCATTATTATCCCATTAAAGAAGAAGAGAATTGTGCAATGCATTTCGAGATTTCATAATTTGCCACGTCACAAATGTTAATTCTCAATTACGAGCACTGGATTACAAGACCGACTGCTTCTGGCTCGTCCTTGCTTCCGAGCATGCATGTTTGTACTTTGGACTTTTGTCCAACAGACTTGTGTACACACGCTCGGAAAATCCGACAACAGACATTTTGTCCGTGGAAAATTTTAAAACCCGCTGGCTGAATAAAAAGAAAAACAAACCTTCTATAACCAGCTTTAGACTTTAAACTTAGGTTTGCTTATTGAAGAGTAGAGCTTCATCAGTGTGACGTTCGTTAACCATCAGCCTGGAAGAGGGCTCTATTGCTTAACTGCAGTGAAGAAAACTAACCAGGCCTTGCTTTAGGACAGAGTTCCCTGGGATTACAAGTCTGTCTGAGCAAATATTTTTCAGATCCTTAACATTAAAAACATTTTAAGCAGCGTATTTCAACAGTGTGTTTTACTTCAGTTCAAAGACAGGATTCCGCTGCCCAATCACAGAATGCGATGCATTGTGGGATTGTAGCTTGGTGAGTTCTGTATATGGTGTATATATATTATTTATTTATTTATTTTTGTAAGTGGTAACCGGAGCAGAGGGGAAGATTAGCAGAACTTATTTGTATGATGTTGTATCCCAGAAAAAAAATGATAGTAAACTCCAGATTAATACAGATTTATTTTAGTTTGGGATTACATTAAAAAGCTTGGCTTGATCTTATTATTATTATTATTATTATTATTATTATTTGAACTTTTGCATCCTGAATCGTAGTGAGCAAGGTTTCAGCTGTTAACATCTATGCTGATAGCTACTTTTGTTATCAACTATTTCCTCTACAGCCCTTGAACATTAAAACCTATAAATGTACCAATGTGTAAGATTTAAATTATGATCCATTTCTGGGAAAAGTCTTGAAAAATGTTTCTGAGGTTATATAAAAAAGTCCCAGTCCTTTGCGCAGCACGGTCATCTGAGCTGTTCATTGGCCTTGTATGATGGACGATGTGTGGGGGAATGCTCAGTTGCTAACAGACAATGACTATTAATACACCATTCTGTACTGGCTTCACTTCTCCTCTCCAGGATTAAATTATAAATAATTACCACATCAGAGTAGCCAAGGGATTCTAATGTTCATGGTCCTGAAATGTTTTTGCGGCATTTTTCCTACATTGTCTATCTTTTGTGGTTGTTTTAAGATTTATTCATTCAGTGTTCCTCATTAGTTATTCCGAACAGTCTGTAAAGCTGCCAATGCAGTTTTAGTCAGCCTGTCATATCTTCTTGCCACCTAAAGTGTGCTATGTTTTAATATTTTTGTTGTTGTTGTGTTTTGTATCCCATTTCTCCATATGCATATGGTGATCCGGTGTTGCATAGTTTGTGGCTTTTATTTGTAGCTATTCTTTCCCTAAAGCTAGAGCTCAGCTTATAAATAGCATTCAGCCTCCCAATGTCCTAAAGCTTATGGGAAACATATGATGCTATTACTTTTCAGGTTACTAAATGCTCATAACCTCCAGAACTGTCTGAGACAATATCAAAAGATGCTGTCTGAGTCATGTGGCTTATGAGCAACAAGAGGAAGATCGCTGCTGTAGAGGCTAGGAGCAGGGAGGTGAGAATTGTAGATTTCCCACATTACCTAATTAGTACCAACTCGTAGCATTAACTATTTAGACGTTGCACATGAATATGTAAGTGACATTTTTTAGACATATGATATATATTCAAGTCTTGTTTACCATGGCTCCTTTCTTTCCTTCATGTTCCTCTGAATAAACCACAGTACAGACAGAACTAGACTGATTCCATAGCAAGGTGTCACACAGTCAGGGTTTATGGGTGATTATAAATCTTTTAGAAATGTATTCTAGTCTGAAAGGGACGTGTTCTTGGTGGGTGGCAGTAATGTACCTTCCAACTTCTTGAGATGGGAACGAGGGACACCTATTAGCAAAAGTATGTAGGCATAGGACACACCCCCTGCCACGCCCCCCTAAAAGGAGAATTATACAAAACAAATGATTAGTTAAGAAATGAAGAAAGAGCTGCGCTAAACCAAATAAAATAATAAATGCAATGAAGTGACCAAAGCAGCTGACACACAAACAAACCAAGTCCACGAAGTATACAAAAAACCAAAGTGCAGCGCTAGGAGTATCCAGTATATACTAGACACATATGTGAAAAACAAATAAGATAATGATTAAACATATACGTATAACACCATCGAATGTGAAAAGCCAGGCAAAAGCCCTGCTTTAATTGGAGTGTCCAAATAAAAAACCAGGACAGCAAATGGTGAAAGTCCATAACATGTGATGTAAAGAAAGGTGTCTTCTCCAAACGGAGGGTAACAGTAGACGCTGGGAGGCGTGTGTGCACTCAAATGGGAAGGCGACAGCAGATACCACAGCACATAGATCTCCAATAAGTATAAATGGATACCCTTACCGGATCCGTAGGATGCACATACCGTATAGCAGTGCGTCAAATAGGCATAAGGGGATGATCTCCCGTGATATCCAGCCGGATGGTACCCCACAGGCCATGGTCACCGAAAGGAAGCGATGATCATAGGTGGAAGTCGAACCGCTCCTGCATACGTCCTCCAATTCCGGACTGGGAAAATCCAAAGACAGCAGTTCAAAATAGGGCCATGTAAAAAGAAAAAAGGAAGCTCTACATAGTGTAGGTAAAAAAAAAAATGGGATTTATTAGATGAAAACCATATAAATAAAAGTGATCACAAAAAGATTAAAAATGGCAATGTGGGAAGCTGAAAATGCTAGCCCTATGTGTTTCAGCTGAATAGTCTTTAACAGGGGCATAAACCAGCCTCCCCACATTGCTCTTATAGACTGTACAAAAATTTGTAAATGAATGGCTCCGCCCCCAAAATGGCGGAACCGTAAGTGAAACAAACATGATGAAATATAAAACATCTATAATACTGAGGGTACAGCATTAGTATAACAGAACTGTGTACAGTTCAAAAGGTTGCAAGAAAAATGAGGCTATACACATGTAAATACAGATAGAGATTAAGCTGATGGGGACAGCTTGTGTTCCAAGCCTTGTTTTGAAGCAGACCTCTCTTTGGGACAGGAAAGCACAAGTGTATGCAGCCTGTGTTCCAAGTCTCTCTTTGGGGCAGGAAGACACAAGTGTATGCAGCCTGTGTTCCAAGCCTCTCTTTGGGGCCGGCAAAACAGGATGACACATCATCACCAAGCCTCATTTTGGAGCAGGCAGGAAAAAGCAAGTGTATCCTGCTTGCGTTCCAAGCCTCTATTTAGAGCCGACAAGACAGGATGACAAATCATCACCTATCACTGGCCAGCAATCTTAACCCCTTACACAAGGGGCCCGCTCTTCAAGCCCCATGCATGAAGGGAGGACAGCACAGCCAGGACAAGTCATCATCACCGCCCGTCACTCGTTTAAAAAAACAGCAACAATTGACCAGACTCCTCCCCTATCAAGGGCACAGCGTGAAGCACTAGGAGTATATTGGGACTGGCTAACACACCGCGTCGCAATATAAGTGTCAGCCAGAACATTTAAAAGAAATAACATAATGAAAATGGTAAACAATAACTGGAAATAAATCAGTGTACCATAAAATGTCTAATCACAAGTAGCCCACACAATGCAACATCTTTCTATAAAAGTAGGGACATGACAAAACCGGTATCTGGCTGAGAAAAATATATCCCCGGCTCACAGGTCAGGTACAACATCACTCCCCCAGAAAACCGGTATATATGAGCCTCCACAAGTAAAAATAAAAACTCCCTGTGAACTAATTAAGCAGGGGAGAACTGGTAAAGATGTGTCGCAGTCCCCATATCCAAAGCTAGTGTAGGACATCATGGGCGGCAAACACATCCCCCCCACCAGCAAATAAATTAAAACGCATACAGATCATATAGGCCCAAGTCCGAAGGTATAACCTGAACCTAAGATGGGGGATAACTATGCCACAAAACCCCTACAGGACTGGCAGAGTATTACGTGCCCAAGCCCCCAACAGAGGTATAAGGCAACGCCACACAGCCATCCTGAAGGAAAAGGCATGAAAACAGATGGGGAAAAGTGAGGCAAACGGCAAAGAGTGCATTAATAATCACCGCAAGTCTAATAGGTGAGGTCCCCATCGAAGGCTACCCCCCAAGGAGGATACCAAAAGTGGTGCACCCCTCAAATCCTCAATATAACAAAGATAAAAAATAATAAATGATATAACAATTTGTTGAGGTACCACCAACCTCATAGGAAAATGTACATAAATGCTGTGAATAACAGAAAACCAAAGAGGTGTGTCTCGGCTCGAGCATAACAAGAAAGGTGTACATCATCACAAGAAAGGTGTACATCACATCATTATTTCCGTTATTGTTTACCATTTTCATTATGTTATTTCTTTTAAATGTTCTGGCTGTGACACTTATATTGCGACGCGGTGTGTTAGCCAGTCCCAATATACTCCTAGTGTTTCACGCTGTGCCCTCGATGGGGGAGGAGTCTGGTCACTTGTTGCTGGTTTTTTAAACGAATGACGGGCGGTGATGATGACTTGTCCTGGCTGTGCTGTCCTCCCTTCATGCATGGGGCTTGGCTCTAAATAGAGGCTTGGAACGCAAGCAGGATACACTTGTTTTTTTCCTGCCTGCTCCAAAACGAGGCTTGGTGATGATGTGTCATCCTGTTTTGCCGGCCCCAAAGAGAGGCTTGGAACACAGGCTGCATACACTTGTGTCTTCCTGCCCCAAAGAGAGGCTTGGAACATAAGCTGCATACACTTGTGTCTTTTTGTCTGCTCCAAAGCGAGGCTTGGAACACAAGCTGTCCCCATCAGTTTAATCTCCATCTGTATTTACATGTGTATAGCCTATTTTTTCTTGCAACCTTTTGAACTGTACACAGTTCTGTTATACTAATGCTGTACCCTCAGTATTATAGATGTTTTATATTTCATCATGTTTGTTTCACTTACGGTTCCACCATTTTGGGGGCGGAGCCATTCATTTACAAATTTTTGTACAGTCTATAAGTAAGAGCAATGTGGAGAGGCTGGTTTATGCCCCTGTTGAAGACTATTCAGTCGAAACGCGTAGGGCTAGCATTTTCAGCTTCCCACATTGCCATTTTTAATCTTTTTGTGATCACTTTTATTTATATGGTTTTCATCTAATAAATCCCTTTTTTCTTTTTTTTTTGACCTACACTATGTGGAGCTTCCTATTTTTTCTTTTTCCATGGCCCTATTTTGAACTGCTGTCTTTGGATTTTCCCTGTCCGGAATTGGAGGAGGTATGCAGGAGCTGTTCGACTTCCACCTGTGATCATCGCTTCCTTTCGGTGACCGTGGCCTGTGGGATACCATCCGGCTGGATATCACGGGAGATCATCCCCTTATGCCTATTTGACACACTGCTAGATGGTATCTGCGTGCTACGGATCCGGTAAGGTTATCCATTTATACTTGTTGGAGATCTATGTGCTGTGGTATCTGCTGTCGCCTTCCCATTTGAGTGCACACACGCCTCCCAGCGTCTACTGTTACCCTCCGTTTGTAGAAGACACCTTTCTTTACCTCACATGTTATGGACTTTCACCATTTGCTGTCCTGGTTTTTTTATTTGGACACTCCAATTAAAGCAGGGCTTTTGCCTGGTTTTTCACATTCGATGGTGTTATATGTATATGTTCAATAGTTATTTTATTTGTTTTTCACATATGTGTCTAGTATATACTGGATACTCCTAGCGCTGCACTTTGGTTTTTTGTATAAATGATTAGTTAAACCTACAAGTGTGTGTTTGTTTTTATCTATTTATTTTTACCACTACTATTCCCGTATACTGGCTTTTGAAATTTTTCAAATGCAATTTAGAAATTGGGTGAAAGAAAACGCTCTTTGAAAGATAAAAAGTGCATTTTATATACAACTATATAGATCAGACCAAAATGAGGGACAAATGAGGAAAGAGGTACAGAGGGATTTTGTTCCAAAATCGTACTCCATCTTCCCAAAAGCACACGTTCTTGGAAAAGATCTCGAAGTTTGGGTGTGGAGCAACAACCAGCTGGAGACTGGTTCAGAAAGTCACAAAAGTTCACTTTTCTTGTGATGTGATCATGCAATAAATAATCCGTTTGGATGCTACTTTGTTGATCCATGGTGTGCTGGCAAATATCTACTTTGTTCCAAATCAGGGACAGTCCCTCAAAATCAGGGGCCATTTGGGAGCTATGCAGTAACAGCTATGTACAGGTTTCCCCTGAATTAGTACAGAATAAAGTCCACCTAGCTTTCATTTAGTTTCAGACTCTCCAGTCTGTCTATTTACAAAGTAGTGAATGTGTATTTCACCAAATCTATGGTGGAGAATCAGTTGGTGTAATTTAAAACACCTGGACCTGGAAGATTCACCTGCAGAGAATGTTTTCTGAATGTCATACTAAATATGCCCTCAAGTGTCCTGTTATACTCTTTATAGGCCTTCAATGATCTGCTCCTATGATTAATGCCAGCTTATCTTTACAGCAAATTGAGCAGAGTAGTAATGAAATTAGCTGCAGACTAAATGTCCATATACATGAGCCCTAAGGCTGGCTTTATGACAATGTAACCGCTGCTGACATATTCCGATGTTGGTTATAGATCACTACAACCAGTCTTGGGGCAAAAAAATAAACATAAGTGGGTTGCTTTGGAAGAGTACTTTTTTTTTTTTTTTCTTTTTTTTTTAAACCCTTTTTAATGTAGTCCCCACCATTCTTACACTTCATACATTACATGGTAAACAGGATGCACTGTACAGTCTGGCAGCTATCTATGGAGGCAGGCCAAATTCTTCAGGAGGAGGGAAGGCCCGACACAGAGAAGAACAGGTAGGCTTCCCGCATGCCCGAGCCACTTCTAAACATTCTTGCACTGTTTTTCATGACTAATCGTATCCTTTATTTGCATGTTCCCTGTGTATTCTACCTAACCCATAGAGGAAAGCCATATCTCATTGTCGTCTGGGGTTCTACCTCGCCTCCTAACTCAAAACACAGTTACAACTAAGTACACTCTACACACATGGGCTGTGTTTTTCCTTCCTGTCTGAATCATGCACTTGTGTCTGACATATTTAATTTTTGCTTTTGAATGAGACTTGCATCTAAACCCAGTATTATGCACCTCAAATTGTTGGTGATAATAACAGTTGGCTGTCCTGCTTGAATGCTACTATGTGATTTGTAATGCTACTAAGTGTTTGCCATTTGAATTGCTTTCTGTACTATACCATTGCAGCTAGTGGAGTCAAAAATCCCTACCCATCCATCGAGATGCATTTAATAGTCTTTCATCAGTTCCAAAACATTAGCAGTTGCATTGGAATAGTATTCAATGCAGTATGCCAGGTGTTCAGCTCAAGGCCCTTTAATAATACAATATATACAGGACACACGCAGTCGTTCTAACAAAAGCAGTGATAAACAATGACCACTGACATCCAATCAAATTTTACCTTTTTATTGGTTTACAGCAGTCAGAACAATGAAAGAGGCTTGCTGATTGGTTGCTATGGCTAACTTTTTTTTTTTTTTTTTGCATATTTATCTTACATTAAAGCTTCTCTAGGATTTATTTTTCTACTCATACTACAGATAGGTCAGAGTTCTGCAGTATGGTAATATGTTATCCTTTAACGGACTTGGTTATGAAAACAAATTGAAGGCATTTAAAATTTGTAATTTATTCTAAATGTTTGATTTGGGAACTGTAAAATAGGCATATTTTTGCCATTTAGCATATTGTTACCTAAAGGCTTTAGGTTTAAGGTTTTTTAGTTCTTCAGAGGCTAAGTTTTTTTTTTCCATATATATTTTATGAATCGTTTTTGATTTTACAAGTTTTTATTTTCATCCTATTAGGAATATTTAGCAAGACTCAGGCAAATCAGGCTCCAGAATTTTAACGAACGACAGCAGATCAAAGCTAAGCTGCGTGGAGAAAAGGTAAGCACAGTAAAGTGACTGTATACTGAGTTATTTTTTTTCTGTATTGTGAATGTTGGATTCTGTGTCGCTGTGTAAGATAGTGACAGGAAATGAGCAGTTGGATTAGAGTGGGCCAGAATTTGGCCCGAAGGTCAAATCAGACCAAATAACTAGAAGGCTTAATATGAATTGGCTTCGCTGTCCATAATGGTGGGTGAAAAGACTTGAAAGTGAAAGTTGGCACATGAACCAATTCTGTTAACTTTTAATTTGATGTAAAATCTTGCAATTTAAAAATTATATATTCAAACATAGCTATCTTGTATTTGCTTTGCTGAAAAAAAGCTTGCCTAAAGTGCCTTGTAGCTCAAGAACGGGTTTACACTTACACAACAGTCCTAGCAGTGACCCACCCTCTTCCCTGACTACTTGTTAAGACATTGCCAAATTAAACCTAAAATTGCAATGAATATGCTTGCCTTAAAGACTGCCTATACACAGCTTGAAGTTTGGCCTATTAAGCAGGAACCAGTACCACCCAGCTGGACAACCTTATGTCCTGTACACAAGACCGTTTTTCCCCTTGGAATAAACTCTAAAGGTTTTTCCGACGGAATTCTGCTCAACCTGTCTTGCATACACACGGTCACACCAATCTCTGAACGTCCAGAACGCGGTTACGTACAACACGTACGACGGGTATGGAAAATGGAAGAATCAATAGCCAGTAGTCAATAGCTTCCGTCTCGTACTTGCTTTAGCACATGCGTCGTTTTGGTACGTCGGAACAGCATATAGACAAGCGGTTTTCCCGATAGGAATTGCTTCCGTCGGAAAAATTTAGAACATGTTCTCTTTCTAGGTCCGTCAAAATTTTTGACGTGAAAAGTTTGATGGGGCATACACGCGATCGGAATATACGATAAGAAGCTCCTGTCGGACATTCCGCTCGTGTGTACACGGCATGAGATTGAAAGGAGTTGGGTGGAATGTTGGCCAAACCGTTACTGCATCCAGTTAGATGCAGGCATTGTTCAGGTATACAAAAACTGGCAGGGGAGATTCCTTCATTTTATGCTTCTTAGTGTGGATGGTAAAATCCATGTGTGTAAGGCTATCTTCAGTTAGAGATAACATGGGATTAATTTAAAAATAATAGTCAATCGAGATCCTTATGAAAACTTGAATGTTAACCTAAAAATCAGTACGGTGCCAATCAGTCATTGTACAGTATGCATAAGATCTTTTAGGACCAGTGTCGTTTCCCAGCTAATCAGAGCTTTCTTAAAAAAACCTCTGATTTAAGTACAGTGCCCAACTAGGCCCTATGTAACATGGTGCCATGTGTTCCTGAGGAGGAAATATCTTCTGCAGATGTTATAACATGACATATTGACAGTTTGTGTGGAGGTACGCTCCTACAGCAGGGTTACTGTATTAAAAATCATAGAGGTCCAGTCAGTAAAGTATTCTTCCAACAGAGGCCTGAATCGTATGTCCGTGCAATTACTCATATTCTTCACATCACAGCCCTTTCTCCTCTTAGGCTAGGTTCACATCTCTGTGGCTGGAGAAGGTATGCAAAATTGAGCGTGTTACCGACCCACGGAGTAATGTACTGCACTTTAGCAGATGTGTAGGGGTGCCATTAATTCTTAAAGGCACCCCCACAGCATTGCCATCCTATGCCACATTTTCTCAGGCACCAAACCATAAACCATATAGTGTTGGCGCAGCACAATAAAAAAAAAGGGGGGGGGGGGGTCAGGGATTTTTCACTGGCTTTTTTCTTAGGTAAAATGAATGGGCTGCTCTACCTGCGATGTGCATGTGCCTTTTAAAATGAATGGGCTGCTCTACCTGCGACGTGCATATGAGGAGTTATTTTATCAAAATTATTTGTTATTAGCAGAGTTTATATAAAGGGAAGCAACTGTCATATGATAAGAAAGCTTTTTCATAATTCACACTTGTTTTGTGAATTTTATTGTTTTTTTTCATATATTTTAACATAATCTCTGGATGTAGAATGCATGTTTGTTGACTGGCTAACATTTTAGAAATGTCCTTCACCATGTTTATTTTGATCTAACAGGGAGATGAAGGACAACCTAGTAGCAAAGGCAGCAGCGAGGAAGCTGAGCTCAGAAGGAAAAAAATTGAAGCTTTAAAGGTATTATATATCAGAATTGTTTAACTTTTTAGTAGGAGGTTTAGTTTTGAAAATTGATTACAGTTATACAATCCATTGACCTACTAGTTATCACAGAACGCTAATCCCATTAGTAATACAGAACAACTGGATTCTGTTTACATTGGTGTGTTTATTAGTAACTTTGTACGTTTCGACTTGGGTTTAACTATAATATTTGATTTAACAGAGGGTTTAGCAAGTTCTGGTGTCATAGGCGATCAAGTTCACCCTGTGCCAGTGCTAAAAGTACATCTGTGAAACTGTGGTTCGAATAGGAGATGCCCTCCAGTGTTCTTGGCTGGCTCTCCCCTGCACTGCCGCAACCGATAAAAGATTCTAGGCAAATACCATTTTTGGAGGTTTGACACTCCTAAAAATGTGGAACTCGGGTCTGAACGACTGGCACCAAATTGACACAAAGCTAAAGTAACACATCAAGTTAGGGAAGAGTCACACCAGGTGGGGTGGGACTGCATTGGGTGGCTATTCCAGTTCAGTCCAACCATACCCCCACCACGAGGCAAAGCAAACTGCCTTGGCTCTAGTGTTGCCTGTTCACTGTTGCATTAGTTTTACTTACTTTTTGTAAGTATTGTCTTCTCAAAGAAAAATATCCCATTCTTCACAATCACTCCTTAACCATGTCATCAGTTTTCGGCAGCACCTATATTTGTCAGCAAATATTTTAAATGATGAAGCACACGAAAGGGCAAAATTAGAACCAACGTATCTGATGATCACCTTGAGAATTCATTAAGAATTGCTACTACATTCATTGAACCAGATATTGATGCTTTTGTTTATCAAAAACAGTGTAAAATATCATAAAACAAAATAAGTGCAGCGCAAAAAGAAAACTAAAAATGGAAAATAAAGAGTCCCATCAATATATAAATCCAATCAAAAGTTCATATATTCCAATCTGAAATACGCTTCTTCTGAGTACACACATTAATCACTTTCCAAGCGATACGGTACATCAATGAATAAGATTGCGCTTACCAGATCCGGTGGACCCCTTAATTACAGGGGGTCATAGAAGGCATGAATGAACCAATGGCACACTGCTGGGCTAGCTGTCATCTGCAGATCAAGTGGATCCCTTGATTAACGGGGGTCCCGTGAGGCATAGATGAAACACTGACACACTGCTGGGCTAGCTGTCATCTGCTAGATACACTCATCCGATACACAGAGGGATCCGTCAGACCCAGGGAGATCCGTGTTGAAGTGGCAAGATGATCGGCAATGTTTCCCCAGATAAAAATAATAAAAGCATCTAAGAGCGATCCATATGTAAATAGTTTCCGAATTTTATTCAAGGTGGATGGTACAAGGTAAAGGCGCTCAACAGCGCTAAAAAGTGAAGATATGAAGCGGCTGTATCAGTAGTGAAGACAGACTGTTCGCGTCCGAACAGCTGTCGGCAAGAGATGGCTGCGGGTGACGTCAGTCGTGTAGCTCCGCCCCCGTACGCGGTGTTACGTCACTGAGGACTTCGTCTGCGAGGGTGGAGTGCGCCCGTCACCCGTAAGCCTAAATATACCCGCTGAGTGTCAAATTGGGAGTGTCTAGAGCGTCAGTCTGTTTTCACTACTGATACAGCCGCTTCATATCTTCACTTTTTAGCGCTGTTGAGAGCCTTTACCTTGTACCATTCACCTTGAATAAAATTTGGAAACTATTTACATATGGATCGCTCTTAGATGCTTTTATTATTTTTATCTGGGGAAACATTGCCGATCATCTTGCCACTTCAACACGGATCTCCCTGGGTCTGACGGATCCCTCTGTGTATCGGATGAGTGTATCTAGCAGATGACAGCTAGCCCAGCAGTGTGTCAGTGTTTCATCTATGCCTCACTGGACCCCCGGTAATCAAGGGATCCACTTGATCTGCAGATGACAGCTAGCCCAGCAGTGTGCCATTGGTTCATTCATGCCTTCTATGACCCCCTGTAATTAAGGGGTCCACCGGATCTGGTAAGCGCAATCTTATTCATTGATGTACCGTATCGCTTGGAAAGTGATTAATGTGTGTACCCAGAAGAAGCGTATTTCAGATTGGAATATATGAACTTTTGATTGGATTTATATATTGATGGGACTCTTTATTTTCTATTTTTAGTTTTCTTTTTGCGCTGCACTTATTTTGTTTTATGATTGTTATTTAGGTTGGTGTTACCCTTTAGTGTTCAGCTTGCATCATAATTTCGGGTATAGTTTGCGCTGATTGCCCTTTATTTTATAGTGTCAAATATCGCACTCGTTTTATGTTGCCCTCTTTTACAATAAAAAATTTTGCAATAAAAATGTTTCATTACTCAGATAGGTACATTATCTATATCGGTGATCGTTCACTTGTGACCTGCCTGACTTTTTCTGCCCATCAGATATCCTGATTGTTAAGGTATTTTATGTGTGGCCCAAGACAATTCCTCTTCTTCCAGTATGGCCCAGGAGGGTCAATAGGTTGGACACCCCTGGCCTAAGCTGATGAAAGCTGCCAATAAATAAATGACGGTATCACTGGAATTCTTCCAGCTACTGCAATCCAAATGCACCTTGGTAAAGCAGGATGTCCAATCAGACAGCCAACGAGTGGCTCTACCTTATCATAATAGCGTGTGTCTGTTCTGGTTATGTTTTGGTGCTAGCAGACAAACAAAACATGGGGGTAGAAACAGGTAAAAATTACCCAGATTTTATCATCACCTTGGGTAGAAAAACAGTATAAAATAGATTGTTTAGACTAAGCTTTGTTTCCTTCCCTCCCTTCATAAAAAAAATGGGAAAAAATATTTTAATTTACATTCAGTGAAGGTGGGTTTTTTTTTGTTCTTACTTACGTCTACAAGTTGTTGTGACCTTAGGTTACCTTTTTCCCCAGACCACTTTTGAGACTATGATTCACTATTTCTGATACAAGATTTTGTACAAGTCACATGCCCTTTTGAAACAAGTAATCTCCTATTTATCCAATACATCTGCTTTTAAGGTCTGAGGTTAGATATTCATGACATAGACAATTGCATGTTGGGTTTTTGCAAATCTAGGCTGTGAGTGGATTTGCAGCACTGTTGCCTTGACTCCAAGATTAGAATCCATCCATCCTATAAACTCTGTACGATGCCTTCTCTTTCGTTCAATTTAGGTTGTACAGATGTTGTTAATAAATATGCATCCCAATTCCAATAAAATCATTACTTTTTGTGCAGGCCCAAGCCAATGCTAGAGCAGCTGCATTAAAAGAAGATCTAGAGCGAAAGAGAAGGGAAGCTGATGAAAGGGAGAAACGAGCCTGGGATGAGCATGTAAGAAAGTTTAAGAGCTTTATTTTAAATTTATTTTGAAATAGATTTCCATTCAAATTTCTGTGAAAAAAAAAAACCTTCATGTACAGTGTTTGTGAATGCTTAATGAAACGGATATTTTAGGTGGATGTCAATGGATTTGATCTAATTCACTAACTTTAGGGCCAACTTCTCACATTCAATCATGAAAATTATTTTTTATAAAGTAAATGCTGTAAAAGAAAATAATATTGCGCTTTGTGCCTTCACACCTCAAATTAGCCCAATTACTGCACTATAGACCTTGGATCGGCCAATTTCCTGCACCTTCGCACCTCAGATCACCCCAATTTCTGCACCATCGCACCTTGGATCTGTTTCATTTCCTGCACCTTCACACCTCAAATCACCCCAAATCCTGCACCTTTACTCCTCAGATCCCCCCCAATTCTTGTACCTTCACATCTCTGATCACTCCAAATCATGCACTTCACACCTCCCATCACCCCAATTTCTGCAACTTCACACCTCAGATCAACCCTAAATCCTCCACCTTCACACCTCAGGTCACCCTAGTTTCTGAAACTTCAGATCTAAAAAAAAAAGCCCCAATTGCTGGACTTTCACAACTCAAATCAGCCCCAATTCCTGCACCTGTTAATTAGTAGATCCCAATAGCCAACATGGTTCAGCAGTGCAGGGGACAATGTTCAGCGGGGCAGAGGACTGGTATAAGTGGGGTGGTGTATAGGGGTCAGCCGGGCAGAGGTCTGAGGTTAGTGAGGCAGAGGATGGGGGGAAATGTACAGGGGTCAATAGGGCAGAAGTTTGGGGTCAGCGGGACAGAGGACGCAGTCTGCAGGACAGTGTACATGGGTCAGAGGGCAGAGAACTGGGGTTAGTGCTGGCAGGACACACAGCAGAGCTCCTCCTCCCCACCTTGAATATAACCAAGCTCAAATTCTGCCTTGAAGTGCCTCCCTCAATGATAGGTTGCTGTCCCCTCTGCTCTCCTCTCTCACCCCCTCCTTCCTCCCTGTCAGCGCCCTCTGTTTATCTCTGCTCAGCCCCCCCCCCCCCCCCTCCGCTATTATTAAAAAATAAAAATAAACCTATAATTGTCACTGCCAGCCCCTCTATTAGAGGCTGACATAGCACACTGTTAAGCATTTTTTAAAATGAGTGTTGTAAATACCGATTTTTAGCTGTCTTCAGGCCGGTCACGTGACTCGCAGTCGTTTTACAGCTATGAGACGGGGATTCTGCGCAGGAGAGGAACGGTCACGTTATCTCTCCCTGGCTGACATCAGAGGAAGATCACGGACCCTCCCACAGAAGCCATCCATCGGAGCTGCAAAGCGGCCGCGCGTCATGTGTCCAGCCTGAAGACAGCTAAAAATCGGTATTTACAACACTCGTTTTAAAAAATGCTTAACACAGTGTGCTATGCCAGCCTCTAATAGAGGGGCTGGCATAGACTTTTACAAATGGGTTCACAAATCCTTTAAAAAGAAAAACAAAGCACATGTACATAAGTATTCACAGCCTTTGCCATGACATTCAACATTGAGCTCAGGCGCATCCTCTTCAACTATCTACAATCTACAACTTGATTGGAGTCCACCTGTGGTAAATTCAGTTGATTGGACATGATTTGGAAAGGCACACACACCTGTCTATATAAGGTCCCACATTTAACAGGGCATGTCAGAGCACAAACCAAGCCATGAAGTCCAAGGAATCAGAGACCGGAATCAAGGCACCAATCTGGGGAAGGATACAGAAAAACATCTGCAGCATTGAAGGTCCCAATGAGCACAGTGGCCTCCATAATCCATAAATGGAAGAACTTTGGAACCCCCAGGACTCTTCCTAACGGGCCGCCCAGCCAAACTGAGCGATCGGGGGGAGAAGGGCCTTACTCAGGGAGGTCACCAAGAACTCGATGGTCACTCTGACAGAGCTCCAGCGTTTCTCCATTGGGAAGAGAGGAGAACCTTCCAGAAGAACAACCATCTCTGCAGCACTCCATCAATCAGGCCTGTAGAGTGGCCAGACGGAAGCCACTCCTCCAGTAAAAGGCTCATGACAGCCCGTCTGGAGTTTGCCAAAAGGCACCTGAAGGACTCTGACCATGAGAAACAAAATTCTCTGGTCTGATGAAACAAAGATCAAACTCTTTGGCCTGAATGGCAAGTGTTCAGGCAAAAGTGGCCTACAGTGAAGCTTGGTGGTGGCAACCTCATGCTGTGGGGATGTTTTTCAGCGGCAGGAACTGGGAGACTAGTCGGGATTAATGGAAAGATGAATGCAGCAATGTACAGAGACATCCTTGATGAAAACCTGCTCCAGAGCGCTCTGGACCTCAGACTGGGGCGAAGGTTCATCTTCCAACAGGACAACGACCCTAAGCACACAGCCAAGATAACAGTTGCTATGGGACAACTCTGAATGTTCTTGAGTAGCCCAGCCAGATCCCAGACTTGAACCCAATTGAACAACTCTGGGGAGATCTGAAAATGGCTTGGCACCAACCTAATGGAGCTTGAAAGGTCCTGCAAAGAAGAATGGGAGAAACTGCCCAAAAATAGGTCTGTGATGCTTCTAGCATCATACTCAAAAAGACTTGAGGCTGTAATTGGTCCCAAAGGTGCTTCAACAAAGTATTGAACAAAGGCTGTGAATACTTATGTACATGCGATGATTTTTTTTTTTTTTTTAATAAATTTGCAAAGATTTCAAACAAACTTATTTTACGTTGTCATTCTGGGGTATCCTTTGAAGAATTTTAAGGAAAATAATGAATTTAATCCATTTTGGAATACGAAAAAGTGTGAAAACCTGTGAATATTTTCCGGATGCACTATATGTGGTGTGTAGGAGGACAAGATCTGCTGCGTGCCCTGTGCGGGTATGGGAGGAGCAGCTTGGCAGGCCAGTCACCAGTATCCATGGGGAGGGGCACGGCATGTCTTATATCATGCTGAACACAGCATTTATATTGGCTAAAAGAATGGCAAGCCGAATAAGGTGGGCGGAACTGGAGGCAGGAAAGAGGCAGCCAGGCTCCTTTCTGTGTAGTCAGTCACAAGGATCGGACGGCTGGTTTTGTTGATACTGTATGTCGGCTGTCTTCTGGAATGCAGGTGGGTGGGAAAGAGGCAGCGGGTGCTTATGTGTCCGGGCTGTCACGTGCCATCATAAATGTGGCCGTGTGTCGGGGGTTATCGACCCCTGGTCTGAACTGATAAAATGGTTTATTTTGAATTGTTATTTTTGTTCTTTTTATATTTGAATGGTTTAGGTTTTATCCACTGGCTTTAATAATTCCACTTTTTGTTGAGAGAAAAGAAAACCTTCCCCTCTGGGTGATCAATGTACATTGCAAGGATTTTTTTTTTTTTTTTGAATTTTCTGTTTATTAAATTTTTTTGACATACAAAGATAATGTAGTGAGTCGGTACAACACCGGCCGTTCCTTGACCAACATGGTCAACTTGAATCAAACATTTAGTCGACCTAACACAGGTGACTTATAGTACAAAACTCCCCCCCCCCCCCCCTCCCCCCAACATCCCGGACCACAGTTCACCACATTTAAGAAAAAGTACTTTTATTTATCTTACCAATAGGAGAACATCTGGAGTAAGCTCATGTGATTATACATATGTTTTTTAATATACTCCCCAAAGCACTGCACTAAACTTAGTGTTGAGCTATTTTATGATCAAAAGGACACAACAACCTTAAACTACCACCTATCCTCATGTGTTTGGCTATATCAGACTCCCAGGACTATTAATTAACCACATATGAGACCTTGGACAGAACTAGCCAGCCGTTACCTCCGAGCCAAACCAGGCCTGCCAAACTTTATCAAACTTCTTTCCGCATCCTCTAGAGTAATAGGTTGCCTTATAATAAGGCATCATGGAATTTAACAATCCCTTCCAAAAGGGGATCCAAGGGGGAGCGGAATTCCTCTATTTAAATAATATGGCTTTTCTTCCGTAGAAGAATAGAATGTTCAGTAAAGTTCTAAGAGCTCTGGACAGAACTACCTCCTCCACTAGGCCCAACAAACATACTCTAATTGACAATGGGATAGGTATTTTTAAAATGTCTTCTATGCATTTTATTACCCCTTCCCAAAAGGTCTTGAAGTGCGGGCAATCCCAGAAAATATGTTTGGCACCTGCCGGTGAAAATCCACATCTCCAACAAGCCGAGAAGACCGATGGGTAGATTACAGCCAATCTGGCCGGTGTAAAATAAATTCTGTGCAAAAATTTAAAATGTATGAGTCTGTCTCTTGCAGATACTAAATGTTTAAAGGGATGCACCCATACGTCATCCCATTCCTCCCCATCCATATCAGGGACTTCACTCTCCCTACATTTAGACATTGCCGCTGGACTTTTCTTGAACATTTCTTTATATGTGACCGACAAAGTCTTAGGGAGGTCTTCTACTATAAGCATGTCTTCCAGAGCCGATGGGATGGACTCTACCGCCCTATCTCTGAATTGGGCCTGAAATGCGTGTCGAAGCTGTATGAACCTGAAGAAATATGCATTAGGGAGGTCATGCTTAGTCTTCAGCTGGTCAAAAGTCAGAAGTGTTCCATCTTTGGTGATGTCCTTTAGTAACTTAATTCCCCTGACCACCCACACCATGGGATCCTGGAATGAGTAGAAGTGAGACAACTTGGGGTTCCCCCACAAGGGAGTCTGAGGTGAGAACCCCAAGTAGTTCGGGCACGCCAATTCCACTGCCTCCTCCCATGCCTTAATAGTAGCCTTCATAGCCAATGTCAATGGAAGCTCCGACCCACCACCCCTGTGAATGGCCAAACGGAGGGTCTCATATGACCCCAAGTGAGCCGCCTCCACAACAGTTGCTGAGTCTCCGTCGTCAGATGTCAACCATTTATGGACAAATAACATCTGACCAGCTAGGCAATATTTCCTCCAGTCAGGCAGGGCCAATCCCCCCTGCCCCCAAGGTTCCTGAAGTACCTTGATTCCAATGCGTGGTTGTTTGGGGGCCCATATGAATGAACTAGTAATGCCCTCCAGTTGTTTGAAAAAGGTTTTGGGAGGCCGTACCAGAGCGTGTCTCAAAAAATAAAGTATGACTGGAAGAATTTTCATTTTCAGTAAACTTATCCTCCCTATCGGTGACAGAGGGCGCCTTTGCCAGGCCTGTGCCTTCTGTTTAAAAAAAGTCAGTAGGGGCAGTAAATTAAGAGTCATATAGTCTGCACTGTCTGCTGTAATTTTAACTCCTAGGTATGTTATGTAAGAAACCCACTTTAGCGGCAGTCTTTGGTCAGCCTCTTTCCTGGCCCCAGCATCTAATGGCAATTAGAGGATTTGCTCCAGTTCACCCTGAAAAAACGAACTGAAAATTTTTAGAACCGCCTGTAGTGATGACCCAGGGTCCTCCAAAAACAAACACAAAAACAAAAGCCCTGACATCACTAGATGTTCTAAGTGCTATTGCTAAGGGTTCCATCATAAGTGCAAATGAAAATGGGGACAAAGGGCACCCCTGCCTGCTGCCTCTGCCCACTGAGAAGAAGGGAGAAATATTCTGACCCAGTCTAATTGCCACTCTGGTATTGCAATACAACAAGGCTATCCACCTCCTGAAAGTGCTGCCGAACCCCATCACCTCCAGCACCCGGAACATGTACGACCAATCAACTGAGTCGAACGCCTTTTCTATGTCGATCGAAATAATAACTCTGGTTTCGTCCTCAGGCCCCGGTAACTGGAGGTGGGTGAACAACCTTCTCAAAGTAGTGTCAGTGGACTTTCCTGGCATGAAACCCGTCTGGTCAATATTGACCAAGGAGGGGAGCACCCCAACCAGTCTGTTGGCCAATACCTTCGTCAGAATCTTCAGATCCGTGTTTAAGAGGGAGATGGGCCTGTATGAAGAACAGTCTAGAGGATCTTTACCCGGTTTCAGCAATAACACCATATAGGCATCCAGCATAGAGGCCGGAAGACTGTTCAGTTCCAAACATTTGGCCAGAAGTGTGTTCAATCTCAGGGCTATTTAGTCTGCGTAGCTTTTATAAAAATCCGCTGGGAGGCCATCCAGTCCCGGAGCCTTACAGGGTGGGAAGTCATAAATAGCTGCAATTATCTCTTTGTTAGTGATTTTGCTATCTAATTCCACCTGGTCAGTCTCCGATAAACTCGGGAGGGTCAGCCTATCCAAAAGAGCATTCAAATCTGCATGATCATTTCTCGGTATAGGAGCATATAGTTTAGAAAAGAAGTCTCTAAATTCCTCCAATATACCTAAGGGGTCACTGATCATAGTACCATCCTGCCCTCTATCGGTATGTTCGTTATTTGATTGTCAACTGCCACCAGTCTTGCCAGTAACTTCCTATTTTTGTCACCTTCTGCAAAAACGGAGTTCGCCCTGTGTCCCAACTCGGTATGGGCCAGATCCGAGAAATGTAGAGAAAGAAGACGCCTAGCCTCCATCAGAGACAAATATGTGGACTCAGAAGGACTGCCAGCATGTCTCTCCGCACATTCCCTCTCATCTTCTTGTAACCTGGCGACCTCAGCGTTATGAGCCACCCTTTCAGTCTTTATCGCAGAAATACATTCTCCCCTTATCACTGCCTTAAATGCATCCCAGACCACCGGAGGGTCTGCTGTATTCTCATTAGATGTCCAGTAAGAGACGATAGACTCCTGTAAGCGTGAAGATACCTGCTCATTTTGCAACCATCCTGGGGACAGCCGCCGTCCCCTTCCAGCCGACAGACTAAGATCAAGGGACAGAGGGCAATGATCAGTTATACCCCCTGCCAGGTAAGCTATGTCCTTCACAAACAGTAACAAATGCCATGTCTATCCTGGCCGACGAGCGGTGGGTCAGTGAGACATGAGAGTAGGCTCTGCAAGATGGGTTCCTAGCACGCCACAGCTCTGTCAACCCAGTCACAGAGGCCCAGGATAAAACATCACCACACTCCACTCTCCCTGGATTTGAGGAGTCCAACGCATCTAAAATAGCGTTGAAATCACCCATCAGTATAAGAGGGAGGTGAGCAAAGGGAGCCAATCTGGTAAACAAATCATATATTATTTGCACATTTACAGGAGGAGGCAGGTATACATTCACCAGTAGCATTTTATAATGATAGACATCCAAAAGAACAGCCACATATCTACCCCCCACATCCGAGAACACCTAATGTATAGTACATGGTAGGGCCTTGCTGATAAGAATTGAGACACCTCTGGCGAACGTGGAAAAAGTAGCATGTAAAGCTTTTTGGACCCAGGGTCTGCCCATAGCCAGGACCCTACTACCATCTAGATGGGTCTCTTGCAGGAAGGTGATATGCGGCTTGAACTGTTTAAGGAACTGAAATATTGATGCACTTTTACACTTGTTTTTCAGTCCTCTCACATTCCAGGAGACAATTGTTGCACACTTTGCCATTAACCTGTAAACAGAATTTGAAGTAGCAGGAGCCTGAGTGCAGTGCTTTGTTTAATCTGCAAGTACTATTAGATACACTAGACCAATGCCACATATAAACTATACTTATTCCCCCTTGTGAGTGGTGAACTGTGGTAAAACTAACCCCTACTGCCATTATACCAGAAACCAAAAAAAAAAAACCCAACCACTGGTATGTGGCTTAGTCCCAAAAACTCCCAAAAAGGGGGATAACAACAAAACATACTGGGAGTACTTAACCGTGTGAACTATTAAGCAAGTTTAGAAGACCTTTGCTTGTGTCCTCATGGAGCCCCATGGCATACGGATCAAGGAGCCCAGTACAGCCCACACGAGGCCATAAAGCAATAATGAATGAGAGTATATTTAAAGCATATGCATCCGCCTGAGTGCCGGCAGTCCTCATTGCACCGGATTTTGGTAAAAAAAAAAATTATAACATATAAAATATAGGTGCTGATTCACTTCAATCCAGGGTATCCAGCCAGTCTGAGACATCCGAGGGGGCCTCAAAGAATTTCACAGAGCCCCGGTGTTCAACGCGGAGCTTACTGGGGTACAGCATGCTATATTTGAGCCCCTTTTCCCGTAGTCTCTTCCGAACCTCCACAAACGTGCGACGGCGCCTCTGCAGCTCCGGGGAAAAATCCGGGAAGAAATGCAGGGTGGTATTCTCAAACCGGAGCTGTGGTTTCTTCTGAGCTTGAACAAGGATGAGATCTCTATCTCTGTAATTGAGAAACCATACCAGGAATGGTCTGGGAAAGGCGCCCTGTGGTCTCGAGCCTGATGGGACCCTGTGAGCCTGCTCCACAATGTATGCTGAGGAAACTTGCTGCAAATCAAGGATATCTTTTAAAGAAGTTTTCAGCAAAGCTGGCTGGTTGTGAGCCCTCCGCACCCTCAGGAAGGCCCACCACGTGCACATTATTGTGCCACAGTCTATTTTTGGCGTCTTCGGACCACGCCATCAGTGTCTTTACTGTGCGTTGCAGGTCAGCGACATTCCGAGAGGTAGTAGCCGTAGTATCCTCTAAGTCAGAGATGCGATTCTCGGCGGCAGTGACACGGCCTCTAAACTTGTCCATGTCTTGTTGGATAAGGCCGCACTCCATGGCCAATGTGTCTATCCTCCCCATGACCATAGTTTTACTCTCCTCAATGGCCGCCAGCATAGCTGCAGTGGAGTCGGTAGCTTCCGACTGCCCCACACCCGAGGGCCGCCGCAGGTCTCCCTCGTTTTGTTCCATATCTCTGAGAAGCTACAGCGCCGTCAATTAGGCCGCGGCTCTGTCTACACCTGAGGGCCGAACGACCACCACACGTGTCACTGCTGGGCTCTGCTCCTTAGGAGGCGGCTGTTTCTTTTCTAATCTCCTGGATGGCATCTAATGATTCAAAATGTGCCCCTGATCCAATAAAGGAGTCTACCCTACAGCAGAGCAAGCAGTACAGGAGATTTAGACAGAGCCGGGTTGGGATCAGGAGGGTATAACTGATGCTGGGCCCCTGAACTCTGTGGCCTGCTCTCACAGGCAGTCTCCGCCAGACACTTCAGCTTTCAGGATGATGGGGTGGCCGAGGACAGCAACATCTGTGCTCCTGATTGCAGGCCGCGGCGCCCCTCCGCGGGCCAGCGGCGTAGGAAAGTCCGGTGAACGGCAGGCTTCACTAGGCCGCACCAGGCCGCGGCCTCCATGGGCGATCTCTGCGGCCCCACAGACCCCCAGACCCCGCCGGACACACAGGTGGTTCACTGGATGCTGATGGAAGTCCCCTACCTCACTCCCCAGCCAGCAACAGCTCCTTTCAGCAGGATGGAAGCTGGAAAGATGGCGGCGGCCGTGGGCCTGCAGCAATCCTCGTCTCTCTGGCCGGATCACCTCCAATATACCCCCAGGCAGCAGCAGAGTATGTAGATGGATAAGCAAGTTATAACTTCAGGTTGATTTAAGTGCTTTAGTACACGGATGGCTACGGATTATTGTACAGATTTTTAGAGCTCCTCTCGCACACGTCCTTCTCCACTCACATCCGGACACGCCCCCTCCATTGCAAGGATTTTAACAAAATGTGTTGCAGATTAGCGACTGTTTCTTACATCGCTACATAGTTAGTCTGATTTGAACAAGGACACAAGTCCATTCAGTTCATCCCACAGAGGAAAAAAATGGGAAGGAATAGCTCTTTGTTAAAGCGTGTCCTATGCAGGACTCATTCTGAATAGGAATGACTAATTCATAAGGGTGCCTTTTACAACTGCAGCTGCACCCTGCCTGTCAACAGATGTGTAAACCCCAGCGGGGCTTTCTGCCAATAGCTGTGAGTAGGCAGCCCTACTAGAATGCAATGGGAGGCTGCTGGCTCTCGCATCCAATTGTGGCCACTTGAATGTGATCGCTGCTTGAGAGATTAAATGTGGGTGTGCATAATTGGCTCCTGAGAGCTGGTAGCCTCCCATTTGCCTTCATCATGGAAACCACTGCTGGGGTTCTTCTATCAAATCCGAGGCAGGGTGTATTCGCAGATGTGCATGCACCCTTACAAGTAGCTGATGCTCTTTCAGGTTTTTGATGGCAAAGTGTTCGCATCCCTTTAGAAGTGATCAATCTTTGGGAAGTATTTCATCAACATGGATATTTTTGTTGCAGAGCATGCCTGAAATCTGGTATATATCTTAGTGCAGAATTCTTCCCATAAGCAGGAAATGACATTTCTGTGTACAGAATGCCTCCAGGTTGCCATATTTCATTGAATTTTTGCAAATGTACAGCAGGTTGAAATGGAAAGGTAATTTTTAATAAACTTAGTCATATTGCAGGTTTTTTTCTTTTTTTTTTTTTCTTTAAAGTAAAAAACATGTTCTACTTACCTGCTCTGTTTAGTGGATTTGCACAGAGCAGCCCCAATTCTCCCTTGGGTCCCCCAGTGGACAATCCTGGCCCTTTCCCCTTACTGAGTGATCCCATAGCAAGCCACTTGCTATAGTGATACTTGTGCATACTCCCTCCTGCGCTGTGTCAGAGCGTGGCTTGTCCCCCACCCCCACTTCCTCCTCACTGGCTGTGAATAGCTTTCACTACTGTCTCAGCCAATGAGGGAGAGACCTAGGAGAGCTGCTGCTCTTGTGCACATTGCACATTGCTGGATTGAGATGGGGCCTGGGTAAGTGTGAGGGGAGGACTGGGGGGGGGGGGGTTGCGGGTGTATGCTGTACACAGGTTTTTCACCTCCATGCATAGGTTGCATGAAGGTAAATAAAAATTCAGCCTTTATAACCACTTTAAATTACAGTAAGGCTTTTGTAGCAATTGTGTATGTGAGGTGTCTTTTTTTTTTTTTTTTTTTTTTTTTTTTTCTATATTGTTTTTCCCTGAAAGTGAAGTTACCCTTTAAGGCTGGCCATACATGTTAATTTGGCCTCCTAACTTGGTTGCCATTTGCAGTTTTGTTCAAATTTTACCAGTGCATACATTTGGCATTTCCACCAAATTTGCAGGTCATGCAGGAGTAAAATATATGGTAAATATTAACATGACCACATACAAGCAAATTCAGTGTTTGTCTACCTGCATACACCTTCTTTTTTTATTTAATATCCTGATGTTAGTTAAAAATCAAGTACTCTATATTGACAATTACAAGCTATCCTAACAAACACTACCATTACTACAATTCTTGCCTTTTTTGGCTTCAAAGTGACACCTCCTAATGAAGTTAAAAGAGAAGTATGTGAAAATAAAGTTATGTATGTCAGTGCTAATTGGTATACAAAGAGCAGCGTGCAATTAGTGTAGATGTACAAAAACCCTTTATCATATATGTAAAAAGTAAAAGCAGCGCTCCTAAGTTATGAAGCTATGACACCCGTGAACAAGATAATAAACAAAAGGAAATAATGAATATACAAAGTAAAATTCAAACTATGTCCGATTAATTAAAAGACAATGGTAAATGTCCAATAATGAGTTGTTACAATGAACAGTTGAGAAACCCCCCACCACGTGTCTAGCCTTCACTTTACATAAAAAAATGCAATCTCACCAGACAGAAATGCCAACTAACATAGAACAGCTGAATGCGCTCTTTATTGATACGACTCTTCTCAAAAGAAATACATGCAGCATCCAATGAAAGTCAGCCAGGTATCAGCTCTCTCCATTAAAAACCTTATAACATCAGAGGAAATGACCAATTCCATCCAGTAAAACAAGACACCAAGATCAAAGGAAAACGTATAGTGTAGTATCGGTGATATCGTATGTAAATATAAAATATTTTAAAAACAATGCAGTAAAATACACACACGTCCTGCTGGTATCACCAACTTAACTCTGATGCCACCGTAGCTCTACAGCTGTTTCGTGCTACGGGCATCATTAGGAGCATAAAATGAAAGAGCTAGCGGCTTGCCTTGTGTAGCCCTACACAGGATGTCATACATTCCAGTTCCGGAGACAACCAGAGTATACAACATCACTTCCAGTCCCGGCACCATGTTTCCATGGTCTACAACTTCATTTCCAGTCCGGTACCGTATTACTAAAAGCCTGAATGGTGTAGTCATGTCTGGTTCAGGTGCCATTTTAAAGAAGATCCGGAAAATCAACTAACGGCAGATACCTTAATTGTACGAATAAAAACATTGGTATGGGGAAAAAAAATAATTTTAACTAGGAAAGTCACCGGAACTTGCCCTATATAATAGCTATGAAAATAAAAAATAATCTATCATATTAAACAAGGGCGAATTTTGAAATGGACAATGTCCAGTGTAATTGTATACAACATGTGTAGTAATATATAAAAACATTTTATACATAAAGAAATTCAATTTGAAAAATTGTGTTCTTCCAATAAATGGAGAGAGAGAAAAAACTGTTAAGTGACTACATTTGTAATAATACCAGAATTGAATTAAAAAAACCTAATGTCACAATAATATTCTGAAGAGTAAAAGATGATATTCGAGAAGAGTCAGATCAGTAAGGAGTACATTCAGCTGTTCTATATGTTGGACAGCATTTCTGTCCGGTGAGATTGCAATTTTTTAATTTTTTTTCTAAATGTAAGGATTGTAAGGTAAAGGCAAGACACAGTGGTGGAGGATTTCTCAACTGTTCATTGCAACAATTCATTATTGGACATTTGCCATATTGTCTCTTTATTATCAGGCATTGTTTGAATTTTACTTTTATATATTGTGGGTTTTTTTTGTTTTTTTTTTAAATTTTATTTAAGAGAAAAAAGGGCAGTCTCCGAGATACACTGACAACCAAACACTGTATAGTAGAAATACAGAGCAAATCTGGTAGAGTTCAAATTCCATTACAATAGCTTAAATCAGGAAAATATGGCCTAAAGGCCAGTCTGGCTTTGCATAGAACGGAAGCAGTGCAAAAGAAACCTATATATGGACAACAAAAGTGCTTCCCCGGCCCATGAAAGGACAAGGGAAACCTAACTAGTCACGCATCAGCCTGGCCAGTTGGAAGACTGTCCCGGCCAAGGATCCCATCAAGGGCTCATGCCCGGAGAAAATATACTGTACATCAGAAACTGCCTAAATTTTAACTAGAAGTAGAGGTGGTAAAGAAAAGAGAGGGGGGAGAAAAGCCAAAGAAGGAAAAAGCAGGAAGAAAGAGGAGATAGAGAGAGAAAAAAAAAGGGGTGGGGGGACCAGAGGGGTGGAAAAGGCCATCTCCATCAACCAGAAGGATCCACATCCAAGAGAGCCTTACCCTCCTCCATATAGATAAACATTTTCCATAGAGACAATGTTTTTGAATACACCTTTCCTTTCTGTTGTGCTGTACACCAAATTCTCCATCCGGTTCCTCCACCTTTCTTGAAGCCACAACCCAATCGTTGGAGGTTACGTAAAATAGATTACTTGTATACTTTTTTAGCAGGGATTTTAGAAACCTGAAGCAGAAAGAAAGCAGAGTCATCTGGGATCTTATAATCCGTACATTTGTGTGATCTCTTCAGGACCAATTTACAGAAACTCTTGAGTTAAGGGCATGACCAGAAGACATGCAGTAGCGTTCCACATTCCCCCTGACAATGCCAGCATCTATCCGATCATTCTTTTCCTTTTGTTTATTATATTGTTCACGGGTGGTACAACTTCATAACTTGTGCTGCATTTTCTTTTTACCCAAAAGAGAAGTGTGGCCAAAGCTTTTTGTCCATACTTCGCTTGGGGGTCACAGAAGTACAGAAGTACACTTTTACTCTCTTGTGACCCAGAATCAGTCAAGAGCGGGCTCTGGAATGCCTGCCTGATTGACAGCTGGTTCCACCTCTCAACTTGTGGCTGAGAGCTGGAGCCAGCTGTGGCCTTCCACCTTTCCCTGCTCAGAAGCTCCAGTAAGTGCTGCAGAAGCAGAGCGGTGACTGAAAGTCACTGCTCTCTGCTCCGAGCAGCCTGAGAACTGAGCAGTCAGTGGTTATGAGATCGCTCAGTTCTCGGGTTTGGAACCGATGTGGGACAGCTGCAGCTTTACATCAATGCTGCAGCATAGAGGTAAGTATATATTGTTTGTGTTCTTGCAAACCACAAATGTCTCCTTTAAACAGAATAGAGGATAATCAGAGCTGAGAGAGTTTTAAAATTCCATGAACCATACATCCAAATAAAACCAACTTTCTGATATTTAAAGCATTGTCCAGAAATTCATGAATCAACCTTTGCCCCCTCTCAATGTCTTTTGTTTTGCAAAATACCTATATTTTGTTTTGCAAAATGAAATGTCCCAAAGTCTGCTCTGTCTTTGTTCCTCTATAGGACACTGCATGTCCTGTTCCAAATGCACTTTTTTAGACTTGTGCTTTAACACGTTATGCACCATACAGGAATAATCTAGAATTTGCTAAAATCAGTACTTCTTTTTTTTTTTTTTACTGTGTTAGTTGGAATTGTATTAATTCTGTTTTGGATTAATCATGTAATTATTATCTGTCTTTATTGTAATAATGCATTTGTCTTTTCAAATGCATTGTTAATTTTAGTCGTCTTTGTGTTTGCTTTAGGGGCACAGTTTTAATGTGTCTTGCTGCAGCAGTATCACCACCTTTTCACTTCCCTAGAGGTTTGCTTGGTAGCGTTTTCATTATAGCGAGCAGTAAAAAAGGGACATTGACACTATGGCCTCATTTTATACTCCAGAAGCAGACAGACATAAACCTGTCAGCTATAGCAGGTCGCATTCTTTCTGTTCACCACAATGGCCTCATTGACATAAACGTAGTCTTGTTGACTTTTTTATTACTCCCCTTATACACATTAATTAGGGGGCAAAACTGCACTTAATAAAAAACACCTTATAAGCTGTGTATTTGTGTTGACCTTTTGCACACCTCCAAACAAGGGAAAGTTACACTTTCTCACATTTAGGTTGACTAAAAAAAAGTAGGTTGTCGGGTTTGGGTAAAATGTTTGTTTTGTAACAGCTTAGTGCTTCACTTTACAAGTCTAAAGGTGCAGTGGTGTTTAAAACCGGAGATCATGTCTACGTGTTTTGGAACAAACTGCAAAACAGAATTGGATGCATAAAAACGAAGATAATTTTTTAAAAAAAATGCTCCTATAAATTGTGCATAGAGCTTAATGTTCTTGATTTCACTGCAGCAATGGGTCTCCACTCTTATGACATTGAGGTGGTCCTGAAAGGTGGTCATATTACAACTTATAAAAAATTGGGAGATGGTGAGCTAGTTAGGTGTGCTGCATGCTCTTGTGCTGACAAGTGGAGAGGGCAGAGTATGTACATGGTTTAACTGATTGATCTGCCAATACTCCTTCATTATCCAATCAGGCTTGGGGCATTGAAGAGGACTAAGTTTTACTGCCTAACTGCAGGAGAGAAAGGTCATGTCACCACCTTGTCTCCTCAGTCTGTTGGGGATGTGTAAATTTTAGGACTGAAAAAACTGCGCCGCTTCAGACTAACCCTTGACGAGATCATGCGGCTGATGGCAAAAACACCTATCTTAGTGGAAAAAGCCAGAAACAGACTGCAAAGTCTTGTCTGTCTGTCTGTCTGTCAAGAAACTTCTTTTGTTTCTTCATTCCTTCTACGCCCCTCTCCCCAAGTTTACGCCCCATCCACCCACATGTCCTGGTGTTCAAAGTCTGCCAGATCCTTAGACGAGCCTTCCTCTACGTGAAGGACAGCAAAGGACATTTGTTAACGTTTGTGAGTGCTTGGACATCTTGCAGCTCAGATCTCCAACCTGTGTCAGTGCACAGATTAACAGACCTCCTTAGAGCCCTCCTTGGTTTTCCTGTGACAGAACAGTTTCAGGGATTTCATGCCAATCTGGTAAACTTTTCCAAGCCCAAAGAGGAAATTTGCCCAATTCTGGATCTTAAATCTCTGAATGTCTTTATTCGAGTCCAAAAAGTCTGTCATTGCCTCTTTCACCAATGGGATTTTCTGGCTTCTGCTTACATTAAAGATGCTTACATGTCCCCATCTTTCAAGAGCATAAGCGATTCCGTCGCTTTACCATTTGCCCCTACACTGTCAGTTTGCAGCTCTGGACTTCAGTTTTTCATCTGCATTTTTGGTATTCACCAAGGTGCTGGCCCTGTACTAGCCGCATTCTCTTGGCATCCCTACTGCTGCAGGAGAAGTCAGCATGGGTTCTTTTGGACAAAGTAAAATTGACTGTCAAAATGTTCTAGCCATTTCATGGATCCTGAATCTGGCAGCAAGCAGAGACGTGATCAGAAACAGGCTAGGGTCGAGCAGGCAAAAAGATTAAGGCAAAGCAGCTAGTGAGGCACATGGGTAAACCAATCTCATTACCCAGGCGCTGGCTAGTGAGATTTAATTCAGGCACTAACATAACACATTGGGTGCCAAGCAGGGAGGACTGAACTGCAGGTGTTGCATGGCAACAGAATGCCTGGAGGAGCTCAAGGTTAAGCCATGTTGCCCTAATAACACTGGGTGGTGCAGCCTGTCATGTTAGCAGGTGCACTAGGAAGTTAACTGAGCGGCATGGGATCCTGGACAAGTTAAGTCTTTACAGCTTGGTCTGATGGTAGCCTCTTTTGAAGAAATGCCATTTGCCCATTTTCACTGCCAGCACTAGCCTGGTGGCTCAGGAATCCAGCTGTGGAGTCGTAAGTCTTTCCTCCTGATCAACATTCTGAAACTGTGGGTGATTTGGATCTCTACAGTGTTGCACAAATGTCAATGTCACAGTGGTGGCATACAGCAGTTCTAAGAAAGGAACCAGAAGTTTCCCAAAATTTCACATTCCTGTCTTTTCAGCCGTACATTCCAGGCATAGACAATTGGCAGACAGACTTCCTCAGCTGTGGCAGTACCTGGACCCCATAGAATGGGTTCCTATACCTGGAGGTGTTCCAGGACCTGTGTCACAGGAGAACACCAGATTTGGACCTCCAGATTTAACAGGATAGGTCGTCTCCAGTTTCAGGGACCTTTAGCAGAAGCTGCAGATGCTCTTGTGGCTCTGTGGGGATTAGTTCCCCCATATCAACTGTGTGTCTTAAAGAAGAAGTCCAGCCTGAGCTCCTTTGGCTGGGCTTCTCCTAAGGGTCACAGGAGTGCAAATCGATTTGCACTCCTATGACCCGTTTTCAGGAGAAAGCGGTCTGAAGTCCGCTCTCTGCTGATGTCACTGAAATCATTCCAGACTGTTGCCTGTCTCAGCCTCTCATTGAGCCGCAGAGAGACTGAAAAGGCCAATCCCCGCCCCTCCACAGCTCAGGGCTCCAGTGAGTGTGGAGGAGCAGGGAGGAGAGCTTCCTGATTGAGGGTCAGCAGCTCTCCTTTCGGATCTGTGAGAACCGAGCCATCGGCTGTGTTCGATGGCTCGGCTCTGTGTATAGGCGCCGTGGGACAGATGCAGCATCTGTCCCATGCTGCATCCACCTCGGTAAATATAAAGTGGGGGGGCATAGTTATTTTTAATTCCCCTGATATGTCTCCTTCATCAGCTTCACAAGATCAAACTGGAGGGCATTCTGTTCATCCTCATTTCTCCAGACTGGTCCAGATGGATGTAGTACAACAACTTGATAACATGAGCCTTACCAGATCATCTTCTGTCCCATCTAATGATTTGCCATCTTGCTTCACGTTGGCTGGCTTTAATGGCATAGCTATTGAAATCAAGGTTCTGAGAGACAGGCATCTCTGAACCTACGCAGGGTGTGTCATTAGACATGAACATGCCTCACTGTGTGTGAGTTTCGGGGCTTCCACCCCAAGAGTTTCTCTGTGAGACAAATTCTCTCCTTCCTACAACGGGATTTAGACCAGGGTTCGGCTCTTTGCTCAGGTATCTGTCCTTTCTTTTCTGTTTCACTCTTTACAGGGGGTCTCTCGTGTAGCTTCTCTATCTGTTCCCCTTTCTCTTCAAAAACCATTGTTTGAACCCATTAGAAACATCCCTCTCTCTAAGGTAGTGCTTCTTGTAACCATCACCACAGTGAATGTCTGAACCGGAGACATTATCCTACAAGGAACCCTTTTTGGTTTTGCATAAAGAAAAGGTGGTGCTGCAGGCCAGAACTTCTTGCCTAAGGAAGCTTCTACCTTTCACCTAAACCAGGACATTGTGTTTCCTCTGTCTGGCTTAAGTTTACATAAAGGAATTTTTCCTCAATTGCCTGGATGTTGTTTGGGCTGTGAGAGTTTCTTTCAGCCACTGCTACTTCACAGGCTGAAGCATTTCCTTTTTGTAATTACGAATGAACCCTGCTTACCAGCTTTAGGTGGCTAAGACAGACCATCATTCAACATTTTTAGTCTCAAGGATCAGGTTCCACATTTTCCTGTGCATACTCTACCTAATTTGTGATCGGGCATCTGTCTTTCAGATTTGTAAGGCTGCCACATGCTCTTCTGTTGACATGTTCTATAAGGTCTACCCAGCTGATGTTGCGGCATACCATCTTTGGATGTAAGGGCCTTCAGGCAGCTCTTTGAGCTGCAGGCAATCCTCTGTTTTCTTGGGTCTGTTAACGATTGTTTGCTGTCATGCCCACCCCTCAGTTGGACTGTGTTTGGATGTCTCGGAGCTTTAAAATTTCAGTGTCCCTGAATGGATAAGAAAAAATATCTAATTTTGTATTCACTGTGCCATTTCTTGGAATCTATTGAGGGATATAGATTTCACACTCCTGTGTTAGTGATTATGCTCTCTGTTCTGCTTTCTACAGAAATGGGACATGCTTGTAGTGGAAGTGGTTTTCGTGAACTGACCTACCGTTTTTTTTTTGTTTTTTGTTTGTTTTATTACTCTCCTGTTTACAGCAGTATAACACAAAGGCTTAGGACTTCCCATGGACATCGAATACAAAAATTCTCTCATTCTGTAAAACACTGATGCCTGTGTTATACACACACATTAAGTGAAGTAAACCCTCCTATCTTTTTCAGCCAAGGAGGCTGCCATCTTGGCCTCTGTTTAATCTTCAACTGCCATGGTGCTGCACATGTTATCAGCTATAACACCAGCCATTGGATGGTTTGACGGTTTGGTTGAGAGCACAACCAATGTGACAGTTAGCATTTCCGGCATGCCAGAAATGTTACTGTTTTTTTAAACTGTTAAAGTGGTGTTCCGGCCGAAATTATACTTTTTAAATAAAAATACCCCTATAATACACAAGCTTAATGTATTCTATTAAATTTAGTCTGTAAACTAAGGTCTGTTTTGTTAGTTTATAGCAGTAGTTTGTTATTTTATAAACTTACAGCAGGCCGTGGCCATCTTAAGTGTGGGCATCTGAAGCCAGACTGTATTTCTTCCTGGATCTCATCTTTACAGATCTCGCACATGCTCAGTGCAGCACAAGCAGTGTAATAGGTTTCAGGTCAGGTTTCCATAGCAACAGCAGTTTTAGAGGAAGTTGCCGCCCCACGTGCTCAGTGCAGCACAAGCAGTGTAATAGATTTCAGGTCAGGTTTCCATAGCAACGGCAGTTTCAGAGGAAGTTGCCGCCCCTTTCCAGAAGGCATTGAAAACAGGAAATGATGCGATGGGCCGCGGCCAGGGAGGAGGAAGTGAAAAATTAATACAGCAGATATACAGTAGGTGCTGAGAGAAAAAAAAAAAATATCCAATTTGTTTACAGTGCACAGTTTAGTGAAGGATGCTGAAGAGTTGTAAAAGTGGCTGGAACTCCACTTTAAATCGATGGGTTTACTTCTGCTTTAAATACATAATTACTAATGCAGTTGGAACTGCAAGAGAAAAGTCCCCTTCTGTGCATTATTAAAGAGAAAAAGGGTTTTCTATTTAAATCGCAAGTCCCCTTTTATTGCTTGGCAATTGATGGTGCAGTACACAGTGCCATCTGTCTGCCTTTCCGGTGCAGAGCACAAACATGAGGAAAGGGGCATCTTTCAAGATGTGTACTTCTTGAACTTAAATTGTTTCCCTGATCTACCTTTTTGTGCTTGCAGAATGATGGGCTAGTCATGCTGATGAAAATGTATGACCCAGCTAAGCTATCTCTAGTTCCATCCAAATAATAGCCCTTGCCACCAAGACCTTTTTCATTTTATGTGTGAGGAAGGCATACATAAAATTTGATGCCTGCTCGCTGCTGTCATGAGGACCACATATCAAACTTGGTTTGAAAAAAAATATTGACTAGATTGTTATTTTTGCAGTACAAGTTATATGGAGAATTTTGATCATTAGTTAACATTTCTGCTACTGACATGGTAGCCTTTTGCATCTTACAATCTTGGTATTGCTTATTTGGTAATATCAGCACTATATTAATGCAAATATTCTATAGGATTTTAATCCCAGACAAATTACAGGTGGCTGTCTTGGTGTGTGTGGGTGTGTGTGTTTTTTTTTTTTTTTGTTTTGTTTTTTTTATCTATCTTTTATTTTTTTTATTTTAGTGAAATATGGGTCTGGAATGTCACCTATTACAAGTATGTAGAGTGGGATGAGCCTGCTAAGGGTGTCGGGGCGATGCATACATTTGTAAATGTCACCAGCCAAGACAATTTGAAAAACATTTTATCACCTGCAGCCAGCAGTTTTCTTTTTTTGGTGAAAGGTTAATTGTAGGCATTGCACAGTGTTGGGATCAGCTCCTGTGTGGTCCCCCAGGTGCAGACCTTATTTATTTGACATGTGGAGATGAGGAAAAAATACTTTTCTCATGCTTGCACATACAACTAAAATTTACACATGAAGTCAAACGGCATTTTCACATCCACTTCTTTTTTTTTTTTTTTTTTTAATATGCCATAGATGTCAGACTTGAGCTCCTACATGGTGAAGCACTGTTTGGAAAGGTGATGGACACATGGACGGATATTTACTAGCATAAGAATAAATGCTCTCACAGCCAAGTGCAACCATACAATTCATTGAATACCAGTGCTGTAATTGAACTTTCCTGCAGAATTTTCCTTATTTCATTGTATTATAGAGCATAGTGAAAACACAGATGTGAGAACAGATAATGCCAGCTAGCTGTGTCTCATTTAAACATTTTCCATACCTGCTCATAAAGCTTTATCCTGCCTGAGCCCAATTTTATTTGGTAAATCAGCACTTTTATGCAGCAAATCAGAACTGGAATTGATCCCCAAGGTGTCTGAACGAAGAAATTACTTTTACATCCAAAATCTTTCCTTTGGGGGAATCGCAATACATCTATAGTGCTTAAATATCCATTTATAATGCGGTTTTATGCTTCGTAGGTGGGTATTTAGAGTGGCTTTAGAACATAATCACGCCATAAGTTTATATCCCACATTCTTGTCTAATGCTTGCAATTCATAAGTCAGGACAAGTTTTTAAAAGCCTGGATTAGTTTCTGGTCCACTGGGATGGCTTGACCCATGAAAAACATCTAATCTCTCAGTGTCTTTAATATAAACTGATTGTTTCTAGAAAGTGTTTGCTAATGTTAATGTACTAGCCATGTATTGCATTTGGAGCTCATACTCAATACTTAAAGACTATTTTTTTCACATGTAAACTGACACTCTTCATCTGATACCTCCCTTTTCACTATGTGTTAATAACCGTCTGGCAGTAAACAGTCACATAAAATACTTTGGGCCACCACCAGTAGGAGCAAAACTCCTATGACATGTTGGAATACTTTTGGTAACGTCCTTTTCTTCCTTCTCGGAAATAAGCATGTTGCCCATGTCAACCATATATACCAAAAAGCTATATGTTATCTCACGATAAAACCATTTTTCAGATGTTGGAACATTAACTAATGCATAATTCTGTGTAAGGGCAAATTGAAGATAGTAATAATCTTGCGTGTACAATATAATTATTGGGTCTAAATCACACTCTACTCTCAGCACTTAGAGTATACCAAAAACAAACCATCGCAAATGTCCAAACTTCATTTGAAATACTTGTATCTTCACTCCATCTTAGTCAAAACAATGGTAAAAGTGAATGCTCGCCAAATAATTAGAACTTCCACAGTATTAGCCACCAGATGTCACTCTCCCTCTTCACCCTCCTCATCAGAAAATCCATACCGGTAATCCTCCCAGAGAGAAAAGTGTGCTTATAAAACAATGAAAACAACAATAGTGTAATATTCTCAAACACTGAAAAGATAAAAAAGTGTAGAATTGTGCTTGCATTTAATCAAAAAGTGTGCAACCAATCCACTTGAACACCACTAGTACATATATAACGTCATCGTCAAAATCCACTGTTTTGTCCCCCTCTCACAAGAATGGATTCTCACCAAATGTAATGACCTGTATATGGCTAGGGTCTAGGCAAGCATTCAATCTTTTTTTTTTTTTTTTTTTCTTCCTTGGACCCGTCTTCCAGTCACCAGGTTGGTATTGAAATGCCTCCCAGGGAAGTTTATAAACAAAGCAGCCTCATAGTGTAATAACCATTAAACCACTTTATTTAAATAAAATTGCACTTACATGAGCAGAAAGGTAACATTTTAAAATATAGTCAAAACGCACATGGCGGACCCACTAGTCCGCCTAGTTTTGGCATCTGATGTCACTTCCTTGATATATTTCCTGGTCAAGACTTTCTCCTCTTATAATTCCTTCATCATGAAGGAACCTCCACTGGGCTTCACTGTTGCCTGCAGACACTCAATTATTGTACCGCTTCCCAGTTCTTCAGCAAGCAAATTGCCTCCTGCTACAGCCAAATATTTCAAATTTTGGCTCATCTGTCCAAAGCACCTGCTGGTATTTTTCTGCACCCAGTTCATATATTTTCGTGCATAGTCACTTAGCCTTGTTTCCACATGGGAGCTATGGCTTTTTGGCTGCAATTTTTCCATTAACCACTTCCGGACCAGCCGCCGCAATTTTACTGCGGTAGGTTGGCTCGGCTGTGCAAATCGACGTTACCTTTCGTCACTTTTCCTTTTGGCCACTAGGGACACGCAGCGTGTGCCCGGAGCCAATGCGAGTGCCCGGCAGGCGCGATGACCACCGGGCACCCGTGATCGCTCGTGACAGAGTGAGAACTGGGATCTGTGTGTAAACACACAAATCCCGGTTCTTTCAGGGGAGTGGAGACAGATCGTGTGTTCATACCAAGTATGAATACCGATCTCTCCCTCCTCCTGGACAGTCCAATCCCCCCTACAGTTAGAACACAGTGAGGGAACACAGTTGACCCCTTGATCACCCCCTAGTGTTAATTACTTCCCTACCAGTGACATTTATACAGTAATCAGTGCATTTTTATAGTACTGATCGCTGTATAGTTGTCAGTGGTCCCAAAAATGTGTCAAAAGTGTCCAATTTTGTCCGCCGCAATATCGCAGTCCTGATAAAAATCACAGCTCGCCGACATTACTAGTAGTAAAAAAAATAATAATAAAAATGCCATAAATCTATCCCCTATTTTGTAGATGCTATAACTTTTGTGCAAACCAATCAATATACGCTTATTGCCATTTTTTTGTTTTGTTTTTACCAAAAATATGTAGAAGAATACATATCCGCCTAAAGGGAGGAAAAATTTTGTTTTTTTGAAAAAAAAATGTGGGATATTTTATTATAGCAAAAATCTAAAAGATATTGTGTGTTGTTATTTTTTTTTTTGTTTTTTGTTTTTTTTTTCAAATGTGTCACTGTTCTTTTGTTTATAGTGCAAAAAAAAACTGCAGAGGTGATGAAATACCACCAAAAGAAAACTCTATTTTTGGGAAAAAAGGACGTCAACTTTTTTTGGGTACAGCGTCACACGACTGCATAATTGTCAGTTAAAGCCGACGCAGTGTCGCATCGCAAAAAATGGCCTGGTCATTGAGCAGCCAAATCTTCCGGGGCTGAAGTGGTTAAAGATCATTTCTGTCCAGACTTCTCTGGACAGTAGATGGGTGTACCAGGGTCCCACTAGTTTCCGCCTGTTCTGTGTTGATGGCACTGCTAGACAACTTCCTATGTCGATGGGAAATAAGCATGATGTGTCTTTCCTCTGCTGCTTTGAGTTTCCTTAGCCGGCCACTGCGTATAAGGTCCTCAGTGCTCCCCATTTCTTTGTGCTTCTTCACAAGAGTTTGAACATCTTGAAATCCCAGTCTGCTTTAAAATTTTTTGCCAGGGAGAGACCTTGCTGATGCAGTAAAACTATCCTATGTCTTGTTGTGCTCAGTCTTGCTATGGTGTATGACCTGTGACCTAAACTGTCTTCCCCAACCTCACTTTAGTATGAGAGTTTGGCTGTTCCTCACCCAGATTAAGGCCTCCTACACAACTGTTTCAGTTAATGCCTGTGTTTCAACCTACATATGAAATGTACACATCTTGAAATCCCAGTCTGCTTTAAAATTTTTGCCAGGGAGAGACCTTGCTGATGCAGTAAAACTATCCTATGTCTTGTTGTGCTCAGTCTTGCTATGGTGTATGACCTGTGACCTAAACTGTCTTCCCCAACCTCACTTTAGTATGAGAGTTTGGCTGTTTCTCACCCAGATTAAGGCCTCCTACACAACTGTTGTTTCAGTTAATGCCTGTGTTTCAACCTACATATGAAATTCATCATTAGCACCCACGTGGTATAATTAATCATACACTTGAATCTTATCTTGCAAAATCCCTGACTTTGTGCAAGTGTATAAATTGATGCTGGTTTGAAGCCAAAGGGTGGTCACACCAAATATTGACTTAATTAAGATTTTTATTCTGTTCACTCACTTTGCATTTTGTAAATTGAAAAAATAAATAATTTTTTATTTGCCCGGAGTTGGGCTTAAAGCATGTATGCCTCCTGTAGCAAGTTCATTTTCCTGTACTCAGTAATAATAAAATATTCAGTATATACCCAAAGTTTGTAAAATAAGCACTGTGAAAGCTTTTCACTCCTGTGGATCACTATAGCAGTCCTATTGGCCATGTTTCCTACTCCTGTTGACACTTTTTATACCCACTCTGTGCATCCTCTTTAGAGTATTGCATCTGGTTGGTTTTGTGCACTAGTAACCTAACGTGTATGTAAAATCTAACACTAGATTTATGTTATTTGCTTCCTTTGAAAGTGTATTTATTTTATCTGATCGATAAGTGCAAGTAAATACAGTAGCTTTTCATCCAGTCAAATCTTGTGAGATAAGTTCCTGTACTCTCTGCCTCTGGACTGTATTAATCAGCACCTCTAAATGCCCCTCTGTTAGCCTTTGTGTCCTTGCACACATAGGCGTTTACAGGCATTTAGAGGCAGAAAAAAAAAACATAACCTGCGTGCTAAGGAGATGAAACACTTTTCCAACCTTTCCACAGAAACGCCCGACGTGCCTAAATGTACTTAAATTAATTTAAGTGCTATGAGCTTTTAACGCTTGAGCGTTCATTCATTCCAGTGGCCAGAATAAATTATTATTTTGGCCAATATGAGGGAATGCCCAGACGCTTGACAAACCTAAACATATTTGCAAACCGTGGCTTTAGGCACATCTTTAATGCTAAAAAAACCAAAAACATTTATTTTCTAGATAATTCACAAAAAAAAGCCTTTCGCTGCAAGTGCTGATCAGATTCTAGTTTGCCAGCATATTTCTTTGACAGAAGCTGACCGTTAGACCGGCTTCTGTCTTGCAGACAGTGGTACAGCAGGAACCAGCTGATTTTCAGGCGGTGTTACCCAGCTTTAGACTTTTCAGTCCTCTATCCATCCAACTCTCCGCTTCTGCATAAGAGTCTTGGGGCTTATGTTCATACTCTTGGTACTGCTTTGCTACAAAACTGAGGCATGGTGGTGGTAGGAGCTGTTGTACTCTCGACTGCTCTACAGCTTTTTCATAGATGCCGACATTTCCAAAAAAGATTTAGGAACACTTTTTTTTTTTTTTTTTTTTTTCAGAAAGCCAATGTAGGTGGAATATTATGTTAATTTGGTCGTGGCTTAAAGGTGTGGTTAAATAGTCTGTTTACACCCGCCTGTCCATAGGGATGCACGGACCTTGACATCAGGTCCACCTGAAAAACTGACAGGCAGATCCGATGGGACCTGCCATGTGAAAGGGGCCTTAGTGATGGTGTCTGCAAGGAGTGACTGTGAGAAACTGGATTTAAAACTGCACTGCCCAATTTCTCAGTCAGGACAGTGCTACATGAAAACAGGAGATACATATTTGTCAGCTACAGCATTTTTTTTTTTTAACTTGTATCTAAACGTCTATAAGATAGAAGTAAAGGTGTTGTTAGTGGACATGTAGCACTCTCCTGACAGTGAGAAATTGGCAAGTGCAGTTTTAAACCCAATTTCAGTCCAGTGACTGTTGGATAAAAAAAAAATAACCTTTACCATTACCTTCAGAGCCCTCTTTTACCATCAGTACGGCCTCATCAGAGCAGCCTCATAAGTACTGCCATGCCCCCTCCAGCACTGACCAATCCACAGCACTTCCTGAAGTTGAGGCAGTAGGGGAGGGATGACCGTGTGGCCTGGGACAGAGGCCAACTTTCGGGATTCTGCCCGGGATAATAACAAAGCGGGACATTGGTCGGATTTTCAGGACTGTCCCGAGAAATTTGGCACTGTTGGCAGCTATACTTTTTTTGGCAGTAAAATCCAATGGTTTAAGACTTCCTGCGTCCCTCAGTGGACTCCAAGAAAAGGATTTTACAGTGTGTACGAAAGTCCTATTTTTTTACCTAGCTGCCTTTGATAATATATTTAATATCTGCTTGGCTATAACAAATTATATCTTGGATTGGTGATTATAATTTAATTTCTTTGTTTTCTTGATTTGCAGTTGGCAGCTCGTGGGTTCAAGAATCCTAATGTGCCTTCTAATGCAGGTGGAGCAGCTCCTGGCTCTCCCATCCATGCAGCCCATGGAGATGTTGGAGGTTCCCCAGTCAGAGGCCAGTCTCCTCATATAAAACCTAGTGCACCAGCAATCTCTATGACCTCTGCTCTGAAGAATGTGGGAGCTGTAAGTTTTTAGCAGTTTAATTTGTATACAGGTCCTTTTACATTAAAAACAGCCTTATTTAAATGTCTTATTCTTAAGCCCTAGTTTTTAAAGGGACCTTAATGATCTGCTAGAATTTTCAAAATAAAGCATACCTGTAAATGAAGACTGAATACTCCACTTTTCCTGCTGTACTTTTCCTTACTTGTACTCTGAGATCTTCATGCCACCTCCATGTTAATAATCTCTCATGCACTGATGTGAAGATCAACAGGAGGAACCAAGTGTTGGTTTCCCTGAAGACTTACAATGAAGATTGATCAGGTTCCGTAGCAAAGACAGCAGAAAAGGTGAATATTCAGTCGTCATTTACATGCATGCCCTAATTTAAGTGCTAGTTATTTAAGCTGAACCCCAGGATAAGCAAAATGTCATCTAAATACAAGACCCATGTGTATGCTTACTTGAATCCTTTTGTTAATTGTGATGTTTTTCCAAATCTGTTCATTAATCCATGTGAAACTTTGCCTCTTTGCAGGAGCTTCCTGTAAGACCAGAGGCTGCTGTTCTCTTTCCTGGGGCAGAGTGATTGGTCTTTTACTCACCTCCGTCCTGTAGTATCAGCATGCAACCTGTAGTGGGTGGGATTCCTAGGTTTCTCCCACAGCTCTGCTTTCTGCACAGGCAGTGCACAGCACAGTGATCATGTCATAGCTACTCTTTTTTTAAGGTAGTAACTAAATTTGCCAAGGCATTTGGTGCACATAAGGTGGACTTCTATTCTTTTGTGGTTATTGAGGAATATAGTTATTTATTTATGCCTGGAGTTTAACTTTAAAGTGGTAGAAAACTTAGTTTTTTTTACTTGTACCCACAGGAAAGCCTATAATAAGGCTTACCTGTAGGTACAGTAAATATCTCACAAACCTGCACTGTTTTTAGGAGATATTCACACTGCATGCAGCTAGTGATGTCACCGTCGCATGTGCTTTGAAGGTCCGGCATACAGTCCCAGACCTTCAGAGCTCGTGCTGTAAATAAGGGCTCCCGCGCGCCATCGTGGCACCAGCCACTCATGTTTCTGGAACCCACGAATCTGAATGAAGACCGGGTGAAGATGGAAACCCTGTCAGCAGTGACATCTTGCCGCTGGAGGGCTACGTTTTAACGTAACAATGCATACTAGCACATTATACATTTGTTTTACAGGGGAAAGAGTTTGGGGTTTTTTTTCCAGCAGTTTAAGTGCAATAACCCATAGGAAACAAATGAAGTCCGAGTGCCACAAGATAAATTATAATACAGTAAAACCTTGGTTTGAAAGTAACTTGGTTTGAGAGCGTTTTGCAAGACTAGCTAAATTTTTTTAATACATTTTTACTTGATATACAAGGAATGTCTTGATATACAAGTAGCGTCATATCACAACTGAGTATAAAAGAGAAGAGAGACGCCTCTAAGTGTAGCAATATGGTTACATTTATTGAAGGTACAACATTTAGAAACTCACATGGTTGATGATTAAAACAGGCACATCTAAGTATGCAGGCATCCGGGGTAAAGATGTCCACATAGACCATCCTCCTCACCGCCATTGACGTCGTCCCTTTCATGTTGCGCTCCACGAGCGGTTCAAGCCTCACTTTCAGATCGCTCTACTGCAGGGTAGACTTCTTTGTCACGATTGCAGACAGCTTTGCCCCAGATGCCTGCATACTTAGATGTGCCTCTTACAATCATCAACCATTTTAGTTGCTAAATGTTGTACCTTCATTATATGTAATCATACTACTACAATTGGAGGCTCCTCGCATCTCTTTTATACACTCTAGCTCCTGCTGTATTTTACTTCTAGTCCCCTTGTGGAGGCTGCCATTTGTGGATGGACATTTTATGATTGCACAACCTATCACATTGCTATATTCTTTTTATATGAACTATAAACTGAAGGACTTATGAATAAATGGTTGTGGAATGAATCATTTGAATTTCCTTTATTTCTTATGGGGAAATTTGATATACAAGTGCTTTGGATTATAAGCATGCTTCCGGAACTAATTATGCTCGCAACCCAAGGTTTTTTTGGTTTTTTTTCTTGGCTGTTGCATTTACAAATTAGTACTAAAGAATAGAAAAACTTTTTATTGAATGAGGTCAGTGGTTATATTGCAGAAAGCTAACATTCTCTTTCAGACGAGTTCTCCACTAAAAATTGCCATGGCTACCTGTGCCAATACAGACGTAGAGCTGAGATGAATAAAGCGTTTTCATAAACCAAACTTCTACTGAATGCAGGAAAACACTAGAATACATGTTTAGATGCGTTTTATGCTGAAATGTATTTCTTTCCTCTTTATTCGATTAAAAGATTAAAGAAGATACAGAAATCAGGGATACCACCGAAGACCCCAAAAAAACAGAAACCTCAATCCAGGTTAGTGTTCCTCCCTTTTCTTTGCTACTATCATTTAAATATCCCTGAAACTAATTTATTCGAGTGTTTATTAAACCAATCCTGAAGATACTGAGCTCTTTCTAAACAGGAACTGGGGACTGTATCCTGTGTATATAGCTCAAAAAAGTACGTACAGTCGTGGCTAAATCTGTTTGTACCCTTAAACACCAAAAGAGAAGAACCCACAATTTTGTTTGAACTTGAAACTGACAAAAGTAACAGGCACCCATTATTGTTCATCTCGTATTTAATGATAATCAAGCTTTGGTTCTGACTAGGCACCCTTCAAAGTGAAGACTGCTGCTCTACACAAAAAGAGTGACCCAAGTTACCTGTCCGACAGGTGACGAAGTCTCATTGAGACCTACAGAAATCGCTTGTTTGCAGTGACTGTACCTCATTTTGCTGAAGCCTAGAGCTTCTGAACAGCAGTAAATCTTTAGGCTGTCAGCAGATTGGCTTCTACAAATTTGGCACAGTGCCTAAAAATAAAGATCAATTAAGCATGTGCAGAGCAGGGTGAGACATTATATTAGTGGATTTTAAAATGTAGGCACTTATTTTTTAATGGTTTACAGAACTTTATTTTCTGACTAAAGTTCCACTTTAAAATTTGCTACTGTAGTTCGGGGAACATCAAGCTCCTTGTAGAAGGCCTTATATCCCTTACCTGTGGCATGCTGTTCTATAATTGTATTTTAATATCCTCAGACAATTCTTTTTCCATGTTCGATGTGGTACACACATTGATACCAAACAGCAACAGAAAGACAGACAACTTCTCTTCATTTAAATAGACTGATTACAAGACTGAATGCATATGTGTCACTAGCTACACAAAGCAGTTAGTTTCAAATATCTTTTAAAGAATGATAAATACTTGTGCGCACACCAAAAGGCGACTAAAAAGAGGTAACGAATGTAGCTGCCAACATAAGGGTGTTCTCACACCAATCAAGCACAAATAAAACAATAAAAATATGCGGCGCTTACTAAATCCATAAAACACTAAGAAAAAACTAAATAAAATATGTAAAACTATCAACCATACCAGGAGATTACACAACAGGAACTGTTGTGTATTCTCCTGATATGGTTGATAGTTTTACATATTTTTTCCTGACAGACTCCATGGCAGCAACGTGTGGGTTAAGTCCCGCCTCTACTACCCTATAGGACACTACTCCCATAAATCTTTGCTCCCTGCCCCCGGCCGTGTTCTTTTTTTTGTCCTCCTCGCAAGACCTAGTGTTGGTCTTCCTACCTGAAGATATTTATTCCCACGATCAAGGTCGGCCGAGCTGCGACTTGGAATAGGAGAGTCGCATTACTCCGCTAAGCCCTAGCTATTAGCAGGGTATGGAGTGGGGCGTTGGAAGAGGCGCAGGAAGAAGCAGTTTCCCTGGCCACTGGCAGGCAAGGCCGCGCATGGGTCGGATAGCCAGCTATTAGCAGGTGACCCCTTATTGCCCCTGGAAAGTCCGGTGCTTACCTTCGGCCCTGATGATCGTGGCGGGAGTGGTGAGATGTTTCCTTGCTATCATGGCAGCAGTTTCTGTTTTAATGCCTTTGTTGTTTTATCCCTCTTGTGTGTCTTTCCCCTTCGTTTCTTACTGTTGTATGGGTGCAGGCATGGCGGCTGGTTCTTCCTGCGTTCCAGCCGCCGTTTTTACTTTCACTTTGAGTTCGGCCGTACTGCGCATGTCACGGACGGCACGAAACCGGGGCTTGGTTTTTCGCGCATGTGCGATAGCGGCTAATCGCCGCTAATCGCGCATGCGCACTGGCGTTCGCTCGTCACGGGCGGTGACGTCACTGGGGCGCCCTATTTAAACAGGGAAAATAGCCTGCAGACCCTGGGAATGCCTGCAGGCTGTTTTAGGGTCTTCCCCACGCTCCAGTGAATAAGCTACTGGTAAGTGGCTCTACATACAGGAGGGCAGTCGCTCCCTGGCTCATGGCTAAGTTAATTTTTCTTTCTTATGATAACTTTGCAGTCGGATGGATATTTCCGAAGACATGAGTTCCCCACCGCCTGCCTCTGGCCAGCCTCCTCTCACAAGGTACAGGGGCAGGTTCCATCGCCGAGGGTCTGTTGGGCGGGTGGGGGGTATTTCCACAGGTGATTGTTCTTTCTAACTGCTCTGTTTTTCTGTGATTCTCTGTCTTTTGCTTTAGCCCTTCCAGGTCAGAACAGCGTCGCAGCTCGCACAAAGGAAGTGATTCGTCAAAATCGCATCACCAGCAATCCTCTTCCAAATCTAAGCATTACGGCTCCTCCTCAAAATCAGGACACCGTAGTGAGGAGCGCTCGCGCTCCTCAGTGGCTCACTCCAGCCACTCATCCAGTGTCTGCTGGGGATGCAGAATGCAAGTACCTGTGGGAAAATCGCTGTGCGATCCCTGCTTCGCCAAAGCTTCCAAGTAAAGAGGTGATTCGGACCAACAACTTAAAGCCCTAGTTGAGAGGGTTGTGAAGGAATCACTTAAGGGTATTGAGGCAGTCCGGCCTGTTACCCCTCAGGCAGAGCCACCATGTTCCCCAGTGAGGGAAACTCAGTTGCAGGACACCTGGGAGTCCTCTGTACCTAGCCACCCTTCAGTTGTCATCTCTGACAGTGACTCGGATGAAGATAATACCTGTGTGGGTTTTGACTTCGCTCTGCTACCTCCCTTGGTCAAGGCTTTTAGAGAAACTTTAAATTGGGAGGATCCGGTGGCTGTTCCTCCCTAACAGAGAAAATTCTTTAAACAGCTAAAGAAGGAACGGGTTAACTTTCCATTCTTTTCTGAATTGGGCGAGATCATCACAGATGAATGGAGCAAGGTGGAGAAGAAAAACTCCATGCTTACTAAAGTTTCAAAGCTTTATCCCTTTAGGGAGGAAGAAGTGAAGCATTTGGAATCGGCTCCATTGGTGGATGCAGCCGTGATGAGGCTGGTTAAACACGTGACACTCCCCTTGGAGGACACAGTGTCCTTTTAAAGACGTTCTGGACAGACGGATTGATGCTGATCTGAGGAGAGTGTACCTTACAGCGGGCATGGCTTGCAAGCCAGCCTTAGCCTTGGCAGCCCTGTCCAAAGCTATGGAAGTGTGGACGGATAATGTTCAGGATACGCTAAGGAATATTTCAGATGACACAGCGAAGAACTCACCTGTTCAGGAATTGAGGCTAGCATCGGCCTTTCTGGGGGAGGCCTCGATTGATATCATTCGTCTGGCGGCCCGAGTAATGCTCTCGTCGGTCACCGCCAAGCGGGCTCTTTGGCTCCGTCCCTGGCTGGCTGACCCAGCCTCTAAACAGGTATGGTGCCGAATTTCCTATGGGGGGTCTTCTCTTTTTGGCAACAAATTAGATGAGGCCATTACACCGGCTACTGGCGGGAAGTCGGGGTTCCTACCTCAGGACAGGCGTCTGCAAGGCCAAAGAAGATCCTTCCCGAAGAGGCAATATCAAGACCAATCCAGAGAGGCTCGTACTTACAAGCCAGGCCGGGAATTCTCCAGGTCCTGGAAGTCAAGGCAATCGTCCTTTAAGAAGGCTGCAGGTAGTGAGTCGAAAGGGGAGAGGCAACCTTCCAAATCTTTTTGAAATTGGGCCCGCTCATACAGACCGTGTGGGGGCCCGTCTTTTCCACTTTCGGCATGTCTGGGCGGCTTCGATTCACGACTTCTGGACAATCAAGACAGTCTCCTCCGGTCATGCCTGGACCTTTATCGACCCTCCCAGACTCAGGTGGGTACCCACTACTCTTCCGGCATCAGAAGAAAAAAGGACAATACTTTTAGCCTACATAGAATCTTTGTTGGCTCAAGGCGCTGTCAGCCCAGTTCCAGTCAGCCAGCAAGGCATGGGAATGTATTCTCCCCTCTTTCTGGTTCAGAAGAAGAGTGGGGCCTGGAGGCCTGTCATAGACCTAACCCATCTAAATCACTTCATCAAAAAGGAGAGGTTCAAGATGGAAACACTCTCCACAATTCAACAGTCGGTGCAACCAGGGGACTGGATGGTGTCCATAGACCTCAAGGACGCCTATTTTCATGTCCCCATCGCAGAAAACTTTCAACAGTTTCTCCGCTTCTCCGTGGGCAAGCTTCACTTACAATTTACATGCCTTCCCTTCAGGCTATCAACTTCTCCTCGGGTTTTCTCAAAGGTGCTGTTGGCAGTAGTAGCTCTCCTGAGAACCAGGGGGATTCGTCTACATCACTACCTGGACGATCTGCTTCTCTTGGCGCAGGACAGGGTGCAACTCATATCACACAGAGGGCAAGTGATTTCCACGTTACAGGAATTCGGATGGATTCTGAACCAGGAGAAGAGTCAGTTAGACCCATCTCAGTCACTGGTGTTTTTAGGAGCCCTCTTCGACACGGTCAGAGGCACCATTTCGTTACCAGAAGAGAAGATCTCGACAATCAGAGACAGGATCCACCCGGCTCTTTCTATTCCTCATCTTCACGCTCTCCAATGCCTGAGAATCATTGGCACTATGGTGGCGACGATTCCAATGGTGAGATGGGCCCAATGGAGAATGAGGCCTTTTCAGAAGCGTTTCCTTCACCAGTGGAAGGGCAACAAGGCCCAGCTGATTCGGATTACTGCATCCATGAGGAACTCTCTCCTGTGGTGGCTCCAGCGGGAGAACCTCTCCAACTGCCATTCCATCCTTCCCATTTCTTGGGTAACTATAACAACGGATGCCAGCAACAGGGGCTGGGGTGCCCACTGTCTGGCGGAAGTAGCTCAGGGCACTTGGGAATTTCCCTCCAGAAGGATAGTGTCAAACATCCTGGAGCTGAGAGCAGCCTTCCAGGCACTTCTGGCGTTTCGGCATGTCATTCAGGGCTCCTCGGTCCTACTCAGATTGGACAATACCACAGCAGCGGCATACATAAGAAGGCAAGGGGGGACTCGAAGTCTTTCCTTACTGCAAGAGGTAGAGCCAATTATGTCCTGGGCCCAGAAAAACCTGAAGGATCTGACAGCGACATATGTGCCAGGGGTTCAGAACGTTCAGGCAGACTTCCTTTCTCGGAGGCTCCTAGACAACAACGAGTGGTCTCTCCACGAAGAGGTATTCAAGTGGATTCTATCGTTGGGGTTCTCTCCGGAAGTCGACCTGTTCGCCTCCCCCTGCAACAAGAAGATGGCAAGATACTATTCGAGGTACAGGGACCCTCAAGCGTATGGGGTGGACGCCTTGACGGAGAAATGGTGGTTCAACAGAGCCTATGCCTTTCCGCCAACTCCGATCATTCTTCAATTCCTGAAGAGGCTCAGAGCAGAAACAGCAGAAGTGTTAGCGATAATTCCTTACTGGCCCAACAGGCCCTGGTTTCCTCTCCTAACACTCCTCAGTGTCCGAGATCCGATCCCTCTACCATCCAGACCAGACCTTCTGTCTCAGGGATCGAGACTACACCCTTGCCCGGATCACCTGCGCCTAAGGGCTTGGCTTTTGAAAGGGGAAGGTTGGAGGCGCTAGGCTGCCCGGATGAAGTAATTCCCACTCTCCTTAGTGCGAGAAGGAATAGTACCAACCGAGTATATGAGAGGATTTGGTCGAAATTTACCAGCCATATGTCTTCCAGGTCCAACTCCTGTAATAATCTGGCAATTCAGGACGTTCTAAGTTTTCTGCAGACGGGTCTGGATATCTCACTGTCCGTCAGTTCTCTTCGTGTCCAGGTTTCCGCAATCTCAGCCTTCTCCGGAGTCGCATGGGCCAAGCACCCTCTGGTCCAGCAGTTTTTTTAAAGGAGCAGTCAGGCTTAGGCCACAGAGGAAACCCAGATTCCCCAAATGGGATCTTCCGTTAGTTCTGGATTTCTTTTCACAACTTAATAATTCACTCTCAGTCAGAGAATTAACCCTCAAGACTTCATTCCTGATAGCCATAACTTCGGCGAAGAGGGTCTCGGAAATTCAATCTCTGGGGTCCAAGGAACCGTTCATCACCTTTTTCCCGGACAGAGTGGTCCTAATACCAATGCTTGGGACAAATCCCAAAGTTACCTCGGTCTTTCACGAGAATTGGGATATCACACTCCCTACCTTTTAATTCTGCTGGAAGTCCAGATCCACACCCTCTTGATGTGGGAGCTACTCTCAAACAATACCTGGAAGTTACGGCCTCTTTTCGTCAATCTGAATCTCTCTTTGTTCTATTCCATGGGAAAAACAGGGGCTCTTGGGCTTCTGTCAGATCCATTGCGGCTTGGGTGGTTCAAGCCATCCAATGGGCTTACAGAGAGAAGGGCTTGGCTCCTCCTGAGGCGGTTACAGCGCACTCTACTAGAAGTCTTTCAACGTCCTGGGCGGCCTCACGTCATGTTGCACCTGAAGTGATTTGCAGAGCAGCTTCTTGGTCTTCGATTCATACCTTCATGACCCATTATTGTGTTGAACCAGCAACCTTATCTTCTGTTAATTTTGGTTTGAAAGTGCTGTCGGCCGACAGTGTTAAATAAATCTTTTGTTCAGCATTTAGCCCACCCGGGTGTGTACGGCGAGTTATTTCCCACACGTTGCTGCCATGGAGTCTGTCAGGAAAACAGAAAATTCCTATCATAATACTTACCGTAATTTTCCTTTCCTGATGGACTCCATGGCAGCAGGAGTTCCCTCCCGAATGGCTGAAGTAGGCTAGTTACCGAACACGGCCGGGGGCAGGGAGCAAAGATTTATGGGAGTAGTGTCCTATAGAGTAGTAGAGGCGGGACTTAACCCACACGTTGCTGCCATGGAGTCCATCAGGAAAGGAAAATTACGGTAAGTATTATGATAGGAATTTTCCGTTATTTGGTTTTTTCTTAGTGTTTTATTGATTTAGTAAGCGCCGCATATTTTTATTGTTTTATTAGTTTGAAATATCATTGATTTAAATTCATTTTAATAATTTCCAGGGGTTTCAACAAATCTCTCCAGGCCATTTTAGAATATTTTTTTGTAGAACAAGCAATCATTATTTTTTTTTTTTTTTTCCACTTTCTTTGCTTTACATTATGACACAGCAAATGGCATGCAGGCACAAGAGGCAAATGCTTTTAGTTTCAT